>JANBXA010000600.1:11972500-12710000 GCA_030556225.1 Cricetiscus sungorus | reverse complement strand
GTAGTAGGACTAGATTTAATTCAATTGAGCTGTTGGCCAAAGTATTTACATGAAAATTCCCCCAAAAATGTAAGCTATTCCTAAGACAAGGGGTTGCTCTCTGCAAATTGATAGCAGAGTCCCACTGTTGAGGACAACACTCACACAATTCTTTGAATTGGAGCCTCCGTGGAACCTTACTCTTACATTCTAGTACCCTTGAGGTAAAAAAGTACTCCGCAGAATAGCAAAATATAAACAAATACCAACACAGCCACAAAATCTTTGACCTACAATCTCTACTGCCTGAAAAATAAGCTAGGGTAATGGTGGTACAAAGCTTGTAGGAGTAAATCAACAAATATCAGATTTGACTTAAGGCCCATACCATGATACAAACCCATACATAACACAGGTTAGGGAATCAAGAAAAATAAATTAAATATTCCAGAAACATAAGCTAAAAGCAATTACTACTAGTCTAAATAAGAAATGTCAATACAATAACTCCTAATGATATTCTTCTTGATATTCTTCTATATTCATAGATCAGTGCCTTACTCAGTTATCATCAGAGAAGCTTCCCCTGGCAGCAGTTGGGACAGATGCAGAAACTCACAGCCAGATATTTCAGGGAGAGAGAGTCTAAATGGGATCTTTGTATCAAATCTCTCACCTCAGAACTTAGAGAAGCACAGGGAAGAGGAGGCAAACAGAGTGTAAGAGCCAGAGGGCATGGAGGACACCAGGAGAACAAGGCCTTCTGAATAAGCTAAGCATGGCATATATGAGCTCATAAAAACTGAAATAGAAAATAAAGGGTAAACATGGGTATATGCCAGGTCCTCTGCATATATACATATACATATACATATACATATATAGTATAATATATATATATATACATATATATTATGTATACTATAGGAATTAGCTTAGTACTTTAATGAACCCTGGAGTATGAATGACAGGGTTCTTGTACATGCTCTTCAGACTCTTTTGCTTCAGGTGCTTTGTCCAAGTTCAATATGGTGGTTTTTGCTTTATGTTCTTATATCTTATTTTGTTATATTTGGTTATTACTTCTTAGAATCCTGTTCTTTTCTAATGAGAGACAGAAAAGCAGTGGATCTGGAAGGAAGGAAAGGTAAAGAAGAAGTGAGAGGAGTAGAGAGAGAAGAAGTATAATCAGGATATATTGTAGAGAAAATAACCTATTTTCAATGAAATGGAAAAAAGAAAGCACCATAACATAATCTGATTTACTAATTAAATGCATTTAATGTTAATCTTTGAAAGTTAAATGTTTGTAATTCAAGATGTTGTTTTTTGATGTGTATGGTATGAGAATAAACTCTAATACTCTGTGCATTCTTTATGAGAAATGTCATAAGGAAATGCAAATGAACATTTACATTTTTGCTTCAGGAAGACAAAAATAGTTTGTCCACTTCTTGGGAAATATTTCAAGTTACAGAAGTGTATTTCCTCAGTCCCAGACCCTTAGCAGTACTCTGGCCTAGGAGTGGAGTGCAATACAGGTGACTCCTGTAAGACCATATGGAAAGTAATAGGAAAAGGAGCATCGGAGCATGAAAGATGGGAAGATTGAATTATGGGAAATGCCACAAAATGTTTGGATGATAAAAATAAACATAAATGAGATAAGTAGGAAAGTGTTCGCCAGTTCCTGATCCTGACTCTCTTCCTTCCCAGCTCCCATATGTATATATATATATATATATATATATATATATATATATATATGTGTGTGTGTGTGTGTGTGTGTGTGTGTGTGTGTGTGTATACACACACACATACATACATAAACACACACACAAATGCTGCTAAGATTTTAGAAAATTATATTTTATACTATATGTTCTTATAGCTGACTGGCTTTAAACTCCTTGGAGTTATATCTGAGCCCTAAAGTTTATGAAGTGTGGGTATTCCTAAAAGAAAACCAAGTATATATAAACAGGTATCTTCCAGATATTCACTTTCAATCAAGATTGGGTTATTTCTCTCATATTAGGATAAATTATTTCCATAGACCATTAAGTACCACTAATCTTTAGGGCATTACTACTTAAACATCCTAAGCTTTTCACCTTGTTAGCAAAATAAAAAAAACATCAGCCCCTTCATGACATTATGGTGCAAATCAATGAGATAGTATGTTTAAAGATAACAGCCCAGAATTGGTATGGTAGTTTGATATAAAATGGCTCCCAGTGGCACTATTGGGAGATGTGGCTTTGTCCAAGGAATCATGAACTTGTTGGAGAAAGGGTCTCACCCTGGGGTGGGCTTTGAAGTCTCCTATGTTCAAACTACACCCAGTGACACAGTTTGCTTCCTGTTGCTTGAGAATCAAGATGTAGTATTCTCAGTTCCTTCTCCAACATCCTGTCTGCCAGTGTATCACTGTGTCCAGCCATGATGAAAATCTACCCCAGCTAAATGTTTTCCTTTATAAAAGTTTCTGTGGTCATCATGTCTCTTCACAGTACATGAAATCCTAAGACAACTGGATACTTCAAATCTTGTCATTTCCAGCAGGAGCTTGACTTACACTGCTGCAGCCTTACTTTAGTCTGAGGAGTAAACAATTTTTGATTTTAATGTTGCTCCTATTTCTGTTTCCAACATGCACACCTCCCTTTTTGCATATTCTTTCTTTGATCAAAACCACATGTGAGGGGCCTAGAGATGAAGCTCAGCTGGTTCACTGCTTAAATAAAATGCACAGAAGTCTGGTTCCATCTCTAGCTATGCATAAATTAGCTGTGGTGGCACATACCTGGAATACTAGCACTTAAGTAGAGGCATGAAGGTCAGAGGTTAAAGGTCATTCTTCTCATAATGCAAAATGGCTTCCAGGCGCCAGCAAGGCTACATAAGACCCTGTTGCAAAATTAAAATAAATTTACATTTATATTTCTGTTTCATTCTACTTTGTGAAAAATGTCTCTTGATAGTCCAAGGCATTAATCTTTGCATGAATTTTTACATACCATAAAGAGCTAAGTAACATTTATATTACATATGTATGTTTGTATGTATGTATGTATGTATATGTATATAATAACCCTTGTACAACTTACATTGAATACCTCTAAAATAAGGGCATTTTATAGAAGAGTCATCTGATAGTTAATATGGCCAATACTAAGAGACCACTTACTAATTTGTTAATGTTTTTTTATTTCTATTTTATTTGTGTTAGACTTTCACACATTATAAATTGTGTTTTGACCTAATCCACCCTGTATTCCAAGTCCCCAGTCTCTACCATTTTCTCTTCCCTACTTTATGAGCTTTGTTTTCAAATCCACAGAATCCCTTTAGTGCTGTCCACATATTTATGGATTTAGGACCATCCCTTAGAGCGTGGACAGACTGTCAGCGATCATGACTCTGAAGAAAACTGAGTTTTCCTCTCCAATTAGCAACATATTTGGTTGCAGGTCTTCAGCTCTGGCAAGTCTTTATAGTTTAACACTGAACTATTAATATGCAACAAGCACATTCATAAGAATTTTTGGATAGTGTACAATGCATTGTATTCATTAAAATAATGTAAATATTTTCTATCATCACCACTACCATTTTTTCTTTGGAAGTTGAACTAGTGTAGGTAGGCACTTTCCTCAAAATTCACAAATAAACATAGAACGGAAACTCAACCCTATATATGGACTTGAAAAGATTATTTCATTTGAAGAAGTCAGACTAAACTCTATCTGATTTGTCTGCTCATTTCATGAAACTTTTTTGAAGATTGTAGAACAACCCTGAGAATTCTTGAATCAATCTTCTTGCTGTGTGGCTGCTCACTCAGCATAGCTAACAGTGACCATTATAGCAGCCGAGACAGAGAAAGCCAGCAGTAAATCTTACCCCTTTTCAGTTGGTTCTGGTTTAGGAAGATTTACTTTTATAACTGTGTGGTGATTTCTACCTTATCAACCTCTATTCCTTTAATATCTTCTTTCCAAACTGTTCTACAGCCTCTCAAGGTAATAACAGGTCCTAAGGGTCAGAACCAGATGAGCTTTCTTTGTAGCTATCAATGTGTTTGATTTTGACAAATTACTTTTATTGTCTTAGCTGCTGTAGAATATCCTTGATTTTACTTTGGAAAGTTTTCACAGTGTGAAATTAAAGTGATTTTTCTTTTGGCTGTAAATCTAATTCCCTTACTGTTTCATTTGTTTATATCAATGCAGGTCTCTTGCTTGTACACTGTAAATCCAGGAGCCATATGTCACCCAAAGATAATTCTGACTCCAGGACTTAAGCTTGAACTGATGTTTTCCTCTTTGGCCATGGCCCTTCATGTAGAAACAGGTCAGAGAAAAGGGCTGAGATGCCATGAAAACAGGAAACTCAAAGCAGGGAATATAGGTATGGGATTTAACTTCTGCCCTTTCAAAGTAGGTTTGTTTGTGTTGTTGTTAGTTTTTGCAACATATAATGAAACATAGAAGATGAAAATGGCAAACTATAATGGTGCACACCTCTGATTATAGCATCTCAGACAATTCTAAATTCAAGGCCAGCCAGGTGTAGATAAGAAGACTATATCAGATGGGGGTTGAGTGGGGAGAAAAGGAGGAAGAGATGCTCGTAGAAAGCTAGTACTTGCACAGTGTGCTCTAGCACACTATGGCTTTGATCACTGTGCTTTGTTTCTTCATATTTGTAAGTGTACTTCCTCTTCTTGATTTGTGCTGGGCCTGCAGTAGGCATGTACTCAAAAATACTTTTGACTAAATGAGTAGATCTATTTATACAGACACAGTCACAAATATGTGACTATATATGAGCATGTTTAATATAATGACCCATATTTTGACATTTCTTAATTTCAAAAGTGAAATGTCTGTTATTTCATAGTTTAAAAAAATAACATTTTAAAATTTAACAAGTGTATCGTTTATTCTAAGCACTTGTTATTTTAAAAACATTGAAGTTTTCATCTCCAGTTTATGCATATATGCAAAATTAAGTGGAAATTATCACAACTAGATAGTTCAATAAATATTTACTAAAGAGATGAATATATTAGTTCATTTTCTTTCTACTTTTATCTTTTTGGGAGTAATTACTGATATTTTGCCAGTGTATCTACATCAAGTAAAATTCTGAAGTCATTTCATTATCAAAATTAAAAGCGGCCTTCTTCTAACATTAAGTCAGGTCAGTTAATTTATTGCCAATGGAAAAACAGACTATGGGACTGGAGAGTTGGTTCAGTGGTGAAGAGTGATGGCTACTCTTCCACAGGACCCTGCTCAATTCCAGCACCCACAAGGGAGTCTCACAGGCATCTCTAACTCAGGTCTCAGGAGATCCAGTACTCTCCTCTTGCCTCTGCTGGCACTACATGAAAATCAAGTGTCATCAACATTCATACACATAAAATAAAAACAAATAAAATCTAAAAGACCACAAAGGCAACTATATTCTATAGTTTATTCCTCATGCCCAGGAACTAACAATTGTAAACATACATGTAAATTTAGCTTTTACAAGAAAAATACCTGAAAATTAAATAGTACTTCATTAGATCTCATGACATGGTATTGAAAAATATTTTTCACTTGGGCATTTCAACATTTTCTGTTTCTACAACTAAACATTTTTTTTTAACAAAACTAAATAAGTCAACAATCTTTCCTATTCCCCATATGGTACTTAAATGTATTCAGGATTATGAGCAGAAGATACTCTGTGATTTCCTTTTGTATGTAATTTTGAAAAGTTGGATTATTATATTTTAATAATACCTAAGGGAAATATGCAAGAAAATCACTCTAAATTCAAAAGCATGTGTTCGCTGAAGATAAACATTTTCCCACATTGTTTTTCATTTGTTCCTGATTCACTTCTTTGAATGAACACTTATACTTGATTATTTAAATTTAATTCTTTGATTCTACATTCTCACCAAGTTTTAATAAACCAACAATCCTAAACCCAAAACAGGGATTTGGTCTAAATTTAAAGGAGTTGTAGGATAGCATAAAAAAATTAGTTGTGTTTTAGTGGACCAACTGCAGTATTAATTGGAGTCACTATTTGTGTTGTCACCAGGTTATTGACACAAGGAAACAACCACCGCATAATAAACCATGGGGTGACCTGCTAACTCTCCCCCTCTACTAAGCTGTAGGATCTCATAAAATGACACTATAATTACATGGAAAGTAATTGTCATATATTTGCCAAAAAATTACATGGTTGACAGTACTCTGAAAATTGCTCTGCTTTTCTAGTGCCAGCAGCAATGTTAGCAGAAACTGAAATTAGAAACAACCACAGGTGGTGCTTTCTCTTCATTTAGAAACTATTTCATTTAAGAAGTAAAATTTAATTTACAAGGAAATATTATAGAACAAAAAATAAAATGGAATTGCTTAGAAATGCTCCTAATACTCATTGTTATTTTGGGGTAATGTTGGCTTTATGGAACAAGCAAAGCCATTTGCTACATCTCAAGCTAATTATATATCATATTGCTCTGATGCCAGGACTATAAAACCATCGTACCCATGTTATTCCTTGCAAACAAATGAATCCTGACATTCATCAGAGCGAGATGGGAATAACTGTACTTTTTATAACATAACTTTTTCAAAGTTATAATATAAAGAATATCTCTTATAAATTATAACAGCTGATATGTCAGATAAGAATAGCTATTTTGATATTCAAAACTAGTTTCAAATTATTGAGTATATAATTTTTATTTCTCAAAACAATTGTTGCATAAATTGAGACACATAAAAAACCAAATAACCATCTGCATCAACTGATGGGAGATGTTATTCTGTGTATATGTTTCTCATACTGGTTAATAAAGCTCTGTGGCCAATGATATAGCAAGATAGGCGGGGCTAGGAGACAAGGAGGAAAAAGGAAGTAGGAAGGAGGAGTCGAGATGTAACCCAGGAAAGAAGCAGGACGCCTGCCTCGGCTCCCCGATAAGACGACCACGTGGAAATACTTAGATAAGTAGAAATGGGTTAATAATTAAGATAGCGCTAGCCCATAAACAATAATGATAACTGGCCAACAGTATTGTATCAAATACAGAGTCTCTGAGTGTTATTTGGGGCTGGTGCGGCTATGGGCCCAGACTGGCGGGCTGGCGGGCTGGCGGGCTGGCGGAAACGTACAAGCTACAATCAACCATCATCTTCTCAATTCTCAATACATGAAAATTGTTGAAATCTTAGTTTTCAATAAAATTGAGTGATTGATCACAAATTCTTTAGGAATTAATCACACTTTATCTGATATTTTCTAATGATATCTGACCCCTTCATAACATTAATGATTATTCAAAAATATGATCCATAAGGAAAATCTTAGAATTAAAAAAGATTTATTTAAATCTGTCAAGTCATTTGAAATAGGGACTAGGACCTCTCTCCTGTCTCTAGGTTAAAGGATGAGAGGGGAGGGTGGCCAGGATGCATGTCACAGGGGATAGAAGGTAAGAGGGAAGGAGGAAGGGAGGAGGGGAGGATGAGAGAGGAAACTGGGATCAACATGTAAAATGTTTAAATTCTATTATTAATTAAAAAAAGATTTATTTAAATATGTAAGAACATGTTTCCAATTCAGATAATAAAGTAAACTCTTCAGCCAGTATATTCAACTACTGTACCCATTTGTCACACATATTACCTACACATGCATGAATTTTTTATACAGTTAAATCAAAACACAGGATTGGACATAGAAGATACATAGTAATAAACTTATCAAATTTTCTTCTCACACATTTTATTTTACAACTCATCTTAACATTTGTTAAATAAATCAAACCAAAAATTCATTGTGTGGGAAAATGTTTGAAATGATAATTACAAACAGGAAGAGATGAGAAGTGTTGGGAAATTTAAGTACTTGTCCCTTACAGCTCTCTTCCTCCTCACCCAGCTGTAGAACTTCCATGATCTCAAGGTTGAGCAAACAAGGTTTTTCTCAGAACTTTCTGGTGTGCAATGCCCATAACTTGTCCCCAGGTGTGGGTGGTATATGACTTCCTCCTGTGCTTACCCCATATCCTGGCTTGGGTGTATAAGCCCATTACTCTCTGCAATAAACAGCAGCTTCTTCGCTTCTCATGGTGGTCCGTTAAGTGCTTCATTCAAAACACTCTCTGCCAGCTTGATACTCTGGTCATGCTGGTGCATCTGTGAAGTAGTACAGAAATTGGGGAGGTAGAAAACAGTGATTTCAATACCCCACTTTTTCAGTTAAATAAACCACATGTAAAAAAAAATTAGCAAAGAAAGATCCTAGGTTATTGTTCTCATACATCAAATGAACTAAACAAATTCCTAGAGGATATTCTTCCCAAACACCAAAAAATACACATTTTACCCAGAATTACAAGGAAGCTTCTCTTAAATAGACTACATGCTGAGATATGAACCAAACCTTTGTAAAAACAATAAAGCTAAAGTAATTCCTTGAAGCCTACCTAGCCACCATGCAATAAAACTTAAAATCAGTGGAAAATAAAACTGTAATAAATACACAAACTCATAAATACTGAATGGTTAATGGGAAAAAGAAAAAATAACATGAGAAAATTTACCTGGAAATCAATAAACTCATGTTCCTTCTGCCTCAACCTCCTTCAGAAAATCCTATTGAGCCATCATAACTGGCCCTAGAACTAAATAAAAAATTAAAGCCTAACACAACAAAAAAAAATTCTGCAACAGAATAAATATCGTCTTATGAGGGAAAGGGTATTGTTCTCAGTGGCTACATTAGAGTAATCAAAAAGAACAAAAATACGGACTTGATGATACAACTCAAAAACATTTGCACAATGAGCCAAAAGAAAGTAAGAGAGGACTTAAATAAGCAGAATCAGAAATGAATGAGAAAAACACTATAACAAACACCAAACCCTCTCCCCAAATACTATAAGGGAATACTTTCTCAACTTGTACTCCACTTAGATTTTGTAGAAAAACTAAAGGATATGGATTAATTTCTAGACATTTTTAAATTTCCAAAACACCAAAACTAAACCAACAAGAAGTCAAGAACCTAAACAGATTCATTAAAAGGGTTTGCATCAAGAGAATAAGTACCTTGTTGATTCAGGCCAAGGAAAGCTATAAAAGTCACACCATAGAGCAGAAACCATGCATGAAATTTATTGGCATGGTGGTGTTATTGGCAGCAAAGCTGAAAAACAGAGAAAGAGTGAGTGAGAGATAGGGGGAGAGGGAGTGAGAGATAAGGGCCATGACAGCATAGGCTTTAAAGGGGGTTATGGAGCTTGCTCGTAGGGACAATATGCAACAGTAGTGATGGTAAAAACATGCCTCATTGGCCTTTAGTGTTAACATAAATCGCATTGACCTTTAGAGATGATCACTATTGAAGATGGGGTAGGGGATGGAGGTGCAACTATTTCTGAAATGTGAATCATTCTTTCTTGATTAATATTCCTCCATTTTTTTTATCATTCACACCTTTAAATCATAGCAGAAGCCTGGAGACCCAAAATGATTTGGGGTTAGAAACATTAATATTCTTTTCAGAATCATTGGTATTGGACAGAGATGTTTTTAAGCACAATTGAGAAGCAGTTTCTAAGTCTATTCTTGGCAGACAACCAAAAGGAATTAAAATCTTGGGCTTGGAACGGTGGTATTAGTAGTCAGTGCTTACCAGTGCTAGAGTAATGGCTTATCAGAATTCCACTGAGTAATGTTAAAACTGGGAAACTTGGGCAGGGCAGTGGTGGCACAAGCTTTTAATCCCATCACTCTGGAGGCAGAGGCAGGCTGATCTCTGTGAGTTTGAAGCCAGCTTGGTCTACAAAAACTAGTTCCACAACAGCTTTAAAAGCCACAGAGAAACCCTGCCTTGGAAAAAAAACAAACAAACAAAACACAAAAACAAAACTATAAAACTTAAAACTCTTGTTATAGCAATAATATGAGGAAAAGAAGTCTGAAGCAGTTTTCATTATATGACTCACTTTCTTAGCCCTTTACAACTTGTATTTACTTGCCTTGAAACACATTGGACCATAACAACTTAAGCTTTTATATCTTCAGATATTACAGCTTGAATTTACATACCTTGAACACTTTCTTACAACTTCATGAGTTGAATAAAATGAAAAAGTGTCCTTTCCATCTCACCAAATGACACACAGGTAAACATACAGAAAAAGAGAATGTGATTAAACTCTAATGCACAGCAAAATACCCTCAAAGAAAATAAAATATCCAGGAATACGCATAACCAGAGAAGTGAAAGAATTTTACCATAAGAACTTTAAACCTCTGGAGAATGAGATAGAAAACACAGCATGAAATATAAAGGCATCTCATGCTCATGGATTAGTAGAAGTAACATTGAAAAATCACCATCCTACCAAAAGCTGCTTATAAATTCAATGCAATTACAATCAAAATCCCATTCTCCACTGAAATAGAAAAGGATCATAAAATTCATTTAGAACCACAAAAGACCTAGTAGCCAAAATTATTTTTAGCAAGATATATTATAGAGCCACACTGAATCTCTTAAAAGAGAAAGTGGGAGATACCCTTGAACAAATTATTACTAGACTTTAATTTTTCCAATTGTAGCTTGTTTTTATTCTCCCTACAGTATCTTTTAAATACCAGAAATGCCTCATTTGTTTGCATGTATTTTTAATTTTAAGGAAATTAATTTTAATTTTCATATTAACATGTTTTAGACATGTTATTGTGTTTTATTAACCAATACTTGGAGAATTTCCTATATACTTATAATATTCACATAATTTTCATGACTGTTCCCCCAAGACTACTACTCCTATCTCTCTACTCATGTTCATGAACTCTTATTTAATTATTGCTATACACACACACACACACACACACACACACAACATTTAGTATTATTTAGCATAGCTGGTCTGTGTATGCATTTAACTAAACACTTCAGATTATATACACAGGCAGTTAATAGCCACAGAGGAAAGATGTAGCCAGTTTTTTCAAGGATTATTATTAATTTTTTCTGATTTTACTACTTCATAAATCTTTACTTTGCACAATGTCACAAAGATTTACTTATTCTTTGCTTTATTTTGCTTTGTTTTGGTGACTGTTTTCATGGTATTAGGGTTAAATTGTAGGTCTATGATCCATTTTAGAGCTTCTCTTTTATCTGTTATTCATGAATTTGAATTTTGGCATATTTATGTCAAAATTACAGCTAACTACCTATTAACTAGTTAATTAATTAATTTGTTCTTATCTCATGCAATACATCCTGAGCATAGCTTCCTGTTCCTCCCTCCATCCCTCCCAGTATTGCCCTGACACCACTTTCTCCCAGGTCCTTTTCTCCTCCATTTCCCTTTAGAAAAGAGCAGGCCTCCCAGTGATTTCAACTGAAGTAGGCATAGGAAGCTCAATAAGAAAGACCAATAAGACTCAATAAGACTAGGCAATCCAGTAGGAGGAAAAAGATCCCATGAGCTAGCAGAATATAAGGACACCCTCACTCTCATTGTTAGGAGCTCCACAAAAAATCCCAAGCTAGAGAACCACGCAGGTATTTAGACAGCCTGGTAAAGACCCATGCAGACTCTAGTTGTTTCTTCCATCTCAGTGGTCCCCTATAAGCTCTGCTTAGTTGATTCTGGGAACCATGTTCTCCTGGTGTTCTCAACTCCTCCAGATCCTAAGACAGTCTCTCTTCCTCCTCTGCCATGTTACCAGAGTGCCACCTAATGTTGGGTGGTGGGGCTCTGTATCTGATACCATCAGCTGCTGGAGCCATTGGAGTCAGCCTCTCTGATGAGGAGTGTTGTAGGCACGGATCCTACAAAGATATCAAAATACTTTTTACTGGAATCTTTGACACCTATTGCCTGGCCTCTGCCAGAAGCCTCTACTGGAGGACCACCCTGAGTTCCTCCCTGCCTGACTGTTCTTTGACCCCATCTAGGAGAGACCTCCTAGAGAGCTTGCACAACCCAGAGCTACAGACGAACTCCCAACCCACCTAAGCCCACCGGAAGAGTAGCATAAAGAGAGAGAGAGACTCCACCTGCACCCACTGGAAGAAGTGATGGGAAAAGGCCAGGTAACAGGCAGAACTATCAAAATTATACCTGACTTCTCCATGGAAACTCTCAAGGCCAGAAGTCCTGCATAGATGTTCTTCAAGTTCTAAGAATCCATGGATGCCAGCCCAACTACTATACCCAGCAAAAGTGTCAATCATTATAGATGGAGAAAACAAGATATTCAGTGACAAAGCTAGATTTTCACAATAGGTGTCTGCAAATCCAGCCTTACAAAAAGTTCTGAGGGGAATACTCCAACCCAAGGAAGTTAACTATGCCCACAAAGACATAGGCAATAGATAAACCCACTTCACCAGAACCCAAGGGTAAAGCAGGGCAAATATATACACAATACTACCACCAACAACAAATCTGAAACAAACAAGCATTAACAATCAGTGGTCCTTACTTTCCCTCAACATTAATGATCTTAACTCCTTCTGCTGCATACAAAAACACATCTAAGCTTCAAAGACAGACATTACCTCAGAGTAAAGGGTTGGGAAAAGGTCTTCCAATCAAATGGAACAAGAAGAAAGCAGGTGTAGCTATCCTAATATCTAACAAGTTAGACTTCAAACCAAAATCAATCAAGAGATATGAAGGTCATTTCGTATTCATCACAGGAGAAATCCATCAACACAAAGTCTCAATTCTGAATATCTATATCCCAAATACAAAGGCACACACATTCATAAAAGAAAAGCTACAAAAACTCAAAGCTCACATAAAACCTCACACACTCATAGTGGGAGACTTCAACACCCCACTCTCACTAGTAGACAGGACCACCAGACAGAAAATTAATGAAAAAACAAAAAATTTAACAGAAGTTATGTCCCAATTGGGTTTATCAGATATCTATGGACATTCTATCCAAACTCAAGAAAATATATCTTCTTCTCAGCTCTACATGGAACCTTCTTCAAAATAGACCACATACTAGGCAATATAACAAACCTCAACCAATACAAAAAAATTGTAGTAGGCCCCTGTATCTTATCAGACCACCATGCTTTAAAGTTGGAATTCAACAACAACACAAATCGCAGAAACACTACAAATTCATGGAAACTGAACAATGTACAATTGCACCATACCTGAGTTAAAGAATAAATAAAGAAAGAAATTTAGGACTTCTTAGAATTCAATGAGAATGAAGACAAAACATAGCAAAACTAATGGGACACTTTGAAAGCAGTGCTACAAGGGAAGTTCATTGCACTAAGTACCCATATAAAGAAACTGGAGAATAGTCACATTAGAGAATTAACAGCACAACTGAAAGCCTTAGAACAAAAAATAGCAAACTCACCCTGGATTAGTAGACACTAGTAAATAATCAATTTGAGGGCTGAAATCAATAAAGTAGAAACCAGGAAAACAATAAAAAGAAATCAATGCAAAAAGAGTTGGTTTTTCGAGAAAATCAACAAGATAGACAAACCTTTATTCAAACTAATGAAAAAGCAGAGAGAGAACATGCAAATTAACAAAATCAGAACTGAAAAGGGGGACATAACAATGAACAGAGGAAATCCTGACAATTTTCTGGTCATACTTTGAAAACCTGTACTCCACAAAATTTGAAAATTCAAAGGAAATGGACAAATTTCTGGAAACTATCACTAACCAAGATTAAATCAAGAAGAGATATGCAACTTAAATAGTCATATAACCCCTAATGAAATAGAAGCAGTCATTAAAAGCCTTCCAACCAAAAAAAAAATTCCCAGGCCCAGATGGTTTTAGTGCAGAATCCTACTAGAAAGTCAAAAAAGAGCTAATACCGATACTCCTCAAATTGTTCCACACCATAGAAGCAGAAGATTCAAAGAAGAACTGGCCCATGTCTAGGTCATTAATGCAAAGGGTGAACTAACAAGGAAAGTGCAGGAGAGCTCACACTGGTAGAAAGGACAGGAAGAGTTGTCAAGCTGGCCAACCCTGCAACTACCCTGTCCGAGAAGCAGGATTGTGAGTTGACCAACTGCAACATCCACCCCATTTATTATCTACCTGAGCATGTGAAGAGGCCAGTCCTGAATTCCCAAAGCTACAGGATCTCCACAACACAGGGAAACAACAGAATATCCAAGGAGAGTCTCTGTGAGGACCCAACATCGATGGTGTGGTAGAAAACAGGGGCCTCAAACAAACCAATGACTCTGCCATTAACACATGCAAGTAGAGACATATTTTAAAAAATAGGATTTAGTTATGAGTCACTGTGTCCCACTACAACTTCTCTCTCTCTCTCTCTCTCTCTCTCTCTCTCTCTCTCTCTCTCTCTCTCTCTCAATCTTGTTTTGGAGGGAAGTTTGCCAGGGCAGACTGTGGATTGTGGATACAAAGAGACAGGAAAATTAATGGGAAAAAGATGCATGGTATGAAAGACACAAGGAATAAATAGAAAGAATTTTATCCCCCATGGAGGATGGATACTTCTTTAATCTAGAGACAGGAGAGAAGTCCTAATCCCTACTTCAAATGACTTGACAGATTTACATGACCCCACCTGATAGCATAGCTCTACATGTGGAATGGGGATGGGGGATGGGAGGGGAGGGTGGTCAGGGTGCATGTGAGGGGGAAGAAAGGGTAAGAGGGAGAGAGGGAGGAAGGGTGGGGGAGGTAAATGGGATTGACATGTATAATAGTAATGATAAGAAAGAAGAAGAAGAAGAAGGAGGAGAAGGAGGAGGAGGAGGAGGAGGAGAAAGAGAAGAAGAAGAAGAAGAAGATTTTTCTTGAAGTATTTTAAACTGACTAGTATTGTATGAATTTTGAATACTGCATTTCAGAGAATGTTATGATACTAACGTGAAATAAATTTCCTAACACAAAATATCAGTAAAAAAACATTTGAGATTGATATATTACCTTAAATTTTGTTTTTATATTGTAAAATATAAAAAAATGCATCTTATTAGTATACTGACAGATTCCACAATGTTCATTTTTCTCTGTTCATTTGTTTAACATTGTTGTTGTTCTTGTTGCCTTTTGCTTCTAGGACATGATTGAGATTAGAAAGAAGGAATAATAAACATATACTTGCTTTTAAATGAATTTACATAAAAAAGTTTGACAGAACCAAACTGTAGCATGTATGTTTCCGCCAACCCGCCAGTCTGGGCCCTCAGCAGCATCAGCCCCAAATAACACTCAAAGACTCTGTATTTGATACAATCCTGTTGGCCAGTTACCATTATTGTTTATGGGCTAGCTCTGTCTTAAATATTAACCCATTTCTACTTATCTAAGTATTTCCACGTGGTCGTCTTATCGGGGAGACGCGGCGGGCATCTTCCTTCTTCCAGGGCTACATCTCGACTCCTCCCTACTATTTCCTCTTTCATTCTCCTCGTCTCCTAGCCCCGCCTATCTAGTTTTCTATTGGCCACAGGGCTTTATTAACCAGTATGAGAAACATATATACAGAAAAACATCTCCCATCATCTCCTCTTTTCTGTCTAAAATAAAAGAAGGGGTTTAACCTTAACATAGCAAAATGTACCATACAACAGTTATCAAATAAGAATCACAGTAAACAATATTTAGTCCATTAACATTTTGTAAGACTTAAAGAATATATCATCTATCCTATCTTTGTGAGTCTAAAGTCCTATATGTAACTTATCTTTAATCCTAACTAAGGAAAACTATAATCATAACTGTCTTCAACTCCTTCAAAGACCACAGAAGGATAATAGATAAACTCTAGAAATGACAGAGACAACTCATTGCCTGGTCAGTCACCTGAAGTTCTTCTGTAATGTTCCATCTTCAGCTCATAGGCCATAGTGTGTGTCCAGACTCCTCAACAAGGCAGGAAACTTTTCTCTGTGTCCTGTAGACTGGCTGTCTGGCAGCCTCTTCCATGAAGCAGGAATCCTGTAGCAATGTCCATCTTGCATCAGCAGTCACTTCTTTGTGGGTCCTGCATGTCCAGTTTCTACAACATAAAGTCAAACAGTCCAGAAGAGCAGTACCTTGCCCAAATGGCTAGTCTTGCCATATTAGAAGCAGATTTCATAACGAGTTTCTTCAATGTCCATCTTCCTTTTTGATGCAGGTGGTGTTACCAGGAGCAGTTGTGCCTCACTGTCAAGAAAATCCTAAACCATTTTAAATGCCATATTCTGTAGGTCTTTGAAAGGTTTGAAGAATGCCTATTCATCTCAAATACATCTCTGTATATCTAGAAATCCTAACTAACTTAACTCCAAGTTTTGACAATCATATGTAACTCTCTATAATCTGTATTAATTTATACATTACATTTTCCAATGAGCTATATAAGCACAATAGCTAAACAAGAGGAGAAATATGCATATCACAAAATTGACCTTAAATTGTATCAATAAAAGAAAATCCATTCCAAAGCAAAGTATTCATATCTCTACCATAATTCTCTTTTTACCTTTAAAAAGATTGTTTGTGGTTATAGCCATTTATAACCAAGTCCATTTAAATGAAAACAAACATTTATAAACAATATTTGGGAATTTGGGCGTCGTTCTTTCCAAACTACTTCCTGCTGATAGAGGGCGCTGTCATAGGGTTCCAAAGAAGACGCAGAAATCTTGGCTGTAGTCTGCAAGGCTTTGTCTCAACTGCTTTGAATGTTGGATCATCTGGGGCATTGTTTCAGGTGGTCTGGCTTGATCAAACCACATAAATCTAGAAAGAATCCATAGCTTTTCATTTTCTGTGGAAACAAAAATAGATATCCTTTTCCCCAGTAACTTGTCCTTAGGCTTAAATTTTGGAGTCAAAGCATTTTTAAAATATATAAATTGAATTAATCCAGCAGCATTTCTTTTATCAATAGTTGTTATTTTCTCAGCAAGAAAATAATTTAAAGACAGCAGAATCGTGTATAGTATCCAAAATTTCTCTGTGCTTTCCATTTTTTCGTGGCTTTTTTATTACTCTATTTATTCTACTTCTATTTTTACATATTTTGAGACAGGGTTTCTCTGTAACTTTTATCTGTCCTGAAATTCACTGCATACCAGGTTTACTTTGAAATCACAGAGATCTGCTTGCCTCTGTCTGCTAAGCCTGGGATTAATGGCATGTGTCACCATACCCATCCATTCCATTTCCTTTTTTCTTTTTTAAACCATTGTATCCCGTTTCTTTTTCTCTCCCAAGCCAGCGTATTTTTTAAAACACAGTGTAAACCTTCATTGCAGCTCTTGTACACACCAATGAATTGTTAGCAGAGCTCTTTAAAAGCAAGGCGGCTTTTTTGCCGCTTATGCTAATTTTGGAAACCTCCCTTAAAGGAGCCACGCAAATCTCTGTCTACAGCAAAACAAATCCAACCCAGAAAATGCTGCTACTAAGTAGTCTTGTTAGTCTCTGTTCCTTTGTTTCTAAAAAGTATTTTTTAAGCTTTTGTTAAGTTTTAAGTGAAAGTTCTCAATCCCAGTTCTGACACCATTATGTTACGGCAGGTTTCCCTGCCGGCTGCTGCTGGTTCTGCCGCCATGGTCCCACAACCACATGTGCCCCAAATAACACTCAGAGACTCTGTATTTGATACAATCCTGTTGGCCAGTTACCATTATTGTTAATGGGCTAGCTCTGCCTTAATCATTAACCCATTTCTACTTATCTAAGTATTTCCACGTGGTCGTCTTATCGGGGAGCCGCACAGCAGGCGTCCTGCTTCTTCCTGGGCTACATCTTGACCCCGCCTTCTACTTCCTCTTTCCTCCTCCTAGTCTCCTAGCCCCGCCTATCTAGTTTTCTATTGGCCACAGTGCTTTATTAACCAGTATGAGAAACATATATACAGAATAACATCTCCCATCACCAAACAGTGACATTTTAAAGAGTAAGATATAAAAACCAACCTTTAATTGTCTATGCCCATTTACCAAGATTACCATATAACAAAACAAAAACAAACATTAATTATCTATAGAGAGAGTCTACAGATACCTAGAGATGCTACAGATATGTAGAGAACATAAAGACATTCTGCCTTTAGAACGTAAGTTACCCACATAGATGCAGTATGAGCTCAATGCCTGGAAAATAACTTGTCAAAACCCTCTTTCCCTGTAATTTTAAAATAAATTTACTCACATAGCTGTATTTTACTTGGAATTGTCCACATAGAGTGCCTCATCAACAGAAGTAGGGTGATATTGGAGACTATTTTTCCAACATTCATTTTAGTATTAGAAAGCACCTCACACTGAGTTGATCCATTCAGATCTGATGATTTTAGGAAAATTAAAGTTTGAGAATGGAGTGCATATTTCTGACCTACACATGCTCTATATGAAGGACCCTGAGTTTTCTCTCCTCACAAATGAAGTCTGGACTTTCCTTTTTATGTAGTCTTAATTTTTTTAGTTTTATCTTTGCCCTTGATTGTTACAAAAGAGAATAAAGAGTGACCCTAGATTCAGGTGTCCTCTTTTTCATAGACCAATCCAGATAGTGAATGTGATGGGCCTCAGTCATATGTGCATCCCAAGTGACACAAAGCTGGCCAGAGACAGGTGGACACATCTGTTCCAGTTCATCAGACCTGTCTAACACTGTGTTGTGCAGTCATTATTGTTTTTATACCAAATTACAGTGTCAATCTGTTCAGAATTAATATGCATTGCTCTACCACTTGTTACAAAATATGTCTGCTTATTTGCTGGACCAGATCCTATCCTAATCACTTAGCCACAATTCCCTCTGAAAAATCTAAAAGAGAGAATTTTCATCCAGAGGTTATGTTTCCATTGCATGTCAAAACAACTTTTTACATAAGTGGATAATATTGCTATTCCCAAGGAATACTTTGTTGTGTTAACAGATCTAGCTTGCTTAGGTATTCAGTGCACTGATTAAATTGTTTTTAATGACGTTTTCTAATGAATGTTATATCTAGGTTTGATTGCTCTCATGAAGAGAAAGTGTTGGCATGTTATTTATTACATTCAGAATGAACATTATATTTTTAATATTTGGGAAATCATAGTTTCAATTCCCTCTTCCATTTCATGTCCAGAGATTGATAAAAATTATAAGTCCTTGAAGCCACAATTCTATTTTATTATAATATGATGAATCACTATATTGTAATTTTATCTCCCTTTCCTCCTCAACTTTCCCTGAAGCAATCTTGGCACATAGATTTTATTGAGGAGAAAACGTTATTAATTCATAATTATTATGTAAAGGTTAATTGGCTAACATTCTCTAAATGACTTTCCCACCATCTGGTGATTTCCCTCCCTCTATTTTTTCTTTCTTCTGATTGAAACAGAGAAAGGTGAGTCTCAAAAGCTAAAGAAATATAAATGCAAACTAATTTTAAATGGGTTTAGGAATCAAATATATCAAAGGGGTGTGCAAGTATCATACACAATTGGCATATATTTTAAGTTCTCAAAACATAAATAAAAGTAGAAAGACTGTAAATGCTATGAAAACAATGACCTTTCACCCCAATGTTTTGGAGACAGGTGCTATGTTGTGGAATTTCTTTTCAGCCACTTCACTTGTCTGCTATCGTGTGTGGAATGGCAATAGTGCCTGGGAAATATGAGTCCTGTTAGCTTGATGTAGCATACATGAGGAAGTTATGACCTTAGTTGAAGTCGGACCAGAGAAAAATAATCAAAATTCTGCCAAGAATTAAAATCACCCTCTCACATTGATGTCTCCTTTAATTTCACTGTGTCTGTAGAAGGCCACATGAGATATGATTATAGCTATTTCCCCAACTCATTGGTAGGCATTTTCCAATAACTGCCCTCAGTCTATCATGGTAACTATGCACAGCCTGCCTTAAGCATTTGAACAAACTGCTTTGCAATTATTAGACATGTTATGAGAAAATGTGAACAGCTTTGACCAGCAAATTTTCAATATATTTCTCCCCTCAGGCAAGAATAAAACTTAAAATAAAACTCCTGAGACTGACATTCTTCTCTGCACATAACACATACCAGGAGAGAATAAAAGGAAAAAAAGACATGAATATTTGAAAAGGCCTTTTGAATCTTGCAGGCATAAAGTGAAGTATATATCATTCTCACAGACCTGGGGTCCATGCAGATACACATTGAAAGACAGGCTTTGTACCACCGTCCTCTGCTGATATGTCAAAGGAAAAGGATTCACTCTCACCTTTTCAGGGTGTCTGTCATTAGATATATTAATATGGATGAACCACCACAAAATCAAAAAGCAACAAGAAAGGTGAGCTTAAAGGGAGAGATTTTAAATATATTTAAGTTGTGCTTTAATTTGAGGGCTACACTGTGAGGTGCTATAATTAACTTTCTGTCTCCACTTACCCAGAGAGGAAAAAAAGCATTAATTAGATTTCTCTAAAGTCCACTTGTCAGCATTTTACTAAACATTCCTCAAGCTTTCCAATAAATGAGAGAATGAACTGATGCTGACAGGAGTTGAACAAGATTGCTTTTTGCCTGTCATAGTTTTTGTTATTTTGATGTATTATATTTAAACTAAAATATAGGATTTTCTTTGCCAGAATGTCCTGTAACTGAATGTGTCCACTCATAATAATTTAAGCAACAATTCATATTTTTAATAAATTCCTATCAAATAATAAGTACAGATATTACCATAATATTGTACATTCAAACTTAACTTTCAGTGAATTCATATCTCATCACTACATGTTACCATGATAACATATATTTTAATAATAATCTCACAACTGTACTGGCTGCCAAACACATAATACCCTTGACTGGGAAATAACTTGTCATTAATATATAATTTTTAATGCCCAGGCAATAAACTTGATACTTATTCCTAATGTAAAGAAAAGGAGAAAACTATATAATATTGTTGATGTCGCAACGGGATTTAATTTGAAGGTTTTATCTAAAATATAAACATGACAAACTTGCATTCTGTAAACTAGAAATTTACTAAAATAAGAATAAAAAACAAACAGCAGAAGGTCATTTCTTGATCATTTCTGAACATACAAAATCATTGTCAAATCTCCTATTCCATGGTTAATGTCATGTACCAGAATTTGATTCTAGAATTCTATTTATTTTTTAAAAAATTGCTGTCTTGGTCCAATAGCTAATTTATCAAGAATTATGATATTACCTGAGGTAGCTACAAATTATATTTGTTAAGTAACATACTCTTTAATTATTTAATAGATTTGTTTATCTAGAGTAATTTCAGATTATTTCATTTTAATATGAAGAGTCTCACATGTGCTTTACCAGGCTCTCTTAGTAATGACATTTTTCATATTTTGCCATTCTTATTATCAACATTGACTCAATGCTACTAGTAATATAGTTGATTCGCTCTTTAAGGCTTTTTCAAACAGAACACCAGAGTATATCTAGACACCCTCTTATCATCACACAGCTTATAGTCTCAAACAACTTATCAGGCCTTCCTAACATTAATACTTTTCAAGATGGGCCTCCTGATATAGTAGGGGTAGACTGGTTTATGCAGAAAAAGCAAGAGCTTTCCTGATTGGATTTGAGATCTACTCCACATGAGGGATTGAAAACATAGCTGAGAAGTCATAAGCCAGAGAGAAGATGCTACTGGTATTTTTCTGAATGGTTCCAATGTCAACCTGATTTTTAAATATTAATTCACAAATGCATATGAGTAGTACTGATTGGATTCAGTAGGTTGAATAAACAAAAGGGCAACATGAAGTTGGGAAGGAGAAATGATGGTGAGGAACTCCTGGAGCAAGCTAGATAAGGAGAAATGAGGATTATAGAGACTGAAGCTATAATGTATGATATTTAAAAAAAAACAAATAACATGATTAAAAATAATTTTGTGCAATGTCTCTCAAGTTTATATTGTCCAGTGATTTCGCCTGATCAGACTAGAATGAATGATTTCTAGAAGAAACTCATCTACATGAAGATCTCCTCTTCTCATGTAACTCATCTAAATGGATAGATGCATGACATCAACATGTTTTATAACTAGTGTGCTTAACAGTGAAATATGTTAAGATAGGGTCTAGCAGTTGTCTCCACTATATAGGCATTTGTACACTACTCTATGTTTTCATTAGTATTTTTTATTTTTCTAGATAATTATTTCTATTTTTTATTTTTCAGGTTATAATCACATTGCTTCTTCCTCTCTTTTCAACTTCTAAATGCTCTCAAACACTCCTCCTGTCTCTGTGTCAAATTTATGACCCCTTTATTACTGACTGCTCTCACATGCGTATTTATGCCTAAATATAGCCTGTTGGGTTCAAATAACATTGCTTGTCTTTTTTTAAGGGTGATAATTTGGCACTGGAGAATCAATCAGTGTGTTCTTCCTTCAAGAAGGCCACCTCTCCTGCTCCCAGATTTCCTCAGATTTCTACAATGCTTTGGATAGAGTTGAGACCACATAAGGTTTTCTCCCATTTACATCAGCGTATCCATTGATGTCATCCTTGTATACCTCATGTTTGCATGGTTGTATTGATGAGAATTTATGGACATAGCTTCAACTATGGGTGTTACTAAAAGACATGATTTTACAGCAAACTTCCTGATCTTCTTGCTCTTACAATCTTTCCACACCAATTCTCAATGTTCCCTGAGCCTTAGATACAGGAGTGTTTTGTAGATGCATCCACTGAGACTGGGCTCCACAATTCTGAATTTTGTTTGGTTGTGATTTCCTATATAGATCTCTATTGCAAACAAAAGTTTCCTTCATGAAGGGTGACTATTACACTTATCTGTGAGTGCAAAGACAAATGTTGAGATTGTAAATAAGGGCTATAGTGGTTTATTAAAGTGGCAGCTATAATCCATACTTTATAATAAATTTTTGAATCTTGTTATTATTTGAGTGGAGAAAAATTAAGCACTACTTCTTGGATATTAGTATACACATGTATTATTTGGAATAATCTTGCAAGGATAGTAACTTATTCTTTAACTGGTTTATTACACAAAGATGAAATCATGAGTTATATTATTTGTGTTTCAATTCAATATAATTAGTTTTCATTGTAAAAATGATTCCACTCTTAGCCATTGAAGGTATTTTTAGAATTATCTCATGACAGTTAAAATGTTAATAAAATAGTGAAAATGTGTTAATAATTCAATTTTTGAATAATTATTTATTAAATTATTTATATTCTATAGCATTTATGAAAATTTTACAATAATTATAAATGCCATATTTTACCTAAATCTCCAGAATGCCTCTTACAAAAAGCATGGTGTTTAGTATATCCTTCCTGATGTTTTAGTGGAAGAGCTAATTATTACAAAGCAGAAGGGATGCTCTAAGATAGAATATCACATATCAGTGATCTGAAAAAATATTTCCTCAGCCAAAGCCATTATATTTCCATCATCATTAATGCTCTGTCATTTCCAGTGGTCTTGCCATCACTTCTAACTCCCTTTATACATATCTTCTTTTCATAGCATCACAATCTCTACATATCCAATCCAATTTTTAAGCCCTCTGGGTTCATCAGTGTGTGTACAGACCTTAGGAATGATTCCTCAGAGACCTTGCCTTCCATAAAAAACATCAAGTACCAACCCAACTTGTGTGGAATTCATTGTTCTTTAGAGACAGATAATACCATAGTTTGTGGTAGGTGGAAATCATATTTTCATTCCTTATATTTTGAAACATTAGTTGGAGAAAATAGTTCTTTCTCCATGAGGAAATGAAACAGAGCCCTTGCTAAAATAGTTTTTAAAACAAAAGATATCATCTTAATGTTTTTAGTGTCATAGTAAAGAGATACATTATCCAAAGAAAGCAGTAGACCATCATAGAAGTTCATTGCTCAAGTAATTTTCGATACTAAAATTTTTCATTTTAGTTTTACATATCTCTGACCTTTTACTAATTTTCAGTTCTTAGCTAGAGAGCGTGGAGAAGGGAACCTAGACTGAAAGTACTACCTAGTGGGAATATGCAATGGTATAGACTTTGGCAAAGTGCAGACCAAGCAAATTTCAAAGATTAATGGGATAGTTCTGGGATTGGATTATAGAAGTTAAGATCTATGTCAAGCCAAACTGGCAAAAAGAAATAGACCTGGGAGACATGCCAAGCAAAGTACTTACAAAGGTGAAAATAGGGTCAACTCATAGACAAGAACAGTACAGGCTAAAACTTAAAGGCTGTGTGTTTTTACAGTACTTGGCAAAGATACAGGAAATGAATTTGGATTTTGATTTCCTCCATGAACTATCTGAGAATGATTTTAAAGAGAGATCTATAATCCAATAAAACTCTTTTAGGAGAATCATCTAATCCAGATCAAGATCTTGCTATCAGTACACAAGGCAACCTATTCATCTTCTCAACAAAGTGCATATTCACCAAAACATGAAAATACAGACCCCTTGAAAGTTGTAGTGAGACCATCATAAGGTTAGAGTATAAATGATATCATATTAAACACTTGAAAGTTGATTCAGTTTGGAAAATCATTTTGCTTTTAATCACTGGAAAGTAACTACAATATAGAGAATGGAAAATGGAAGAAAGCCAGCCCATTCTGCTTCAATGATAGGACCTTGAAACATGTGTGTGCATGCACACAAACACACACACACACACACACAACACACACACACACACACACACACACACACACACACACACACACATCCTCTGCTGACAAACTCAGTGAGTGCACACAAGAAATGATCCTTACTAGCACATTAATTGAATTCTGAGATACACAGAACATATGGAGATGGCTTATGAGACTAGGTACTACATAAGTTCACATCAAGAGAGGAAAAGGATCAAGGCAATGAAACACTGAAAAACATGAGAGCTTCACCCATATCAATTAAATTAAAATCTCATGCAGACTAAATTAAGAGGCAAATTCACTTCTTCCATCCTTTCTATCAATCACACAGCATTTGCCTTGCCAGAGATGACAGAATTGAAGTGTCACCTTGTAGACAGAAACTAATTCTGTTTTTTTTTTATTTCCATCTCAGATTGTCCAGAATTTAAAATAGTATGCACACCTTTGTGAATTATAAACTACCAAGTTTTCTGTCTTTCATGTAGCAACACAAATGGATAAAGCAATAACTGCACTATTTGAAAGTTAGTTGAATTGATGGTGAATAAATATGCAATGTCCCCTGTCATGAAGCCTAACAAAGTAATTACAATTATTTTTTAATATCAAACATTATACAGTTTATACATGTATTGAAACATGACAATCATGACACCTCATAATTCAAATTTTACATTTCACTCTATCACTTACACAAATAAAATAATTAAAGAATATACCAAAAAGATGATTGTAAATTTAATAATCTAAACTTCAAAATACCTACTCATAAGACTGTACATAACATCAAAAAATAGAAATTTTAATTTTTAAGCATTGTAACTTATTTTAAAATAATCTTTTTACTTTAGTGCAGCCTTAGATTTAAGAAAGTATTGCAAATATAGTTCTGGGAACTCCAAAATACTTTTTGGTGGGAGCCTGCAGTTAGGACTCTGGCTCATTTTGACTTAAGGTCAGTGAGTTTAAACTTATTCTTGCTCCTCAAGGGCAAAAACAGGATATTTGACCAAGTACAAGGATACTAGATGCTTTGAGAATTAAGGAAGTAATTGAGCTTGTATGTTTTTTCATTCATGGTAAGGACTGTGTTTATCAGTTCACATAAAGACAAATGACAATAAGGAATCCAAAAACAACACAAGGAATCATACTAATATTTACACAATGGAGTACTACTCAGTGGGAAAAAAATGGAATTTTTAACTTTGCAGACAAATGGATGGAACTACAAGAAACCATCCTGAGTGAGGCAAACCAGTCACAAAAAGATGAACATGGTATATGCTCACTCATACACGAATTTTAGGCATAGAGCAAATGATTACCAGCCTATAATCTGTACCGCCAGAGAAGCTAGGAAACAAGGAGGATGCTAAAAGAGACATACCTGGTCTGTCACAGAAGGGGAATGGCAAAAGAGCCTTAGAGAGTTAATTACAGGTTATGCAGGAGGCTTAAGCCAAAGGGTCCACAGGAACTTTCAAATGTTCAATTTTGTATTCATACATGTATCAATTTTGGAAATACAGAACAGTTGCTTTTGTGACTGAAGGAGGCAATAGGAAAAATTGCATTAAACTTGGATCAGCTACAAGGAAATGGTGGTTAGTGTTGTGAGAGAGAATAAAAGAGATGAAAGCATGGGTATTTGGGAAAAGGACCAAAGATTACCAGTTTATGAAGCAGGAAGAACAAATCAAGAGGAAAAGGAAAGAATTCTAAATTGTTATCTTACCAAGTTTCTCTACTCCATGAATCCTCACCTGGAAATTACAGATGAAACATTGGGAAACATCAACACACACAAAAAAAAAAAATTAGCTCCCCTCAACTCCAGAATGTCTGGTAATAATTTCTAAGGTTTATTGTTATTAGGTTTCATGAGATTTGGGAATGTAACTTGTTTATTTTGTTTTTCTTTTGTTGTTTGCTTGATGCCTTGTTTTAAGACATACTGTCTATACAGCCCAACTTGAAAACAAAAAAAAGACCCGCTGCACTGACCTTTCAAGTACTAGATTTGCAAGCAGGAACAACTACACCAGCTTTCATTTTACTTGATCTGATACTTTAAAAGCTGGTCGGAAAATCTTACCTATCAGAAAATGTATGTACATTTAGATTAAGGATACAAAATATAGATGGATAGAAGTTAAGAACATTGCATGTGCTGAGTGAATCATAAAAGAAGCCACAGGAAAAAATAAGTATAAACTCAATGTTTTACTTAATCAATGCAGGTTCTAACATCATGGGCACCTGCTAAATTGACCTTGAATGTATTTAAAAATCTCAAATGTTCCACTTCACTGATTCTGCCCTGATCTTTGGCCATAACTCAAAAACACTGAATTTTCACCTATTTAAGAAAGAGGAGGACACATCTGCCCCATGTTCCCCAGTCTCATTCATTTCTTTGGCTCCTTCCTTTTCTTTGTATCTCCCTTTCTTCCCACCTGATCCTGATTCTCATTTGCCTTAATGCTCAATATGTTCTTTGCCTAGCTAAATTTGAATGGAATTAGTTTAATAAACTTGTATGCATTCATTCCAGTGGTCATGGATTCAATACTCATTACTGTGGTGGGCACCATATTAAGTCACAGACAAACAAAATCACCATTATTAGTGCAGTCTACTGCCTGTTCCTGAATTTTAGATCATAATTTGGGAAAAAATCTTTGGACAGATGACATTTCACTCTTGGAGAAACTGAAAGTGTAGCACTCACAGAATATCACTTCAAATCTTAGCTACAGGAGTCATCTGTCACACGTAATTGCGTTTATTAATCAATTAACTATATGAGATACATTTAATGAGGTAAGTGCTGAAATTTCCTGTGATTTAAAGACCATAAACTCAATCAGTTTCATGAAAACCCTCAAGCAACAAAGAAGGCTGGACAAATCAGAACACCAGCTGAAGGACTGCAGTTTAATGAAGCTAGTGATCAATGCTGAATTGAATGGATAAATGGGACTGAACACGAATAGAAGCATTTCATTTCAAATGCAGTTGTCTAAAGCCATATTGTACATGTTTTGCAGTTCTGAAGAAGCAACTATTTCTTTTGAGTCATATTGTCCTGAAATATTGTGTACTAATTATTTCTTTGTTTCTAGCTTTCCATGAATTCTAACAGGGAGCTAATGGTAATTACATGGAAAATCACTTTTCTTGACTTTTGGATGCAGGCATATATAAGGCCATTTTTATGCAAGTACAAAATAGTGTACTTTGAGAATACAATCCCCTTCCCCAGTGCTCCATCTAAGCTTTGCCTCCTCCTATCATCTGCTTTGTCTCCAGGCAATTCCACATCTGTTTTCATGTCACTGGAGTATGTATGTATGTATGTATATATATACATATATATTATACCCATTATATAATAGTCATAATAGTTTCTTTTGCTATTGACCATTTCAACAAAAAGACACAAATGCTGCATTGCTGTATTTATTTTCTGATATCTCATTATTTTTTATTTATTTTTTATGTTTTAAAACTATCATTTTGTGGGTTTTGGTGTTTTGCCTGCATATTTGTCTGTGACCTAACAGGCTAGAAAAAGGCATTGGATCCCTTATGATCGTGGTTACCGAGGACTATGATCCTTCCTGTGGGTTCAAAGGAACAAACCCAGGTCATCTGGAACAGAATCCAGCTTCTTGTCACCTGAGCCATCTCTCTCGACCCTCAAGTTAATTTTAGTATTTTCAATTTCTGAAGAAGTTTTCAAAAATAACAGTACTCTATAATCTTTTCCAGCATGGAGCTGTATTCTTTAATAACTAACACCTTTCTATAAAATAAAAGTTTCAATAACTCTTAGTTCTCGTTCTTATTTAACACAAACTAAGGGTAAATATTGCATTTAATGTTTAATGTTCTTTCAACTACTAATCTTTAACCCAGTTGATAATGTAGGTAGAGTCATTATAATTGGTGTAGTTAGTAATTATGCCTACTCAGACTAAACAAGACAAATGACAGGGCTGGGAATGGCAGCATATTAAGAATATAAATTTATTAAAACATCTGTTTAAAAGTATAGTTACAAAAAAAGGAATGAGAGATATTTGAAAATAATTTCTAGGCATAAACAATCACATTTATGGAAGTGAGTTACAGAAATCACAAAAGCAAAAGGTATTACAAAGAATTATTTAGAGAAACAATGGGAATACAGACTTAATTATTCCTTGCCACTGCTGGCCAAATACAAAATGAGTGTAATCTACCATGATTAATTGCTTGTGTTTTTTCTCAAAACTGTATAATTGAGAAATAGTATAATCAATGATACAAATGTAACTCTAATGTATCTTTCATACACAACCTTAATAGCTTTTATTCTGTCCAAATGTTGCCTTGCAGAAGAAAGCACTATATTTGAAGATATCAGTTTGCATTATTGTACTATCCCAGGTGACTTATATACGAATTTTTATATCAAACATTAAAATATATTGTGATCTATTTTACATTTTAATATTCTCAATAAACTAATGTGACAAATGTTTTTAAAATTTGATACATTTAATGAAGATAAGATCTAGATATTATATCATAGAATCCACAAAACAAATAAATGTTCTGATTTGCTACAGTCTGCAGTTTCTGAACTGGTACAGGAAAAGACCTTCCAGGAAATGGACTTGCACCCTGTTGACCAATGCACCTTCTGCCCCATCCTTCAAGCCAATCCTTCCAGCATACCCAAGCACCACTCAAGAAAGTGACATCTCATTGAGTGACCTTTCATCACGTCTGGTCCTCTTGCAGACTTCCATTAAAAAAGGGCAAATGTTGCCACCAGAGTCTGTTAGTGGCTCTCACCTGAGAGTAGCCTGACTTTTGTTTCCAGCTTGTTAGCCATCTGTAAGCTATTCTTCCTTATCATACCTAGTGTCTTCTCTCTGCCACACAAAGAACTTCTGATTAGAAACGTCTAGCTAATACCAAGGAAAGCTGTATTTACTTCCACCTTTCCCTAAATGTTTCTGCTCTTTCTGATTGCCAATGTACAATATCCTCAACAACGGCAACCCAGATGCTTCAACATGTAAATTCACTGTCATCTCAGAATACCTGTTTAATTTTTAAAAAAATTAATACGAATTTGTGCCAGCCATGAAGATATGTAACTAAATATTTCTTTGTGACCCCAAATATACCTTCAAGGCATCATCTCCTATAACTAAGTCATTGTAAATGCAGATGATACATATAACAATTATTCACAATATTACTTCTTTCATATATGAGTCATGAGAAATAGGGAAAGCTGTAAGTACATTTAAATTCTGAACATTTTATATATATATATTGTTATTGAAATAAGTGTTTTTACTGATCTAAGATTTTTTACTGAAACATGAACTTACACGCTGATGAAAAATAGCTCTTTCATTATGTAAAACTGATCTCTATACTTATGATAGTGAAGTTAAAATCTATAACAACTCTCACCTGTAAGCCTCTGAATCCTGCAATCACTGTTAATTGCACTATTCAACCAATGACCTTCCAATGCTCTACAATAAGTCTTATTGAAAGTATTATACACAAATGTAAAGCCATGGAGTAAATTTCAAACCAAATCAGACTACATACCATCTATCCATGTAATTATATATGTAAATGCACATATACATGCATATGTATGTATCATACACTTCTTACTCAAATTTTCATTGTAATTTATTTATCACATGTATGGGATTATCCTGCAGATTATAAGCAGTGAAAATTTGTTGGAGAATATATCAATACCTGTGTAGATGGGAAAAAGCAAGGGACATTGTTTGCCCAAGCTAAGGAAGATTGGATCATTTTCTTTAAATACATGTTGGTGAATGAAAACTTTAAAGAAAAATTCTGTGTGAATATATTTTCATCCTGGAAGAGCACAATTATTCAAAGTTCTGTTGGTGAACAATGAGAGCCTTGTTGAATATTTTGCCTTCATCTGGCTCCTCCAGTGCCCTTTGCTGTTTTGAACTGGTTTGGAATCACACTCAGAAAAATGGAGGGCATTTGTGTTTATACCTTTCCACCCTCCCTGGCTTATATGCTTCTTGAAGAAAGACAAATTTCACATATTTTTGCACTAAATTTATCATGAATTAAAGTCATCTTGTTTCATAAATATGTGCTAAGAACCAATGTCTAGAAGCTCTGAACTGGACGCTCATGCCACCCTGTCCTTTTGCTAGGAAGAGTTGTGACCATATCTTTGTGGTCTTTGTTGCTCTTTACTTTCTGAGTACCTAAACTTTCTCAGTACCTAAAATAAGGGAGAAATCAATAAGAGCCTAAAAATTGATACAAAAACAAGTGGAATAAGATATGACCAAGATTTACATCATCACACTTTGGTTCTGTTTCCACCACACCTCCATCTCTTCAGGACACAATGAGTCTGTATGCATTGGAAGAAGCCACTCAATGTAAAAGTAGCATAGATCCTTACCACACAAAAGTTCACACTAAACAGTGCAGTTGATAACTCTTTAGATGTCTACACAGTTACACAGTGCTTTAAAAGAGACAAACTTTGCAATTACAAGCACAGAAATGCTATGGATTATGATTGTGATTTCATTGCACTATGATACAGGGTACATGCACTTGCTCTTTTCTTCCTAATGCAATTGCGAGCTCTCTTTACCTTGCCTATCTATGTAACTACCAATCTGCAGACAGAATCTGAGTCGCATTTTGTAACATAACTTTGAGAACTGAGTGGTCACAGTAAAGCTAGCTTGTGTTATTAGTTTCAGGACCTCTGATATATTAGTTCATCATTGCACCTTCTCATCACTTTATCCATTATGCCTGTCTATAGCCCGTGTGGAGCAGAGAATGATGGAGACTCCAACTAAAGCAATAGCATGAGATTACCAACACAATTACTTTCCATGTAGGTAGAAAATGTTCCATACCAGCAGTAATGGCTACAACCTGCTTTAGAAATATCCTTGTTGCTTTGGCTCTTTAAGGCTTCTATATGTGAGATTAGCAATATTAATCTATTCTTCTGTAAGAAAAGACATTGTGTGTGGAAAATTAAATGGGACCATCCATTTTAGAATTGAAATGCTAAGCTTCAACCTTCTTCCTCAACCTCATCATTTTTCTCCAGTGTGCAGTGGGTGTCCTGTCCATGTTACAGGAGAGCATCCTTGCTTTCTCCCTTTGTTTGAATCAGATTTTACAAACAACCATGGTATTCATTTCCTCGGCTTACAAAATCTGTGAACAAGCAGAGCCAAGAATCGGCCATTTTATTCTCTCTTCAAAATGCATGAAAATCTTAACTGCGTTTCCTATGTTCTCATATAAAACATCAATGTAAATGAGACTACCAGGTTAATCAATAAATGTAAGAGGATATTTTATAATGTTCCTGGGTGTTAATTCAGAAATTTCAAAGATTAAGAAATACTGTTTGAATGAACTAAGTACATGGTTTTTGTCTCCCACAAATCTAGAAGCTTAACAAAGATTTTTTTTTTTTTTTTCCTCTAAAACTGCTTTTCACCTCTTAAAAAGAACGCTGATAAACAAACCAAGGAATAAGCGACTAGATTCTTTTTTACATAGAATTTGCGCGCCATCTCCTGGTCATAGGCCGACACGACAGACAAGCGTCCTGAAATTCAAAAGGAATTAAAGGCTGATACACTTTTCAGTGTTCTGAGCAGCAAAGTGGAGAGATAACCGGTGGGAGGGAAACTCTCTGCACTCACCTCAAACTCGGAGCAGGTAACACATTAGGGCAATGGTCCAGGGAAAATCACATTTCTGGGTCACTGCACTTACAGTAAATCTGGTCAGCCATTTAGATGGTGCTTTTAACTGCAGTTCCCTGTGCTTGCTATGGAGACTAGCTCATCATGGAACAAAGAGATACAAAGGAAATATGTACTGGAGCGGGAGACTGGATGCGGAGCTTGTATAGCATGTGCAAGGTCATGGGTTCAAGTCTCAGCACTGTTTGATACGAGAAAGCTCTAAGAGTTCTGAGCGTCTTCCATAAATAAAAAGCTAGTCATCTACCTCAGAAATCCAAACTTTCAAAATGTTTTAGCCTATACAATGGCTTTATAAAACCAAAATACTGTAATTTCATTACACTTCAAAAGTATTCAGAATAGATTCTTTGTAAAAACTAGTCCTGTTGCATTTTTTTTCTTTTTCCATTTTATTCTACTATTTACAGGGTCAGCTCAGTCTGAGTCCTGATATAGTTTGCTCAGTGACTTAGCTCTTCTAATATTTTCCCCCACAGTATAACCCTAATTTTCGTGTCTAGCATAGCAGCTACAGAAACTTGATAATCCTGTAGTCCTCACCTGAGACCATGCTTCTTAAAACAGTGCAAGTGAAAGCTATATTTTTGTTTATTCTTTATGTTAACAAAAATAAATGTAGTTGCATCAGTTTATTAAGAATTAGAAATCAAGGTAAATGATTTAAAGTTTAAAGTATGTATTACAAATAAAAATGTAAGTTTTTCTAACTGTTCAAGGAAAGGAAAGCTCTATAGATGCAGAGCAAACTATAAAGTTTTATATGTCAACAGGCAAAGCCAATCTTGCTGCAGATTTACTTTGCTATCATTCAGAGTCCAAGCCTGTCGCCATAACTGCAGTCATAAATCCATGGTCAGTGACTTTGAACCTACCAGCCTCGCAAGGAAGTATTTCCAAACCGTAAATATTGGCTGATTGAAATCCAAGGTCATGTCTTCAGGATGATTTATGGAGCTAGTTAAAGAAACTGCCTCAGACTTATTCCAAATGTGCAAGGACAATTTCCACAAATGGGGATACATCCTTCATGGAAATATTCAAATGATTAGAAAGCAACATTCTAAGGAGATTTTCTCTCCAATTTGTGGACAAATACAACAAAGACAAAAAATATGACTAATTTTAAATTCTACCAGAAGGAAAGGATTGAAGAAATGGGCAAAGAGTAGCACCCAAGGGGAGAAGCAGAGTGAGTTTCTATGGAGACGCTGTGCATGCTTTAAGGGTTCACTCACCTGCCTGCTTCAGCTCTGGATTTCTTTTCAGTTCAGCACAGTCATTATTTCCTCTTAGAGGTCTCAGCTGACCCTGTGACTTGGTCAAATTGCTCTTCTATATGCTTCCCGGCACTGGATTTTAGCTTTTCTCACAGAGGTTTATGTCCTTACTTGATTAATTTCGGTCTCCTATTGAACAGTGGGCATCCTGTGACACATACTGACCTTAATGCTTAATACATGATGCTTATGGAGTCTAGAACCAGAAAAGGGAAGACAAACAGTCTCAACAGGCACATACTCAGTAGTCAGTGCATAAAATAATGGCAAGGGTAAGGAATTGGCTCTGAACTTGATTTATATAAATTTCATGGATTGGGGTTTTATGTATAATGTGCTAAGCTTTCACTCATTCTACAAATGAAAAATCACCAACAGCAAATAGAGTGCAGCTAAAGCCTCAAGAGTGGAGGATGTCACTTGAAATTAATGAGGTACTTGAAGAAAACTTGAAAACAATCAGGTCATTTAATTAGTAGCCCCCTAATGTTTGTAGATTGCCTCTTGCCCCTTTTAATTTTTCCTCCTGTGGTACCACGTCAGGTGTCTTATTTAATTGTTTATAACTTGTGTGATGATATTAACAACAACAACAAAAGTTTTCTTATGTGGAAATTATATTGTTAAAGCAAAATGTTATAAACAGGTGAATGACATTGATATTTGAAGAGAATGATTTCAGCAGGGAAATGGGGCAGATCTGTAATCATAGAGTTTAGAAGGTAGAGGCAGGAAGATCAGTAATTAGTTCAAGATCATCATGAACAGTTCAAGCACAGCATAAACATGAAACCATGTCTCAAAAAAAAAAAAAAAGGCTTTCAGAGTTCCCTCAGTAACTCCATAAAGCTGACAGTAAGAATAGAGGGGAGAGAATTAACATTATTGAATAAAATGTGTTCCTTGATCTAATCTTCATTTGTATTCATGTATGTTGGTGAGGATGTAAAATATATTCAATACCTTATGATGTAATAAGAAAAGCACAGAAGTCATTGAGTTTTGGGTAGATGTAGGTCTTCTCTAGAATCATCACAGAAAATTTTGGGATAACATGGGCTGGATCAGTGTCTATTTCAACGATACTACTTTAAATTGTATAAAAAGGTAATTGTAGATGTAAACAGAAAATGGTCTGTTCCAATAAAACATATATTAACAAACATTAGCAGCTGATGTATTTGTCCCCCACTGTGGAGAAACAGAAGTAAGGATCTTCCCACTTAGAGTTTCTATAAGTAAGAAAAAATGGGTTCTAACACCTAAAAATTGCACATCAGTAATAAAATGATTTACAATGAACAAATGAGAAAAAAATGAGTTTTAACAGAATCTGAACATACTTTCAAACTCCCATATTTTTGATACAAAGTTTCATGCAAAACACCAAGATATTTCAAAGAACTCTTTCATTAATTGAACATCTTCAGGTTTCTAGTTGTCATTTGGCTTCTCTGCCTGTTTGTAGGTTCCTTTAAGAGCCTAACTTTCTTTTTTTCTTTTTTTTTCTACAAATTATCGACATTTTAAATACTTCAATATAGATAACAGTTATTGATTTTTATGTACATTTTAGTGATTTTTTAAAGGAAATTTCGCAAGCTTATTGTTTCAGAAGTCATTTTTTCTTTTTTATTATTAATATAATTTAAAAATTTTACATGTCGATCCCAGTTTCCTCTCTCTCCCTTCCTCCCTCCTTTCCTCTTACCCTCTTTCCCTTCTGATATTCACCCTGGCCACCCTCCCCTCCCTTCCCCCCCACCCCCATTCCACATGTAGGGCTATGCTATCCAGGATGGGTCATGTAAATCTGTCAAGTCATTTGACTAGGACTTCTCTCCTGTCTCTAAGTTAAGGGGGTATCCCTCCATGGGGGATGTGTCCACAAGGTCCTTTTGTGTACCAGGAATACATCCTGGTTCTACTGTCTGAGGTCCCTCAGACTGCTTAGTTTTTCTAGCAGAGACAATAAGAACCTAACTTTCACAGCTGCTTTCTACGTGTCTGCTTGCTATAGCTTTTCACAACTAGCAGAACTACCTGAATGTAAACCACATGCTTGTTAGGGTTACCAGATGTTTGATCCAATAAATGCATTCCCTGACATTCATTATATGAATAGGTGCCACTTGGTAAAGTGTAGAGGATTCCAGAATCAATCCATAGGAAGGCAACTCTATCCTTTCTGTTTCTCTTTCCAGTTAGGTTCTGGCTAATTCAGAGACTCTTTGAAATGCTGCATGTGACTGTCTGTTTTGTAACATTAAAAAACAAGCCTCATAAATAATCCAAGAATGACTGTGGAGGAGAAGTTAAAAAGCACTCTTTCTGGAATCCGTTTAGAAAGCAACTATTTTGGAAAAGTGTTTAAGAAATGATCATGGGAACTGGAGAGATGTCTCAGTCTCAGTGACTAAAAGCTGAGTGTCTGCTTTTCCTTCAGAGGAGGATACCAGTTCAGTTCCCAGCACCCATAGTAAGAGGCTCACAACTGTGCACAACACCAGATCAATGAGATTATAACACCTAACACTCTTTGCTCTTCTGGTGCTCACATTCATGTCCACATATGTTCCCATGCCTCTAAACACAGAGATGAAAATAAAATACATCATCTTTTTTAAAATAAAGAAGTAATCACAAAGAGTAGATCTCTAGGAGAGTAATGTGACCTTCCTAGAATGGTGCAGGACCTGCAGCCCTCACTAATAGGTCCAAAAAGAAGATAATGTCTCAATTATCTTACAAGTTATTAAGGTGTTCATCTAAGAAGATGTTTTCAGGTCTAAAAAGATATTTTTAGGATGGGAATACAAGTTATGTTAGAAAATAGTATGGGTATTTAAAACACTTTTAAATACATCAAGATATGATACATGAAAAATTGTTGATGGGGTCATTCTTCCGCATGCTGTTAATGTATGTTTCTATTATTTGTTGATAAATAAAACACTGATTTCCAGTAGCCAAGCAAGAAGTATAGGCAGGGCTACCAGAATAGGAAAACTATGGGAAGAGGACATAGAGAGGAGCCTACACAGAGACGCCATGTAGCTACTGGGAGGATAGGACACCACACATTCTCCGGTAAGAAGAGGCTATGTAGAAACACATAGTTTAATAGTTATGGGTAATCAATTAAAGTAAAACTAGCTAGTAAGAAGCTTAAACTATCAAACAAACAGTTTAAAATTAATATAAACCTCTGTGTGTTTATTTGGGGCTGCATGGCTATGGGACCAGGCAGGATAGAAACTCTTTAATCAAAGCATTTTCTTCAAATATACCAATACAAAGAGACTGAACTTTATGAATATAATTCTTACCTGATAATTGTTTTTATTGCTTACAGTTTTGCTATGCTAAAGTTAAAACCTTTCTATTTTATTTAGACAAAAACAGGACATTTTTGTGATATTTATAAATTGTGAGAAGATATAGTGCTGTGTTTGTTGTAATAAAAAACTGAATGGCCAATAGCTAGGCAGGAGAGTATAAATTGGACTTTGAGGAAGGGAGAGAACTCGGGAAGAACTTTGGTGGAGTTGCCATCCAGACACAGAGGAAGCAAGATGGACAGGATAAAATGAGCCTCTTGGAAAGATGTAGATTTTAAAATATAGGTTAAATTAAGTTATAAGAGCTAAATAGAAGCAAGCCTATGCAAAGGTTGAGCTTTTATAATTAATAAGTTTTAGTGTCATTATTTGTGGGATGGTGGCGCTGACAAGAAAGTACTAGAGTTAAAAAGAGAAGTAGACTCATGCACACATCCTTATTTCAGAAGCTATGTCCAGTTGATCACCACTTGCCAATGAAAAGTAGTTTTCTTCAAGAGAGTCTCACTGAGGAAACACAATCCTTAAGGATAGGCTGCATGTTCAGCAGTAGATGGAGAATAGAAAGTAAACTCAATAGCATCTTGCCTAATAATGGCATATCAGAGCATTTCTTAACTTTTATTTTATTCTACTTTTTTGTTTGTTATTGTTATTACTACAGGTTTTATGCATACATTATAGACTCTAGCTTAGTAGTTTTTAGGGGATTTCTGGATGTGTGAACAAGTGACTTTCTGCATCTGTATCAATTTCTTGGGGATTTTCTTGAACTCTTTTATGTATGTTTGCTTTGTCCTATTCCAGTATTGTTGATTTTGTTTTGTATTGTATTTTACTTTTATTATTACCCCTTAGAATCCTGTTCATTTTCTAATGAGATGCGTGTTTGTTTTCTAATGAGAAACAGAAGGGGGTAATATGGATTAGAGGGGATATTGGGAGGAACTAAGAAGAATAGATGGAGGGAAAACAATAATAAGAATTTATTGTATGGAAAAAAACTCTTTTCAATGAAAGAATAAATTACACAAATACAAACATGTTACTAAAATTCTCTCCTTCACTTTCCCCCTTTGCCCTACAATAATTTTGAACTATGTGTTTAGTGTTCCTCTGTCAGCAGCTATTGCTAGGTAGCCTGCAATGCTCAGGGAGAATGAACTAAAAATACATTAACTCTTTACATAGTATATGAAGAAATTCATATAAGACTATGTTACTAAGAAAAGAAATGTCTACATTATAATTTACAAATATACACTTTCTCTTTATTGCTAGATCCATTATTTTTTTCTTCAGCACCTCTTCTAATGTAGATTTAAAAATCCATTTGGTGTATTTTGAAAAGCCATGAAGCAAAGATATAAGTGTCTTTATTGTTTTTCAAAGGATAGAACTGAATGCAATTCAACTATACACCTTTTTAAAGATTATACTCTTGAAGTTATTATTTTCTTAGCAAATGCTTCCATATACTTAAGAATAATTTGTCCAACTTCTACTAGTGTATGATATTTCTCTTCTTATAAGTGTATCAAGGACTTAACAGTGGTTTTTGTTACTTTCATTTTGTCTTGATTGAAAAACTTTAAAAGAATGTTGAATGTTAATTGTTTTATAAGAGGCTTTCTGTATCTTAAGTTGGGTATTTTATATAAATACTTTTTATTTCCATGAAGTTTTGAAAGCTAAAATTATTGCAACCATGTGTTGATGTTCTTGTGACTTATTAGAATCTACTGATGAAATACCAATACTATACCAAAGTATAAGTGGATTGAGTTCATATAATACTGATAACATAGTCAGGCAATACTTATTATTTTCCTTTTATTAGTCAACAAACATGAAGAAAACACTGGGCTCACTGAGCAAAAGCCTTGCCTCTTCATGCCCCTCTCTTAAATCTGTGATTCTTTTCACTTTAGGATTTTCTATTACACCCTATGGGAATATGTTTAAAACTCATAAATACGGCCATAACAGCTTGTTCATTGACATTTAGAACCATCACAAGAGTGCTGAAGAAAGCATGTGGAAACTTTGCTATTGGTTCTCAATAGCTCTGAAAATTATTTTCAGTAACCTATAAAAGGAAATTTTGATAAAATACTCAAAATCTTTATTCAGAGTGATTGTTCTTGTGCGTGAGGATGACCATGATTATCATGCACTGTTTCTGAAAGCAGAGCTCCTTTCCCTGCATCTGATTTTCTTAGAGATTAAAGCCACTGACAAAATGGCCATCCAGGTGCTTTTCCCTTAATTCAAAGTTGACAATCATTCTGGATAACCAGCTCAATTTTAATACCTTTTTTTATTTTTTAACTTTGAGTTTATTTAACATGGTCAAGGAACATACTTCCTCATTATCTAGCAGTACAAAATCTAAGTCAGAAGTTTCCTTATCACATCTCTTTATACAGAGATGCTAGGTTGCTAAAGCCTGTAGCAAACTTGTATCCATCCATTTTCTTCCAAGCTGGTGTAAGGATGACACTGAGTACTGCCACCTTCCTCATTATAATCTCACTGTAGATTTTTCATAGTTCCAATAAAAAGTTACCTTTAAATAGTAGCAAAAAAAGGGGCGGACTTTTGTAAAGTTAGGCAATGATGTCCTGTTGACAATCCTGTAATATTCCTGTCTGACTTTTGTTGCTGTTTTGATCTAGTTATGTTTCCAATGTGTTAATAATATTTTACATACAAACCTGCCATGACCTATTTAAAATAGATGATAGCTGAACCACAGGCCTTGTTCAGAATTGCTTCCTATTGGGACATCCTATTGAACAATATATGATTCAGATACTGTAGACAGAGGGAAATCTGATGAGATGAGAGAGAAAGGGAATTGTGCTGAGGTAGTGAGGGAGCTGACTCCTTGGCCACGGGCAATACACAAGAAATCGAGTCTTGCACATTGTCTGTGCAGTGCAGCAGAGACTGCCCTGTTGATGAGCATAGAAAAAAACAACTCTGAGAACTGGGTCATGGGAGACCTAGCCCCACCCCTCATCTACTACAAAGGGACATGGGCCTGGGGAAGAGATGCCCACCCCACTCCTGCCCCTAGTATATTTTATACTAAAATTTTAATATGTGAGTAGGGAGCTTTTTCCACATGATCCTGTCTTCTTTCAATAACCATTAGCAATAAGAATAACCCAGGGAAACATTAAACTGTTTTAAGTTTTGTGTCATATCCATGAATTGCTTAGTAAAAGTAACTAAAGATTGAGTATTATATAGGTGATATATGTATATAGTCTTTTATATAAGAATTAGGAGGAATGAGTTGTAACTCTCTAAAAAGAGTAAATGTGACTACAAACTCAAGATTAACCTAAAAAATACAAAATGGCTGCCATAAATATGGGTGTCCCTTCACCACTTACATTTTATATATTCATGTCTACTAAAAAAATAAATTTCAAGCATTGTATGTGAATCTAAACCTCATTGAAAAGATATAGTTAAGCTTACCTAACCATGAACTGTGTGGACATAATACTCAACTGAATATGAACTACTAATTATTAATAATATAATTAATAAAAATATTAATCACTATTCCAAAATGAGTTATTATCATTTTGGGGAGGAGTGTCTTACAAATTCTTACAAATTCTAACTAAATCATTCTTTTATGGAGACATTTTTATATCTGGTATTCCTGAGAAGGATCCCTCTTTCCTAGATAGCCTTATGAATTCTTGTCTTTGGGGAACGCAAGGCTTGCCAGACTGCACAGTGGCCACTTCAGATATCCCAGCAATAGGTACTGTTGTGAGACACACACCCACTGCAGGTGTTCCCACAGCTTCAGCTCCAAACACTATAGTTTCCCCAAACTCAAAGATATTTTGGGTGGTATGCCTTTTGTACCCCTTCCCAAATTCAGGACTATCTTTCTTTTACATCTTGCTGTACTGAGAATAATAAATTTTCTTCCTTCCCTGTCCGATACCCTTGGGATAATCTTTTTTGAAGAGTTTAGAGATTTTTTTGAGAAGCAGTGAGAAATATTTATTCGTAAAAGCTTCTCCTTTCAGGCTGATCCAAATCCCAGAGGGGGAAAAAAATAACCTCATCCAAAAGGATGGGAAGAAACACACCAGGAGAGAAAATCCCATTTTACATTATAATAAATTAACACTAATTATATTTGGAAAAATCCCAAATCAAGTTGATTGTGAGACACATGTCATGGTTGTATCTTGACATGAATACTTTTGAAAAGGGTGCGTGGTTTATTGATATTTTGTGAAGGCACCAGAAAAAAAAAAAAAAAAAAAAAACCCACAGGGACGAATTCAAGTTTCCATTTGCCATTAGTGTTAAGAAAGGTAGCATCAAGGAAGAATCATGAACATAATTCTCTATTGCACCTGTAGGCCCAATGTTCCTATGTATTTGCAAGATGATTAAGCCATTTTGGAGTAGTGATTAATACTTTTATTAATTATTTATATTGTTAATAATTAATAACTCATATTTAGTTGAGTATTATGTCTTCCAGCCCACATAGTTCATGTTTAGGTAAACTTAACTACATACTTTCAATAAGGTTTGGATTCACATGCAATACTTGAAATTTATTTTTCATAGACATGAATATATAAAATGTAAGTGGTGAAGGAACACCCATATTTATGGCAGCCATTTTGTATTTTTTAAGGTTAATCTTGCTTATTATGATGAATAATGAATTTACTCCTGAATAATCTTTAAGCATCACCAGAATGAAATTAATTCTTTGAAACTTTCAAATTGCACTTTTAGAAAGACCATCTTCACAGGAAGAAGATGCAGTTATATTTAGGGACTCCTTCTCTTCCCAGAGGGCTCTGTAGAGCACACATGTTCCTTCTATACCTTTGTTATTTAGGTTACAAATGACAGTTTTGATCTTGGAAAAAGCTCCTCCTGTATAGCCAGAAGCACCACCACTGTTACATAATCATTTATTCCATATGTTCTCTAGAAGCAAGTTCTTTAGACTATGAATCCTTTGTTGCATTAATAGCAGTAGAGCCCTCAGTTGACTCCGTTTCTTTTTGTTTCTCTCTACTCTTGCTCCCTCTCATCTATCAATATATTTCATTTACCCTTCAATATATTTGTTAATTGGCTTTTTATTACAGAATTTGATGGGTACCTTTGAAGACAGACTGTCTCCATTTCCTGTTTTCTTTCTTTCTTTTTTTTTATTTATTCCTTCTTTTGTTGTTGTTGTTTGAGACAGCCTTTCTCTGTCCTTGATCTAGCTCTAAAGACCAGGCTGGCCTTGACTTCACAGAGATCCACCAGCCTCAGCCTCGTGAGTGCTTGGATCAAAGGTGTGTGCCACTACCTCCCTGTTCTCCTGTTTTATTTTAAATGTTACTTAAATTTAGTTTGATATATATTTCTAGACCACTGGTAATATGCAGCACCATTTGGCATTCCAGGCACTCTTTTCCCTAAGTGAATCAGAAAACACTAACTGAAAGACTGCCTGAACATTAATGTGCTCTTGTTTTTAAAAACCATGTTGACATGTTTGATGAATGCTTACGTTCAAAATATTTACCTTACAAGCCAAACATATGTATCCCCCAAATTTAAAAATTGTAATTCATATTCTAATTACCTGACTCCCTGTTAACTATTCTCCATATCTACAAGATATATTTTTAAATAATGTGTTTAATGACAATTAACAATTTAGTGATCAGACATAATAATAAAAATAAAGATAAAACTGAAAACTACCTGTTTTTTTGTTGTTCCTTTATTAATCACATAACAGTCCACTTTTCTTTCATCACAAAGAGAAGATAGTTATATTTCCCACTCAAGGATGAAGCAAAGGCCTTGATGAATGCTGTGGGTGTCACTGCTATGCACCCATGCTGCTTCCTAAGTGGAAAGAGGTGAAAGTACTGACTTTGTGTGGTATCACTCAGCAGGTGCAAATGAAGTACGAAATGAAAGATCCCAGCCCACACAATATACAGAGCAGAACCAGATAACACTATGTAGTCACTGCTGTGCTTGGGTATTTACTGTCACAGACAACTCAGTTCCAGCTAGGCAGGTGCCCCAAATCTCTGACTCTGATACCCACAAAAGAAATTGTGTTTCACTCTATAATGCTTTTCTTATGTTGGTTCATCCTTAGGAGTTTTTGTTTCAAAGAAACCTGTTAAAGTGATGGTGAACTTGAAGAATGACACATGGGTAGATGAAGGTGCTCTTTGAAAATATGGGTAGGTTTTAAAATGGGTAAGAGTGTGATTTTAAGTGATTAGATTTCACATGAAAACATCATGACTGCCTCTTAACAAAAAACCACTATCATAAGCAACACTTTTGCTTGATGCATTATCATAAGAGTTACATACGTCAGGTGTGTGCACATAGAATTATGTACTATATATGTATGTTTAAAATAAGCAGAAAATGTTTTCCTGTGGCTTTTAAATCATCCTTAGTATTATTTGTTCCTTCTTCCTCTCCCCAGCACTGTATTGACTTTCCTCACCTCTTCCCAGATAAAACTCTCATTCATCCATTTTCCTAACCCTTCCTTCATAGCTGTGTCCTATTATCTTCTACACTAAAGCTCCTTCTCTGTTCTGTGTCATAAACACCTTTTCACTTTCCTAGTATCTATGTATTCTCACATCTAAAGTTCCAGAGCTAGGATACCCAAATATGAGAACATGTAGTGTTTGTCTTTCTAGATCTGCCTAACCTAACTCAAAATAGTATCTTCTAGTTACATCCATTGACTGAAGACATATTTTTTTTCACAATTCACAGTATTCCATTGTGTATGTACCTCACTTTAATTATCCATTATCATTTTTTCAGGACATTTAGGTCATTTTCATTTCCTAGTTGTTATGAATAGAATATGAATACAGACGGGCAAGTAACTGAGGAGGAGGATGTTGAGTCCTTTGGGCATGCACTAAGAAGTGGTATAAGTAGGTCATATGGTGGATCAAATTTTAATATTTTAAAGTGTTTTCACATTGAACTATATTATTTATGAAAATTAAATTAAATGTAAAACTAGAAAAATTAACCATAATATTTTAAGTTTAAGATTCCTTAGTTTAACTTGTTAACAAATAAAATTGTACAATGAGACATTTAGGAACACATTTGCTAAATAAAAAGATAAAAAGCAAAGTAATTAGGGGTGTCTAAAGCTATGTGAAATAACAGTCATGGAAGACTGGGTCAGTTTCCTGCTAAAATGGCATAAAAGCCCTCATGAAACACAGCATAGTGTAAAGAACTGGTCTGGGGAGAAAGTTCAGTGGGTAAAATGTTTGCCACATTAACCATAAAGACCAAAGTTAGGATCCCCCAAACCAGCAGTTCTTTTTCTATTTTATTTTATTTTATTTTATTTTACATATCGATCACTGTTCCCTCTCCCTCCCTCTTTCCCTCCATCCACCCATCCTTCCCTCTTTCGCTCTCTCTCACCCTCTCATGCCCCCGACCACCCTCTCCTCCCATTACCCCACACACACACCCAGGAATAAAATTGTTGTAAGTTTCCTGACACTGCAAGAAAAAAATACACTTCTTCCTTTTTAAGAAAGCTGATCTATGGAGATGAGGATGGGGAGCAGTTGGTAGAGGGCTTGTTTTGCAAACAATTTTTAATTTTTGAGAATTATCCATACTGATTTCCATGTCTACACCAGTTTGCATTCCCTCAAACAGTAAATAAATATTTCCTTTTCTGAGCATGTGGCTTTGTGATCAGTTATTTTCTTGATGTTATCCATTCTGTCTGGGTAAGATGAGCTCTCAAAGTACTTCTAATTTCTGTTTCTCTAATTGTTAAGGATGTTTACTACAGGGATGGTTGGTTTTATGCCACTCTAGCTGAAGCTAGAGTCATTTAAAAAGACAGAACATAGAGAAAGTGTCCCAACTATATTGGCCTATAGTTATTTTTGTTATTATTTTTAACTGTATTGCTATTGGAATAACATTGACTTTGTAGAAGGAATATTAACATGTTTCCACTCTATTTATTTATTCACTTTTTAGAAATATCTGAGATGATTGCTGTCATTTTATTGTTTTCAGCTGTTGGTGTTCTTAATCGTTTTTTGTTTTATTTTAGTAATTTTAGCTTTATTTGTTTTCTTTCTACTACAGTCAATTTGGTACAATATTCCTCTTTTCAGTCTAAAACATTCCTTCCAGTAGATCTGATTTGAATTCTTGCAGACATTTTGTATTGTGGGAATTCTTTCTTTTCTCCTTTAGCTATGGAAGATAAGTTTTTTAAGCAACGGTGACCTGTTAGAACATAAAATTCACTGCTCTAGGCTTTCTGGCTCTAGGTGTTTCCAATGAGAACTCAGATTTTATTCTGATCAGTTTTCCTTTAGTTGTAAATTGGGATTTTACTCTTTCTGCTTTAAACTCTTTCTTTGTTCTGTATACTGAGTTTTTCACTATAATATGCCTTGGCTAGTTTCTTTTCTGATCTTGTCTATTTGGTATTCCATTTAATTTCTTGTATCTGTTTTGGCATATGTATTATTTACTTTGCTGTTGCTGTGATAAGACACTATTACCAAATACAACGCATGGAACAGTTTAGTTTGACTAATAATTTCAGAAGGTTAAGAGTACATTATGGTAGTGAGGTATGGCAGCAAGCAGCAGGCATTTCAGAATGTGTAGGAAGCTGAGACTTCACACGGGACATCAAAATCACAAAGCAGAAAAGAGCCAACTGAAAGTAGAATGAGGCTACCCAGTGATGTACTTTCCAACAAAACCACAAGATGTAAACGGAGTGAGGAAATAACTGAGCCTATTTGCTTGGAATATCTTTGTTCAGCCTTTTACCCTGAGGTAATGTCTATTCTTGATGTTGAGTTGAGTTTCTTGGATACAGCAGAAGGATGCATTCTTTGTATCTATTAGTTTGTGTCTTTTTACTGAGAATTGTGTCCATTTATATTGAGAGATAATAATGATCAATGAAAGTTGATTCCTATTATTTTGTTGTTGGTGGTGGTGGTGATGGTGGTGGTGGTGGTGTTGGTGGTGGCAGTGATAGAGGTTATAGTGTGTTTATGTGTACTCTTCGCTTCTTTTGGTTTTGTTGGTAAAAGATTATTTATTCTCTGTGCCTTATGGGTGTACTTACCTTGCTTTGGTTGAAGTTTTCCTTTTGGCATCTTCTATAGGATGGAATTTATAGGTATATATTGCTTGAATTTGCCTTTAGTATGGAATATCTTATTTTCTCCACCTATGAGATTGCATGTTTCTCTGGGTAGAGTAGTCTAGGCTGGCATTTGTGGTCTCTTAGAGCATGAAGGACATCTGTCCAGGCCCTTCTGGCTTTTAGGGTCTCCACTGAAATTTAAGGACCTAAATTATCTTTGAACCGTGGTTTTGAAGTATTTTTCTTGTGCTCCAGCAACTTTGGAAATATCAGGGCTTACTGTAGTAGGAAAGCTGGGCTTTATTGGATACATATTGACCTGGCAGTTATTGTGTTCTTAAATTGGCATTTAGGCCTCTGGTTTGGGGGTGATTCCATATATTTATCCATGATGTGTCTGTTCTCTATCTTGGTTAGAGATGCTTCTTTTATAGGGAATGATGGCTAATGTGGAGATTCATAGATCGCCAATGTGCACAGAAAAAGTGACTGTTAGCTTCCATCCATGAATGGGACATCTAAGGCTTAGGAAACATCACAAAAGTAGGGGCAGAAGAACTGTAAGATCCAAAGGATGGAAAAAGAGATCTTTGAAACACTGTCTTCTGGCTATAACATGACAATTACAATCATGAGTTCAGCACAGATGTGCCTACTGAAACATGAAGCACACACTTAAAGCAAAGTCATGGGAATAGAAATTATTAACAGGAGTTGGAGAAAAATAAGGAACACTAATGAGGTTAAATTTGACCAAAACACCTGTGTGTATCCACACACAAAACAATATAAAATAAAAATAAATGTGTTTACATGGATGAAGGTTTAAATTTAAAAGTCAAAACTCAAGTGAAAAATAAACTTAATGGTGAACCCTGAAATCTTAAAAATGATAAATAAACACAGGCAAAAGCAAAAAGGAATAGAAATCAACACATAATATAAATCAGGACATAAATTAATGAAAAACAAAAAATTAATAGACTCAATCAAACACTACTTATTAAAAAGTGAAGAAGACCGACAATAAGTTAGTAAGACAGTAATAAAGATTATTCCAGCAATGACCCTGGTTGTTTCAGATTCACTACTGAATTCAGTCATACTTTGAGTGAAGAGTTAGGACCAAGGATTTTAAAACTGTTCTATGAAATGGAAATAGAGGAAACACCACTATGAAAATCATTTTATTAAGCCAAGTTTGTCCTATTATCAAAAAACAACAAAGAAAAATAGAACAAAACCCTTCATTATCAATAAAATGATTATATATTTAAAACACATAATTACCTCATTAAATGAAGAAAAGACTTGAGACAATTCAACGTCTGTTTCTAATTAAAAAAAAAAAGCCCCAAGGAAACTGGGAATACTGGAATATTAGAAAATTCCTTCCGTCTTTGTTTTTTTTTTTTTTTGAGTGAATCAGAAAATTCATTAGAAGGCTTTCTTTTAAAAATTCTATATTCAAATATAGTCACATTATTCAAAATAAATAAAAACCTAAAATAATTTTCTTAATAATAATGATTGAGGCAGGTTTTACACCTGTGTTTAATACTATGCACAATGCAATATTAGCCAGAGAAATAATACTTGGTGTGGATATGAATAGTAAATTATTTGATTATCGCTATTTTAGAAAACAGTAACTTACTTACAAAACCATAAGACTTCACAATGAAGCTTTTAGATTTGACAAACACTGTTCTACTTTGCTTTCTGTTGCTGCAATAAACACCATGACTAAAAGTAACTTCAAGAGGAAAGGGTTTATTTCAGCTTAGACTTTACAGTCCACCCTCCAGGGAAACCAAGGAAGGAGATTGAAAAAAAATGAATGAAGGGTGCTTACTGTCTTGATCCCTGGATTATTTACACAGCTACATTTCTTATAGGGAGTCCTGCATGCCCAGGGATTATAACCCCTGTGGCAGTTCTTCTATATCATTTGCAAATCAAGAACATGCCCTAGAAACATAATAATAGACCAAGCTAATGCACCACTTTTTCTTTATTCATTCTTCAAGTGAGAGGCATCTAGGTTGCTTCCAGGTTATAGCTATTAAAAATAATGCTGCTATGAACATAGGGAACAGATGTCTCTGGAGCATGAATGTGCATCTTTTGGGTATATCCCTAAGAGTGGAATTGCTGGATTGTGGTAGACTGATTCCCATTTCCTGAGGAATCACCATGCTGATTTCCAAAGTGGTTATACAAGTTTGCACTCCCACCGGCAATGCAGGAATGTTCCCCTTTCTTCACATCCTCTCCAGTATAAACTGTCATTGGTATTTTTGATTTTAGCCATTCTGACAGGAACAAGATGGTATCTCAGAGTTGCTTTGACTGGCATTTCTCTGATGGCTAAAGATGTTGAGCACTTTCTTAAGTGTCTTTTGGCCATTTTAGATTCCTCTATAGGCAATTCTTTATTTAGTTCTGTACAACACTTTTTAATTGAATTATTTGGTGTTTTGGTGACTAGCTTCTTGAACTCTTTGTATATTTTGGAGATCAGCCGTCTGTCAGATGTGGGGTTGGTGACGATCTTTTCCCAGTCTGTGGGCTGCTGTTTGGTCTTGTCAACTGTGTCCTTTGCCTTACTGAAGCGTCTCAGTTTGAGGAGGTCCCTTTTATTAATTGACAATCTCAGTGTCTGTGCTACTGGTGTTATGTTCAGGAAACAGTCTCCTGTACCAATTAGTTCAAGGGTACATTTGACTTTCTCTCCTAATAGGGTCAGGGTGGATGGATTTATGTTCAGGTCTTTGATCCATTTGGAGTTAAGTTTTGTGCATGGTGCAATCTTCTACATGCCAGAATCCAGTTGTGCCAGCACCATTTTTTGAGATGCTTTCTTTTTTCTATTGTATAACTTTAGCTGCTTTGTCAAAAATCAGGTGTTCATAGGTGTGTGGGTTAATAACAGGGTTTTAATTTGATTCCATTTGGTGTAAACTATTTTTGCCAATACCAAGCTGTTTTCAGGATTATAACTCTATAGGAGAGTTTGAAGTCAGGGATGAAGATGCCCCCGGAAGTTCCTTTATTGTACATGGTTGTTTTGGCTATACTGAGTCTTTTGTTTTTCCATAAAGTTGAGTATTGTAGTTTCAAGATCTATAAAGAATTGTACTGGGATTTTGATGGGTATTGCATTGAATCTGTAGATTGCTTTTTGCAAGATTGCAACTTTTTGCTCTGTTGATCCTGCCTATCCATGAGCATGGGAGATCTTTCAATTTCTGGTGTCTTCTCTAATTTCCTTCTTTAAAGACTCAAAGTTGTTGCTATATAGGTCTTTCATTTGTTTGGTTAGCATTACCCCCAAGATATTTTATGTTGCTTGTGGCTATTGTAAAGGGTGATGTTTCTCTGACTTCTTTCTCAGTTCATTCATTGTTTTTATATAGTAGGGCTACTGATTTCTTTGAGTTAATCTTGTATCCTTCCACTTTGCTGAAGGTGTGTATCAGCTATAGAAATTTCTTGGTAGAGTTTTTCAGTCACTTATGTCAACTATCATGTCATCTGCAAATAGTGAAAGTGTGACTTCTTCCATTCCAATTTTTATCCCCTTGATCTTCTTTTGTTCTCTTATAGCTCTAGCTGAACTTCAAGTACAATATTAAAGAACTATGGAGATAGTAGACATTCTTCTTTTGTTCCTGATTTTAGAGGAATCACATTGAGTTTCTCTCCATGCAGTTTGATGTTGGCTTTTGGTTTACTGTATATTGCTTGTATTGTGTTTTGTTTATGTTCCTGTTATCCTTGATCTCTCCAAGATCTTTATCATGAAGGGGTGTTAGATTTTGTCCAATGCTTTTTCAGAACCTAGTGAGATCATTATGTTATTTTTCTTTTTCAGTTTGTTTATATGGTGGATTACCTTGATAGATTTTCATATGTTGAACCAACCTTGCATCTCTGGGATGAAGCCTTTGTGGTCATGGTGGATGAGTTCTCTGATGTATTCTGGATTCGATTTGGCAGAATTTTATTGAATAGTTTTGCATCAATGTCCATGAGGGATATTGGTCTGCAATTCTCTTTCTTAAATGTGTCTTTGTGTGGCTTGGCTACCAAGGTAATTGTAGCCTTGAAAAAAAAACAAAGAGTTTTGCAATGAACCTACTGCTTATATTGTGTGGAACAATTTGAAAAGTATTAGTATTAACTCCTCTTTGAATTTCTGATAGAATTCTGAACTGAAGTCTAGCCCTGGGCTTGTTCTGGTTGGGAGACTTTAGATGCTTCTTTATTTCTTCCACGTATTTACTTTCTAGGCTTACTTATCTGCTACTGTAACTCAAAGTACAGGCTCCTTCCTCTTTATGGTTTTGAGGGGAATGTGTGTAATGTTTCATTGCTATCAGTGACATTTCCTAATGTACCAGTTATTTTAATCCTGCTGTATTAAATAACACTGCCTAAACAAATGGTTTATTTTGGTTTGTTTTAGAATCCTTCCTGGCAGAGGAAAACTTAGCAAGCAGTATTGAAAGCAGGAACAAAAGCTGGAGGGTTATCACACTCCATCCTCATACAGGAAGCAGAAAGAAAACAGAAAGTGGGGCAAGTCTTTAATACCATAAAACCTGTCCCCTTGTTTCCTCAAACAAGGCTCCTCCTAATAAAGGTCCCATACTCTTTCCAAACAGCATTAATAATATGTATTCAATATTTGTGCCTGTGAGGGACAGTTATCATTCAAGCTACCATAAATAGACTAAGGAAAACTTTTTCTATGTGTACCTTTTAAAGATGTTTTATTACAAAAGAGAATTTTGACTCTCCCCCTTTTTATTCCTTTTACTTTCCCATTTTTAAGAGGTAATATTGTAGTTAATGTCTACACTGATCTGTTAATATAATGAACTGTTTTAGATTCTCAATCGCATCCCATTCTATCATGTTAGTAATCAGCCATATCTGGATTCAATTATATAAATCATGGATTTCTAATTGTAACAACTATGATTAGAATTTTTTTACTTCTGACTTTACACAGTAGCCTGGTTATCATTTCTATTTCATTAATTGTTCATTCAGCTATCTGACTCTGGACTAGTTAAACTTATCTATTAATAGAAGTGGGAAATGCTCTCACTCATTTCATTTCTGTATTAGTCTGCCCATGGCAGGAATGGAGGCATTGATACTTGAATATTTGGTATAATTTACCTATTACTCCAATTTTTCTATATAGTATGTGTGATATGAGAATAGTCACAAGACAATTATAAGTAACCATTTAAGTAGGATTTCAACTTATGAAGTAAAGCTATTTTTGTCTTTTTAAGTTCCTAAATTGGACTTTATATGATTTATTTCCCTAACAAATCATGCTTTTCACTAATTTATTGAAATTTATTGGCTACAAGATCATTATACTTTAATGGCCTGTTTGTATGAATGTTATATTGGTCATCTATTTACCTATTACATTCTTTATCTTTCTTGGTCTTCTATTTTTCTAGTTAATTTGTACTTATGCTGTTGTGCTCTTTCTAGTTTCTCATATTTAAACTGACCTCATGTTTTTAAACCATCTTTCACAATATACATATACTCAAAGTATTGTTTTAGACTTATCCAGTAACTTCAATATCTTTGTGCTTTTTTATTTACTTTTATATTGTCATTATAGCATTTCATAATTTTTCATGATGTTTTCCCATTGCATTACACAGAAGTGTGTTAACTGCAAACATGTGAACATTTCTTTTCCTAGAGTCTGAATTATTTTCCTGATAAGTTCTTTCTTCAAAAATACAATGCATCATAGGCACTGTCTATAACTAAGAGATATGTTAGATGCTTCATCCTGTTTACCCAAAGTCCTTGACTTGTTCAGTGCAGAAAAAAAAGAAAAAGACAGATATCATTAACAACAACAACAACAACAATAAAAATATACAAACTTTGTGAGTAACAATTTTACCTGCTTTCATTTGTTTTACTTTTAGCTTTTCTTTTGCTTTCAACATTTATGGTCTCACATCATACAATGGCTACTTTATAGTAAATGTTTTACAGTAAACAGTATAGGAAACAGTATAGTTACAGTAAACAGTATAGTTTTACAGTATAATAAATGTTTTACATTTTCATATGATCTGGCCATACAGTCAGAAAAAAGTTTAAGACATTTGTTGATGTGTATTTAGTAAATTGGAAAGTGTGTGGATATTAAAGATTAGTGCATTCATCTGTCATATGGAGTACAACTAAATGTAAAAATAATGTGAATTTACAAATATAGCCTTCCTTGAGAGTAATGAATACATATCATAAAATCCATGGATGATCTTTATTTTTATTGCCCTTTATGTGTTGTACTATGTGTAGAATGTATCTTAGATTATGAGAATTGGCCTTTTTTCCCCAGGATATATTATGCTTAGATGTTAAAATGTTAATTGGCTATAACTTTTCTCACTAGGTGAAAGAATTGAAATTATTTAGAACCTCACATAGAGAGGATCAATAAATGCACATAATTGATATAATGAGAAATAAAAAATAGTTGGATGGGTTGAGGGATGATTCAGCAATCTTTCTTTCCCCCTTCCTCCCTCCCTTCCTCCCTCCCTCCCTTCCTTTCTTCCTTTCTTTCTTCTTTCCTTCCTTCCTACATTTCTTTATTTTATATTGTTGGTCTGAAATTATTTATTCCCTGCATTTTTGTGGGTGAAGTTAACTTCTTTTGATAGTATTTTTTCTTCTAGAACATGTTGTAGGGTTAATTTGTGGATAAATACTGTTAAAATTGGGGTTTATCCTAAAATAATTTTCTTCATCTATGGTAATTGATCATTTTCTTAGGAATAATAATTTGGTCTGGCATCTTGTCTTCAGTACATCTGTCCTAGCCATTCTTGTACTCAAAGACTCCACTTCGAAGTCAGAAAAAAAATCTAACAGGCCTGTCTTTTTTAATTTCTTGGACTTTTCCCTTGCAGCTCTTAATATTCTTTCTCTGTTCTGTATGTTTAGTGTTTTGATTATTATGTATCAAGGGAAGTTCTTTTTCTGATCCAATCCATCTGGTGTTCTATATTATTCATATATAATTTTTATGAAAGTGCATTTTCTTTGCTTTGCATACTTTTAATTTCATAACAAAATAAAACACACAAACAAAGAAACACAATACACAATACCCAAACCTGCTTTTCTGTAAAAGAGATTTTCCTGCCTTGAGGCACAAGGACAGGATGAAAGATATCCTCTAGCATAACCAAAGAGCCAGGTAGGTCAAGGGATAGCTAAGGTTCCTGAGAGGTGCGGTGGGCACAGGGAAACTATACAGAGGACATGGTATTACTAGGGGATGTCTAATCTACTTCTCCCATGTGAGAGGCATCCTCGTCACCCTCGAGTGGGGGGATCTCATCAGGAACAACAGCACTGAGCTTCTATGCTGACACCTCATCTTCATCGATACCCAAGCCTAGTTTGGTCATGCATTACATACGGTTGGAGTGGGTTTGGGGATACTCTAGTGAGAAACCAGAGGAGAATGGACCAGTCTTCTTTAAAAAGAAGCACCATCAGATCCTTGACAGCTTTGTCATTTTTATCTGCCTCAGCTTTCAGCCTTGGGGTCTCCATGAAGGGGTTGTCAGGGTTGATCTCTAGGTGCTTTTTGGCCATCATGTAGCCCATTGTGGAGTGCCTGGGCTTTCATGACCCACTCCATGTTGGCTGTCCAGAAGCCATAGGTGCTTGTCATAATGCAGCAGGGTGAAAACACAAGACCATTGGAGATTGTCACCCTCTCAGCATTCTTATCCAAGATCTTCTTCAGAGATTCTCAAATTTTGCCTTGCTCTCCTCCATTTTTTTTCTTCTCTTCCTCGTCTTCTAGTAGTTCCAGGCCTTCCATAGTCACTGAGACCAGGCTCTTTTCATCAAACTCCTTGAGCTCATCAATAGGCTCAGTTGTGTACACCACTTCAAATCCCTGTTTCCATACATGCTTCACAGAGGCAGAGTTGGCTACCTGCTCTTTGTTCTAGCCAGTGATATAATAGGTGGATTTCTGTGTCTCCTTGATGCTATACACATACTCTGACAGGGAAATCATCTCATCTCCAGACTGAGAGGTGTGGTATCACAGCTGTTCAGAGAGGCACCAATTGTTAGTGGAATCTTCATGCTTTAAGTTCTTGGAGAAGGCCTCAGAGAATTTCTCATTGTTCTCTTTGACTTCAGCCAGCTCAGAGAAGAGTTCAAGGCACTTCTTCACAAAGGTTTTGTGGATCTTGCTCGGGTGCAGCAGTTCTTGGGAGATGTTCAGGAGCAGGTCCACAGAGTCAACCACCACAGATAAAGTTGAGGTAATCAGGTATCAGCTCATCACTCCTGTCCATGATGAACACACAATGAACATACAATTTGATGTTGATCTTCTTCTTGTTGTTCTCAAAAAGGTCAAAGGGAGCTCACTGAGAAATGAAGAGCAGTGCTCTAAATTTCAACTGACCTTCTACAGAGAAGTGCTTGACTGCCAATTGGTCCTCCCAATTATTGGTGAGGCTCTTATAGAATCCACCATATTCCTCTTGAGTGATGTCATCAGGGTTCCTGGTCCAAATGGACTTAGTCTTATTCAGCTCTGCCAGATCAATGCACTTCTTCTTAATCTTCTTTGTTTTCTTTTTCTTATCTTGGCCACTGTCATTCTCCTCATCTGATCCTATGTCTTCAATCTTTGGCTTTTAGTCATCCTTATCTTCTTCGTCTCTCTCACCCTTTTCTTCCTCTGCCTCATCATCACTGATCTCCTCTCTTCTCTCATTCCTTCTCCAAATACAGGGTGATGGAATAGTCTATGTGCTGTAAGTGTTTCTTCACCACTTCCTTGACCCTCCTTTCCTCTAAGTATTCTGTCCAGTCTTCTTTAAGATGAAAGATGACTTTGGTACTTGGCCAATGGGCTCACCATGGTCTACATGAAGTGTGAAGAAATCACCAGCAGAGGATTCCAGGAATATTGCTCATCATCATTGTGCTTTGTGATCATAACCACTTTCTCTTCCACAAGATAGGCCGAGTAGAATCTAATACCAAACTGCCCAATCATGAAGATGTCTGCATCAGCCTGGAGAGTCTCTGTGAAAGCCTTTGTGCCAGACTTAGCAATGGTTCCCAAGTTATTTATGAGATCATCTTTGGTCATGCCAATGCTTGTGTCCACCAAAGTCAGAATGTGTGCCTGGGGGTTGGGGATGATGTCAATTTTCAGCTCTTTACCACTGTACAACGTGGAAGGGTCTGTCAGTCTCTCATAGTGAATCTTGTCCAAGGCATCAGAAGCATTGGAGATCAGTTCTCAAAGGAAAATTTCCTTGTTTGAGTAGAAAGTGTTGATGATTAAGGGCATGAGCTGGGCAATTTCTGCCTGAAAGGTAAAAGTCTCCACCTCTTTCTCACCATGGTGCACTTCCTTAGACATCTTGACAAGAAAGTCAATTAGCTAATTAGTAGTACAAGTCAGGGAGGTCACGGAGCACATCTGACTCACACACAGAACCTTGCCTGCGCTGGAGTGACTCATACTTTTTATAGGCAATTCCTTCTGTAGGTTAGGAAATTTTCCTTCTAGGATTTTGTTGACAATATTTTCTAGCCCTTTAAGCTTCTACTTCCCATATTCCTGTTATTATTCGGTCTTGTCTTTTCATAGAGTCCAAGATTTGCTGGATGTTTTGTTCCAGGAATGTTTTAGGCTTAATGTTGTCTTTGACCTATGTATCAAACTATTCTATTGTATCATCAATTCCTGAGGTCCTCACTTCCATCAACTATATTCTGCTGGCAAAGTGTGTCTTTAATTCCTGTTTGCTTACCTTGATTTTCCATTTCCAGAATTCCTCCAGTTTCTTTGTTTCCTTTCTGAGGTCTTGAACATTTTATGTCATTTCCTTACACTGCTTGTTTGGGTTTTGCTGGAATTCTTTATGGGACTTCTTCATTTCCACACACTATTTATTTGTCTTTTCCAGTGTATCTATAAAGTATATTGTGTTCTGATGGAACTCCTGACCAACTAGTAGATCTCAGATTCTTATTCCTGATCTTGGGTTGGATTTATTTTTCTTTCCTTCTGTTCAGCTGCTTTGTCCAGGCTTGATAAGATGGTTTTTGTTTTATCTCATTACACTTTAATTTTTCATGTTTGGCTGTTATTTTTTAGAAGCCTGTTCTTTTCTTTTCCTTTTTCTTTCTTAACTTTTACTTTTCTCTCATACATTACACACTAACAACAGTTTTCCCTCCCTCCAGTCCTCTAAATACCTCCCACTACCTCCTTCAAATTAACTGTTCCTCTCTTTCAGAGAAGTAGAAGGAGGAGGAGGATCACATCTTTCAGGGATATCTACCAAACATGGCCTAATAAGATACGACAATGAGACTAAGCACAACCCCTCATAGCACAAACCTATTTTTTTCTAATAAGAAAGAAGGGAAATGGATGTGGAAGAGAATTGAGGTAGGAAATGACTTGGGGAATTATAGGGAGGTAAAACTGTAGTCAGGACATTTGGTATGAAAAAAAAACATTTTTAATTAAAGAGATTTAATTGGAAATAAAATAATATATCAAAGATTAAACTTTTATCTGAACACTTTCAAACTTATATAATTCCAAAAAAAATGAACCAAACTTGATGTTTCAAAAAATCAAAGATGGAAAGCTTATACTTTGCAGGAATCAAAATGTTCTTCTTGTACCCTTATTTTACTTTTAATTTGAAACAAGCTTGTTGCTTGTTTTACACGTCAATCACAGTTCTCTCTCCCTTTCCCCCACTCTTGCCCCCCATCACCTATCCCATCTACTTTCTGCTCTGCAGAAAGGGTGAGGCCTTCCATTGGGTATCTTCAAAGTCTGACGTATCATTTGGAGCTGGACCTAGGCCATCCCCCATGTATCTAGGAGGAGAAAGTATCCATCAATGCAAAATGGGTTTCCAAAGTCCATTCTTATACTAAGTATGAATACTGATCCACTACCAGAGGCCCCATAGATTGCCCAGCTCTTCTAAATGACAACTATGTTAAGGGATCTGGGTCAATCCTGTTGCTTTCCCAGCTATCAGTCTAGATTCCATGAGCTTCCCCTTGTTCAGGTTAGCCATTTCTGTGGCTTTCTCTAGCCTAGTTTTGACCCTATTAAACATCACTGCTCCTCTCTATAAATGGATTCCAGGAGTTTGGGTCAGTGCTTATTTGTGGGTGTCTGCTTCTGCTTCCATCAGCTACTGGATGAGGGCTCCAGGATGGCATATAAGGTAGTCATCAATCACATAATCAGGGAAGGTTTAAGGTAGCCTATCCACTATTGCTTAGATTGTTAGTTGGGGTTATCCTTGTGGGTCTCTGAACTTTCCCCTAGTTCCAGATTTCTCTTTAAACCTATAATGATTCCTCTATTGTAGTATCTTTTTCCTTGTTCTCTATTCTGACCTAAACTCAATCTTCCTGCTCCCTCATGTCCTACTCTCTCTTCCTATTCTCTTCCTCTCTTTCTTCTAACTCCCTCTCCCATCCTGCCTACTCCCAATTTGCTTAGGAGATCTTGAGCAAATTCCCCTTTTATAGGGGACCATGTATGTCTCTCTTTGGGTCTTCCCTGTTACTAGCTTCTCTGGCAGTGTGGACTGTAAGCTAGAAATCCTTTATTCTAAAATCTATATATTAGTGAGTACGTACCTTGTTTGACTTTTTGTTACTGGGCTACTTCACTCAGGATGGTTTATTCCAGTTCCATCCATTTGCCTCTGAATTTCAAGATTCCATTGTATTTCCCCACTGTGTAAATATACAACATTTTATTTATGCATTCTTCAGTTAAGGGGCATCTAGGTTGCTTCCAGCTTCTGCATATTACAAATAATGCTGCTATGAAAATAGTTAGATATATGCCCTTGTTTTAAAAATGTTCACCTTTTGGATATGTACCTGAGATAAATTACTAGATCTTGTGGTAGACTGATTCACATTTTCCTGATGAAATGCTATACTGATTTCCAAAGTACCTTTACAAGTTTGCACTCTGACCAGAAGTGGAGGAGTATTCTCCTTTCTCCTCAACCTCTCCAGCATAAACTGTTGTTAGTGTTTTTGATATTAGGCATTTTGAGAGGAGTAAGATGGTATCTCAGAGTTGTTAGATTTGCATTTCCCAGATGGTAAGGATGCTGAACAATTTCTTAAATGTCTTTAAGCTTTCTTTGATTCCTCTATTGAGAATTTTCTGTTTAGTTCTGTACACCACTTTTCAAAAGGTTATTTGGTGTTATGGTTACTCCCTTCTTGAATTCATTGTATATTTTGGAGATCAGCCTTCTGTTAATGTGGGTTTGATGAATATCTTTTCTCATTTTGTCAGCTGCCATTTTGTTGTTGTTCTTGTTGTTGTTGACTGTGTCCTTTGCCTTACATAAGCTTCTCAATTTGAGGAGGTCCCTTTTATTAACTGTTGATCTTAGTGTCTGTGCTACTGGGGTTATGTTCAGGAAGCAGTCTCCTGTACCAATTAGTTCAAGTATACCTCCCACTTTCTCTTCTAAGAGGTGCAGTGTGGATGGATTTATGTTTAGGTCTTTGATTCATTTGGACTTAAGTTTTGTGCATGGTGATAGATACGGATCTATTTGCAATCTTCTACATGCCAGCATCCAGTTGTGCCAGCACCATTTGTTTTGAAGATGCTTCTTTTTTCCATTGTATAATTTAGCTGCTTTGTCAAAAATCAGGTGTCCATAGGTGTGCGGGTGAATATGAGGGTTTTCAATTTGATTCCATTGGTCTAACTGTATATTTTTGTGACAATACCAAGATATTTTTCAGGACTACAACTCCTTTAGGAGAGCTTGAAGTCAGGGATGGTGATGCCTCCAGAAGTTCCTTTGTTGTAGAGGGTTGTTTTGACTATCCTGGGTCTTTTCTTTTTCCATAAAGTTGAGTATTGTTTTTTTTTTTTTTTTTTGAGGATATAAAAAATTGTGCTGGAATTTTAATGGTGATTTAAGGGAATCTATAGATTGTTTTTGGCAAAATTTCCATTTTTACTATTTTGATTCTACCTATACAAGAGCATGGGAGATCTTTCCATTTTCTGGCATCTCCTAAAATTTCTTTCTTTAAAGACTCAAGTTGTTATTTTAGAGGTCTTTCACATGTTTGGTTAGCATTACCACAAGATATTTTATGTTGTTTGTGGCTATTGTAAAAGGTGATGTTTTTCTTATTTCTTTCTGATCATTTATCATCTGTATACAGTAAGGCTACTGATTTTTTTTTTAGTTGATCTTATATCCTGCAATTTTGCTGAAGGTGTTTATCAGCTATCGCAGTTCCCTGTAAACTATCATATCATCTGCAAATAGTGAAAGTTTGACTTCTTCCTTTCCAATTTTTATCCCCTTGATCTCCATTTGTTGTTTTATAGCTCTAGTTAGAACTTTAAATACAATATTGAAGAAATATGCAGAGAGTGGACAGCCTTGTCTTGTTGTTGATTTTAGAGGAATTATATTGAGTTTCTCTCCATTAATTTTGATGTTGGCTGCTTGTTTACCATATATTGCTTTTAAGGGTATGTTTTTGTTATTCTTGATTTCTCCAAGACTTTTATCATGAAGGTCTATTAGATTTTGTCAGTATTTTTCAGCATCCAGTGAGCTGATCATGTGGTTTTTCTTTTTCAGTTTGTTTGTATGGTGAATAATATTGATGGACTTTCATATGTTGAGCCATGCCTACATCCCTGGGATGAAGCCTACTTGGTCATGTTGAATGATGTTTCTGAAGTGTTCTTGAATTCGATTTGCCAGTATTTTACTGAGTATTTTTGCATCAATGTTCATGAGGGATATTGGTATATAATTCTCTTTCTTATTTGTGACTTTGTGTGGCTTGTGTACCAAGGAAATTGTAGCCTCATTAAAAGAGTTTGGGAATGAACCTTCTGCTTCTATTATATGGAACAATTTGAAGAGTATTACTATTAGCTCTTCTTTGAATTTCTGGTAGCATTCTGTATTGATACTATCTGGCTCTGAACTTTTTTTTATTGGAAATCTTTTCATGAGTGCTTCTATTCCATAAGGGGTTATAGGTCTATTTAAATTGCTTATCTGTTCTTGATTAATTTTGGTAAGTGGTATCTATCAAGAAAAATGTCCATTTTCTTTAAATTTTCCAATTTTGTGGAGTACAGGTTTTCAAAGAATGACCTGAACATTCTCTGGATTTCCTTAGTGTCTGTCATTATGTACCCCTTTTCCTTTCTGATTTTGTTAATTTGCATGTTCTCTCTCTGCTTTTTCGTTAGTTTGGATAAATGTTTGTCTATCTTGTTGATTTTCTCAAAGAATCAACTCTTTGTTTCATTGATTCTTTATATTGTTTTCCTAGTTTCTACTTTATTGATTTCAGTCCTCAATTTGATTGCTTCTGGGTATCTGTTCCTCTGGGGTTATTGTACTTGTTTTTGTTCTTGAGCTTTCAGTTGTGCTGTTAATTCTCTAGTGTGACTATGTTGCAGTTTCTTCATGTGGGTACTTAGTGCTATGAACTTTCCCCATGAGCATTGCTTTCAAAGTATCCCAATAGTTTGGGTATGTTGTGTCTTCATTCCCATTGAATTCTAGAAAGTCATTTATTTCTTTATTTCTTCCTTCACCCAGGAATGGTGCAATTGTGCATTGTTCAATTTCCATGAATTTGTAGGGCTTCTGTAATTTGTGTTGTTGAATTCTAATTTTAGAGCCTGGTTGATAAGATACTTGAATATATTCCTTTTTTTTTTTTTTTTTTTTTTTTTTTTTTGTACCCGAGGACCATGAGTGGGTCAGAGGTTCTGGTACAGATAATGGCTCTGTTGATGTCCTTGACCTGTTTGTCACCAATGAGGGCCATGTTAATGTCCATGGTCTGGTACCACCTGAAGCTATTTTAGTGTCTGTGAGTACAGGAGACCTGGCCTTGCCCCTTCATGGATGAAGCATAGGGGACCTGAGGTTGGCATGGATGCAGAAGGGCTGGCCCTGCACTCGCCAACCCACAACACTGTGGTGCAGGTAATGATGAGCTGGTCCTGCCTCACTGCAGCCCCAGCACAGCTCCATTAGGTTGTTGGCTTCTGCCATGTATACAGGTGAATAAAGAATCATTATCCCTTAGAGGGCTGGCCATTAGAAATTTGACCATGCTTCAGTGAAAGATGTATTTTTTTTTCTTTTTCTTTTTTTCACCTGGCAGTGGGAGGCCAGGGCAGATTACAAGGAAAGAGATGGGAATGAGAAGACTGGCAGGTGAGCATAATCAAGGTATATGATGTGAGGTCTCCAAATAATTAATAAAAAATAATTAAAAAATAAAGAAAATTGAAAATTACTTGCGTTAACTGAAACACAGGAAAAAATTTGTGAATAAAGTGCAGAGGAAAAAATTAAGAAAGTTTTTATTTTAAGGATAGCTAGAACAATGCTATTGTACACTCATGAATTTACAGGAACATTAATTCTTAAACATTAACTAAGAGGTGTTTTCCACTTGCATTCCAAACAGGGCTTTTCAGACACAAACCAGGTTTGAAATTACTGAAATAACCAGATAGTCATCAACATTCAATTAAAAGAAAATAATAAAATCAGACCATAAAAATTATTTATCTTTGGGGCATTACAATAAACAAAGGTGCTGGGAATGGTAGCAAAAACCTTTAATCTCAGCATTTGTGGAGCAAAGGCAGGTATATCTTTATGAGTTCAAGGCCATCCTGGCCTACAGGGTGAGTTCCAGGACAGCCAAAGCTACATAGAGAAACTCTGTCCTATAAAACCAATAATAACTAAATAGATAAATAAAAGATAATAAACAATATTTGTTTGATGGTGATGCTTACAGTTGCATCTTGAAAAGGAAATAAAAGAATAAATCAGGATTCCATTTCAGTCAGTAAGAATTGTGAAGTTTATTTTACAAACATCAAAGATGGTAAAAATTCCGCATGCAGGAATACAGCTGAGTCCATCTTAGTGATTTCCAACCACCTCCAAGTAATCCATCTCTGTTGCATCAATATTCAATACACAACAGTATGTTCCATTGTTCAGCTTGGTGAAACAGGATTTCAAAAACTAAACAAAGTTATTTGTCTCCATCTTGTGGCAAGTCTGAAAATAACTGTTTCAGTATAAGTAGTACTTGATACTGTTATTTTGCAAGTTTTATTAATTCTTTGAGAAGTCCATATAATCTGTTTTCTTTATATTCATCCTCTAGTCATCCCCTTAACTATCTTATATCACCCCACCTCATACTCCCAATGTCCTGTCCTCTTTTTTTATTTAATAATCCTTCAACTCTAATTTGCGCTGTAATTTATGCAGTTCATATTCTTCAGGAATACAGCCATCCACAGTGGCCTAGTGGTCCTACAAGAAGCCGCACTTTAAAAAAAAAATAATAACTTTCCCTCTCCTAGAAGCCATCAACTGTCAATATCTCTTCAGTTAGTGATCCAGCTTCATGACTCTTTTCCACTTCGTGCAAAAATGTTGACTGGCTTGATCAAATGACAACTGGACTCATGACTGCAGAACTCCTCTCATTTCCAAAAGACAATGCTTTACTCATGTCCTTCCTAGTCTTATAATCTTTCCACTTTCTTCTTTTTGTAGGTCCCTGATCCTTGGAGAGGGATAATAATATTAAAAGTCCCACAGCTACTTATTCTCTACACTTGACCAGTTGTGAGTTTCTTCATTTACCATTGTCCAATGCCCATGCACACACAAATTTCTTTGATGTAGTTTCTATACTACTATGTGGGTAGAGATATAAGTTTAGAGGGCATTTTATTATGTCTACTTTGTAAAATAATAGTAGTAAATTAACTCTTGGGGATGTGAGCTCCCCAACCATAGATTCTTGACAGGGTTTAAAGTACTAAATATGTGTTTCCCTGGGTGAAGAAGGACTTGAATACAATCATATTTATGCTCAGCTAACTTCCTCTTATAGGACAGGTTTCACTGATGTGTAAGAGACAAATTGACTATAATCTAAGAGAAATGCAGTGTATTGTACCAATAGAGAGATAACTTCTTCAAGAAAGTATGTGAAGATTTTATAATATCAGTTAACATTGGCAGTAGTGGTTTGAAAAATAAGTGGCCAAACCTGATAGAAGAGAAAGTGGGAAGTTACCTTGAACACATTGTCACAGCAGACAACTTTTTGAATCTAGCAACAGTAGAATAGACAATAAGATTGACAATTAATAAATGGGACCTTCTGAAACTGAGAAGCTTCTGCAAGACAAAGGACACAACAAAAATGCAAAATGCCAGCCTACAAAATTGTAAAAAGATCTTCACCAACCTCACATCTGACAGAGAGCTGATCTCCAAAATATATAAAAATTCAAACAGCTAGATATAAAAATACCAACTAATCCAATTTTTTTAAATGATGTACAGATCTAAACAAAGAAATCACAATAGAAGAATCTAAAATGACACTTAATGAAATTCTCAACATCCTTAGTCCTTAGTGAAATACAAATGAAGATGATTCTGAGATTCTGAGATACCATCTGACACCTGTCAGAATGTCTAAGAACAAAAACACTGATAACAGCTTATATTGAAGATGGGGAAAACTCCACTGCTGGTGGGAGTGTAAACTTGTACAGCTACTTTGGAATTAATTGGCAGTTTCTCAGTAAATTGGGAATCATTCTATCTATAGACCCAGTTATAACAATCTTGGGAAAATATCCAAAGGATGCTTAATCATACAACAAAGACACATACTCAACCATGTTAAAAACTGTACTGCGCCTACCCTGAACTGCAAGGAAGACACGACTACGGGAAGATCTTCTTTATGCAGTTTTAATCAGGATCCTTGAAACATGTTCTTCTGACCCACAAGGGACCCAGAGGACCCCTGCACAGGCTTAAATACCCTTGCGCTAGCCAACCCCAGTGAGCCACATGGACCCCACAGATAGGCTACTCTAACACAGAAGCAGACAGGCTGAACAGACTTAACCAAATAAGCGCTTGTTTATACCAGAGAGCACTCACCATTGGGGAGGTGGAAGGTGGAAGCCAGCACCATCTTTAAGGTGTGGAACTTCGCAGCTCTCTACAGTTCCCCCTTTATTCTTTAATAACGCAACAGGCATAGATAGTGGTCTGGTCTCCATTAAAGCAGTGGACATTGTAATAACCCTGAATCCTGGTAGTCAGCCAAGTCAGTGCCACACCCATCCGGTATCTTTTTCCTGGAGGTGGGGCCTTGACACCAACACACATGCAACCAGACTTGCTCTTCTCGGAGTTGCTCACTTCCAGAGCTAACTCGGAGTGCAGTGCTAAGCCATACAACCTGAGCGTGAAGGATCAATTCTTGTTCATGACTGCAAGCCATGCTTGGGGAGACTGTCCTGCCTCAATGGCTGTAAATGCCTGGACAACCAGAGCTGCATACTGCTTCTGAGCAAACCTCATCTTGCAAAGGCACCACAGGCCCACGAAGGAGATAAGCAACAAGAGGACAGCCATGGCTCCCATTCCCGCCCACTCTTTCAGATGATCCATGGCAACGGGAACCATGATGACAATCCGGCAGCCAGTCCCGCATCCACACATGTTGAACTTATGTGCTCATAACCACTGCAGCCGTGACTGAACTCACAACTGCAAAAGAGATAGCTGCAACTATGGCTACTGTAATGCCAAAATCTCTCTCTGCAGCCTCTACCAAACAAGCCATAAAATCTGAAAATGGTTCCATGTGGCCTTGCAGTATCTTAGTGAGGTTACCACTCACCTCTCCCTTATTGGGTAATGACTTCCATGCTTTTATGGCAATCCAATTTATTTGTTCAAAAACTTGTATTGGATATCCTGTCTGTTGATTTGCAAAGTGTCCCTGTCCAAGTAACATGTCCCTGTCCCATGCTGCATTTCTGACTGCCAGGATAGCTGCAGCCTGTTCATTTGCATACTCAATTAAAAAAGCTTTCCAATCCAGACACTGCCCAGGGCTTAGACATGCTCCAGTTAGTGCACCCCAATCACTAAGAGTCATGCTATACCTATTTAGGGCTTCAACTTGAGCTACAGTAAAAGAAGCTGAAATTCCATATGTTCTCACGGACTCAGCCAAAACCTTGATGACCTTAAAGTCCAAAGACTCCTCATATCCATTGCCTTGGGCATCCTGGAAAACTGGATATGCCAGGCTTAAGTCATTTCATATGGCTTTCCAGACCTCAGGGCAAAAGGAACACCCTGTACCTGGGCCCCGCTCTTCCTCTCTCTGACCAGGAGAAGGTGCCAATTGCATTGTTCCAGGAGGGTTGCTCCCCTCCCCACATCGCCATTTCTCCTCTCCCTTCCCCCTCTGCCCCTTAAGGGATTGTTTCTGAACCTTTTCTAAGAGGCCTTGTAATTCTTTCTCAGAATCTGTTTCATCCATACCTGACTCTCCTGTGCTCTCAACCTCTTCTGATCATTCTTCTTGTAACATTTCCAGTGCAGCTTTCCCTTTTTCCATCGCCTCTTTACAGTACCTCTGGTCTTAAATACAGCTATGCGCTAACTTCCAAACAGGTCAGACTCAGGACATTAGCATCCCTTGTTTCCTAGCAAAATCAAGATCCCTGCCTAACTTGTCCCAGCACACTAGCATATCCCAAAACTGCGAACCAAGGTGCAATGGCATCACACTCGCTCAGGAATCTTTCTAGTGTGCTTTTCTTTATTTTATGTTTCATTGACAAAAGTAGCTCCTGAAGAGCCAGAAAAATTGGATGAGACTGAGAAGTCCCCATTTTGAAATTTTTACTTTTGGTTCATTAGAACCTCTCGCTCAATGCCGGAGACTTCATTGCAGCTTATTTCTGCGGTCTTTAACTTAGTCCCAATTTACCTGGAAGTTTATTGCTCCTTACCAGAGACCTTATCACCTCTTTACAGAGTGTCTTAAATTTGGTCCCATCTTACCTTGGGAACTTGCCAGCGCTGCCCTGACTGTAAGAAGTTCTGATCTGAAAAATTCCCCGTCTGGGCCGCCATTTGTATCGTGCCTGCCCTCGCCAGCAAGATTAACTCAAGAAGATCCAGGAAGATCTTCTTCATGCAGTTTTAATCAGGATCCTTGAAACATGTTCTTCTGACCCGCAGGACCCGGGGGACCCCTGAACAGGCTTAAATACCCTTGTGCTAACCAACCCCAGTGAGCTACATGGACCCTGCAGATAGGCTACTCTAACATGGAAGCAGACAGGCTGAACAGACTTAACCAAATAAGGGCTTGTTTACACCAGAGAGTGCTCACTGTTGGGGAGGTGGAAGGCAGAAGTCAGCGCCATCTTTAAGGTGTGGCACTTCTCAGCTCTCTACAAATAACAGCATTATTCATAATAGCCAGAGCCTAGAAACATCTAGACATCCCTCAACCAAAGAACAGATCAGGAAAATGTGGTGCATTTACACAAGGAACTATTGTTCAGATGTAAAAAACATGACTTCATGAAATTTGAAGGCAAATGGATGGGACTAGAAAACAAAAAAAAACATTCTGAGTGAGGTAACCCTGACCCAGAAAGACAAAAATTGTATGTACTCATTCATAAGTGGATATTAGGAGTAAAGTATATGATAACCCACAGCCCCAGAGAAGCTAGGTAACAAGAGGAATGCATTGATTTCCCTGGAAAGAGGAAATAGAAGATATTTTCTGTGTAAACTGGGTGTTAGAGAGGGGGCATTGAGGGAACAGATGGGCAGGCTGGGTGAGGGAGTTGGGTTGGAGGTGGGATGTAAGGGGAGAGTAATGAATGAGATGTCTTGATGCAGTGGCATTTGGGAACTAGGGAGAACCCTGGTGCCAGGGAAACTCCCATGAATCCCCAAGGATAAACCCAGTTACGACTTCTAGCAATAGTGTAGACATCTATAGTAAGCAGATTGGCAACTACTCTATCCAGTAATTGATGGAAGCATATGCAGAGATCAACAGCCAAGCACTAGACTATGCTCTTGGAAAGTCCTACTAAAAAAAGGAAGGAGGGATTGTATGAGCCAGGGAGGTCATGACAGGAGACTACATGGAGATGGCTCATGGCTTATGCTCATGGAGTTGAACCAACAGTTGGGAGCCTCCATGGGACCAATTTATGCCCTCTAAATGTGTGTAGCAATTGTGTAGCTTGGTCTTTTTGTAAGTATTCATAGTAGTGAAATACGGACCTGTCCCAGATGCTTAGCTGGCTTTTGTGAACCTACTCCCCATGCTGAATGAATTTGCCCAGCCTTGATGCAAGAAGAGAAGCTCAATCAAGCCTCAATTTGATATGCCGTGTTTTGCTCAAGCCAATAGTGTGATGATACTTTGCTTATGCTATAACAAATAAAGCTTTCCTGAAGATCAGAGTGCAGAGTTAGCATAGCCATACTAGTTATCAATAAAAGACAGGTAGTGTGGACCACACTTTTAATTCCAGAAATCAATAGACAGAAGCAGAGGGAATCTCTGTTAATTCAAGGGCACCCTGAGCTACATGACATTGATCCAGTCTAAAAGAGAAATGGACCTCAAACAAAGGTGATCCTAGCACTTGGAATCACACCCCTTTAATTCCAAAACTAAGATGGAGAGGGTGTGAAAAGACTGAGTAGAGAAAGGAATATAAGGGATAAGGAGACAGGAGCTCAAGACAGTCTGAGAATTTTTACAGACAGATGCAGTCTAAGCAGTCAGTCAATCTGAAGCAGCAATCTAGGCAGTCAGTCTGAGGATGCATTCAATCAGAGGATTTCTAGAGATAGGGCCACCCCTTTGGTTTCAGGAAATAGTGGCTGACTACTTTGCATCTATATCTTTCAGCTTCCCCTGCCCACATCTGACTCTGGGTTTTTATTATTAAGACCTATTAGAACGTGGACTATACCATGGGAGGCTTGCACCTCTTTGAATACAGATAGAGAAGGAGTAGGAGAGGCAGGGTTAGATTGGAAGCAGTGGGAGGGGGGATACTGAGAGGAGAGGAGGAAAGGGAAAAGTGGTAAGTACGTAAAATAAATGAAAAAATATTTAGATAAATATTAAATGCCCTCCACAGGAATTGGCACTATTAGGAGGTGAGACTTGAGACTTTCTTGGACTATGTGTGGCTTTGTTGGAGGAAATGTGTCACTGTGAAAGAAGGCTTTGAGGTCTCCTATGCTCAAGCTACTCACAGTGTAGCGTTCACTTCCTGTTGCCTATGTATCAATACTTTGAACTCTCAGTTCCTTCACCAGCACCTTGTCTTCCTGCACCACCATGTCCCACCATGATGATTATGAACAAGACCTCTGAAGCCATAGATCACACCAAATTAAATATTTTCATTTTAAGTGCTGCAATGGTCATAGTGTCACTTAATAACAACATAATACTGGCCAATTTGCATTCTGACATATATATTTGATCTCTTCTAATAACTATCTCTCATAACAAAAAAGTGATTGTTTTTATTTAACAGTTCTTCCAATTGATTTTTTAATCAAAGATAATAGACATCACACATCAAAATAAAGATGTTTAATCCAAATCCAAATATAAATACTTAAAGAAGACAAAACTTTTGTCAAACTCCAGACGGTGATTCCTGAAATCTTTGAGAAAGGATCATTTAGTAATTCCCTTAGTTTCAAATTTTCAAAGATAATATACATTAAATGGCACCTTTTGCAATATTATATTGGTCAGATTTCTTTCAGTAAAGGTTTTGTGTATTCTCAACAAGAAAGGCAAAATGGAGGTTGTAAATATCCCCATGTTAGGCTTTGATTCCCAGTAAATATATGTATATATAGCATATATACGTGTGTGTTTTGTACCCACATACACTCTATACTGTGATGGGCCATATCATTCTGTAAATATGTTTCTCATATTGGTTAATGAATAAAGCACTGTTGGCCAATACGAAAGCAAGATAGGCAGGACTAGCAGAGAAGGAGGATTCAGGAAGACGAAAGAGAGATTCAACAAGTAGGATCAAGAAAGCAGAGGTCCGGACCCTCTCTCAGGTAAGATAAGACAACGTGTAAATATTTAGATTGATAGAAATGGGTTAATATTTAAGACAGAGCTAGCCAATAAGAAACTCTAGTATAATACAGTGTCTCAGTGTGTTATTTGGGGCTGGCTCAGCTGTGGGACGAGGCTGGCAGGAAAACTACTTGTAACAATACTGTTTAGAGCTTAAGAGATTATTAGAACTCCCTATTATATATAAGTAACTAGAGACCAGTAGCTCAAAGACACATATATAATATTACATGTTTCATCAACATGAAGAAGAAAGAAAATTTAAAAAAGAAACATTGTTTTTAAAGAAGTAGAAGAGCCTGGAGAACAAGTTTCGTAAAATCCAGTCAGAAAAGTTTCAATTAGAAACTCTGGAATTCTAGAGGTTCATATAAACCTTTGTCTTAGAAGATGATGAATGCTTGAACTTGCCTGGAAAATGATAAAGGAAAAAGTAAACCCATGAGGAAGTTTCATATAAATGAATATGAATTCCCAAAGTTTGGGGGACAACAGAAGATTCATGAATATTTTTCATATGAACAAAATATTGTGAGAATCTTCTAGTATCTACTAAGCAAAATCAGATGGCTTGACATATCAATATTCTGTTCCTCTGTAAAGACACTAAATAATGGTTAAAAAATTTTCCCACTATTTCCCCATTCTGTGGATTGAGTGAGCAATTCTCCTTATAGTCTGATTGTAACTACCTTTATGAGCTTTCTTGTTTCCAAGGCAGTATCCTAGTATACTCAATCCACACTTACATTTCCAGAACATCAATCAATGTGACTAGGAATATTGGAGTGCTCAAGCCTGATTCTCATTGGGGTAATCAAGCCAGATTCTTCATACATTCTCTTTCATCTTGGGCTTCTTCACATGATGGAAGAATTCAAAACATGTCATTTTTAGCACAATTGACTGTGTCAAGACAGGGCAAAAAAGCAAACCATGACATGATAGAAGAGTGAAATATGCCTCTGAATGAGAGGCATTAAAAGAATTTTATTCCTATTTGGTGGACAAGAAGCAAAGGGACTTCACTTTGCCAACAGAACAATTAAACTACATAATTTAAAAGATTTCAAGCCAGTCAATGTAAACCATTTATCAGAAAAGAGTCAACAAAACAAAGTAGTGAGGAACCCTGACAATGGCAGACTCATCCAAGAAGCAGAGTGAGGTCTCAGAGAATCTCATCCATGCTTTGAAAAGGAGCTTCCTGCACTCTCCCTTGTTTCTGTGTCCACTTTCTTTTCAGAAGAATTGGGAAACTCCATAAAATGGAAGAAGAAAAATAAAAAACAAGAGAAGAAAAAAATTTAGTTGTCTTTCTTCTATCTGAAAATTCCTCAGGTGGTGAGAAAAACAAGATTTAGTGTTGAATTACTACATGGTACTGGCTATCTTTAATAGTAGAATTATATGGGGAAACAGTAACTTTGAAACTATTTGGGGAAATGGCCATGTTTCTCCAAATAAAAGTGAAAATATATATGCTATAGCTTTTGTCACAAGATGCTACAAATATTTTGCTAAATAAATGTTTATGGGGGAAAAAAGCAGAAATGGTGGGATTATCTGAGTAAACAATAACTGTTTTTGGTTTAGAGAATGGAACTTTAATATATGCTTTTGGGTCCAAGAGCCACCACCCATACCCACCATATCACTCAATTCAATGTACACATTCATGTCCTTTCAGGAAATAATAAAAATGAGAGCACTACAATGAAACCAGAACCAGTTTTGAAAATTATCATCATCTTTGCCCATTCTCACAGTTGTGTACCTCATAAGTCTTCCTTCCATCTTTCTTCCTTACTCTTTGAACACTACTTCTCAAATGAATTGCTACTAATTCTCTATGTTTATAAAAATAGCATATGTTTCTTGGGATAGCTCATTTGAAGCACCCATTCATAAGTATACATGAAAGATAGATAGATAGATAGATAGATAGATAGATGATAGATAGATAGATAGATAGATAGATATAGATGTATTATATAAAATGGAGATTCAATTGCTTAGAAAATATTATTCTCACCATGTTTAGAAACCACTTCCAAATGTAATTAAAAGGAAAAATATTGAACATTTGAGCATCATAAGAGTGCTACTAAAATCACAACATGTGACTTTAGAAAAACTGCTGGTCCTACAGCCAGGATTTCTGCATCTTCTTAGGATTCCTCCATGACAGCGCCCCCTACCAGCAGGAAGCAGTTTGGAAAGAACAATGCCCAAATTCCCAAATATTGTTTATAAATGTTTGTTTTCATTTAAAAAAAAAAGAAAGTCTTTGTATAAATAAAATTAAATTAAATTTAAAAAAAAGAAAAACTGCTGGTCATCTGTAGGATGAATTTTGAGAAGATATTTTAAAAGTAGCAGAAGAATCCAAGAAGATCTCAGGGGGTGTAATGGAGTTGTATGAAAATGATAGCACGTGATAATTAACTTGCTATGGATAAGTATACTTGACAGATGAAAAGAAGATGAAAAAGTAAAAAATTGTTTTACAGTTGTAAAATACTCCTGAGTAAATAAAATTAGAATATGAGATTACATCAATCAAACTTTCAGTAATCCAGGGTTTTCCAGATTTCCATGTTTAGTGATATTTCAGAAAAATGAAGTGATTAAAATTTCAGATGCCACCCATGATAATAAATTGTTTTAGATAATTAGCAAAATACTCCAGGTGGCTAAAAGCAAATTTCTTTTTTAAGTGATTTTTTATTTAAATTAAAAACAATATTATTTTACATACCAATACCAGATCCCTCTCCCTCCTGTCCTCCCACGTTCCCCACAAACCCCACATCCCACCTTCATCCAGTCTCCAGGAAGGGTAGGCCTTCCATGGGGTATCATCAAAGTCTGTCACATCATTTGGGGCAGGACCTAGGTCCTTACCCACGTATCTAGGCTGAGAGAGTATCCCTCCATAGGGAATGGGCTCTCAAAGTCCATTAATGCACAAGGGATAAATACTGGTTCCACTACAGGAGGCCCCAAATACTGCCTACAATTCCCAACTGACACCCACAGAGGGCCTAGTTTAGTCATAAATTGACTCCCTAGCTCCCATTTGCTCAGTTTAGCTATTTCTGTGGGTTTCCTCAACACGGTCTTGACCCCTTTGCTAATCACTCCTCCCTCTTTACAACTGGATTCCAGGAGTTCAGCTGAATGCTTAGCTGTGAACTGTGATTGTGCTTGCATCAGCTGCTGAGTGAGGGCCCAATGATGGTATTTAAGGTAGTCATCAATCTCATTATAAGGGAAGGGCATTTAAGTTAGCCTCTCCACTATTACTAAAGTTCATAGTTGGAGTCATTCTTGTGGATCAATGGACATTTCCCTAGTGCCAGATTGATGGGAAATGTTCTTCTGTATATGTGTTTCCTTTATTGTTTAATGGATAAAACACTGATTGGCTGATTTGCCAGACAAGAAGTGACTTAGCTGGACTGAATCAGGATACAAGCAGGGACAAACAAGAAATCACTCTCTTCTCTGCAGAAATGCTGAACCGTAATCATGTAGCAGGCAAGGGAGTTGTACATATGGCACACCCAGGTAAGCCAAGACCATGTGGAAATACATGGAATAATAGAAATGGGTTCATAATTAAGACAGACCTGGTCAATATGAAAGCATAGTCACTGAACAACAGCTTTATAATTAGTATATCATGTGTGTGTTCATTTGGGGCTGATGGGGCTGTGGGACCAGTCTCGTAAAAAGAACCATCCATAACACCAGATTTCTCTTTAAATCTCTAAGAGCTCCCTCCATTAAAGTATCTCTTTTCTTGCTTTCCTTCCTTATTCTTCCTCCAACTAGATCTTCCTGATCTCTCATGTTCTCCTCCCCATTCTCCTTCTCCTTTCCTCTTTCTCCTACCTCTATGCTCCCAATTTTCTCAGGAGATCTTTTCCCTTTCCCCTTCTTCAGGGGGACCATGAATGTCCTTCTTAGGGTTCTCATTTCCTAGCTTCTCTAGGGTTGGGAATGTAGGCTGGTAATCCTTTGCTCTATGTCTAATATCCACTAATGAGTGAGTACATACCATGTTTGTTCTTCTGTGCCTGGGTTAACTCTCTTGGGATGGTTTCTTCTAGTTCCATCCATTTGTCTGCAAATTTCAAGATTCTATTTTTTTCTGCTGAGTAGTATTTCATTGTATTAATGTACCATATTTTTTTAACCATTCTTTGGTTGAGGGGCATCTAGGTTGCTTCCAGATTCTGGCTATTACAAATAATGTTGCTATGAACATAGTTGAGCAGATGTCCTTGTGGTATGAATGTGCATCCTTTGGGTATATGCCTATGAGTGAAATTGCTGGATTTTGAGGTAGTCTGATTCCCATTTTCTTGATAAACTGCTATACTGATTTCCAAAGTAACTATACAAGTTTGCACTCCCACCAACAATGGAGGAGTATTTCCCTTTCTCCACATCTTCTCCAGCATAAACTGTCTTTGGTGTTATTTTTATTTTTATTTTATCCATTCAGACAGAAGTAAGATGATATCTCAGAGTTATTTTGACTTGCATTAACAAGATGGCTAAGGATGTTGAACAATCTTTTAAGTGCCTCTCAGCCATTTTAGATTCCTACATTGAGATTTTTCTATTTAGGTCTATACCCTACTTTTAAACTTTCAAAATTACCAATCCCATAGGAATCCCCCCAAATAATATATTTAGATATTTATACCACCATACAAGTCCCAGTGCAAAAATAAATTCATGAAATACCAACACAGCAGGGCCCTCTTAAACCTAAAAACCCATAGGAATGACACTAAATAGGATATTTATACTACACATTCTAGGGTTCTGGGAATATCCTAAAAAGTGTAATAGAAAGAATGTAAGAATGAGAAGATAGAGACAGGCTACAGAATGATATATTTGGTTAAACACACCACTGAAATCTTGAACTGGTAGTAGCTCTTGTTATCTGTACTGGCCCTGCACAATCAGGTATAGATGGAGCAGGGGCCTATGTGGCCTTATAAGTCTACCTTACCTACTCTTTTATTGCTGTGATAATATACCATAACCAAAGCGAATTATAGATGCATGAGTTAAGGGCTTGCAGTTAGGGTTTGTTATAGTTTGTGGCAGTCATGGCAGAGAGTATGACAACAGGCAGGAATGGTCTTGTTGCAATGGTTGAGAGTTCACATTCAGATTAACAAGCATGAGGTGGAGAAAACCATAGGAACAGTGAATTTTCAAGTCTCAAATCCCACCACCAGTGGCATGCCTCCTGAAAGAAGACTAAACTCCCTAGTCATTCTCAAATAGTTCCACTGACTGGTGATCAAATTCTCAAATATATAAATACATGGATTCACTTTCCTTCAAACCACCATACTCTTTCTGCTAAACTGCTTCTGAGAACTGCTAAAAAGATTCTGGGAGAAAGGGGGTTGTTGTCTTCAGTTGTGTACACACTGGTGATCTCAAAGTTGTAAAAGGTAGTTCTAAACCCATGATCACATGGATGTCTTTAACTGAACTCAGAGCTCATAAAAAGCAAACAATAGCAAATAAACTCATAATAAATGAATGCCCCCCCAGCTTCTAGCTCAAGCCAGACCCTGTTGCAAGCCTGTGTCACCTTGGGCGCCAGCAGGGTTGTGCCTGCACGGGACCCAAAGCCGGGCCATCAAGGGGCGGGAAGGTGGCGAGGGTGAATCCCGGGGCTGGCCAGACGGATGGGAAGCCCCGTACCTCCCCTAAGTCGGTCAAGTTCCTCTTTGGGGGCCTGGCTGGGATGGGTGCTACAGTTTTTGTGCAGCCTCTGGACTTGGTGAAGAACCGGATGCAGTTGAATGGTGAAGGGGGCCAAGACTCGAGAGTACAAAACCAGCTTCCATGCCCTCACCAGCATCCTGAAGGCAGAAGGGCTGAAGGGCATTTATACTGGGCTGTCAGCTGGCCTACTGCTCCCGGCCACCTACACCGCCACTCGTCTTGGCATCTATACTGTGTTGTTTGAGCACCTGACTGGGGCTGATGGTACACCCCCTGGCTTTCTGCTGAAAGCCCTGATTGGCATGACTGCAGGGACAACTGGTGCATTTGTGGGAACGCCTGCTGATGTGGCTTTTATCAGGATAACTGCTGATGGCCGGCTTCCAGCTGACCAGCGCCTTAGCTACAAAAACATGTTTAATTCCCTAATTCGAATTGCCAGGGAAGAGGGAGTCCCCACGCTGTGGCGGGGCTGCATCCCTATCATGGCTCATCAAGCCGTCTTCGTCAATGCTGCCCAGCTTGCCTCCTACTCCCAATCCAAGCAATTCTTGATAGATTCAGGCTACTTCTCTGACAATATTCTATGCCACTTCTGCGCCAGCATGATCAGTGGTCTCGTCACCACTGCCGTGTCCGTGCTTGTGGACATCATCAAAACTAGGATCGAAAATATGCAAATGATCGACGGGAAGCCAGAGTACAAGAATGGGCTGGATGTACTGATGAAAGTCGTCCTCTATGAGGGTTTCTTCAGCCTGTGGAAGGGCTTCACACCATACTATGCCCGACTGGGTCCCCACACCGTCCTCACCTGCAGAAGGCCTACAAGTGTCTCTTCCTCAGTGGCTGACGTAGCAAGGTCCTCAGACTATAGAGCCAGGACCCCATGTCACCCACTGCTCCTACAGTGATGTGCCCTGGGCTCCTGGATTCTGCTACCCTGGGATCCTCTATTTACTTTCCCTCTACAGTGTGGTTTACTCCTTTACGGTAAAGAACTTTAACCTGTTCTACCCCTGCTCCAGCTTGCCATGCCAGGCCTGATGCTTAGGATCATTCTGTCCTTGGCTTGAGAAATTTCCCTGAGGATTTCTAGTCACCTCTTGGGTGTTAGTTTCAGGGCACACAAGACAGAACTCTCTCCCTCCCTCCCTCCCTCCCTCCCTCCCTCCCTCCCTCCCTCCCTCCCTCCCTCCCTCCTCTCTCTCTCTCTCTCTCTCTCTCTCTCTTTCTGGAGAAACCAAGACAGAGCTGAGGAGAAAGGAGAGAGCAGAAGCTATCCAGATGGCCAGAAGGGTCTGTGGTAGAAGGCTGTGGCTTCTTCTTCCCCGAGGACATAATTAATAAATTGACTGATAGACCAACCCCAAATCTGGATAGTCTTGAGGATCCTAGTGGGAGCTAACTCCACAAAGAAGCTGATGTCTCTGGAAAACAAACTGGAGTTTTAAACAAAGGAAAAAAATTAAAGAAAATCACCTACTGGTTTTATGAAAATACTATGTAAATAAGTCCTACCTCAGCATCTGACACTAAGAAATCTGGGCCTTGGGCATTGCTCACAAATCATACCACAGTTCTCAGAAAAGGCCTCTGGGATCTCATGACTGTCTTTGCACCATAGGGAGGAGGTAATGAGTCTAAATTGAAGCAAGGAGGGTCTGGTGGCACATGCCTTTAATCTCCCCGCCCAGGAGGCAGAGAAAGACTGATTTCTGAGTTCAAGGCCATCCTAGTCTACAAAGTGAGTTTCAGGACAGCCAGATCTACACAGACAAACCCTGTCTTGAAAAAAAAAATCTAAGTTGGACTTCTGTTAGTTGGAGCCACAGGGGCTAAAAGAGCAGTCCAGAGCTCTCAGCACACAGTGGAGTCAAACCCAAGGATTGAGCAAAGAAAGAATATTGGTCAGAAAGTGGGTTGGCTGGGAAAAGTGACATTTTTTAATCCATTTCTTAAGTATGATTCCAAGGCCCTACAAACTCCTCAAGGATCCTACAAACTCCTTGTACCATAAAAGATACGGGAAGGTCAAACTGGGTGGAATGCTAGGCAGACCGAGGCCTGCATGCCAGACCAGAAAACAGGCAGACAACAGGTGTGAGCTGCCCCTTTGGCAGAGTCTCAACACAAAAAGATGGTAGTGCAGCATCCTGGTGTCCCTGCTGCTCCTTTTCTTGATTCGTCATGCACCTTGTGTCCTGGCCACTTGTAGTAGCTATCTGGTGACACTTGAAGCCTGTACCTTTTCTTAAGTCCAACAAGAAGATGACAGGAGGCTGGGCAGTGGTGGTATGTGTTTAATCCCAGCACTCAAGAGGCAGATGCAGGTGGATCTCTGTGAGTTCCAGGTCAGTCTGGTCTACAGAGCGAGTTCCAGAACAGCCAAGAAGCTAAGCTACATGCACAGAAATCTGTCTCAAAAAAAAGAAAATAAGAAAAAAAAACTAAAAATGACAGGAACATGGAAATGTCTGTAGAAGTGGACTGCACCCTGCCCAGACTTGTTTGTGGTACCTGTCAGATAGAATGAGAAGGAGAGCAGAGCTCTGAGTGAAGTGAGGACAGAGGCTCAGAGGAGGAACCTTGCTGGCACAGGGGACCCATGAGACATGCAGTGACATGGAGATGAAGCTGGACTGGCTTGTGAAGTCTATGAAGAAAAGTCCTTAATGGCTAACCTCTAAGGTCTGTCCTCTACCTGGAAGAGTTTAAGGCAGAAAGGAGATTCAGTCAGATTCACAGGAAGATCTAGAGCCATCTGGAGAAGAGTGATCTGAAGAGCCATAAAGATGCAGCCCTTCTTCATCCAGGGCCCTACTACATCCAGCTTTGAAAATAGCAGACCTACCTAAGACTTTTAGTCAAACCCACCAGGATGACACACCCTTTCCCAGTACTGACCTGGCCAGTGAGGACAGTTGTGTTCTGGAGGCTGTGGTGATGAGGAATGTACCCACCTCTGCTACCCAGCTGCGAGCAGGCAGACTTTAGCACTGACTGTCAGTTCTAGAACATTGTTCTAGTCTGAAGTTGATGTTTAAGGTAGCCTGGGGGTACTCAAACTCTGCAGGAGAAGAATGCTAAGGTACAGGAAAAAACCCTGTGTCCAACCCACCCACCCTCAGCTACAACCTGAGGCTTGTTGAGTATTTTGGATCAGGGTGGGGTCAATTAGGACCTTGGAAATTCTTGTAACAGGTGCATCAGCCATTCTCATCCCCCAAAGAAAGCTACATTTTCTTTAAAAAAAATTATTATTCAGATAGCACTGGTGAAGAACAAGAAAATGTTAAACAGGGAAAATCTATTCATGATGCTTAGAGGTAGTGCTCCTGTCTTGATAAATGACTTCCCGAGTTTTTTTCCGTGTATGAACATATGGGAGCCATGCTCCATTTCTATTTGCTTTTTCTACCTCTGACCATGTGGCCTGGCAATGCTTTAAGTAACATAGGGAACTTGGTTTTGTGACTACCTCACTGCCTGTCTTGATTTGATTTGCAGTCTGAATGTAAAGAGGGGCCTTCACATAAAGGAGAATTAAATAGAATATCCCTATGGCTGTCTCTCCCATCCCAGCTACTAAAGTCCCCTGGAATTTATTGTCCACTGGAGTCTTTCTCGGTATCTCCAAAGTACCCACCTTCACAGACTGTGGCCTGAGTATCTAGTACCCACTGTTCCCAGTAGGTCCTGACCACGACCCTGACTCAGAGCTGAGGGCCACCATCCTGCTACCAGTGGCCCAACATGCCCATTAGGCCTTACTCATAGGAAAAGGCTAGAATGGAATGTAGGGAGTGAGGCTTGAAGGAAGAGCAGCCAGACCTAGGGCACAGTTACTTGCCTTGCCCTCTGCACCTCCAGACTTGTGGTATGTGTGCTTGTGGCCAATGCAGCAGATTGGCTGAAGTCCAGAGTATGTGGTTCTACATGCCAGATCCAGGTCAGCAACAAAATGAGTATCACAGAGGCAAATAGGAGCCAGAGAAGACCCAGAATATAGAAGCCCAGGGGGAGGAGGCAGCAAAAGAATTGAGAAAAAGGTCACTTTTTGAAGTATCAGAATTTGCTTGAGCAATCTCTTGGAACGTTAGGAAGCTGTTCAACTCTGGGATCCTTGTGGTGGATTCTAACATAGGAAATAAAGTGAGTTCTGTGGTGAAAAAAAATAATGAATGAATGAATGATTTATATGGAAGGCTCAAGGGAATAGCAAATAAATAGAATACATTTTATAGATTTATGCAAGTATAAAAAAACTTAATTAGAAAAAGAAATGAAAGTGTGTCTTACGAGCACAATGGACTAGTAATGATTTCTTCCTTCATGAAGTCATAAGTAACCATGCATTGTCTAAGCTTGGAGCATGAGATGCTTCAGTATTCACAGCTTTATTTACTTCCTTTCTATTTACCAAACTAACCATTCCCTTAAATTTCAGTGATTTCACCTTGTTCCAAGTCATCTTAGAACAATCTGGGTTCCTGAAGATGCGTCCACCCTGAATTAACATTAAGCCTTGCTTTCTGTAGTATCAGTCAGGATACAACCCTTCACTTTCATCCCTATGGCTTCCACAGACTACCACTAACATCCCGTATGGGGACAGTACACTAAATGTGGTGATAATGAGTGCTGTTTTCAATAAATAGAGACTACTTTCTTTCCAAGACCTTTCTGGTCTCATATTTTTCTCTCTTAACCACCAGCTGCCATATAGTGGTCAGCCTAAGAAGAGGAAAGATGACAATAAAGTAAGTTAAGAGTTCACAGTAGACTTAGTTGTAATTACAAGCCATGAGAAACTTAATTTTGAGTGTACATTGCTGTGGATTGAACCCAGTTCATTATGCTTGTGTTTCAAGATCTCTATCTGCTCAATACTACCAGGTCAAAATATTTTTGGTAATATATGCTCTCTCTAGAGCCCCAGAGGTAAGTAATAACAGTACTCAATATAGTGACTACAAAAGTCTTTTAGAATCTGACCTCTAAATAGACATGGCAGCATGCCATGCAGATGGACAAAGTATGTGCCTTGGCTTTGGAAGTATGCTTTGAGTCAATATTTGCACCTACATGTATGTGTCAAGCCAAGTGAGTTTATAGTTTCTTTTATCAGATACTTATTCTTTATTCTTGGGCACCTTGTATGTGTGACATACATAAATTTACCAATGTTTATCAGGTAAGGCAAAAGTAACTAATTCTATCTTCATTCTTAGTGGAGAAAAGGCTGCACAGAGGATTCTTAAATACAGTATATAAGTATTATGAGAGAAAAAATGTGCCAAGTGCTGAGACTCCAGCAAGAGGAACACTGGAGTGGATTAGGATGTATTTTCTAGAAACAAAATGTCTAAGTTAAACAAAAATTGTTTAGCAAGGGGTAGTAACATTTTACATGCACTCAAATAGTGGATCCACTGAAATGCCCATGCGTAAATTATGTTTATATGTTATTGTTAACACTTAATACTTCATAAAGCAGAAATTCTGTATGCCTGGCAAGACTTATTGTTTCAAAAATTGTATAATGAGAACAAAATAAGTTGTAAATACATATCCTCATTCCAAACAAGGTTAATGGTGTCACTCATAGATCATATAGTCTGCTGGTTATATGAGAATATTCACACTTTCCCAATTTTTTCAAATTAAATGGCACTACTTTTCTCACATCTTAAAACACAAAAGGTAAAAAGACAAATTGTAACCTTAGAAAGAATATTGTATGTAAAATTCTATTTTAATCACCTTTAAAACCTCTAATTTTTTTGGCTGAGATGGGGGCCTATTGTCTTTATGTCATGTGACTGAAAAGAGTTCACACTCATAATGGGTGATCTGTCAGTATGTTCTTTGCTTGTCATTTCCTTCTGTTTGAAATAATGGTATTAAATTATCTTCACTCTTGAGTTTTTTTAAGGAAACTTTTTATGACCTTATCCCATTTTGTAAGGATAATTTTATTTAGAATAAGAGTATAATCCATAAATTTACTTAAGTGGGTATTAATAACTATAAAAAATACTTCACTATATACTAGACAACACTTCACCCTGTATTAGGCAAGCAGGAGTGAGATTTCTGTTGTTTTCCCCTCATTGTAGAACTTTATCACCTTTACAGAATCTCTCAAAGGTATCAAAGAATATGCTGAACTATTAAGGACGTCAATTCTATAAATCTACTTTGTAAATGAAAAATTTTTAAGTTGTAGGATTTTCTTCCACTCTTCAGTGTGTGCAAACCTTTGTATGTCAATATATCACCTCATGTGGATACTACTCATACTCTAGTACAAGTGCCTATTGCCAGTCAATAAAAAAAGAAAGCAGTGTCTATAAGGCTCTTCAAGACAGCACTGGATGGTACACCATGAGCCATAGTATTAGCAAAACAAGTGTCCATATATTACTAATTTTCTTAAGATGAGGGTGATAGCATTTACTTTACTTTGTAAAATTTAGCAAAAATAATAATATCAATTTGCCAGAAGAATAAGTTTGGATATGAACTGATGCTATTTTCATCACTTTCTTCATAATTAAATTTTTTCTCAGTAAGTAAATGCTTCATTGATGATTTAAGAAAAATTTTGGATTTCTCTAAAATTTTATAAGAATTCCTCTAATACTAATAACTGGGACTGATGCAGTAACATACATAAACAATATTTGATACATTTTAAGACAATAACATTTTATGGACAGTTATTTTTTATTTAATATTTTTTATTTTACATCACAATCCCAGTTTCCTCTCCCTGCATTCCTCCAAGTTTCCCCACCGACCACCACATCATACCCAATCCATTTCTCAGAGGCCATTCATGAGGGATTATCAAAATCTGTCAAGTGATTTGAGGTAGGGCCTAGGCCCTCCTCCCTGTCTCTAGGCTAAAGGAGTATCCCTCTATGGGGAATGGGCTACCAAAGTCTGAAGTCCATTCCTGCACTAGGGACACATTGTGGTCCCACTGCCAGAGGTCCCATAGACTGCCCAGGCTTCCTAACTTTGACCTACATTCAGGGTATCTGGGTTGGCCCTATGCTGGGTTTCCCAGCTACCAGTCTGTGGTCCATGGGCTCCCCCTTGTTTAGGTCTGCTGTTTCTGTGGGTTTATCCAGCCTGGTCTTGATCCTTTTGCTCATCATTTTTCCATTCCAGAAATTGGGACTCCAGGAGTTCAGCTCAGTTTTAACCTGTAGGTGTCTGCCTCTGCTTACATTAGGTACTGGAAGAAGGCTCAAGGATAGCATATAAAGTAGCCATTAACTTCTCCACAATTGCTTAGATTGCTAGTAGGGGTCATTCTTGTAGATCTCTGGACATTTTCCTAGTGCCAGATTTCTCTTTAAACATATAATGGCTCCCTGCATTATGTTATATCTATTCTTGCTCTCCTACATTCTTCTCTGACATAATCTCCCTGCTCCCTCTTGTTCTCTTCCCCTTCTCTTTCTGCTAACTCCTTCTCTTATCTAGCCATCTACTCCCAATTTGTTCAGAAGATCATGTCCCTGATCCCCACACAAGGGGACCATGAATGTCTCTCTTAGAGTCCTGCTTGTTTCCTAGCTTTTTGGGACGCATGAATTGTAGGCTTTACTCTATGTCTAAAAGCCATATATGAGTGAGTACATACCTTCTTTGTTTTTTGGTGACTGGATTACTCACTCATAATAGTTTCTTCTAGTTCCATCCATTTGCTTGCGATTTTCAATATTCCATTGCTTTGCTTTGTTTTGTTTTGTTTTTTCCCATTGAGTAGTACTCAGTACAACATTTTCTCCATTTCATCCTCCTGGATGAGTTTGCTTCTTTTTATTCTAGAGCTTTCAGATGTACTGTTAATTCTCTAGTGTAACTATTCTCCAGTTTTATTTTTTTTTATTTATTTCTTCCTTGACCCAGAATGGTGCAATTATACATTGTTCAGTTTTCATTAGTTTATATGGTTTCTGAAATTTTTGTTGTTGAATTCTAACTTTAAAGCATGGTGGTTGGGTAAGGTACAGGTGCTTATTCCAATGATTATTTTTTAAATCTGTTGAGGTTTGCTTTATTGCCAACAATTTGGTCGATTTTAGGTAAGGTTCCATGTGGAGCTGAGAAGAAGGAATATTCTTTTGTGTTTGGCTGGAATGTCCTGAAGATGTCTGTTAAACCAATTGGGTCATAATTTTTGTTAATTCTTTTGTTTCTTTTTTAAGTTCTACCTGGTGGTCCTGTCTAGTGTTGACAGTGAAGTTTTATGTGAGATTTGAATTTTAGTAATGTTTCTTTTATGAAGGTGGGTGCCTTTATATTTGGAGCATAGACCTCAGAATTGAGACTTCATCCTGATGGACTATTGCTATGATGAATATGCAATGACCTTCATCTCTTATGATTGATTTTAGTTTGAAGTCTAATTTGTTAGATATTAGGATAGCTATACCCACTTGTTTCTTGGGTCCATTTGATTGAAAAATCTTTTCCTAATCCTATATTATGCAATAGTGTCTGTCTTTGAAGTTCAGTTGTGTTTCTTTTATATAGCAGAAGAATAGATTCTGGCTTTCTATCTATTCTCTTAGCCTGAGTCATTTTATAGGTAAGATAAGACCATTTATCAGGTTTTGCTGGTATAGAATCTCTAAACTCCAGTGGTGTCATATATGTCATTCTGTTGTTGAATATGTTCTTATACTGTTGTCTTCCAATCTCTTTTTCCAGTGGGCACAGGTGGGGTCTCTTCCTCTCCTGTTGGATGTGGGTTCAAGGCTCTATCCTCTCCTCTCTCCTGGAGGATGCAAGGGCAAGACAGGAATGGTGCCAGATGCTGTATGCTTTGTTCTTCCTCCAGGTCCCTTTCCATCTCTTTCTGTCACTCTCTGTCTCTCTGTCTGTCTCTGTCTCTCTTTCTCTTCTGTATGGTGGATGGACAAGACAGTAATGGTGGCCAACAGCAGATGCTTTATTCTGCCTCCAGTTCCTTCTGGAATATTTGGTGGCAGGAAGCCTCTGGCCACTGGAGATCAGGGTACTCAAAGAGGGAGAGGTGGCTGGAGCCACTCCAGTTACTCACCTCTATCTCTACCAGAGGATAGAGAGTGGAGCAAGCAGACAGTCATTTTTTTAAAAAATTTTTAAATAAAATATAATTACACTACTTCCTAAATGAAAGCAGTTATTTCTAATATGTGTAAAAGTTTAGCCTGCACATACAACTGTCAACACTTGCATGCTGTGTCTGTGCTATATTAGGGCACCAGAATCCCTTTGTTAATATTATCACTCCTTCCTCACTTCTATTGTACTTCAGGAGTTTAGTCCCATTGTTATTTGTGGGTTTCTGTAAAGCACAGAACATGGTCAACAAGACAAAATGGCTCTTTACAGAATAGGAAAAGATCGGCACCCACTCCGCATCTGTCAGAGGGCTGATCTCTAAAATACACAAAGAACTCAAGGATCTAGACATAAGAATACAAAATAATACAATTTTAAAAGGGGGTACAGATCTAAACAGAGAATTCTCAATATAACAATCTGAAATGGTGGAAAGATACTTAAGGAAATGCCTGAATTTTAATAAAGAATCCAAAAATCCACACTAGAAATTAGACAGCCTCTTCAACAAATCATAGGCCAAATTGAATGTCCACATGAAGAATAAAAGTAGATTCACAATTCTCAGCCTGCACAAAACTTAGTTCCAAATTAATCAAAGACTTCAACATAAAACCAGATACACTGAACCTGACAGAAGAGAGATTGAGAAATAATGTCAAACACATTGGCACAGTAGATGACATTCTAAATTGAACACCTACAGCACATGCACTAAGATCAACAATTAATAAATGAGAACTCATGAAATTGAAAATCTTCTGAAAGACAAAGGACACATTCTATAGGACAAGACAGCACCCCATAGAATGGGGAAATATTTTTACCAACTCTAGATTTCCTAGAGAAATAATATTCAAAATACATAAATAACTCAAGAAACTAAATATCAAGTATTCCAATTCAAAAATTGGTTACAGACCTAAACAGGGAGTTCTAAATAGTGAAAATGAAATAGCTGAAGAACTCTTTAAGAAATATTCAACATCTTTAGCCATCAGGGAAATGCAAATCAAAAAATTTTTTGAGATTCCATCTTATCCTGGTCTGAATGGCTAAAATCAATAACAAAAGTGACAGCTCATGCTGACAAGGGGAATACTCTTCCATTGCTTATGGGAGTTAAAAGTTGTACAGCCACTATGATAATCAATAGAATAGTTCTTCGCAATGTTGGGAATCAGGCATATACCCAAAGAATGCTCTACAAGAACAGTTGGTCAACTATATTCATCGTGGCTTTATTCTTAATAGCCAGAAAATGAAAACAACTTAGAAGTACCTCAGCGCAAGTATGGAGTTTTGAAAATATGGTACATTACATGAAAGGCATTACTCAGCTATACAGAAAAATGACATCATGAAATGTGCAGGCATGTGAATTAAGCTAGAAAGAAATCATTCTGAGTGAGGTAACCCAGGTAAAGAAAGAAATACATTATTGATTCACTTGTAAATGGACATTAGTCATTAAGTATATGATAACGAAGCTACAATTTATAGACCCAGAGATATTAGGTAAAGAGAAGGGGTCTAGAAAGTATGAATAGATCTCCCACAGAGGAGGAATAGAACAGATTTCAGTTTTGTGTTCTCATGGAACTCCTGAGTATGTAAATGAGAGGACTTCTGACTCATGTGCCTTCCCTTGGCCTTTTAGTCTTTGTTTTGTTTACCTTATCCAAACCCATTATGATGATTTTTGTTTTAATTTACTTCTATTTTGTTATTTTGTTGTTATCTCTTAAATGCCTGTTCTATTATAATAACAAAAGGAAAGGGAGTAGACCCAGATGAGAGGGAAAGTGGGGAGGAACTTGGAGGAGGAGGGAAAGAGGAAACTGTAATCAGGATATATTGTAAGAGAAAAAAATAGCTTTAAAGACAAGTCTACTCCTAATCTCTCAAAATATCTTCTCTATCAAATATATTAATAAACATTCATCTTAATTAACTGCTCAAATAACGTCTATCCCTGAAACAAGCTGGTCCCAGTAATATGAAAATGAATCAAATACAGAATCTTTTCAATTGTGCAACATGTAGATAAATGAGAGGGATATTAATCAAATAGCAAAAATAAATGTAAAAAAGTCTCATTTCTTTTTTATAATTTTTAAACATTTATTTATTTTATGCTGGACATAATTATACGTGCTTTTTCTTTTAAATGAAAACAAACATTTATAAACAATATTTGGAAATTTGGGCATTATTCTTTCCAAACTGCTTCCTGCTTGTAGGGGACGCTGTCATGGGGGTATCCTAAGAAGATGAAGAAACCCTGGCTGTAGTGGACTGCAAGGCTGCATTTTCCCATTGACGTTGCTTCAGGGGGTCTTTTTCGATCAAACCACATTAGTCTGGAAGGAATCCACAGCTTTTCATTTTCTGTGGAAACAAAATTAGAAATCCTTTTCCCCAGTAACTTGTCCTTAGGCTTAAATTTTGAAGTCAAAGCATTTTAAATATATATATATTGAACACACACACACACACACACACACACACACACACATTATATATATATATATATATATATATATATATATATATATATATATATTGAATTAATCCAGCAGCATTTTTCCTTCTTTTTTATTAATAATGTAATTTAAAATTTTTACATGTGGATCCCAGTTTCCTCTTCCTTCCTCCCTCTAACCTTCTCCCTCTTATCCTCTTTCCCCTGTGACATGCACGCTGGCCACCCTTCCCTCCCATATCCCCACCCCCATTCCACTTGTAGGGCTATGCTATCCAGGTTGGGTCATATAAATCTGTCAAGTCATTTGAAGTAGGGACTAGGACTTCTCTCCTGTCTCTAGGTTAAGGGGGTATCCCACAATGGGAGATATGTCCACAAGGTCATTTTGTGCACCAGGAATAGCTCCTGTTTCTACTCTCTGAGGTCCCCCAGACTGATCAGTCCTTCTAGCTAAGACCCATATTCAGGGTGGTCTGAGTCAGTCCCATGCTGGGTTCCTAGCCATCAGTCTGGGGGAGGGGGGGCAAGCTCCTCCTTGTTCAGGTCAGCTGTCTTTGTGAGTTTCTGCAACCTGGTCTTGTCCCCTCTCTCTGCATCTGGATTCTAGTTCAACTCCGTGTTTGGTTATGGGTGTTTGTTTCTGTTTCCAAAAGGTACTAGATAAGGGATTCATGATGGTGGATAATTTAGTTGATGATCTCACAATCAGGGAAGGGCATTTATGGTAGCCTTTCCACGGTTGCTCGAATTATTAGTTGGAGTGGGTCTTGTAGTTCTCTAGACCTTTCTTTAGATTCAGTTTTCCCTTCAAACCAATAATGGCTTCATCTTTTATGCCCCCCTCAACCTGACTAAATCTATCTAGTCACATGTGTTTTCCTCTCCTCCCCTCCTCTTTCTCCTAGTTCTCTCTCCATTCACTGCCCCCCATTTCCCATGTGCTCTGGGGGACTTGTCCCTTCCCCCTTTTGTGAGGGACCATATATGAATCTCTTAGAACACACCTTGTATCCCAGTTTGTTTGGTGACCACCCCCATTTCTTAAAAGGGGTTCTGTAGGAAGAACCATAAATATTGGGTCATTGAATCTGGCTATGTCTTTCCTCAAGAAATTGTCATAGAACTAATGTCTGAAGGAAAGTCTTTCCAGTGGGAGGAACTAACAAGCATCCACAGATACACCATAGTCTATCTAGATAGCCTAAAAGTGATACTCACCTCCTTTAGAATAAACTAAAAATTAAAATAACACTCCAGATATAATATATAAATAATAATGAATATGAGAAACTTTTTTCCAAAGGTATTTGATCCTGAAGTAACCAAAAAAATAGCACTATTAATGATGGATCATAATTCAGGTTGTCAACCTGGACATGCAGGAGTCTGGATTAACATATTAGGAATGTTAGTGTTCTATAGGTAGTTAGAGAGGTAGGTCAAACATTAAAAAGAGAAATTCTTGAATTTTTGGCTTTCTGAAATGTACATTCCTCTAATTTCTAAGCTATCTTTTGTGTTTTGGCATCACTTTAGAGACTGTTTTAAATAATTTCTACATATTTGCCTTGGCACAAAAATCTTAAATACTGGCTACTTTCTAAGATGAATCCATTTTTGCATCTGCATATGTAGATATGCCCAGCTAATCACTAAACTCTAAAGTGGAACAGAAAGGGTTATGTTATATATAAGCAAACTTATCCTAGCACATCTATGCCAGTAACAACAAAGAGGTACGTGAAGTGGTCATCTAGCACAAGGACTATCAAGGTTTAAATGTGAGGTTTATTTGTTCTTTTAATGTACTGCTAATTTTCCTATTTCTGAACTCCCTATATAATTATACACTAAGAGAAGATTTTGATTATGTAATAATTTATAAATGCAATAAAATGCTATTTTTAAAGTACTGTGCCCCCTGCTTGTTACTGCTCCCCAAAGGGCCTAAATAAACTTTATCAGTGAGCATTTGCTCCAATTGCTAGTTAGGAAATGAGAAACTTGAGCTAAAAAAGAAACCTTAATAAAGCAAATTTAAAATTGCTGTGCTTCATTCTGTGAAAGCATGACATTTAAATTAATAGCATCTATCTCTACCCCTTAGGATTTACGATATAATTTGGAAAAACTACAGATGGTGTATATTCATTTCAGCCCGTTTTTCCCTCAATTAGCTGCATTGTTACTGCAAATATAAAGCGGTGTTCTTGTAGCTTTTGTACTTGCTTCTGTTCACCATGTTGAATGTAAAATTAACATGGATTTAGTAACACCATCACAGCCTTAAGGAACTGACAAAAATACATATAGATGACATATTTTGTTTCTCTGTGAGCAAAAAGTGGTTGACACTTTCTTTTATGAACCAGGCCAGGTTATAAAAAAGACACATAACTGTAGCATGCTTTCTTCCAAGGTGAAATGCTTCTCAGTTTCTTTACCATGCTAGAAACTGTGTAAGCAAGAGAAACTTTGCCTGGAAATTATATCAAATGCCATGTTTTGCCTAGTTATGTTTCAATCTTTTATTGATTACAGGCCATGTAACTTCAGGCATACGAAAGAAAAATAATCTCTGGGATGCTGAAACCAGTGGTGTTTATGAATATCCCCTGCTGTGTTAAGTGACTCAAACATCTGTCAGGTGTGTTACATTATATCAACAGGAAAATTTCAAGCAGGTCCTGTGCCAAGCATAATGCTTTGTCTCAAACCTTGTCAATCCTGATGATGGATGAGCCCAGTATACTAAGGACTAAGGTTCCAAATATATTTATACTTTGCTTGATCCCTGAATCACATCATGGGAAACAAATCTCTCATGGTTAGAAGGAATAAGATTGCTTTTAGGGGACAGTACTTCTCTTGACTCATAAAACATTAATGTTGTAATCTATCCAATGAAGATAGTACCATAGTCCTTTGTAATTATGTTTTTATAAGGTTCATTTAGCAGCTTATAATTTTCATTTATTCAAAACAAATTAATTTCAAACAATTTTCAAAGGCTACTCTGCTTTTTAAAGAGAATTACGACTGATAGCTTTACACTTTTCAGAGCACCCTGTCTAGAAACAAAAGGTTTGTAGGCATTTTTATGTACTGAATTACAGTGTAAGTTACACTAACAGAAACTAAGTCAAGTAAAACTGTTTTATGAGGATGGTATATGTGTTCCATTTAGATAGTGTAAGTGGTAAATCCATCCACACTTCTCACTACCTTTCACATTCTAATATACACAGTGAACAGGTTTTGACTTGGCTTTGGGAAGGACATTAATAAAACATACCACTGTGCTACATCAGCTCAACTATTTTCCTTAAGAACTGTATAAAATTTGTCCAAGACTATGTGGAAAATAAGTCCTGTCTCAAATAACAATGGTGTACTTACCACATTAGTATGGCAAAGAGTTTCATATTTTCTGAAAATGACATATATTCAAAGCTTACTATATTTAAGTTCCATATGATATCTAATATAAGTTCTAGTAAATTCCACTCTATATGAGCTTAGAACAAATATGGAGTAGGGTACACTGAAATGTACAAAGAAGACATTGATGCTATTTCAGAGAACTATTATATGTCAGTATCTTCTCTGTTCAAAATTGTCCCACACTCTGCTACCACATGGGAGAAAATACACTAGCAATTTAATTTCTTTCTAAGAAGACAGTTATCACCTCAGTTAAAAACTCTGCAAAATTAAAATATTTCTGCCTTGATCCTTTAGTATGAAACCACAAATTGTGAGACTAACGATATATCAGTATATAAAATTAAAAGTCAAATAGCACTCATGGGTTTTAATAAGAATACGCCTGGTCCATATGAAGTTAAATATTGTTTTTTTGGGTAAGTAATATTTATCCAGAAAATTGTCCACTTCCATTGAATTTTCAAATTTTTTGAAGTACAGGTTTTCAAAGTATAACCTGAAGATTCTCTGAATTTCCTCACTGTCTGTTCTTATGTCCCCTTTTCATTTCTGATCTTATTAATTTGCATGTTCTCTCTCAGTCTTTTGTTTAGGTTGGGTTAAGGTTTGTCTATCTTGATTTTCTCAAAGAACCAACTCTTTGATATATTGTTTGTATTGTTTTCCTAGTTTCTACTTTATTGATTTCAACCCTCAATTTTATTATTTCCTGCTGTATACTCCTCTGTGCAGTTTGCTTCTTTTTGTTCTAGAGCTCTCAATTTTGCTGTTAATTCTCTAATGTGACTATTCTCCATTTTCTTTATATGGGCACTTAGTGCTATGGACGTTCTTCTTGGCACTGCTTTCACAGCTTGGGTATGCTGTGTCTTCATTCTCATTGAATTCTAGGAAGTCTTTATTTCTTTCTTTATGTCTTCCATGACGCAGCAATGATGCAGTTGATGATTGTTCAATTTTCATGAATTTTAGGGTTTCTGCTATTTGTGATGTTGAATTCTAACTTTAGAGCATGGGGTCTATAAGATACAGGGGGTTGTTCCATTTTTTTTTCTACCTATTGAGGTTTACTATGTTGCCAAGTGTGTGGTCGATTTTAGAGACAGTCTATGTGGCACAGAGAAGAAGGTATTTTCTTTTGTATTTGGATGGAATGTTCTATAATGTCTGTTGGACCCAATTAAGTCATGACTTATGCTAGTTCCTTTGTTTCTTTGTTAAGTTTACAAAACATAGCCAAAACAACCCTGTTCATTGAAGGAACTTGCAGAGGCATCACCATTCCTGACTTCAAGCACTATTATAGAGCTTTGGTCTTGAAAATAGCATAGTACTGGTGCAAAAATAGACAGGAAGAACAATGGAATCAAAATGAAAACCATGATATTAACCCACACACCTACAAATACCTGATTTTTGACAAAGAAGCTAAAACTATAAAATGGAAGAAAGAAAGCATCGTCAACAAATAATGCTGGCATAACTGGATGCTGACATGTAGAAGACTGCAGATAGATCCATATCTATCATCATGCACAAAACTTAAGTCCAAATGGATCAAAGACCTCAACATAAATACAGCCACACAGAACCTCTTAGAAGAAAAGTGGAAGGTACCCTTGAACAAATTGGTACAGAAGACCACTTTTTGAATATAACAAAAGTAGAACAGACACTGAGATCAACAATTAATAAATGGGACCTCCTGAAATTTAAAAGCTGCTGTAAGGCAAAGGACACAGTCAACAAGACAACATCAGCCCACAGAATGGGAAAAATATCTTCATCAACCCCACATCTGACAGAGGGTTGATTTCTAAAATACACAAATGAATCAAGAAGCTAGTTACCAAAATGGCAAATGGTCAAATTAAAAAGGTCAATTCTCACTTAAGGAATCTAAAAGACACTTGAGAAAGTGCTCATAATCCTTAACCATCAGGGAAGGGAAATCAAAACAACTCTGAGATACTATCTTACTCCTGTCAGAATCAAAAACACCAATGACAGTTTATGCTGGAGGGAATGTAGTAAAAGGGGTACACTCCTCTATTGTTGGTGGGAGTGAGAACTTGTACAGCCACTTTGGAAATTGGTATCGTGTTTCCTTAGGAAAATGGAAATTAGTCTACCTCAAGATCCAATAATTTCACTCTTAGGCATATACCCAAAAGATGCACATTCATATAACAAGGATATCTGTTCAACTACCTTCAAAGCAGGTTTATGTGTAATAGCCAGAACCTGGAAGCGACTTAAATGCCACTCAACTGAAGAATAGATGGAGAAAATATGATACATTTACACAATGGAGTTCTGCTCAGCAGAAAAATCAAACAACAACAACAAAAATCAATGGAATCTTGAAATTTGCAGGCAAATAGATGTAACTAGAAGAAACCACCTGAGGAGTTAACCCAGTCACAAAAAGGCAAACAAACAAACATAGTATATAATCACTCATATATGGTTTTTAGACATAAAGAAAAGGATTACCAGATTACAATCCACACCACCAGAAAAGCTAGGAAACAATGAGGACCCTAAGAGAGACATACATGGTTCCCTGGAGAAGGGGAAAGTGACAGAATCTCCCAAGCAAATTTTGAGCATTGGGGGAAGGGAAAGGGAGTTAGGGTAAAGAGGGGGGAGAGGTGGGCATGATAGAGCAAGAAGATTGAGTCAGGGAAAGAATACAAGAGAGCAAGAAAAGAGATACCATAATACAGGGAACCATTATAAATTTAAAGAAAAATCTGACACTGGGGAAATATCCAGAAATCTACAAAGAAGACTCCAACTAACAATCTAAGCAATAGTGGAAAGGCTAACTTAAATGACCTTCCCAGATGAGATTGATGACTACCTTATATGCCACCCTAGAACCTTCATCTAATAGCTGATGAAAACAGAAGCAGACACCTACAGCTAAACACTGAGCCAAACTCTTGGAATTCAGTTGCAGACAGGGAGGAGTAATGAGTAAATGAGTCAAGACCAGACTAGAGAAACACACAGAAACATCTGATCTCAACAAAGGAGAGTTCAGGGGCCCCAGTATGATAGCTTGAAAACCAGCATAGGATTAACCCAGAACCCTTGAATATGACAGACTTTAAAGTCTCCCATGGGAGGCCTCACACTCCCTGGGGAGCAGAAAGGAAAGAGGCTGGGGGTTGGTGGCAGGAACAGAGGAGGATGGGAGGGTGTGGGAACTGGGATTGATATGTAAAATAAGCTTGTTTCAAAATTAAATATAAAGATTACATCTAGTTGTGCACTAGGGATACAAGAGGATATAATCTTTATATTTGGGAGCACATTCCCCATGGAGGGATACTCCCTTAGCCTAGAGACATCAGGGAGGGAGTGAGGGAAGGAGGGAGGGAGGGAAGGAGGGAGGGAGGGAGGGAGAGAGGGAGGAATGGAGGGAGGGAAGGAGGGAGGGAGGGAAGGAGGGAGGGAGGGAGGGAACTGGGATATATATATATATATATATATATATATATATATATATATCCTGGTCATTCTAGTCATAACAAACCAAACAGAATTATCCCAACAATTGTTAATAGTGGAATAAATAAGAAGATATCACTGTATTTAAAACTAGAATTGCCTTCTATATCATTGATGCACTGTATATAGAAAATCATTATGCTTAATAGCCAAAAATAAACAATTCAGTAAAAAATGAGCAGAAGAACTGAATACTTTTCTTTTTGGAAAAAAAAATAAATATGTGTAAGTGGAACACAAATATATGAAAATTTATTCAGTGTCAGTATATGTCATAGAAATGCAAGTCAAAATTATAACAATGTATCATCCTATAGATTTTAGAATGAATACTATCAAAAAAGCAGGACAAAAATAAAATCAGCTACAACTGCTTGTTCCATAACTCCATTTTTCCCATAATTTTACCCTATGGTGGTATCTCTTTCTTTGTGACAGAAGAAAAGGGATCATATTTTATAATCTGTTAGTCTGTGTCTTTATTGGGGAGTTCAGATCATTAATACTAGTAGGTTTTAGAACACTGTTAATTCCTGTCGTTGTGTTGCTTTTGTCTTTTATTGAACCTCTTTTAATTCAGTGTTCTAGAATTGTTTATTTGCTCTTCTTTCTTAACTTTTTAACATTGTCTTCAGACCTAAGTAATTCTTTTTTCTATTTTTCTTTTCTCTTTTTTGTTTTCACTAACACATGGAACTGATTTTATTGACACTTCCATAGTGTCTCTTTCCCTCTCTCTGTCTCTCTCTTACACACACACACACACACATACACACACACACACACACACACACACACAAGAGATTGTCTATCCACTCATCTAATTTTCTTTTGTTACCTCCCAGATATTTTTTTTTATTTTACATGTCGATCCCAGTTTCCCCTCCCTCTCTTCCTCCTTTCCTCTTACCCTCTCTCCCCCCTCACATGCACCCTGACCACCCTCCCCTCCCATCCCCCACCCCCATCCCACATGTAGGGCTATGCTATCCAGGTGGGGTCAGGTAAATCTGTCAAGTCATTTGAAGTAGGGACGAGAACTTCTCTTCTGTCTCTAGGTTAAGGGAGCATCCTCCATGGGGGATGTGTCCGCAAGGTCCTTTTGTGCACCAGGAATATATCCTGATTCCCTGTCTGAGGTCCCTTAGACTGCTCAGTCCTTCTAGCTGAGACTCATATTCAGGGGTTCTGAATCAGTCCCATGCTGGATTCCCAGCTATTAGTCTGGGAGTCCATTAGCTCCTCCTTGTTCAGTTTAGCTGTCTTTATGTGTTTCTGTAACCTGGTCTTGTCCTCTTTCTCTTTGCATCTGGCGTCTAGTTCGACTCAGTGTTTAGTTATGGGTGTTTGCTTCTGTTTCCAACAGGTACTAGATGAGGGCTCCATGATGGTGGATATTCTCACTATCAGGGAATGGCCTAGAGACCTATAAGACTGACTCCAATTAACAATTTGAGCAACTGTGGAAAGGCTACTATTTTTATTTTCTTATTTTATATATCGATCCCAGGTCCTTCTTCCACCTCCCTCCAATTTTCCCTACCTCCCTCCCTCTCATGCCCCCTACCACCCTCCTTATCCTACCCCCCCCACTCCACGAGGAGGGTGATGCCTTCCAGGAGGGATCAACAAAATCTGTCAAGTCATTTTGAGTAGGGACTAGGCCTTCCCTCCTTCCTCAAGGGTAAGAGACTATCCCTCCATGGGGAATATACTCCCTCAGTCCTTGCATGTACCAGGGATACAACCTAGGTCCACTGTCAAAGGTCTCTTAGACTGTGTAGGCCTTCTATCTGAGACCCATGTTCAGGGAGTCTGAGTCAGTCCAATGCTGGTTTCCCAGCTATCAGTCTGGTGGGGGTCCATTTGCTCCCTTTGTTCAGGTCAGCTGTCTCTGTGGGTTTCTGTAGCCTAGACCTAATTCTATCCAGTATCTATGGTAGAGAAGACTTAGTATTCATAACTACCTTAAATATATTTTTGTTATGAAATTTTTTCTTTCTCCTTTTATAGAGATGAAAATAGAAAGGTTGTAGTAAATACCAAGGAAAGCAAAAGAATCATGGGGACATATTTTTTAAAAATTCTATATCCAACAAACTTGGAAGCCTAAAAGAAATATACATCTTTGGGAAAGTACTATCAATTTAATTCCATTATAAGAAGATAATTCTCACCTTAGTTAAAATCATGGAAAGATACAAAGTACCTATCAAAATCCTTCAAGAAGCCAGCACAGGCTTTGAGGCTAATGATTTAGCAGTGTAACAATATAAAAATTCTAACATCACCATGGATACTAAGAAGAATATGACCAGACATACTATTCATAATAACCCAAACAGAAACATGAAAAGCAATTGCTAATAGTTAATGACTGTTAATATTAATAATATCAACAAATCCATAAAATCAAATGACATTGAAGCAGTAACTTAAAATCTCTAAGTTAAAAAAGATGTGGGGGGGAGCTCAGAACAAAGTAGACTAAGTGCAAAATTCTGATAGGTCTTCAAAAAAAAATAAACACCAATACTCTTCAAATTGTTATGCAAAATAGAAAAGAGAGGAACACTTCCAAATTATCCTCGTAAGGCTAGTAGCATTATCCTGATCTAAACAACAGATACTACACAACACAAAAGAGGATTTATAGGCCAATATCTGATAAAAATTTGGTTTTCATTTCTTTTGCATTTATACCCTTTATTTATTATATTCCCTTTACCATATTTACTTTTATTTCAAATAACTTAGAACATCATTAAAAATTAACTTTCCCATTATCTGTTGTATGCTCATTAAAAGTGTATTAGCTGATATTAATACTTTTTAAATTCACTTCTATATCATGTTTAGATTAATAGTGCTGCTACTGCCAGAGGTCGGCTTTCCCCTCTTTGAGTCATAGTGAGAATCAAGGCTTCCTGAACAGGCTGCTCAAAAAAGACAATCTCAAACTAAAATAAGAAGAGCTATTCAGCCAACAAATGTGTAAAACAAAAGCAAGAAAAACAAAGTACATGAAAAACAAGTTCAGTGACTTTAAAATATGTAACTCCTAAGCTACAAAATCTAAAAGTACTGATGTTGTTGATATGCTGGTGGATAATTCTAAATTCTACCTATAAAAGCATTAAAAAATTAAAAAAGAAAGTGAACAAAAGAATGAAGGAAGTAAAATAATTAACGTAATATATACATAAATCAATAGTGCATAAGAAAAAGTCAGCAACCTGAATAATTCAGTTAGGAAATTGAGATTTGAGGGATAGAGTAAAAATGAAAGGAATCAATTAGCTGAAAGAGGAGGAAGAGAAGAAAGAGAGGAGGGACAGGAAGAGAAGTGGAAGAGGAAGAGGAGAAGGACAAGAAGCAGGAGCAATGAAAAGCACCAGCAATGGGTGTTAAGAGCTGTTTTCCCCACAGCCTGGTCCTACAGCCGCATCAGCCCCAATTAACACATAGAGACGCTGTATTAGATATAAAGCTGTTGGCCTGTTCCTAGTGTTTCTTATTGGCTACCTCTGTCTGAAATATTAACCCATTCCTATCAATTTAAGTGTTTCCATGTGGTCTTATCTTACCAGAGAGAGGGTCCAGACCTCTTGCACTCTCAAGTCTCTACATCTTTAATCTCCTCCTACCTCTCCCCAAATCCTCCCTGTCTCCTAGTCCTGCCTATCTTGCTTTCCTATTGGCCAACAGGGCTTTCTTTGTTAACCAATACATATTGGTTTCTTCATTAACCAAAACATGTTTACAGAATGACAACTCCCATCAAATAGTTTGGCCAAAGAATGACAAGGAAAGTATGAACAAAGTTGAACAGGTAATACATCCAGACACTAATAATGAAAACATTCATTAGTTTTCTGAAGATAGCTACTTCTAAGAATGGATATGGTATAGAAGCAGCAGCTGGACAAGGCAAGCTTTACATGGCAATTCTAGAGGCAGTGTTTGTGGATGATGTAGATTTTTTCATGGAGCAGCCTGAGAATAAAACTGTTCTCATGAAAATAAAAATGAATGAACAATATTCAGTATATAGACCTCAATCTTAATTTGAAAGGTGGGGTGAGATGAATGGTCATATTTATTCAAGCAGGCTTTGGAAATCCTGAAATAGATGTAAAAGAACAAAGAATTGACAAATTCAATGAAACCCAGATTCATAATGACAACATGTATAGTCACACTTCATTTACTCCCCCAAACAAGTGTGTCTGTAATTGAAGGATAATATAATGTTTTAATATGATATTTACAAAGTTAGATGTTGTTGGAAAATAATTTATTGACTGTCCAAAAGTATTGAGTCTCTTGAACAAGAACTTGACTTTCTTCTAGGTCATTTTTTTTCTGCAGAATTCAGTGGAGCCAGGCTTGATAATTAAGATGTAAAAAAACAAGTTTGCAATCCCACCAGTATTGGAAGAGTGTTCTCCTTTCTTGAGATCCTATCCTCATGAGCTTTAATTTGTGGTTTTAATCTTAGCAATTCTGATACAGGTATGAAGGAATCTCAGAGCCCTTTTGATTTGCATTTCCCTGATGGCTGAGGTTTTGAACATTTTCTTAAGTGTTTCTTGGCCATAAGAGATTCTTCTGTTTAGTATTCCATTTATGTCTAAATCCCATTTTTAAATTGGAGTATTTGGTTTGTTGATGTCTTGATGGGAGATGTTATCCTGTAAATATGTTTCTCATACTTGTTAATAAAGCGCCGTTGGGCCAATAGAAAACAAGATAGGCGGGGCTAGGAGACCAGGAGGAAGAAAGAGGAAGTAGTAGGGAGAGTCGAGATGTAGCCCAGGGAGGAAGGAGGACGCCTGCCGCGGCTCCCCAATAAGACGGCCACGTGGAAATACTTACATAAGTAGAAATGGGTTAATAATTAAGACAGAGCTAGCCCATGAACAATAATGGTAACTGGCCAACAGGATTGTATCAAATACAGAGTCTCTGAGTCTTATTTGGGGCTGGCGTGGCTGTGGGCCCAGACTGGAGGCAAGCAGTGGCAGAAAGAACCTGCCATAACATAATGGTGTCAGAAGTGGAACTGAGAACTTTCACTTAAAACTTAACAAAAGCTTAAAAAATAGTTTTTAGAAACAAGGGAACAGAGACTAGCAAGACTTCTTGGTAGCAGCATTTTCTCAGTTTTGTTTTGCTGTAGACAGAGAGTTGTGCAGCTCCTTTAAGTGAGGTTTCCAAAATTAGCATAAGCGGCAAAAAAGCCACCTTGCTTTTAAAGAGCTCTGCTAACAATTCATTGTGTACAAGAGCTGCAATGAAGGTTTACACTGTGTTTTAAAAAATACACTGGCTTGGGAGAGAAAAAGAAACAAGATACAATGGTTTAAAAAAGAAAAAAGGAAGTAGAATGAATGGGTATGGTGGCGCACACCATTAAGCCCAGCACTCAGCAGACAGAGGCAAGCAGATCTCTATGATTTCAAAGTAAACCTGGTATGCAGTGAATTCCAGGACAGATAAAAGTTACACAGAGAAACCCTGTCTCAAAATATGTAAAAACAGAAGTAGAATAAATAGAGTAATAAAAAAGCCACGTAAAGATGGAAAACACAAACAAATTTTGGATACTATACACGCTTCTGTTGTCTTTAAATTATTTGATTGCTGAGAAAATAACTACTGATAAAAGAAAAGCTGCTAAATTAATTCAATTTATATATTTTAAAAATGCTTTGACTCCAAAATTTAAGCCTAAGGACAAGTTACTGGGGAAAAGGATTTCTATTTTTGTTTCCACAGAAAATGAAAAGCTGTGGATTCTTTCCAGACTTATATGGTTTGATCAAGCCAGACCCCCTGAAACAGCTCCCCAGGTGATCCAACATTCAAAGCAATTAAGACAAAGCCTTGCAGACTACAGCCAAGAGTTCTACGTCTTCTTAGGATCCCCATGACAGCGCCCTCTACCAGCAGGAAGCAGTTTGGAAATAACGACGCCCAAATTCCCAAATATTCTCTATAAATGTTTGTTTTCATTTAAATGGACTTGGTTATAAATGGTTATAAACACAAGCAATCTTTTTAAAGGTAAAAAGGGAATTATGGTATAGATATGAATACTTTGCTTTGGAATGGATTTCCTTTTATTGATACAATTTAAGGTCAATTTTATGATATGTATATTTCTCCTCTTGTTTAGGTATAGTGTTTATATAGCTCATTGAAAAATGTAATGTATAATTTAATACAGATTATAGAGAGTTACCTATGATAATTAAAACTTGGTGTTAAGTTAGTTAGGATTTCTAGATATACAGAGATGTATTTGAGATGGATAGGCATTCTTCAAACCTTTCAAAGACCTACCGAATATGGCATTTAAAATGGTTTAGGTTTTTTCTTGACAATGAGGCACAACTGCTCCTGGTAACACCACCTGTATCAGAAAGAAAGATGGACATTGAAGAAACATGTTATGCAGTTTGCTTCTAATATGGCAAGACTAGCCATTTGGGCAAGGTACTGCTCTTCTGGACTGTTCGACTTTATGTTGTAGAAACTAGACATGCAGGACCCACAAAAAGGTGACTGCTGATGCAAGATGGACATTGCTACAAGGTTCCTGCTTTATGGAAGAGGCTGCCAGACAGCCAGACAGTCTACAGGACACAGAGAAAAATGACTGACAAACTGTCAATGCAGGTGGACAGTTTAAAGTTTCCTGCTTTGCTGAAGAGTCTGCCAGACACACTATGGCCTATGGGCTGAAGATGGAACATTACAGAAGAACTTCGGGTGACTGACCAGGCAATGAGTTGTCTCTGTCATTTCTAGAGTTTATATATTATCTTCTGTGGTCTTTGATGGAGCTGAAGACAGGTAGTTATGGTTATAGTTTTCCTTAGTTAGGATTAAACATAAGTTACATATAGGACTTTAGACTCACAAAGATAGGATAGATGATATTTTCTTTAATTCTTACAAAATGTTAATGGACTAAATATTGTTTACTGTGATTCTTATTTGATAACTGTTGTATGTTATATTTTGCTATGTTAAGGTTAAACCCCTTCTTTTATTTTAGACAGAAAAGAGGAGATGATGGGAGATGTTATCCTGTAAATATGTTTCTTATACTTGTTAATAAAGCACCGTTGGGCCAATAGGAAACAAGATAGGCGGGGCTAGAAGACTAGGAGGAGGAAAGAGGAAGTAGTAGGGAAGGGTCGAGATGTAGCCCAGGGAAGAAGCAGGATGCCTGCCGCAGCTCCCTGATAAGACGACCATGTGGAAATACTTAGATAAGTAGAAATGGGTTAATAATTAAGACAGAGCTAGCCCATAAACAGTAATGGTAACTGGCCAACAGGATTGTATCAAATACAGAGTCTCTGAGTCTTATTTGGGCTGGCGTGGCTGTAGGCCCAGACTGGCGGCAATCAGCAGCGGGAAGAACTTGCCATACAATGTCTAGTTTCTTAAATTCTTCATATATTTTGGAGATCAATACTCTGTCAGATGTGGGGTTGGTAAAGATCTTTTCCCATTTTGTACTGCTGCCATTTCATCCTATTGACAGCGTCCTTTGTTTTACCGAATGTTTTCAGTTTCATTTACTAAATGGCAGGCTTAGTGTCTGTGCTATGGGTGTTCAATTCAAGAAATTGTCTCCTGTGTCAATAAATTCAAGGCTATTCCCCATTTGTTCTTCTATCAAGTTCAGCATAACTGGAGTTATGTTAAGGTCTTCTATACACTTGGACTTAAATTTTGCGTGGCATGATAAATATAGGTCAACTTACATAGAAATCACAGACATCTGGCTTCCTGGACAGTCATACACAGTTCCTCTTCAATGTTGGTATATCTACTTTCAAGTTACAGGCCTAGGATATCTGACACAATCTTTCTATGAAGCAGGAAATTTGAAGGACTGTCCTTCCTACTTTTGGCAAAGTTCAGCAGTCACTTTTCTTTGTGTCCTATAGAATATCTGGCAGACTTTCTGTGAAACAGGAATTTTGGAGGATTTTCCTGCCTTACCTTGAGGATGTTTGATAGTCTTTTTCCTTTGTTTCCTGATTGTCCAATTTGTAGAGCATACTATCAGCAGTGAAGGGCAGAGAAGTATCTTGCCCAAATGGTTAGTTTTGCCACAATGAAAACAAGTCCTTATGGAGTTTCTTCAATGCCTATCATCTTCCCTGAAGTTTCTTGGTGCTGCCAGGAGTGGATGTGTCTCACTGTCATAAAAAGCCTTAGGTTATTAAAAATCTGAATGCTATAGTTTGTCAGTCCTTGAGTTGTTTGAAGAGCATTTATCTAAATATATTGGTTTAACCTTGAAAGCACACATTATACAACTACAGGTTTGATAATTATTATGACTAACTACTAACCTGTATTACTTCATTAGACACTACATTTTAAAATGAGCTGCATAAGCACAATACCCCAAACAAGCGTAGAAACTGACATACAGTATAACAAAAATAATCTCCAATTTGTATCAATATACCAAAATCTATACCAATGTAAAATATTTGAGGTTAATAGTTGTCTTTTTATCCTTTATTCCTATATCCCCATGTAATGATCACAAATATTGATAAGCCACTGAAAGCCACCCATCCCACCTCTTGAGAATGAGGGCATTGTGTTCTCTAGACTGATTCCTGTTGTCTGAAGGTGAAGGCATCTTTGTAGTGTACCTGAGAAAATTGAAATAATAGTCAAGTCCGGAGGGAAATAGCCATAACATTTGCAGTTCAATGAGAAAGCACAAGGTTTATCTGAATTCCTGGCTATAACAGTTTGTGAAGATGAATCATACCATCCAACAGCCTTACCGCTGTTCTGGAAACAAAAGTCCAAGGGAACTTCTACAGAAATACTCTGAGCCACCTGTTTCTATTAGTATGTGATCCCCTTGCTCTCAACTTTCAATGATAACATATATATCTACATTAATGCAAGTATGAACTACACAATGTACACAAACCAGGCAAAGATTATGTTTTTGTTTTATGTTTGAGCAAGTAAAACATATGTCATCTCTTTGCAGGTTTTTTTTTCTTTTTTTTAGGTTTATATTTTTGTATCTGTAGCCAGGATTTTAAATGGATCTTTCCCAATCAAACCTGATCTCTATCAACCTTGAATGAATCCACAGCCTTTCATTTTCTATGGAAACAAAAGGATAACTTGTTCCCTAAAGCAATACATTTTTTTCAAATTCCATTTTAGAGTTAAGGCATTTCTAAGTATCTAGGCTCATTTCATTCAGCAGTTGCTGTTACAATCCCGTGTCTCAGCAGCTGTTGCTTGCTCATCAGCCTATGCACACTGTCAAACACACTGGAACCTCTTTAGATTTTTTGTTTTTTTCTGTCTGAATCTGCTTTACTAAGTGAAGTGCCTGAAGCTGGGTTCTCTGATGCAAATGCACAAGCCAAACTTTAAACTCCTACGTAGCTTTACTCTAGGACTCTGGAAGCTGGCTCTGCACCACAGGTGCCCAAATTGCAGCAGGTGTTTTTATTTAGCTCGCAGCTCCTACTTAGCAAATCAGCTATTTATTTATTTATTTATTTATTTATTTATTTATTTATTTATTTATTTAAACTTTCTCGGGCTCTATGTGAAAATATGAACTCCAAAATGGAGCACTAAATGTACCAGACTTTTTTCTTGTAAGCCACCAACCAGCTTGCAAATTATAACATGGGAACTTACTAGTTTTGAATATTTGGCCTAGATTAGGCTCATTTCTGGCTAGCTCTTTTAACCTAAATCAAAATGTTTTTCTTTATCTACCTTTTGCCTTGATGTTTCTTATCTTTCTTCCTTTTGTATGTCTTATTTTTCTGTTGTCTCCATGTCTGACTGGCAGCTGCCTGGCTTCAGCCCTGGGCATATCTTCCTCTTCCTCCTCGTTCTCTTCTCCTTTTTTCTTCTGCTCTCTCTCAAACTTAGATTTCTCCTCCTATTTATTCTTTCTGCCTTCCAGCCTTGCCAAGCACTGTTCTGCTTACCTATTGGCCCTTCAACTTTTTATTAGAGCAATCAGGTGCCTTAGGGAGGTAAAGTGGAACTAATGTAGCACATCTCCACACAATTAACCAGACGCACCATAAACAAATGTGACACACCTTTACATAGTTAAAGTAATATTCCACACCATAAACAAATGTAACACAACCTGGCCTAGTTAAAATAATATTCTGTAACAAGAGATGCTAAGTAGTGAGGAGGGCCCAAGTGGAGAACACATAGATCTCTCTGGTATGGGGAAATAGAAGAAATCTCCTGGATGGACCGCAGAAGGTAAGGGATGAAAACTTGAGGCATCCAGTTGGGGATGAACAAAGGTAGAGAGTACTGATACAGAAGACTGGAATGAGGGCATTTTAGGGTCAGGGAGAAACCTAATTCGAGGGAAATTCCCAGTAATCTACAGCATGACCTCAGCTGAAATTCCTAGCAATAGTGGAAATGTATCATGAGCTGATCATTTCCTGTGACCAGATTAGTGACTACCAATTGTCATCAGAGAGCCTTCATCTAGTAACTGATGGAAACAAATGACTCACAGCCAAACATTTGGCTGAGCTTGAGGAATCCTGCTGAACAAAGGAAGGAATGATTGTAGGAGCCAGAGGGGTCAAGGACAGCAAGAAAATCTGTATAAAATATCTAACCTAGCTTAAAGGAATTTCAAGAGTTTGAATGAACAACCAGGAAACCTACATGGGACCAACATAGGCCCTATACATATATGTGACAGTTATATAGTGTGGTCTAATTGTGGGTCTCCTAACAATGTGAACAGGAGCTGTCTCTTATGCTTTGCCTGGCTCTTAGGGCCCTGAAATGCGTTGCCCAGCATTAATCCAGTGCTTAGTCTTACTGCAAAATGGTATGTCATGATTTGTTTATACCCAAGGGAGGGCTGCCCATTTCTGAACAGAAAACAGTGGAGGAGTAGGGGGTTTCAAAGGGGAGGTGGGCAGAGTACACAGGAGAAGAGGGATGGGAAGGGTAGTCACAATGTAAAATAAATATTTAATTTAAGAAACATAAAAAGCAGACTGCACCATATTCCCTGGGCTCCACAATAGGGCTCATAGCTCCCAGAAACTATACCAGAGGCCAGGGCAGATCTAAGAATCCTAGGCAAGACACTTCACACCACCTATATAACTCCTTTAAGCCTGCCCCAAAAGCCCAAGGTGCACACACCACATCATACCACCCTAATCCCCAGCTTAGTATCCTGCTATGACTTTGGAAGAAGAGTTCTGGTAATACATGGGCTACTGACCCCAAAATACTATAAAGCATATCTAGTCAGCTCTGACTGAACCTGCTCCACTGGGCTCCACATTAGGGGGCACAGCTCCTGGCAGCTGTATCAAGGCCAGAATAGACCTAGGAACTCCAGGTTCAAACTGCTAAACCTGTTAAACACCAATAGGCATGTCCAACAACTCCCAACTGTCGCCTACCCATGGGCCCCATATCCTGGCCCATTACTTTGGAAGAGGTCTTTGGCTTTACTGGAGGACACCAGGATCAAGTAACTCCAGGTAAGACACTACCCACTGCCAGCTAACACTCCTCCACAGCTGAAGCATGGGAAAATGTGTGTTAAATTACTTTATGAAGATAATAGAGTTCCTCAAAGATGCTATGAACAAATCTCTTAAAGAAATTGAGGAAATGTGGGGGTGGGGGAAGGAACGGTGGCTGGAGAGATGGCTCAGAGGTTAAGCAACTGGTGGCTCTTCCACAAGCTCTGAGCTCAATTCCCAGAAACTACATGGTGGTTCACAACCATCTATAAAGATATTATTTATCCTCTTCTCGTATGTAGGTCTACATGCCAGAACACTGTATGCATAATAAATAAATTAAATTTAAAATAAAGAAATTGAGGAAGCACAAACAAAAAAATTGGAAGAAATCAATGAATCTCTAAAGGAAAACTAAGAATAAACAAATGTATAAACAACTATTCAAACCTGAAAATGGAAATAGAAGCAATAAAGAAGAAACAAATTTCTTGGAATTGGAAAATTTGGGTAAGTGAACAGAAACTACAGACACAAGCATGACCAACAGAATACCAGAGATGGAAGAGGGAATCTCACATGTTGAAGACAACATGGGTGTTAGTCAGGAGGACTGGGCAGTCTATGAGCCACTGGTAGTAGATCAGTATTTATCCCTAGTATATGAATGGACTTTGGGAGCCCATTTCACATAAAGGGATACTATCTCAGCCTAGGCCCTGCTCCAAATGATATGACAGACTTGAAAGATTCCCCATGGAAGGCGTCACTCTCCCTGGGGTACAGAAACGGGCTGGGGTGAGGTGTTGGTGGGGGGACAAGGGAGGAGGGGAGGGTATGGGAACTGGGATTGACATGTAAAACAAGCTTGCTTCAAATTAAAATTTTAAAAAAGTATCATTAACAAAAATGAAAACCAGCTCAAAAATCCAGAGAATATGTTGAACAAAATCATAGAAGAAAACTTAAAGACATGCCTATAAAAGTACAAGAATCTTACAAAACACCACATAGGATAGATCAGAAAAGAAAATCCTCTCACCACATAATCAAAACATTAAACATGCAGAACAAAGGATGAATATTAAAAGTATATAGTAAGAAAAGTTAAGTAACATAAAAGTCAAAACAATCAGATTCACACCCTACTTCTCAGCAGAAATTCTAAATTACAGAAGGGTCTGGACTAATATCTATGAGACTCTAAAAGAATAAGGTGATAAAACAAGATAATTTAGGACAAAGCCAAATTTAAACAATATCTATTGACAAATCCAGTCCTACAAAAGGTAGAAGAAAGAAATCTCCAACTCCAGGAAGTGAATTAAACCCATAAAAACACAGGCAAAACATATTACCAAAACAGTTGTACAAGTTTGCAACTCCTCCAGCAATGAAGGACTGGTACCATTAGCCCACATCCACTCAGGCATAAGCTATCATCCATGATTTTTATGTAAGCCACTGTGACAGGTATAAAAGGGTATCTCAGAGTTGTTTGAATTTGCATGTCACTGGTGGCTAAGGATGTTTAGCAATTCACTAAGGGTCTTTAAGCCATTTAAAATTCCTCTGTTGAGAATTCTCTGTTTAGATCTGTACCCCAACTTTTAATTGGATTAATTGGTATTTTGATATGTAATTTCTTGAGCTCTTTCTATATTTTGGAGATCATCTCTCTGTCAGTTGTGGGGTTGGTGAAGATCTTTTCCCTATATGCAGGCTGTTGTTTTGTCTTCTTGACTGTGTCCTTTGCCTTACAGAAGCTTCTCAGTTTCAGGAGGTCCCATTTATTAATTGTTGCTCTTGATGTCTGTGCTAGTGGTAATATATTTAGGAAGTGGTCTCCTGTGTCAATTCATTTTAGGATACTTCCTACTTCATTTTCTATGGGGTTCAGTGTGGCTGGATTTATGTTGAGATCTTTGATCCATTTGGACTTGAATTTTGTGCATGGGCATAAATATGGATCTATTTGCATTCTTCTACATGCAAACATCCAGTTATGATAGCAAGATTTGTTGAAGATGCTTTTTTGTTCTATTGTATAGTTATAGATTTTTGTTAAAAAATAAAACAAAATCAGGTTTATGTATTAATAACCAGGTCTTCAATTTGATTCCTTTGCTCCTTTGCTCCACTGGTCTGTTTTCGTGACAATACAAAGTTGTTTTTTAATACTGGAGCTCTCTATTATAGCTTGAAGTCAGGGATGGTGATGCCTCCAGAAGTTCCTTTATTGTATAGGGTTGTTTTGGCTATCCTGGGTTTTTGTTTTTACCATATGAAGTTGAGTATTGTTCTTTCAAAGTCAGTGAAGAATTGTGCTAGGATTTTGATGGGATTTGTATCGAATCAGTACATTGCTTTTTGGTACGATTGCCATTTTTGCTATGTTTATCCTACCTTTCCAGGAGCATGGTAAATCTTTCTATTTTCTGTTACCTTCTTCAATTCATTTCTTCAGAGACTTAAAAGTTCTTGTCATATAGTTCTTTCATTTGTTTGGCTAGAATTACCCCAAGATATTTTATGTTATTTGTAGCTATTGTAAAGGGTTATGTTTCCCTGATTTATTTTTCATCCCATTTATCATTTATGTATAAAAGGGCTACTCGGTTTTTTAATATTGTATCCAGATACTTGACTAAAGGTATTTATCAGCTGTAGAAGTTCCAGGTAGAATGTTTTGGTGTCACTTATATATACTATCATATCGTCTGCAAATAGCAAAAGTTTGACTTCTTCATTTCCAATTTGTATCCCCTTGATCTCCTTTTATTGTCTTATTGCTCTAGCTAGAACTTTGAGTACTGTATTCAATAGATATGGAGAGAGTGGACTGCCTGGTCTTGTATCTGACTTCAGTGGAATCACTTTGAGTTTCAAAATATTCATTGAAGCATAGTGAGATGACCTGTGGATATACAAATGAAGTTATTGCTTACTTCTCCCTGAAGCCATCAGCCTTTCTCCAATCCATGCTTATGCAAGTTCAGTGTAGGTGACAGCAGCATCTGTGCCAGCACAATTCCAAAGACCTTGTCATACCCAGAAGAAATTGTTTCACATACCTTCTCACTCTTGCATTCTTCTTTGCACTCCCCCCCCCCTTTTTTCATATTCCCAGTCTTGGAGGAGATAATATAAATGAGAATTCAATTGTTCCTTGTACTTAGCACATTGAACATCTGGGAATCTCTGCATTCAGCACAGTCAATTGTAAAAAAAAAAAAAAAAAAGATTTTTTTTTTATTAAGGCCAAGAGTAGCACTAATTTATGGATATAAACAAAAATATTTATAAGATAATTTGGCATCACATTAATTTAGCTAAAATCTCTAGTAATCTTGCCTCCCCAGAAGCCAAAGACCGCCTCAGCCACTGGTTTCTGATTTGATTGGGAACACAATGATTTTTACCTCAAGTATATTTTTAAAAAGGTAAGCCTTGAGGTAACTTTCTGTACCTTTAAAATACTTGATCCCAAAAGTAGATGAATATTTTGTTTATATATATACAAAACTGCCAAGAGCACTCTAGTTGTCTAGTAACCTCATAATATTTAAATTATAATTATTTTAAAAATCATGCTAATATCTTCACACCTGTGCCACTTCTAATTTCTTCACTGTAAATTTGTCAGAATAATTTTAGCTCTAGGTATATACTTATGCCTATTTCTGTGACTTAAACATTTTAAATCTTAATTCTCTAATATCTATGGAAACATCTTCCTTAACTTTATTGCTGTCACCCCATCCCCACAACAGCTTTAGAGAAGTAATGTGTACAATATTATGCCAACCAATGACCTATGCTAAAGGAAAAAGAAAATTTATAAACATATATTTTTAGTCTTTAATTTTAGCTATGCTTCCCCATATTCCCTCCCTCATCCTCAACTTCCCTACCCTTCACCATTTGATTCTCTGGTTCTATTCCTCCCCATTCTCCTCCCCCTTGAACATCCATAATTATTAGAATATAATTATTCTATTTCCTTTTTCTGGGGACACCAATTCATCCACCCTAGTCCCTTATTTTACCACTAACCTCTGTGGATAGTGGATTATAACTTGTGTATCAATGACTTACAAGCTAGCATCCATATAAATTAAATGTTTTTTTCTGGCCCTGGCTTACATCCATCAGGATGAATTTTTTCATCTGATGAAAAAATTCATCTTATGAATTCATCTTTGAATTCATAATTTCATATTTCTAAAGGCTGCTTCATATTTAATTATATAATTAAAGCACGTTTTATTTATTCACTCATATGTTGAAAGGTACCTAAATTGTTTTCAATTTCTGGCTATTATGAATAGGACAGCAATAAACATGACTGAGCAAGTGACTCTGTAGTTGGAAGAAGCATCATTTGGGTATACGCCCAAGAGTGGTATAGCTGCATCTTGATGTAGATTGATTACCTTTTCCTGAGGAATGGCAAAACATATTTCCAAAATAACTGTATAAAATAGTGCTTCAATTAGTAGTAAATAAATGTACACCTTAGCTCTTTATCCTCACCAGCATGTCATTTGGTTTATTTCATCTGACTGGCATAAGATGAAATTTCAAAGTACTTTTTATTTCCATACCTGATGACAAACTTTGTCTTGTTAACTGAAAATATCTTTTATCTGGAAAAAAATATCCTTTTTAAGGTTTTTCCTTCCTGTACTTTTCTCAGTTACTACCCAACTCTCCTGTTATCTAGATCCATTCCCTTCCTGTCTCTCATTAGAACAGAGACATGCTTCTAATGGATGATAAAATATTAAGATAAAAAAAACTAACATGTTTTAATTGGACAAAACCAAAAACCTTGGGCCAAGAAAAGCCACAAGAAACAGAGACCTACTTGTTTGCACACTAAGGAATTCCCTGGAAACACACTAAACAGAAAATCATAAAATATATACAAAGGACCTGGTACAGGCTCACACAGGCTCTGAACAAACTGTGTTAGTATATGTACTCATGGGACCTTTGATCATTTGATTTAGAAGCAGTATCTCTGTAGTAGAAGGAAGTATCATTATATCCAACAGTGGTATAACAAAATCATGAGGTAGATTGATATCTATCTATCTCAATTAACTGCCATTCTGTTGCCATAGTTGCTGTACAAGTCTGCACTTCCACTAGCAATGAATGAGTGTTCCCCTTGCTCCACATCCTCATGAGCATGAGCTATCACTTGTTCTGTTGATATTAGCCAACTACAGGTATAAGATAAAATTTTAAAGTAGTCTTAATTAGACGTTGAACATTATTAATTGTCCATTATATGTTCCTTTGAGAATTTTGTGTTTCAATCTGTACCTCATTTTAAAATTGGGTTATTTTTCTTGAGGTATAGTTTTTTTAGTTCTTTTCATATTTTGAATATTAGCACTCTATCAAATTGGGCAGTTGTCCTATTTATATTTTGTGGAATAATCTAGGGGAAGTTGACATTAACATTCTTTGGAATATCTGGTAGAATTATGTGCTAAAACCTTCTGTCCCTTAGCAGTTTTGAATAAATGACTTTTAATTAATGATTCTATTTAATTAAAATGTATAGGTCTGTTTAAATTGAATGCCTAATCTTGATTTAACTATGGTCAGATGTGTGTATTGCAAAAGTCAGTCATTTCTTTTAGATTTTACAATTCAGCATAGTACAGGATTTTTGGATTTTTGTTGTTGTTGTTGTAGTTTTGTTTTGTTTTGGTTTTTATACATCCTCACTGTCTACTCCAACACCCCCCCATTTCATTTCTAATTTTATTGAGTTTGATCATCTTTCTACCTTTAAGTTAATTTGGCAAAATATTTAACTATTTTATCTCTTTTCTTAAGAAACCAACTCTGTGTTTCTCTGATTTATTGTATTTTTTGTGTTCTTTCTCTTTTATTAATTTTAGGCATGTGTTTGATTATTTCTTGCCATCTATTTCTTTTGTATGTTATATTGTACTTTTGTTCTGGAAATTTAAGGTGGACTCTTAAGTTATTAATATAATATCTTTCCAATTTTTTAATGCAAGTACTTAGTGTTATTGACTTGCCCCTTAGAACCACTTTCATTTGATTACATAAGTTCGGATATGTTTTGTGTTAATTTTCATTTAGTTCTAAGAAGTTAAATTTTTGCCCTCAATCCATCATCATATCCCAGTCTACAACTTTGGCTAAAGCTTCCTGTTCCACCAGAGGTTATGCCTATAATCAGAACCAAAAGTAAGACTTGACCTGTAGACTATGAACAATTCCTATGGGCCCACCCAGCTTTGCCCTAACAGCCTAGTCAAAACCATAGCCTGGCCCACAACTTCCTGCTGAAGAAGACTCTGCTCTACCAGAAACCACACTGGTACCCAGAACTCCAGATAAGGCCCTTCCTCAGATAATATCCAGCCTTCCCCCAACAGTGTCCCTCTCCTTAGCACCATATCCTGGCACAACTTCAGTGGAAGCCCACTGCTCTACCAAAAGCATCTCCATTTGCAGAAACCCAGAACTCCAGAGATTACACAGGTTTCCAAAATCCCAGAACAAACACCCATCTGGTCAAGAGGACTAGTTGGCCACCAGAACCACAGTATGCTCAGAACAGAAGACCATGGAAGAAATAGAAATCACAAGGGAAAAATACCCATTAAAAAAAGACAAACTCGAACTCAGAAATATGGACCTAAATCTATAATTACTCCCAATCCAGATACCAAGAGGCCAGTTTAAGAACCCAATCAACAACTATCAGGGTAATATGTCACCATCAGAAACCAAATATCTTACTAAAATGAGCCCTGAATATTGCAACACAGCTAAAACACCAGAAAATGACCTTAAACCCAACTTCATGATGATGATAATAGTGGTACTTAAAAAGAGGAACAGAATAAATCTGTCAAAAAATGAGAGAAAACACTAAACAATTGGATAAAATTAATAAATGCTGCCAATAAAGCCAAGAAAAAGCAAACAGATGTAGAGAAGGAGGTCAATACCAAACCCACAGAGACAGCTGACCTGAACAAGGAGGAGCTAATTGGCCTCCAAACTGATAGCTGGGAATCCAGCCTTGAACTGACTCAGAACTCCTGAACATGGGTTTCAGTTAGAAGACCTGGGCAGTCTAAGGGACCTCTGACAGTGAAACCAGGATGTATCCCTGGTGCACAAAAGGATTTTGGGAGTACGTTCCCCATGAAGAAATACTCCCTTACTCTCGAGGCAGGAGGGAGGGCCTAGTCCCTACTCCAAATGACTTGACAGATTTTGTTGACCCCTCCTGGAAGGCATCACTCTCTCTGTGGAGTGGGGGCAGGATGGGATCAGAGGGTGGTCAGGGGACATGGGATGGAGGGAGAGAGTGACATAGAGAAAACTGGGATCAATATGTAAAATAAGACAAATACATACATACATACATACATTCATATATACATAAAAGATCCAGTAGTTCCACTCTTAGACATATACCCAAAAGATGCACATTTGTACAAGGACATCTGTTCATCTATGTTCATTGCAGCATTATTTGTAATAGCCAGAACATGGAAACAACCTAGATGCCCCTCAACCAAAGAAAAATTGATAAAGAAATGTGGTACATTTACATAATGGAGTACTACTCAGAGGAAAAAACGATGACATCTTGAAATTTATAGGCAAATGGATGGAACTTGGAGAAACCATACTGAGTGAGGTAACCCACAGAATGTCACAGAAAGTTGTATATATTCACTCATAAGTGGATATTAGAGCACAGGATAACCAGCCTACAATCCAGACTTCCAGGGAAGCTAGGAAACAAGGAGGACCATAAGAAAGACACACATGGACCCCCCCCTCAAAATGGGGAAGGACGAGATCTCCTGAGTTAACTTGGATCACTGGATAGGAAGGGAGGTAAAGGAAAGAAGAAGGGAGAAAAGGAGGAGAACATAAGGGATCAGGAAGGTCAAGTTGGGAGAAGAACAGAGAAGGAGAACAAGAAAAGAGATACTTTAAAGGAGGGAGTAATTATGGGCTTAATGAGAAATATGGTACTAGGGAAATGTCCAGTGATCCACAAGCATGACACCAACTCAGTATCTAAGCAATAGTAGAGAGGCTACCTTAAATGACCTTGCCCCATAATGTGATTGATGACTACCTTAAATGCCATCCTAGAGCCTTCATCCAGTAGCTGATGGAAGTAGAAGCAGAGATTCACAGCTAAGCACTGAGCTTAACTCCTAGAATTCAGGTGTAGAGAGGGAGTAGTGATGAGCAAAGGGATCAAGACCATGCTGGGAAAAAGACAGAAAGAGATGACCTGAGCAATTGGGAGCTCATGGACACCAGTCAACAGCTGGTTAACCTGTATAAGATTGAACCAGGACCCCTGAATGTGGTTGTCAGTTGGGCGACTTAGGCAATGTATGGGGCCTCTGGTGGTGGAACCAGTACTTATCCCTAGTGTATGAATTTGCTTTGGGAGCCCATTCTGTATGGATATATGGGTGAGGACCTAAGTCCTTCCAAAAATTATGGGAAGGACTTTGGTGTTTTTCCATGAGAGTCCTCATCCACCCTGAAGAGTGGATTGGGGCATGGTAGGGGTAATGAGAGGGTGTTAGGGAGGGAGAATTGGGATTGCTATGTAAAATAAGATTGTTTTCCATTTAAATAAAACTTATTCTCATCACACAATAAGAGAAATATATATATATATACATATATATATATATATATATATATTATGAAAGTTAAAAAAAGACACTTAATTCTACTTAAGGGTACAATTAACCAAGAGGACATTACTATATCAAGCTTGTGTACCAACATCTCACACTGATTTCATAAAATGATTTTATTGGAACTAAAGTCAAAAATTAATATCATCCCATTAGTAGTGGATGATTTCAATACCCTGCTTTCTCTAAAAGACAAGTCACCTGGACAAATCATCAAAGAAATAACGGAATTATATAACATTTTATATTAAATTAAATTAACATACATTTAGGGAATATTCCACACAAATATCCGAGAATGTACATTCTGCTCATCAGCATGCAAGCTTTTCTAAAACAGACCACACACTAGAACAACAAGAAAATCTTTATGACTTTAGAAAGGTTAAAATAACTCTGTGTATTCTGTTTGACCACAATGTAAAAGAAATCTAAAAATCAATTGCAAACAACTCTTGTAAGTACACAAACTCATAAAAATTGAACAGCTCTGCACTGGATGATGAATGGATCAATGACAGTGGGAAAAATATGCTCTCTAGGAATAAAGCCCTTAACTGATTAACCAAATTGTCATCTTAAAATTATAAATATGCAAGTAACATTTCATGGATTATGTAGATTCTATTTATATATTCATATATTAACAAATAAAGAGAAAGATGCCCTGAATTTGAGAGAGAGAGAAAGGAGGTTAGGAGGGTTTGGAAAGAAGTAATGATATAATACATTTTAATTTCAAAATGTTAAAAGTTAGTTTTACAATTCTGATCATATACTTTAATCATCATGAGAAACAGCCTGGATTTTTATAAAGGTGACAGAGTAGAAAAACCTGTAGCCTCATGGATTAATCCAAAAAATAACATTTAAGTTAGAAGACAAAAACTGTTCAACCTTGTACTAACAAAATCACCTAATATGGGAATCAAATAATAGAAACGTACCATTATACCCTTTCATCAGTAACAACTCAACATGTCAAATGAGAGATATCAAGAACAGTGTCCTAATAATCTATCCAGACTCAGTCCAGATGGGAAGCTGTTCATAGAAAAGGAAAAGTCATGTGGCCAGATATGATCTCAGCTGGACCCACAAGAAAATTCACTTAGTGATTTTACCTCCAAAATGCCCTTAGCAGGATGTCCCTGGCTAAAGATTATAGAATGAAGAACCTAGGATTTAAGAAATGACATACTGGAGAGAGTTACAAAGGCTTTTATACTCTTGAGTGTAAAACAGAAAATTTTCAATGCAAATACTTCTTCTCTGTTACTTGAATCTCATCCTTTCCAAGCCAGTGATACACATTTTACATAAGAAGCATTGCTTGATATATGCTTTGAGTGATTCAGAATTATTTTCTATGCTTTCTGTACTTGATGTATTGCATACATGAATGTATTCCTTAAGACATTTTCTTGGGATGATCTATGATTTTGGTTTTGGCTTTCAGATGTACCAAGTATATCATTTCTTTAATGATTGGGGCAAGATATGTGAATGTGTATAAAATAATTTATTTTGTCCAAGAAATTTGTTAAGTAAAATGTGATTATTGTTTACTCTATTTCTCTTAAGATATTCAGACCTAGCATGCTGCATAGTTTTATGTCAACTTGGCATAAGCTAAAATCATCTGAGAGTATAAAACTTTAATTGAAAAATGACTCCATAAGATTGGGTTGTAGGCAAGTCTTTGGGGCATTTTCTTCCTTAGGGATTGATGCAGGGACAACCACATTGTAGGTGGAGCAATGACTGGATTGGTGGTCCTGGGCTCTTATAAGAAAGTAGTCTGAGACAGCCATGGTGAGCAAGCTAGTAAGCAACACCCCTATGTGGTCTCAATATCAGTTCCTGCCTCCTGTTTCCTCCTCCAGTTGTGCCCCTGCCCCAAATCCCTTTAATGATGAGCACTAAAATGAAAGTGTAATCAAAATACACCCTTTAATCTCTATCTTGCTTTTTGGTCATGGTGTTTCATTGCAACATTAAAAACCCTAATTAGGACACCTCGCTATGCTTTCCAGTCCTAATGCCTGGCTAACACCTCTTTGTGTCCTCTTGGGTTTTGCTGTTTGTTTGTTTGTTTTGTTTTGTTTTTGCTCTCTGCTAAGTTACATGTTCTTCTTAGCCTTAATGTAGGTAGTTTAACTCGACTTTCGCTTTTCTTTTTATGGCCAACCAATTTCTCTTATTTTCCCTCAACCATTGGTGCTTGATTCGTAATTTGAAGATAAGAATAATTCTCAATCATTGTCATACGTGATCTTTATAGTTTGAATGTTTTATTCCCTCTAAAACTCATCTTGAAATTCAATTCTCAGAGCAACAATGCTGAGATGCTGTCTATAAGGAGGTTTTTAATGGATTAATGCCACTATGAAAAGGACTTATGGGACTAGGTAGCCTCTCTTTCTCTTTTTCTAATTCTGTGTCCCCCTCTCCCTCCAACCTTCTTCCTGTGCTTCTCCTCATTTTTATTTTTCCTTTTCTATTATTGAGAAAGAGGTCTTATCCTATTTGGAGGATGACATTCAAGGATGGCATTCAAGGTACCATCTTACAAACAAAGGCGAAGCCCTTACTGCACACCCAATGCCAGTAGTGTGATCGTGGACAATCCAGTTTTTAGAACTGAGAATCATTTCCCATACTTATAAACTTCCTAGCCTTGTGTGTTTTACATGGGTAGCACGAAATGGACTGAGAAAATATTACATTGGGAATATAATTCAATGAAGCATTTAATTATAGTAAGAAGTATAGCAATATATCATTAGGCACTAGATAGAGATTGTGTTTAAACACAGGACATTTTCAGAGTAAAGAAAGTATGTCCTCATACATGAATAATAGGAATATTCACAGGACAATGTATGACATATAGCTTTCATACCATTTTTTTTCAGGATGCCTATTCTGTAAAAGCTATTTTCCTACCATTCTCTTTCTAAAGGAAAAAGACAACATGAAGAATGAGCAATCTTGAATAACACAATTTAAGATTAAAAGATATTTAGTAGAACATTGCCAGATGCAGAAATTTCTTCTTTAAATAATGGGGTTTGTAGAAAATGTAACTAATATAAAAATTTAAATGAAAATGATGATGTGAAATAATATTATATATTGAGTCAGGGAGGATTTAAGTCATCTATAATAAGTCAGATAGTGTATTCCAAAAATGAGTTGACTTTTTGCCTTCTCATCTTACATCACTAGAGTTTGTGGGATAATTTTTCTTCCTGGCACTCCTAGACAGGTACTGCTTGTCTCCCTTTCTATTGTAAAGTGTTTTGCCTCCTACATTTACTTTCTGGGCTTGTAGGAAATGTCAAGATGAAAATTCTCATTTAGTTGGGAATGAGATAACCTGTTTCATTGGGTTATAATTTTCTTATTGCAAATTCCTATAACTAAATTTCACCTCTTCTATGGAATGTTCTCTCCTCATCATGGTCTGTCATCTCTAATGTGGCGTTGTTTCTGTGGATCATTCTTGAGTAGGTTTGTTCCACACTCCTCTCATAGCTCTTACATTCTTTTCTTTTTCTACCAAACATACATTTATAATATTGGAATCTATAACTGGATCTTTTCTTTCTCATGGGTTTCTAAATTCTGTACTAAAGGCTGTTTACTGTTGGTGTATAATAGCCTTTAAAAATACAGAAAAATGATGATACTTGAAGGCCTCACTCTCATTTCATGGCATTTATCCTTTAACATTTTTTTCTGCTCATTTGAAGTAAGTTATTCAAACTCACATTCTTTAAACTTGGAAAGTTTCAACTGAATGGAACCATGTCTCCCTGTTGGCTTTTGGCTTAGATAATCAAATAATGATATAAAATGTTTTCATAATGTGCTGTCTGTGTTTAATTCTTTTAACATCCATTTGGACATTTTAAGTTTTCTTGTTCCCTCTCTTTCTCTCTTTGTGTTTTCTTTCTTTTTCATTCTGATCAATGAAGACAGGGTCTCATACATGCTAAAAAACTGATTTACTACAAAGTTATATTTCCAGATTTCTTTGTAATCTTTATTTTTAGATAGATGCTTACCAACTAGCATATCCTGGCTTGCTACTGCCAATCTTATTGGTATAGTCTCTAATGTATCTGGATTAGAGGTCTGTAACATAATATCTCATTTTAAATTACATTTTCTAAGATCTGGGTTGAAGTTTCACTTTCTTACAAAAACTGATAAAATGTAAAACCCAAATCTGCCATGCACAACTCTGCACCCATGCTCCCACTGATCTTCACTGTATCTGTCTTTCCAGTGGTATTTCCCTTCTTTTTCATGTAGTCTTTCACTGTAATGCCTGCTCTTCTTTGCACATGCAATATGCTCTTAGGTCCAGAGACATATTATCTCACTGACTTCTGTGTATACTAACTATTCTTCTAACTCTTATCTTTATATTGATAAATTATTTCATTTTTAATGCTCTAATTGGAGTAGAATTTTATCACTGTCTCCCCCATCCTTCCTCCATCCTGACTGTCCCAGCTATCACCCCTTCAATGTCCTCCATCATCCAAAATTGCAAGTTAACAACCTCTTTTAATTTTATTATTATTGTTATGTATGTGTGTGCATATACATATATATGTGCATATATAAATATAATTTTATTTTGTTGTTTGTGTTTATATGGTTTCAAGGTGGACCGCTCTGCTTTGGCCAACCAATAAGCAGTCCATCTCTGAGAGACTCTAGTTCTACTTTTCCAAGTAGTCTTTACAAGTAGTATTCCTATAATACTTTGTCTGGAGGTAAGACCCCATGAAATTTCCCTTTTCACGTTACCATGTCACTTGATATTGTTGTCATCACAAACTTGTTTATATAACCATTTCTAGGATAGACTATTTTACAGCAGACTTCCTGGTAATCTGTCTCCCAGACTTGCAATGCTCACATGGATTCTTGCTGAATGCAAGAAATGAACTGTTTTCACTCCATAAATTGGTAGCATTCAGAAATATTTTATCTTAAACTTAGTCAGTTATGTTTTTCTTAAGTTGTTAAGAATTTACCAGTTTTAGATGGGAGAAACATAGCAGTGAGCAAAACTGGCAATCCCCTCTGTGCTCATAAAGTTTATCTGCTTGCATTATGGCTTCCTAGGGAGTATAAAACCACTGATTTGCTACAACACATGAGAAGTTGAAGAAACAAGAACAAGTATTGCACAGTTCTGTACTTCTAATGTTCTATGAAAGCAAAAGTAATTTGCTAAATGACTCAAATATAACAGTTCTTGGGCTTCTAGTTTGTTATACAAAGGATATAGCTGTACTGTACATATTTACACTGCTTTTGGAGAGATAGATTGGTGGAGCACATTCTCAGTAATGAGGAAGGAAACATGAGAGACTTAGAACAGAGGTAACTCATTTTCATGGATGATGCTGAGCCTTGGGATAATAAACAAAAGGCCCAATGCCAGATGAAGTGCACATCACTAGGAGATGCTGGCAGTAGGTCCCTGTCTTAGTTTGGGTTTTTATGCAGTGAAGAGTCACCATGACTACAGCAAGTCTTATGAAAAAAAATATTTAATTAAGAGTTGTTTGCTAATAGTTTGACATACCCAGTCCTTTGTGATCATGAGGGAGAGCATAGCAACATTCAAAAAGATGAGGTGCTGAAGCTGAGTCCTACATATTGACTCAGAGGCAACAGGAAGTTGACAGACTGTCATACTGAGTGAAGCTTGAGGAAAAGACCTCACAGCTTACCCCCAAAGTGATACACTTCCTCCAATAACACCTACTCCAACAAGGCCACGCCTCCTAACAGTGTTACTCTTTGGGGGGTTCATTTTATTTAAAATCAACACATTTTACTCCCTGGCCCTCACAGACTTATAGGCATATCATAAAAGAAAAATGCATTCAGTCTAATATCAATAGTTCCCAGAGTCTATAATTGTCTCAAATTTGTTTCAAAGTCCAAAGTCTCTTTTGAGATGCATGACAATCTCTTAACTATAATCACATGTTAAAAAAAATCAGAAATAAAGTTTAGATAACACACTTCCAACATAAAATAACACAGGATATACATTATCATTCAAAAACACAGAAGAGAGAATATAGGGAAGAAATATGAACCAAAACAAGAACAAAAACCAGCTGAACAAACTCCAGACCCTACATCTTTATGTCTCATGTCAAAATGCTCTCCATATCACCAGTCCCATTCGGCTTTGCTGACTGCAACACATGTATTTCTCTTGGGTTGGTTCCATTCCCTATTAGGCATTCTACTCAGCAGGTATTCTATTACTCTGCCATCTCTAACATCTTCGGTAATTACAAAATCCCAACCATCTAATACTTGGGATTCACTCACAATCTTCTGGACTGCTCCAAAGGACTTGGGTCACTTCTCTGGCTCTGCATTCTGCAGCACACACAGCTCATATCTTCTTCAGCCAGCTCTGGCTGGCTCCACCTTACTGCTACTGCTATTCTTGGTGGTCATCCCATGGTACTGGCATCTCCAAAACACTAGGGTCATCTGCTGAAACTGAGCTGTGCTTCCATCAATAGGTTCTCAAAGACCTTCCTCATGGTGTCAAACCACAAATTCTTTGCATGAACACTTCAGTTCTGGGCTTTCAAGTGCCACTAAGGCTGCAAATTCACCAATTGCCTTTTCTGGCCTCTCAAAATGTCAAGTCTCATCATCTCCCCCTGACCCCTTCATGCCTTCAAAACTGGTACCACCTGGGTGACCTTACCCATTGCCAAATCAAGCTGCTAGTGTGAGGTATGACCTTGGTGCCTCTGGAACACAGCTTCTCTGTGATTCTAGGAAACACTTCACAAAAGATTTCACCTCAGTAATACTGATCTCTTCTTAATAACTGCCAATTTCTTAACTCCAGCCAACCAACATCAAGTATCCCAGCAAAGCAAAATTTTGTGTTAGTAGTTCTGGTATCTTGTTAATCACAGCTGATTTTCAGCCCCAGCTAACCAGAGATATGGGATCCTAAAGCCTTTCTTCTCTACTTAACTCTAGAGACACATGGCCAAAGCTGCCAAGTTCTGCTACTTGCTGGGGCTTTCTCTCCTTTGTGGGTGCCCATAAAGATGGTGGCACTCCATCTTAGCACAAGAACAGAGAGATTACAGTTGTCCTCAGCAAGTCATAAGCCATAAAGGTCAAAGGTGTGGCTTATCCTAAATAACAACAGATCTGAATCTGAAATGAGACTAATCCTGACTCTCAAGACTAGGGAAGGAGAAGTTGAATTAAGGTGTGGCTAAAGCTGACCTCAAGGCTAGGGAATGAGAAGTTGTAGCTAAGATGTAGCTACTGAACCCTTAGAATAAGTGAGGAAGAAAAATGTGTTTGTTCCATACACATGATACTGTGCTCCCCTTTTTGGATAAGGTATATGAGTGGTGAAAAATAAACTCATGGCATTTCAGTGTTGACTGATCTGCTCACCTGACCTTTATTGTGTCTCTCTGTCTTTTCTTTGTTGTCTATTGCTAGCCTTTCCTTCATCCACACTCCCCCCACTCAGGTACAGACCATAGGCATCTTGGCTGGCTCTGATTGCAGCCCTACAATGACCACCCCTGGCACTCCTTCACTGCCTAAGACTGGCTGTCCTGAAACTTGCTCTATAGACCAGGATGGCCTTGAACTCATAGAAGTCTGTCTGCCTCTGCCTCCACAGTACTAGGATTAAAGGCATGCACCACGACTCTTGAGGTCAACACTCCCTTTATTCCATTCTTAATCCATTTATCTATTTCAACAGAGGATTTAGCTCCATTCCACATTCTGGTATGCTTTTTCTCCTCAAATATTGTTTTCTTGCTCAGCTTGCTCCTTTCATTATAAATCTTCTTTATAGTTATCACTAATGCCCACACAACAGTCTATAATAGGCTGTTTTGAGATTTCTTCTGCCAACAGAATTAATCTAAAACTCTTCACTTTAGGCTCAGGCACACTCTTTGGACAAGGACAAAAGACAGTATCTTTACAAAAATATCACAAGAACGATTTCTAGGCAAGATAGAAAAATTCTTTCCTGAAACCTCTTGAGCCAGCTAGTGACATTTCAAATCAATATCAACACCACTGTCTTCCATACACCTACTTATATGCCCCATTAAGCAGTACCTAACATATCCCAATGCTTTCCTAATCCAAAGTATCAAAGTCAATATTACTCCAAATAAAAGCCTGGTCAGGCCTATAATAGCAATACCCCAATCCCTGGTGCCAAATTTTGGCTTAGTTTGGATTTTTATTGCTGTGAAGAGGCACCATGACCATGGGAAATTATATAAAGAAAAATGTTTAATTGAGGGTGGGTTACTTATATCTTCAGAGGTTCCATCCATTATCACCATGAAGAGGGACATGGCAGCATCCAGGCACATGTGATGCTGGAGCTAAGAATCCTGCATCTTTACTCAAAGGCAATAGGAAGTTGATTAAATGTCACACCAAGTGAAGCTTGAGGAACAGACCTCACAACCCACCCCCATAGTCATGCACTTCCTCCAATAAAACCACACCTACTTTAACAAAGCCACACATCCTAACAGTGCTACTCCATTTTTCAAATCACCACAGTCACCAAAATTCCATAGACTATAACAAATGTCCTTGCTTGCCAGCAAGAATTAGATGATACTATTGTTATGGAAACCATGTGTGTTATTTGTCAACTACAGAGAAACCATTCTGCAATTGACCGGGACATTTTCTCTATGCTAGGTAGTCTTCATAATACTGTATGCTGCTTTGTAGGTAGTTATGGAAGAAAGGTCAACAATGGTTATTCTCAACTTTGTACATTACAAGCTATAATACCAAATTACCAGATAAAAAGTACTTAAGCTTAATGGTACAATAAGAATAGCCAGCTGATTTCTGATTGGACCACAGGGCCAACTCATAGAAAGCAATTATGCCTGTCACTATGTACCTGGTCAATAGTGGGAATGTCAGCACCACTGAGAATAAATCTACTTTTTTTTGGCTAAATGCTATCAGATTGTCAAATGCCTTCTAAATATTTGCTTTATATCCACAGGTTAGTTCTGTTCTTAGCCTCGGAATATTTCTGCTTTGAGATTATAATATAATTACATCATTTTCCCATCCCATTTCTTCCCTATAAATCCTACCATAAATCTCTCCTTGCCCTCTTTAAAATCTATGGCCTCAGTTTACATTAATTGTTATTACATGTATATATGTAATATTCCTAAATAAAACTAGCTTAATCTATATAATGTTATTCATGTATGGGTTTTCAGGGCTAATGTCTTAGTATTGAATAACCAATTGCTGTGCTCTGCCCTGGAAAATACTACTTCTTCCACTCTCGGTATAATTGTTTGTGGAGAGCAAAGGCTTCAGGAGCTTTCACCCATCCAATTTAGCATGCCTATTACTGTTGTCCTTGTTATGTTCATATTAGTAAGATTTATAAGAGTAGCTTCTGACATTCCAATTTTTTGTTTTTTCTTCCACTTCTTTAAGAGATTTTCTCATATCATCATTGAGTTTCTCTAACATTTTTATGAAGTTATTTTTTAAGTCATTCTCTTCTGCTTCATCTGCTCTGGTGGTATCATACAGTTTTTTCTATTGTTGGGTGTTTTCTTGTATTACTCTCTTCCCATAGCTTCTTCCAGTGGGTGCAGGTGGAGTCTTTCTCTACCCTGCTCTCCCAGTCTATGTAGGTAGAACAGGAGTTCTATGTCTGTAAGTATGGATGATCTGAGCTCTATTGGAGGTCTTTCCTCTGGCACAGACCAAGAGACAGGGCCCAATGATCAGGTGTGTCAGGCATCAAGGTGGTCCCTTGGGAATAGGCTAGGCAATGTGCTCAGAGGAGACCCAGGAAGTTCCATGGAGTTGGAGGGGTGTTGGACACACACTCTGGCCCAATGCTCACCCTGAGCAGTGGCCCCAGCAGAACAAATGGTGAGGAAAATCTGTTCATACATCCTAATGTCCATGAGTATATTCACAACCTTAAGGTCCTTAAGCAGAATCATAATTGTTATTTTGAAGTACTTGTACTAAAGTCTTTGTGCTTCAGTTCTATTGCATTTCTCTGGGCCTTCTAGAGTAGAGTTACTTGTCTCTTAAGGGACATAGTTTCTTGTTAATGATTGTGTTTTTGCACTTGTGTCTAGGGTCCTGGAGTTGGGATGATTGTGATTCTAGATGTTGATATCTGTTCTTTATTGTTTGGGTGTTTCATTCAATTCCTTGGTTTCTCTTCCTTCTCTGAAATCTAGGAATGTATAGTAAATGCTTCTGTGGGTCATAGGGAGGTGACAGGGTGGAATAGAAGTGGACTAAGTGAAAAGACTGGAAAAGGTTTTAGTAAAGATCTAAGGGCAGCATCCTTTTCACACCTAGAGGGGCTTCCCTAGGGAGTTGAAAGTATGATGGGAAGAGGTTATCCTGAAAGTAGCATCTAGTAAGGTAAAGAATTATCTAGGAAGTTTAAAAGGGCTAGGAGGATCTTGTGTCTGAACCAAGTGTTTGGAATCTCCAGTGAATAGAGTTGAGGTGGGATAAGGGGCTCCTGTAATCATATTGTTACCAGACAGTGTATGAATAGAGAGATTGTAATGGAGGACAGGAAGATTGTACATACATGAGTTCCTGCCTCCTGTGGCCACTGGAGATCCTGGGTATGAACTATTTCTCGGTATTGGGAACTGACACAGAAATGGGCATGTACTTGAATGAGGAGAGGAATAAGAGGGTATTATATTTAACTTCTTGTGCTATCCTAGAAATTCCACCTCAGGTGTTAGCTTAAGTTCTAATATTAATGACTAAAGTTAAGAACACATTTTAACAGAATACTGCCATCCTTATGATTTGATTTCCTTAACTGAGAGCTTGAGATGAAAATACTTCCAGTTTCATTACCTACTCAAGTAAGAATAATTCTGTAAGAAAAATAAATATTAATTAGCTAAAAATTCAAACTTCAAATATGCATTCAAGGAAAGCTGAAATTACTTGAAGGGTAGCTGTAAGAAGCAAAAACAGTATACAAGCATGACAAAATATGGACAAAAGATGTGCTTGTGCTATTCTAATGTTGTTTATTACATATTAAACACAGATAAATTATAGAAAGAAGAAGGAAGAGACAAATATATCAACAAATATATATATGCACTGTCTGTACAGGCAAGTTGAATTGTGAGTGTGTGTGTGTGTGTGTGTGTGTGTGTGTGTAATATGGAATCATGCAATTTACTTAGGTATATCTTGGAATGAATGTTTATAATTGAATTAATTTGAGCAATATCAAGGCATGCATGTTCTATTCACTCTTCAAAACATAAACATGTTTCATTTCATGGTTAATGTACAACATCGTTATGTATCTTTGTTTTCTTTAAGAGAAAGTTGCTATTCTTGTCATTAGTTATTAAGTACCTCATTGACTAAGGTGACATTGAGTATACAATCTAGCTACCCAGAACTTACCATTGTAAAATCATGTCCATTTCAAATAATAAAGAAAAATCATGCTTACACTTATTTTTTTTCTTATTTTACATATCAATCCCAGTTCCCTGTCTGAATTCATACATTTTTACAAAAACCAAAAACAAAAATCCCTCCTTCTTACAAATGTAATTAGTCTTGAAAAATCAAAGGGAAGGACATCAGGCAATCAAACTGTAGAAAAGATATGCTCTTATTTCTTCCATCTAAAACTGTTATTTTAATAGAATCCTACTTCTTTTGTATCTTTCCTGAAATGCACTCAGGTTTCATTTCTTTGCTTTTCTAAAAGCCACATATTGATTTAATTTTCATGCACTTCAGTTTTCTACAGGACTAGGGCTCTTCATTTACTGTCCATGTTTTACATTAATACATTTACAACTATAGAAAATGGACTCACAACAATGGTAATGATACCTATCTCAGCATTATCTCAAAACACACTGAAACAGAAGAAAATTTACATTCTGGTTATTAACATTTAAGTATACAGAACATAACACATTATTTACAAGTGGCTTATTACTTCCCTAAATATAAAGAGTTTGTTAATTATATACTATAATGTTGGAAAGACATTCTTGTACCTTTTCAATGCCCCCTTTCTCTGTAATTACCTTTTAAGTAAGACAAGCATCTTGTCACTTCCTTAGTTATCATAAATGTATATTCTCTGACATTCATGTACTTTAAATGGGATCCTTAATTTTTAAACATTTTTGATAAGAAATACATTCTCATTACTTGGCATTATGTAAATGTAGGGGTTCAAGCATGATGAAGTTTTAGTATACCTTTTCATTGGGTTATGTTCATTTAAAGCTTATAGTACAAGAGGTGTTATACTAAAGAATTAAAAGAAAATGAAGATAATTGGCATTTTTCCTATTATACATGACAGCAGACATAACAGCTTATTTTTTCTGTCATCATTAACATGTGAATCATCTTACAACCACAGGAGAATAGGAAGCTAAGAAGTATATGAACACTGTACTTGGAGAGGAACAGAAATTAATAGTCTGCATATCTAATTCTTCAAACTAAATGGGCTCTTAAACATTCCCTGGAAATTAGTTTCTTGGAGAACATTATACCCCTAGATGTTGTAAAACTGATTCCTGAAGATATTTAATTGCAATGTGAAAAATGATAGATATACCAAAGCTTGAATTTCTACCATGCACAGGAAAACATTTAGTAACAAATAACCTTGTGGAACACTGATGTTTTTCAAATGATATTTTGCAAGTAATTTTTACTTGGAAACCTGATTTTCTAAAGCCTGAAACCAAGAATTGAATACCATAGAATAAATACAGAATTATCACACTCTACAGTATATCAGAAACTCAGGAATAAATTCTTATATAAAAGTCTAGCATATTGACATTATGAAAATGAAATTACTACATCTTATCCTAAGATCTTCAATAGGACACTGACTGAAGCTATCCCTCCTCACTATTCCCATTGACAGTGACTCTGATATATCTTCCCCTCTTAACCTCTTGCCTCCAAGTCATTTCCTACCAGGAAACACAGAGCCATCATGCTCTCCTAAAATCTGTAGAGGAAACAATATTAAAAAAAAAAAACACCTATCCAACAAAGATAAAACCAGATATCAGTACCTATACCTATAGCCATCTCAATCTAAAATGCCTACACACCAGAGTAAGAACATAATCAATAATAGTCATGGAATTAAGTCCCAAGCAGATACCATAAACCTTACCATAGCAGGCCCTGCATATTCCAACAAAGTTGAAACATAATAAAAAGACTTTGAGCACACCCCACCCTACTCCATGTGACCAGGGTGGGTGAAACTCAGCCAAACACACCAAACAGGAGCCCACCAGGTACCATAGACCCTGGGTACTTGGGTGTGATAATGATCTCTTTGTGATGAGGAATAATAGCTTAGCCCAGCAATATAGAGAACTGGGGGGAACAAGGAGACCAACATGCAGGCCTATGGCTTTCTGCCCCAGGCTCTGAGGATAAAATGGATGCCCACCTGGCACCTTAATGCACCAGCCAGATGAGCACTATTAAAGTGAGTGAACTTAAGGTATGATGTGGTATGGAAGGAGAGGAGGGAGGAATGGTTCACATCCTGTGGAAAAGGCCATATCTGAAGATATGAGAAAGGAAATATCTGAAGATATGAGAAAGGAAGAGAGGAAGGGACAGGCTGAGGTGAATGGCTTGATTGCCACCCAAGGTCAAAGTAATGTCAGTGCCTGGGCTGCTTCTGGGACCCACACCTGGGTTTCTTGATAGACAAAGCCTTGGTCTCCGATGATGTCCCTGGCCACTGATACCAATAAAAGTCAAAAGGACAGGACTATGCATAGTTTGCCGTGCACCCCTTCCACTGGCTTAAAAACTTAGGGAATATTGGGCACCACCCTCACGGGCTCCAACACTTGGGAAAGAATGTTATACCATTCCCTAGCAGAACTGAGAGGGGCATGGCTGGAATCATCTCCATCATTTACAGTGAGTTGGTGGGGATGAGGCAAAGGTGTCCTCCTCTCTTGCCCCTAACATCTCCAGATGGTGAGGGACCTGACCCCTTGACCAGCTGCACCACACTGGAAAACAAGTTCTGCACTTTCTCTGTACAGAAGAGCAGAGCTGACTATTCACCAAGAAAACAGGTCTCTGTGTTGCAAGCCAGACATAGAGGAAGCAGGATGAGCAAAGTGGAAATGAGGTAACTAACATGTGCGGAAATCTAGATTAAAAATTATTGGTTAATTTAAGTAATAAGAGCTAGTTAGAAACAGGCATAAGCAAAAATAGAGGTTCCATAATTAATAAGTCTCTGTGTTATGATTTGGGGACTGGCAGTCCAAAAAGCCTGCTACACGTGGAACCCATGGTTCAGCAATGTATATCCAGTTAAGGTCTGACATAGCTCTAAAAAAGGGGGCTGGGGCTCAACCCAGCTTCCTGGCATGGCTTCCTGGTAACCAAGGTTTCTCAGGTAGGCTCTGTACACAGAGACCCTGAAGGCTGAAGCCAACCACCAGAACCACACAGCAGCACCATGTACCAAGCTGAGCCATGGGTGACACAGTGGTTTAAAATTTGCTATATGTGTTTGGGCTACCTCACTCAAGATGGTTTCTTCTAGTTCAATCCATTTGCCTGAGAATTTCAGGACTCCATTGTGTTCTTTCCCTGAGTAGCACTCCATTGTGTAAATGTACAACATTTTTCTCCATCCATTCTTCAGGTTAGGGGAATCTAGGTTGCTTCCAGATTCTGGCTATTACAAATAATTCTGCTATGAACATAGTTGAACAGATGTCCAAACACTGTATGTACTCACATATGGATTTTAGATATAGAGCAAAGGAGTACCAGCCTATAATTCACATTGTCAGAAAAGCTAGGAAACAAGGAGGACCCTAAGAGAGACATACATGGTCCCCTGAAGAAGGGGAAAGGGACAAGCATGGAGGGAGGTGAGAGGGAGTTAGTAGAAAGAGAAGGGGAAAAGAGGTGGGGGGAAGTGTGCATGAGGGAACAGGAAGAATGAGACATGGAAAGAATAGAGGTGAACAAGAAAAGATATAACATAAAAGAGGGAGCCATTATAGATTTAAGGAGAAATTTGGCACTATGGAAATGCCCAGAGGTCTACAAGGATGAACCCAACTAACAATCTAAGCAATACTGGAGAGGCTACCTTTAATACTTTTCCACTATAATGAGATTGACAACCAGTAGTTAACGGAAGCAAAACATACACCATAGCTAAACACTAGCCAAACTCCTGGAATACCTACAGAGAGGAAGGAGTGATGAGCAAAGGGGTCAAGAACAGGCTGGAGAACCCCCCACATAATCAGCTGACCTGAACAATGGAAAGCTCATGTACCCCAGTCTGATAGTTGGAAACCCAGCATAGGACCGACTCAGACCCCTTGAATATGGGTGTTAGTTAGCAAGAATAGAAAGTCTATGTGGCCTCTAGTAATGGATCAGTATTTATCTCTAGTATATAAATGAACTTTGGGAGCCCATCCCACATAGAGGGATACTTTCTCAGCCTAGATACATGGGGACTCAACAAAGACTCCCAATGGAAAGCCTCACCCTCCCTGGGGAGCAAAAAAGCGATGGGCTGGGGTTTGGTGGGGGTGGTAGAGGAAGATGGGAGGGAAAGAGGACTGGGACTGACATGTAATACAACCTTGTTTCTCGGGGCTAGCTCTCTTGCACTGGTTTACAGGGTCAGTTTTATTTTGCTGTCCAGGTGCATGGCCTGGTCTCCGGAGTGTTACAGCTGGTAAGGGGTTCAATTAGGTCCCCACCTGCTGATGGTGGTGAGGAGCACTGACATTTTCCAATGTCAACACATTGGAAAAAAGAGGGGCACAACCTACTCTCTCATTGCTGTACCCTCATGGTCATCTTGCATGTGCCCCTGGACACAGTTTCATCTTTAGAAGAAACCATCCTGAGTGATGTAACCCAGTTACAAAGAGACAAACATGGTGTGTACTCAAACATATATGGATTTTAGACATGGAGCAAAGGATCACCATCCTACAATCCACACTGCCAGAAAAGCTAGGAAGTGAGGACCCTGAGAGAAACATACAAGGTCCTCTACAGAAGATGAAAGGTCCATAATCTCCTGAGCATATTGTGAGCAGGGGCAGTGAGTGGAGAGGGAGTTAGGAGAAAGAGAAGGGGAGAAGAGAAGGGGAGGGAAGTACATGAAGGACTTTGAAGATTGATTTGGGGGAGGAATGGAGAGCAAGAAGAGAGATACCATAATAGAGGGAGCCATTACAGGTTTAAAGAGAAAACTGGTACTAGAAAAATGCCCAGAGATCTACAAGGATGACCTCAACTAGCAATCTGAGCAATAGTCGAGAGGTGACCTTAAATGTCATCCTAGAGTCCTCATTTAGTAGCTGATCAAACAGAAGCAGACATTCACAGCTAAACACTGAACAGAATTTTTGGAAATCAGTTGCAGAGAGGGAGAAGTGGCAAGAAAAGGGGTCAAGACCAGGCTGCTAAAACCCACAGAGACAACTGAACTGAGCAAGGAGGAGCACATGTAACCCAGATTGAAAGCTGGGAAACCAGCATAGAACCAACCCAGACCCCCTGAATAAAGGTCTCAGTTAGAAGGCCTAGGCAGTCTACGAGGCCTCTGACAGTGGAACTAGGATGTTTATCTATGGTACATGAAAGGACTTTGAGCTTATTTTCCATGGAGGAATACTCGCTTAGCCTAGAGACACAAGGAAGGGCTTAGGTCTTACCCCAAATGACTTGACAAATTTTGATGATCCCCCCAGAAGGCCTCACCCTTCCTAGAGAGTGGGTGGGAAATGGGAAGTTGGGAACTGGGGGGAGAGAGGGAGCTAGGATCGATAAAAAGAAAATTAAATTATTATATTTAGCCCTTCATCTCCACCTTTTGTTTCTATTGTCATAGCTTACATCTTTGTGTATTATTACTGTAGCCATGTAAGGTAAGGGTAGGTTTAAAAAAAAAGTCAAGAAAAAACAGTTAAAGGAAATGAATAGAAGCAATACAAAAAATACAAACTGAGGGCATACTGAAAAGGGAAAAAATCTATGTAAGTAAACAGAAACTACAGATACAAGCAACATCAAAGAATTCAGAAGATGGGAGAATCTCAGATGTTGAAATACAGCAGAAGGACCCATTGCCAGGCCTTGGCTAGAGGTGAGTCTGGGTCCAATCCCGGTGGATTCTACCCTACACCATTCCTTGGGAAATCCCAGGGTGGGTCTAGGATCTCGCTACCATATGTCCTGTCCCCATTGAGGGTGCTCTGGGAGCTCTGATACACCTCCACCCACCCCCACCAAGAGCTGTTCTCAACCTACCCTCTGCCCTACCCTGCCCACTGTCCCACTAATCTGGAGAACAATGAGAGAGAGGATGGAGCCAACAATCCAGCCAACTTTGGGGAAATTCCTGGGGCTGATCTTAAGCCCATAGAAAGAGGGACAGACCCCACCAACACCTACTGGAAAAAGCTATGGGAAGACAGCAATACAAGACAACACCTAACATCAGAAAGACAACCATAACACCACCAGAATCTAGGGAATCTACACCAACTAGACCTGAACACAACAAAGCAGATGCAGCAGAAGAAAACAACTTAATTATCATCATAAAAAATGATAGAGGCCCTCAAAGAAGATGTAAGAAAATCCCTTAAAGAAACTGAAGAAGAAATAAACAAAACTTGTTTATTTTTATACTGAAAAATGTATAAAATGACCAAATTTTTAAAGAAAGTACAGAAAGCAGAAAAAAAAACAATTAAATACATGAAGGAAACAGTTCAAGACTTGAAAACTGAAATATATACAATAAAGAAAACACAAACCAAAGGAATACTGGAAAGAGAAAAACTGGGCAAATGATCGGGAACTACAGATGCAAGCATAAACAACAGAATTCAAGACATGGAAGAGAGAATCGCAGGTGCTGAAGATAAACTAGAGTAAATAGATTCATCGACCAAAGAAAATCATAAATCAAGCAAATCCTTAACATAAAATATCCAGGAAATATGTAACACTGTGAAAAGGTCAAACCTAAGAATAATAGGCATAGAGGAAGGTGAGGAAGCCCAGCTCAAAGGTACCAAAACATATTCAACAAAATCATTGTGGAAAACTTTATCAATCTGAAGAAAAACATGCCCATGAAAGTACAAGAAGCATACCAAACACCAAATAGACTGAACCAAAGAAAAAAGATCCCTTGACATATAATAATCGAAACACCTAACATACAGAATAAAGAAAGAATATTAAGAACAGGGAATAAAAAAGGACAGGTAACACATAAAGGGAGACCTATCAAAATTACACCTGACTTCTGCATGGAAACCCTCAACACCAGAAGGTCCTTGATAGATATTCTAAATTACTAAGAGTCCACAGATGGCAGCCCAGGCTACTATACCCAGCAAAACTCTCAATCACTATAGATGGAATAAACAAGATATTTAATGAAAAAGCCAGATTTTCACATTACTTATCTACAATTCCAGCCTTACAGAAAGTTTTGGAAGGAAAACTCCAACCCAAGAAAGTTAGCTATGCTCACAAAGACATAGGCAACAGATAATCCCACTTCACCAGAAACCAAGGGTAAAGAAGGACAAATGTGTTCACAATACCACTTCCAACAACGAATCTATAACAAACAAGCATTAACAATCAATTGTTCTTACTCTCCCTCAACATTAATGGTCTTAACTTGCCTGTAAAAAGACACAGGCTTACAAAATAGATATGAAGACAGAATCCATCCTTCTGCTGCATACAAGAAACTCATTGAAGCTTCAAAGGTAGGCATTACCTCAAGGTAAAGGGCTGGGAAAAGAACGTCCAATCAAATGGACCCAAAAAGCAAGCAGGTGTGGATATCCACATATATATCAAGTTACACTTCAAACCAAAATTAAATCAAAACAGATAAAGATGGTCATTTCATATTCATCGCAAGAGAAATCCATCAACACAAAGTCTCAATTCTGAACTTATATGCCACAAATACAAAGGCACCCACATTCATAAAAGAAACGCTACTAAAATTCAAAGCTCACATAAAACCTCACACACTTATAGTGGGAGATTTTAACACACCACTCTCACCACTAGACAGGACCATGAATCAGAAACTATTAAACTAGGTTTAACAGACATCTATAGAACATTCCATCCAAACACAAAAGAATATACCTTTTTCTGTGTTCCACATGGAACCTTCTCTAAAATCAGCCACATACTAGGTGGCATAACAAACCTCAACAGATATAAAAGAATTTGAATAGATCCCTGTATCTTATCAGATCACCATGCTTTAAAATTGGAATTCAACAACAACACAAATTGCAGAAACCCTAGAAACTCATGGAAACTGAACAATGGGCAATTACACCACACCTGGGTCAAAGAAGAAATAAAGAAAGAAATTAAGGACTTACTACAATTTAAAGAGAATGAGGACAAGACATACCTGAACGTATGGGACACGTTGAAAGAGCAGTGTTACGAGGGAAGTTCATTGCACTAAGTGCCCATATGAAGAAAACAGAGGATAGTCACATTAGAGAATTAACAGTACAACTGAAAGCCTTAGAACAAAAAGAAGCAAAGTCACCGTGGAGGAGCAGACACCAGGAAATAATCAATTTGAGGGATTAAATCAATAAAATAGAAGCCAGGAAAAGAATACAAAAAAATCAATGCAATAAAGAGTTGGTTTTTTTTTTAGAAAATCAAGAGAGACAATCCCATATCCAAATTAACAAAAAAGCAGAAAGAGAGAGAACATGGGAATTAACAAAATCAGAAATGAAAAGGGGGACATAACAACAGACATAGAGGAAATCCAGACAACTTTCAGGTCATACTTTGAAAACCTGTACTTCCAAAAATTTGAAAATTCAAAGAAAAAAGACCAATTTCTATATAATTATCACCTACCAAAATTAAATCAAGAACAGACAAACAACTTAAATAGACCTATAACCCTCAATGAAATAGAAGCAGTCATCGAAAGCCTTCCAACCAAAAAAAGCTCAGAGTCAGATGGCTTCAGTGCAGAATTCTACCAGAATTCAAGGAAGAGCTAATTCCAATACTCCTCAAATTATTCTACACAATAGAAACAGAAGGCGTTATTTTTCTTTTTTTGTTTTTTCTACAGGATACTTTATTGCTTACATAAATGCACTTATATTTTACACATGTTGTTCTTTCTGCAAAATAGCTATTTTTACAAGAAGAATTTACATTAAAATCACAGGTAAAATTATTTTAACTAATTAGATTCAATATTTTAATTACCACTTTCATTCTCATAGCTAATGGAATAATATAGAATTTCTTTTTTATGATTATGTAAAATACATATTTTTTTCATAGAATTAGTATTTTAATTTCTTGGTTGTTAAAGAAACCAATGAAAATATTTCTAATATGATAGTAGATGTTCTAGGATTATTTTGCACAAATGTTTTTCACTGAAAGGGCTTTTTTTTATATTAAGAAGGCTCTTTTAATAATTTCCTTTTCTTTTACTCCAGGGGCTGGCTTATATACCCAGTCACCAGATGGAGGAGTGGGAAGCAAAGGGGGCAGTTAGTCATCTCAGGTACCAAGGACTAGGTAGGGCACTTTCAGGGCTGAGGAAGCCAAAAGAGCATTAGCATATTGCATTAGAAATTATGTCTCTTGTTTTCCTGAAGTTACAGCTGCCCACCAAAGACTATCTACAAGGCCACAATCACCTTGGTACCCAAACATCACAAAGATACAAGAAAGAAAACTACAAACGAATATCCCTGAAGAACATTGATGCACAAATACTCAACAAAATAGTGGCAAACCGAATCAAAAAATACATCAGAGAAATCGTCCACCGTGACCAAGTAGGCTTCATCTCTGGATTGCAGGGATGGTTCAACATACAAAAATCTATCAACATGATCCACCATATAAAGAAACTAAAAAAAATATGATGATCACCCTAGATGCTGAAAAAGCCTTCGACAATATTCAATACCCTTTCATGATGAAGGTTTTGAAGAGAGCAGGGGCAACAAGAACATACCTAAACACAATATAAGCAATATAGAGTAAACCAACAGCCAACATCAAACAGAATGGAGAGAAGCTTAAGGCAATTCCTCTAAAATCAGGAGCAAGAAAGGGCTGTCCTCTCTCCCATATCTCTTCAATATTGTACTTGAAGGTCTAGCAAAAGCTAAAAGACATCAAAAGGAGATAAAGGCGATCCAAATTGGAAAGGAATAAGTCAAACTGTCTCTATTTGCAGATGATATGATAGTTTACATAAATGACCCAATAAACTCTACCAGCGAATTCCTATAGCTGATAAACACCTTCAGCAAACTAGTAGGATACAAGATAAACTCAAAAAGATCAGTAGCCCTACTTTATTCAGATGACAAGGAGGCTGAGAAAGAAATCTGAGAAAGATCACCATTTACAATAGCCAGAAACAACATAAAGTATCTCAGGGTAACGCTTACCAAACATGTGAAAGACCTATACAATAAGAACTTTGTGTCTTTAAAGAACAAAATAAAAGAAGATACCAGAAAATGGAAAGATTTCCCATGCTGTTGGATAGGTAGGATAAATGGAGTAAAAATGGCAATCCTGCCAAAAGCAATCTACAGATTCAATGCAATCCCCATTAAAATCCCAGCACAATTCTTCACTAACCTTGAAAGGATAATAATCAACTTTATGTGGAAAAACAAAAGACCAAGGATATCCAAAAAAATGTACAATAAAAGAACTTCAGGAGGCATCACCATCCCTGACTTCAAGCTCTACTACAGAACTATAGTTCTGAAAACAGCCTGGTATTGGCACAAACATACACAGGTAGACCAATGGAATTGAATCAAAAATCCTGATCTCAACCTCCACACCTATGAACACCTGATTTTTGACAAAACACCTAAAAGAATACAATGGGTGGAGGAAAGCATCTTCAACAAATGGTACTGGCACAATTAGATGATGGTGTGTAGAAGACTGCAGATAGAACCATGTCTATCGCCATGCACAAAACTCAATTCCAAATGAATCAAAGACCTCAACATAAATCCAGCCACACTGAACCTCCTAGAAGAGAAAGTAGGTGGTACCCTTGAACAAATTGGTATAGACCACTTCCTGAACATAACTACAGTATCACAGACACTGAGGTCATCAATTAATAAATGGGAACTCCTCAAACTTAGAAGCTTCTGTAAGGCAAAGGACACATTTGAAGAGATCAAACAGCAGCCCACAGACTGGGAAAAGATTTTTACCAATCCTACATCTCACAAAGGGCTGACATCCAAAATATACAAAGAACTCAAGAAACTAGTCAACAAAACACCAAATAACCCTATTAAAAAATTGGTTACAGAATTGAAGAAAGAATTCTCAACAAAGGAAATCAAAGAGGCTGAAAGACACTTAAGAAAGTGTTCAACATCCTTAGTTATCAGGGAAATGCAAATGAAAACAACTTTGAGATACCATCTTACTCCTGCCAAAATGGCTAAAATTACAAACACCAATGACAACTTATGCTGGAGAGGATGTGGGGAGAGGGGAACACTCCTCCACTGCTGTTTGGAGTGCAAACTTGTACAGCCATTTTGAAGATCAGTATGGCGGTTCCTCAGAAAAATGAGAATTAGTTTACCACAGGACCCAGCAATACCCCTCTTAGGTATATACCCAAATGATCCACATCCATGCAACAAAGAAATGTGCTCAATTATGTTCATAACAGCATTATTTGTAATAGCAAGAACCTGGAAACAACTTAGATGCCTCTCAACTGAAGAATGGATAAAGAAGATGTGGCACATGTACACAATGGAATACTACTCTGCAGAAAAAAAATAATGGAATCTTGGAATTAGCAGGCAAGTGGATGGAACTTGAAGAAACCACCTTGAATGATGTAACCCAGTCACAAAGAGAGGAACAGGGTATGTACTTGCTCATTTATGGATTTTAGACCTAGAGCAAAGAATCACCAGCCTATAATACACACCACCAGATGAACTGGGATACAAGGTGTATTCTAAGAGATTCATATATGGTCCTTCACAAAAGGGGAAGAGATAAGTCCCCCAGAGCACATGGGAAATGAGGGGGCAGTGAATGGAGAGAGAACTGGGAGAAAGAGAAGGGTAGGAGAGGAAAGCACGTGCAACCAGGAAGATTGAGTCAGGGTAGGTATAAAAGACTGAAAAGAGAGAGAGAACATAAAGAGGGAGCCATTATTGGTTTGAAGAGACAACTGAACGTAAAGAAAGGTCTAGAAGCCTTCAAGACTTACTCCAACTAACAATTTGAGGAACTGTGGAAAGGCTACCATAGTGGCCCTTCCCTGATAGTGAGATCATCAACTAAATTATCCACCATGATGTAGCCCTCATCTAGTACCTGTTGGTAACAGAAGTAAACACCCATAACTAACACTGAGTCAACTGAGTCGAACTAGAATCCAGATGCCGAGAGAGAGGACAAGACCAGGTCACAGAAACACATAAAGACAGCTGACATGAACAAGGAGGAGCTAATGGGTCTGAAGCTGATAGCTGATTCCCAGCTATCAATCCCAGACTGATAGCTGGGAATTCAGCATGGGACTAACTCAGACCCCCTGAATATGGTTCTCAGCTAAAAGAACTGAGCAGCCTAAGGGACCTCAGAGAGTGGAACTAGAATGTATTCCTGGTGCGCAAAAGGAGCTTGAGGACACATCCGCATGGAGAAATACTCCCTTATCATAGAGACAAGAGAGAAGTTCTCGTCCCTACTTCAAATGACTTGACCAATTTACATGACCCCACCTGGATAGCATAGCCCTAAATGTGGAATGCGGGTGAGGGAATGGGAGTGCAAGGTGTTCAGGGTGCCTGTGAAGGGGGAAAGAGAGTAAGAGGGAGGGAGAGAAGGAGATAGGAAGGGAGAAAGGGAGAGGAAACTGGGATCAACATGTAAAATTTTTAAGTTATATTATTAATAAAAATATTAAAAAATAAACGTTTACCCACTTATCCTTTTTACCATACAAGCCTTATATATGAAGTTTACTGCTTTCTGAGCTTCATGATGAAAATCCCATGAATCTCTTCATCTTTGTCAGTTTCTTGTCGGTTTTTTTTTTTTTTTTTTTTTGACCTATTTTTCCTCTGATTGTTTTGTTCTATTATTATTTGGTGGGGGATTTTGTTTTGTGTTACTATAATATATCATGTTTTGTGTTAAAAAAGATAAACAATCATCTATTATTGGTAGAGTGCAAACAGTATGGAAATCAGTGTGATGATTCTTAAAGATTCAAATTAATTAACCTCAAGAATTCGCTGTTACAAAGGATGATTCATGCTACAACAGGTTTACTTGCTCAACTATGTTCAGTGTTGCTCTATTCATAACAACAGGAACTTGAAGTAACATAGATGTCTCTCCAAAATATAATGGATAAAAAAAATAATGGTATATTTACAGAATGAAGTCGTATCACTCAGATCTTAAAAAAAAAAAAAAAAAAAATGACAACATGAAATTCACAGATAAGATAAGGGACTAGGGTGGCACACTGTTCTCCCTAGTAGGGAAAGGGAGAAGGGAGAAATGGAATTGGAATACATTATAAGGATGGACTAGGGTGGAGGATTGGGAACAGAAAGAAAGATAGGGTGCACAATGGAAGGGAAGATGGAGTTGATACAGAGAATGTGGTAAAAACAGCTAGAGTTGAAATGCATTTGCAGAGTCTCATGAAACCCTAGTGTAGTGGAAATGTCCTAAAATATATGAAGGTAACCCTATGGAGTCTCCAAATAATGAAAGAGATGGAGTCCCAGTAGGTCATCTCTTGTCACCAAAGGAAGCTTCCTATGTAGAGAATGTGCTACAAATGATTGAGTTGTTGGCTAAAGGAGTCCCACGGAAATTCCCAAAAAATCCAGTCTATCACCACCACAGGGTTGCTCCCTTCAAATTACTTCAAGGCACCATTGCTGAAGGCAACACCCACACAACTGATTGAGCATGTCAAAATCAAGCAAGTACCTAAAGAACCCATCACCCCTATGTTCTAGTATCTTTGATATGGGAAGCTACTTTTCAGGCTACCAAAAGAGAAATAAAAACATCAATCCAGTCAAAAAAAATCCTTTGATTCATACTCTACCCTGATTGTGAAATGTGCTAGGGCACTGCTGGCATAAAGCTTGTGAGGTAATCAACCAATGTCAGAATTGACTTAAGGCCTACTCCACTATATGGAAATCATACCCAAAATTGCTTGGGTGATAAACAAGGAGAGATTAGAGAGCCCAGAAGCCTATAGTAAGACCATATAAATATAAACAAAACAAAACAAAAAGCCCAATACTATTTGTCTAACAACAGAAAAATAACAAAATAGGATGATCCCTAATGATATTCTGCTATATTCATAAAACAGCATCTCATTCAGCCATCATCAGAGATTCTTCTGTAGTAGATGTGAACAAATGAGGGACCTACAGCCAGACACTATGCAGAAAGAGCTTGGAACAAGCAACTCTAAATGGAATGTCTCCATCAAATACCTCCTCTCACAGTTCAGAGAACTCTTCAGAAGGGGAAGCAGAGAGACAAATGCAAAGGGATAGAGGATGCCAGAAGTACAGGTCCTTTTAAATCAACTGAGCAAAGGTCATATGAACTCACAGAGACTAAAGCAGTAGTCATAGTGCTGATAAGAGTCTGCACCAAGTTCAATGAATATATTATAGCTTTCATTTTAGTACTTTTATGTGATTAATGAGTATGTGAACAGGTGGGTCTCTGATTTTTATGCCTGTTCGTTGGACTCTTCCTTCTATTGATTTGCCTTGTCCAACTTCAAAGTGATGGGTTTCATTATTGTTTATTATATTTTATTTTGTTATGTTTTGTTGTTACCTCTCAGAAGCCTGTCCTTTTAAAATGAGACAATGAAAGGGAGTGGATCTGGATGGGATAGTAGGTGAGGAGGGAAGAATAGATTTAGAAACTATAATCAGGTTATATTGAATGAGAAAAGATTCATGGTGCTGTGAATAATAACCCATCAAGTCCTATATTAGGGAAACCTTTGAAGGTACTATGCAATTGACCTCTACAATGGGACTTGTCAAAGTGGAGGCAGACTGGGCTCAACTTGGATAGCAATTAGAACAAATGGGAATTTTAATGATGGAGCATGTAAGAGGCAGTGAATGCAAAATCACTAACATAAGAAGGTTTATTTTTTTTTGGCTACATTTAACTTCACAGAATTTCACTGAAAACAGACAGTGGTGATAAAACGGTGGAATATCATATACAAAGGTCATTAGGAACTTCTGCTAAGCTGATTGAACAGCACTCTTCTTAGTATTTTTGGTTGACACATAATTGTGCATGCCTTTGATATACTGCTTGATGATTTGGTTCATGGTACATTAGTAATTGATCAACTGGGATGACTATAGGTATCTACATCAAACTAGATTATACAAGTACAGAAAAATAAGCCCAAACAAAAAGCCTCATGAGTTAGAGGATTCATGAGCCTGAAGAAAATTCTGGTAAAATGAAAGCATCTTTATCAGAAATGCGTTCCTAAGAGTTATAAACTAAACATATGTGAAAATGATAAAGGAAATGGTTTCACTGATGAAGAGCAAGAATTCCAAACACACTAACTCAGTATCAAACTCTCATAAGTTAGAAAAAAGAAGAACCATCAAGATGAATTAGCAGCAGTAAGTACTTGCTGTCAACTCTTATAATCAGAGTTTGATCTGCAGAACCTACATGGTAGAAGGGAAGGGCAGATTCCTGCAAGTTTTCCTCCAACTTGACACACATACATGATACATACACATCTACACATACATACGTACACACACACACACACACACACACACACACACACCAACAATTTTTCAATTAGGAAAATAATCAAAGAGGAAATAGTATTTTTAAATATTTTAGAGTTTAATAAAACAAGATAGTTTTCAAATGATCTGATTTTTCCAGAGACTAGTTAAATATATATATATAATATATATATATACATTATATATATATAATATATATATGCATTAACTCAGATTCACAAGAAACACAAAGTAAGAATAAAACAAAACAATCTCAGTGTTTTGAAGGTACATGAACACAAAGACTAAGCATTTATAAAATATATGAGGTTACCTCTTTAAATTCAGAATCAATGGGACAAAGATATTACAGTCAATATCAATATAAAAGTTTTTTAAATATTTCGCTAAATATAAGAAAAGTGTGTTCCATGTATAGCAAATAAAATTTTATTACAACTATGCATGGGCTTTCAGGTTTCTACTGCAATTCAAAAGAAACAGTCAAAAAGTTAGTCACATTAAGAAAATAATGTAAATGACCTCAGTGCATAAGTATTGATAACACTTACTGACCATAAATATTTTAATTATTTTTTGTTTATTATTGGATAATTTATGTTTACAATATATTCCAATCATATTTGTCCTACACTCCTTCAAATGCCCTCAGAACTTTCTTAACACATTTATCTCCCAACTTGAGGTCCTCACATATTTTTAAACTACTGAGTCCCACAATGTTACCTACATGTACATTTGGGTAGCATCATTCACCTGCACAAAACAACGACTTTCAGTGATCATACACTCAACATTTATAATTGTTGTCAGTATTCTTGTCATATATCAGGATTATCTGTTCTTGCACATGCTGAATATTTTGAAATACCCACCATTAATGCAGCCTGAAAAGGCCAAAATGTATGACTCATAACCTCAAAAACTAGGTGGACGCAGCTGGAGTGTAAATAGTCTATGCCATGGCCCACCCATGGGGATCCTCTGCAGTACAAAATATACTATCAAAGACAAGGACAACCAGAGTGTGAAAGGATATGAAAATTAATTCTCAACAAATGTATTCAAGAACCTAAAAGTTGTGGCTCTTCTAATATCTGACAAAACAGAGTTCACAAAAAAGACCAATTAGAAGAAATAAAGGTGACTTCAAAATGAATAAGAAAGCATTTTCAAGAGGAAAAAGAAAACACTTAGTAGTTAGATGATAAGATATACATTACCTCCCACACAATAAAAGTTACTTTAAAGCTATGAGGTCAAGAGGGAGATAAGGAAGAGATACCATGATAGAGAGACCCACTATGGGGTTAGGAAAATCCCAAAAATCCACAGGGGTGACTCTAGCTAAGATTCCTAGCAATAGTGGAAAGGGTCCCCAAACTGACATTCCCCTGTGATCAGGTAAATAGAGCCTTCATCCAATAACTTATAGAACAAGATACAAAGATCTACAACCAAACAACAGGAATACAGCAAAAGTGAGAGAAGAAAGCATATGTGAGCAAGGGAGGTCAAGATCATGATGAATAATTCTACAGAAGTCCCCAGAGAGACCAGGAAGCAGAACAAAAAATCCGTCATCTGCTGCCATTCCTGTCTTGGACCCACACCCACCAGGAGAGGTGAGTGCTGGGTTTCTTTTCCCCACCTTTCCCTGTTGGAGTTTTCTGCTCTGCAGCCAGAAGACCAGCCAGATCCATCCCTACTACCACTGAATCACCCAGAGGTACCTGGAGGCAGAGCAAAAATTCTAGCATCTACCAACATTACTATCATGAACCAGCACCCACCTGGAGAGGTGAGTGCTGGCTTTCTCCTCCCAACTTTTCCTCTTAGAATCCCCTGACCTGCATCCATAAGAACCGTGCCAACATCTAATAGGGACAGAGAGAGCCATGGACTCATACCCACCAAGAAAGGGAGAGACCCCAACTGTACCCACTGGAAGAATAGATGGGATATTCTTATATGGGATGTATAAGGACATCCCATATAAGAATGGGATATGGGATATGGGAATATATGGGATGTATAAGAACACATTCCACAACAGAAACACTTATATGACACCACCAAAGTCTAGGGATTCTAGACCTGAACATCACAATGCAGATGCACAGAAGAGAATGACCTGAAAAACAACTTTAGGAAGATGATAAAGACTCTCAAAGAGGAAATAAGAAAATCCCTTGAAGAAATAGAAGACCCGTAAGGAAGAGCCCATCCAAGTGAATGGCCTGCCCAGAGTCTGCCATTATACAAATCCTGTCTCTGCCCAAGAAGGGTGCCTGCCTTCTGGTGCCCTGCCCAGAGCCTCCTGAGGACTGGGACTGCAAACTGCGTATGGAGGGGTGGGCTTACCCAGCAGACTGGCCTTCCCAGAGTCTGCAATCATCTTGGTACCACCTCCAACCACAGCAAGAGATAAGCTTGGGCCTGTTTTCAGCCTGCTTTCTGGGGCCATGCTCAGAGCATCCTGAAGACTGGGACCTGCGCGCACATGCAGACAAGCCTGTCCACAGTCGGCCAGCATCCTGGTCTCACCTCCACTCACGGAGGGAGCCTGCCTTCCCCAGTGCCCTACTCAAAAGTTCTGAGGAATAGAGACTTTGCAGAGGGTAACTGTCCTAGAGGACAAGCCCATCTGGAGTCTTCCAACAACCTAGTCAAAGATCCACCCACTGGATGAGGAGAACCATCTGAGTATTGGAATTGCCTGCACCCACCAGAAGAGAGCTTTAGTCCCTTACCCACGAGGAGAGGGAGAGACCCCACCAGTACGCATGGTAAGAAGAGACTGATAGCTGGGAATCCAACATGAGGCTAACTCAGAGCCCCTGAATATAAGTCTCAACTAGAAGGACTGAGCAGTTAAGGGACCTCAGACAGTGGAACCAGAATGAATTTCTGGTGCACAAAAGGACCTTGTGGACACATCCCCTGTGGAGGGGTACCCACTTAAACTAGAGACAAGAGAGAAGTCCTAGTCCCTATTTCAAATGGCACATTTACCTGACCCCACCTGGATAGCATAGCCCTAAATGTGGAATGGGGTGGGGGGATTTGAGGGGAGGGTGGTCAAATGGTCAAAGTGCCTGTGATGGGGGAGAGTGGGTAAGAGGGAGGCATGTGGAAATATTTAGTATAATAGAAATGGGTTAATGTTTAAGACAGAGCTAGCTAATAAGAAATGCTAGTAACAGGCCTACAGCTTTATACCAAAATAAAATTGTCAATTTACCTAAAGCAATCTACATATTCAATGCAGTACTAATCAAATCCCCATCAAAATCCCAAAAATACTTCACAAACCTTGAAAGAACAATGCTCAACTTCATATGGAAGAACAAAACAAAACAAAACAAAACAGAAAACCCTGAATAGCTAAAATAATATTGTACAAAAAAGAAACTCCCAAAGGCATCGTCATCCCTGATTTCAATGGGATACTCTCTCAGCCTAGATACACAAGAGAGGGCCTAGTTCCTGACACAAATGATGACACTTTAATTGCCCCCCGTAAAAGGCCTCAGACTCCCTGGGGAGTGGGTAAGGGTAGGAGGGGGGTTGGTGGAGGTATGGGAGGATAGAACATAGAGGGAACTAGGATTGGTATGTAAAATAATATTGTTTTTAATTTAAATGACTTTTTAAAGAGATGTATATATTGATATAAATGTTGAGTTTTTGTTAACCTTATCCCTACTTTTTCTTTCACCCATTCCTTATATAATATATACATGCATTACATCCATATACATATATATGCATACATACATACATACATACATACATACATACATTTGGTTTTTCAAGACAGAGTTTCTCTGTATTGCCTTGGAGCCTGTCCTGGAACTCACAGAGATCTGCCTGCCTCTGCCTTCTGAGTGCTGGGATTAAAGGTGTGATGCCACCATTGCCTGGAGATTCTTTTTATTTTTACAAAAGGAGACAACATATGTTCTAACTAAGGAGATTTAATTTCTATGAAAGAAAAAATTGTTGATTATGTATAAAAATGACAAATATACATGCTCAGTAAACATACTATGAAAGTACCACACACCAATAAGAGATTCGTGTATATGCTCCTGGGGGGAAAAATGACACAATCATTCTAATGAATTTCATATTTCACATAAAAAAGAGGAAGGCTGGAGAGATGGCTCAGAGATTAAGAGAACTGGCTGCTCTTGCAGAGGTCCTGAGTTCAATTCCCATATACATGGTAGTTCACAATTATCCATAATGAGACCTGGTGCCCTCTTCTGGCTTGCAGTGAAGGCCTACATGCAGACATAATACTGTATACATAATAAATAAATATTTTTTAATGAGGATTTACCAGAATTTGCCTGGTACTTATTCCATTGTGGGCTGATTTTACTTGCTGAGATGTAAACACACAAAAACCAAGTAAAATTTGTTCCTGTTAGGTTCCCATCATCCATCACAGTGTCTGTACAGAGACTGAAAAGCAGTTTGCAGTTGGAAAAAGAAAAGCAGTATATATGCAGATGAAGAAACATAACCTAGCTCTGGTCACTGAAATATATCATGTTGCATTTCAAAAAACAGTATCTGAGGCAACAACCTTTTCTGTGTGCAAAATTAACAGTTATGAGAGAGAAAAACATTTTCACTTTCTAAGGTCCCTTTCAAACAGTATTTCTGTCATTGTTCATCTAAAAGTTAATGATCAGGGCTTAAAGAAACAGGATATGAAGCTGATATGTGCATTTCAAATAGCATGATTATCTTTGAAGAAGAAATTAAGTCATAAGGTGCTGAAGCAGTACTGAATTGTGAGAAGAACACAGAAGGACAAAGAGGCAAATTTTTAATCATAGGCTTTAATTTAAATCAGAAATTTCTGCGGAGAATTCCTTTGATAATTGCTTTTAATTTCTCTATCATTTGTCTTTTATGTTTTTAGCTATGTTCATTATGAGGTAGATTTTAAATTTCAAATAATGGTGCATGCTGAATTCTCTATTGCTTCAATTTTCATTTCACTAAATTCCTTTAACGTTGAGGTGAACAATGGATTCTGATGCATCCAGTTATTAAGGAACATTTGACTAGTCAAATAAAACTTTATAAAACTTAGTTCTTTTTATTTTGGCATTTCTTTTAATGCGTTCTTATAGATTTTGATTGTTTTATTATACCAGTCCTTAGATCTAATTAATTCTGTGAGCACAATGGTTTATTAAAATGCTTTGACACAATAAACAGTGGTGATGTATGATATATAGAGATATATAGATATATGTATGTATACATGTTATTTTATTATTTTATATAAAGCACTTGGATGTCAATTGCTTGAAATTGCTGATTTTTTCAAAATACTTAAATCAGTTGTGTGTATACAAATTTTTAAATTCATAATTAAAATTCTGGTTTCACCATATTCTTCACAGTCAAAAATCTTATTTATCAATGTCTTAGGTAAGGTTTCTATTGCTATGATGAAACACCATGAATAAAATTCAAGTTGTAGAGGAAAGGGTTTATTTGGCTTATCCTTCCACACTGCTGTTCATTAATGAAAGAAGTCAGGACAGGAACTCAAACTGGGTAGAATCCTGGAGGCAGGAACTGATGCAGAGGGCATTGAAAGGTGATGATTCCTGGCTTGCTTCCTCTGACTTGCTCAACCTGCTCTCTTTTAGAACCTAGGAACACAAGCCCAGGGGCAGTAACACCCACCATGATCTGGGCCCTCCCACATTGATCACTAATTGAGAAAATAACTTACAGCTGGATCTCATAGAGGCATTCCATTAACTGAGGCTCCTTCTCTGATTGCATTAGCTTGTGTCAAGTTGACACACAAAACCAGCCAGAAAATCGGTAATGATTGTGCCTTTATACTATAAACAGGATTATAATACAATTTCATTTCCATATACTTTATAGGTAATGCTGATCTACTGGAATAAACCTTTACTAATGCATGCTCTACACAAATGTTAGCATGAAACAACAATGTGGCTTCATTTGCAACAGTTGCTATGTTAGACATCAATGATCTTTCAGCCTTCTTATTTCAAAATGAAAATTAACCCTTGGATCTGAGCATGCGGACTATCAAAAATCTGTTGTGCACTTTCATCTGACTTTATTGTCCTGATATTCATAAATACATACATGTATACATATAAAAACAGATGAGTAATACATTTTTGGCTCCTGACTAGATTCATGGATGCCTAGAGATCACTTTAATTCGCTGATAGACCAAAGAGTCTATGATGGGTGTAATTGAGGATAGAAAGTTTGTTATCTCTGTTTCCATACCTGAAGTTCTTTGCTGTTTCAACCTTTGAGTAAGATTACACTCACATTTCAATCAAGACAAGATGATCATTTGAGAAATGATTTCTCCAAGACGTTACAAGATTAGAAAACTACAAAGAAAAAACCACAAAAGCCTCCCCACTCTTATAAACAATAAGGAGTCTTTCTATAAAGCATAAAGTACAACAGAACAGAAACTGAAAGAACTTGGATTTTGATGTTGAGTCACAGAATCAAGACCCTTTGATGTAATTCTTGAAAGATATAAATTTATATTTTAACTCATTGGTCAGTATTTAAATTACTGCTTCACAGCATCTTCTCATATATATCCAGTTTGCTGTTTGGGGGAAACATGATTAGCTAAGTTCTATAGGTGATTTTTTTGCTTGTTTGTTTTTGTTTTTGTTTTTATTCTTTTATTTAAATATGAAACAAGGTTGTTCTCCATGTCAATCCCAGTTCCTTCAGCCTCCTATCCTCTCTGACTACCCCCACCAAACCCCAACTCATTCCCTTTCTACCCTACAGGGAGGATGAGGCCTTCCATTAGTAGTCTTTAAAGTCTGTCATATCATTTGGGGCAGGGTCTCTGCCCTCTCCCATGTGTCTAGGCTGAGAAAGTATCCCTTTATGTGGTATGGGCTCCCAAAGTCCATTTGTATACTAGGGATAAATACTGATCCATTACTAGACACCCCATAGACTCTCTAGTCCTAACTAACACCCACATTCAGGGTGTCTGGGTCAGTACTTTGCTAGTTTCCCAGCTATTAGACTGGGGTGCAAGAGCTCCCCCTTGTTCAGGTCAGCTGATTCTGCGGGTTACTTCAGCCCATTTGCTCATCACTCTTCCCTCTCTGTAACTGGTCCAGGAGTTCAGCTAGTGTTTAGATGTGGATGTCTGCATCTGCTTTCATCAGCTACTAGATGAAAGCTCTAGGATGGTGAATAAGGTAGTTGTCAATCTCATTATTGTGGAAGGGCATTTAAGGTAGCCTCTCCACTATTGCTTAGATTGTTAGTTGGGTTCATTCTTGTAGATCTATGGACATTTTCCTAGTGCCAGATTTCTCCTTAAATCTATAATGGCTCCCTCTATTATGGTATCTCTTTTCTTGTTCTCCTCTATTATTTCCCTATCTCAGTCTTCCTGTTCCCTCATGCCCACCTCTCCCCTGCTTTTCTTCCCTACTTTTTTCCTAACTTCCTCTCCCTCCCTTCATGCTCCCAATTTCATCAGGAGATCTTGTCCCTTTCCCCTTCTCTGAGAACCATGTAGGTCTCACTTAGGGTCTTCCTTGTTTCCTAGCTTTTCTGATGGTGTGAATTGTAGGCTGGTAATTCTTTGCTCTAAAATCCATCTATGAGTGAGTACATACCATATTTGTCTTTTTTTGTGACTGGGTTACGTCACTCAGGATAGTTTCTTTTAGTTCCATCCTTTTGCCTGCAAATTTAAAGATTTCATTGTATTTTTAGCCTCCATTGTGTAAATGTATCAATTTTTCTCCATCTATTCTTCAGCTGAGGGGCATCTAGTTGCTTCCATCTGGCTATTGCAAATAATGCTGCTATGAACATAGTTGAATAGATGTCCTTTTTGTATGAATGTGCATCTTTTGGATATATGCTGAAGAGTGAAATTAATAGATCTTGAGGTAGACTAATTTCCATTTTCCTGAGGAACCATAAGGTCCTTTTGTGAACCAGGAATACATCCTGGTTCCACTGTCTGAGGTCCCTTAGACTTCTCAGTCCTTTTGATGTTTAATAAGGATAAGGAGAAACAAATAGGCCAAATAGATGTTTATTCAGGGAGAAATAACTCACAACATAGACAGATGAACACCAGCAGGTTCCTGGTCCCAAAGATGTCTCCGTATGTACTCCTGTCCCTGTGCTGCCAGCAAGAGAGCTCTCAGAGCCCCCTCCACAGCCTTAGTTCCCCCAAGTCACATCCGGCCCTATCTCCACCCCCAATGGGCGTGGTCTATGCCACAGGTGCGGATAAGGTGAATATCTCACTACAATTCCCCTTTTAGTCTAAATAAAAGATTTGGGCTAGATACCAAAACTTTGTTATTCATAAAACAGTGAGTAACAAGTGTGCTTTAAGAAAAGGAAAACCAAGAATATACAAACTTAATACCTAACTATCTAGTCCTAGGGTGAAGTCGAAATGGGGTTTATAATAGAGTTGTCCTAAGCTGGAAAGCTTAAGTCTAGTACCTAATATATCTAACAGGAAGAGAGAATAATAGTTGTGATAATTTAAAAACCTTACTCCTATCACAGTCCTTCTAGCTGAGACCCATATTCAGGAGGTCTGAGTCAGTCCCATGCAAGATTCCCAGCTATCAGTCTGGGGGGGGGGCATTAGCTCCTCCTCCTTGTTCAGGCCAGCTGTCTTTGTGTGTTTCTGTAACCTGGTCTTGTCCTCTCTCTCTCTCTGCATCTGGATTCTAGTTCCACTCAGTGTTTAGATGATTTGCTTTTTTTGCTCAAATTCCTTTCTTGGTTTTCTTTGATTGTTATTCTTGACTTATTTGCAATTTACTATACTTTATATCACAAGGTAATGGGAGATGTTATTTTGTAAATATGTTTCTCATACTGGTTAATGAATAAAGCACGTTGGCCAATAGGAAAGCAAGATAGGCAGGGCTAGGAGACTAGGAGGAGGAAAGAGGAAGTAGTTAGGAGGGGTCAACATGGAGAGCCCTGAGAGGTAGCATGCCAGCTGCTCTGGTCGGTAAGATGAGCCACAGTGGAAATACTTAGAATAGTAGAAATGGGTTAATCATTAAGACAGAACTAGCTGATAAACAATGATAATAACTGGTTAACAGCATTGTATCAAATACAGAGTCTATGCATGTTATCGGGGGCTGGCGTGGCAGCGGGACCAGACAGGCAACGAGGGAAAAAACCTGCTCGTAACAACAAGGTAAATTGTTTTATTTGCCAGCCCCATTTACACTTTCAAAAAGAGGGGAAGGGGTAGATGCTTAAGACTCAAAATAAGAAAAGCAGGTGATCCAAATACATGTACATATTCTGGACAAAGACAATGCCAGAACTGAATAAGACCTTCTAAGAGAATGAAAAGAGATATGGATTAGCAACTTATTTCTTCATAGGGCATAGAATACTTTGAAACTTATGTTAATTCACCAGATATTTGTTCTGTGCAAATTGTATGTAAAACAAAAGGCATCAATAAAGTGTAGTACACATCTTAGCAAATCATGCCTATGAATGGTAGTGTAGTTAAAGAGAAAATTGATGGTACAGATCTTTGGATTTGCACAACACAGAAAAACAGAAGTTGTTGTTGCTGATAAGTAAGAGTCGTTATAATTGTATAAAAGTAAAGAGCAAATTTTCCTGTTAAACTTGTAAATAAAAAAAGAACATATTAACATTTTAAATAACTTAGTAAAGTTTTATGAATCATCACAATAAGGTGTCAATAAAACAAGAATGATAGGTCTCTAGCTTGTCTCCACCATTCACTGAATATGTTCCTTTAAATAAATCAATAATTTTCCCTAGCCTCAATCCCTTTGTGTGCAAAATGGAGGTGATAATGCTTACTACCTTGAGAATAGTAATCAACATCTTAAGTGGTCATTGCAGAAATTAAAAGACAATGTTTTTATAACATTACTTATGCTTAAATGTAAATGATTGAATGCATGTGCATAAAAGTATCCATTATAGATGCATAAATTAAAAGGATATCTGTAAGTTTTTCTGTTTTAACTTTGTCACATACATGATTCGTTCAGATTGATTTGTCCAGGAAAATGTTGAAATATTTAGTCTGTTTTCTTAGTATCTAAATATTTATTTCTTTTGCTACATACTTTTGAAATAATAACTGTGTTAATCACAGTAATAAGGCATAAATTAAATTCAATTAAATAATTGCATTGAATATATTCAACCTAATTATTTTTCACTTCACCAGAAATGAAAATGTTAGTGTTTACTATGTATTTTCAATCAGTATTGGGATATTTATAGTTTGCACTTAGTTCAAATTGTTTTTAGACAGGTGCTCAACTATTGTCCATATAAACAAAGAAATGTACTGCAGGGGAGCTTAAGCACACTGATTTTGTTTCCACAGTGTTTTACTGTAATGTCACAGCTTTTCCACATTACCAGTGTTACGTTTCTCAGGGACTTCAACATTCTTCATAATCATCAAACACTTAGTGTAAAGCTGCCAGATCCTGTGCATCTTTGTACAGGGAGCATTAGAAACAGAAAGCACCTTAGAGCACATGGGACAACACCCTCTTTCATGGGCAAAGAAACTGACACCCACAAAATGATTTAAGAATACAGAGAAGTCCTTCAACAAGTAGAAAATTCAGACTTCAGTTCCCTACGTACCACTGCTTGGTGTTTACAAGGTCCTGTCCTCAAGTTATGGCCAAGTTACTAGAAAACTTCATTCTTTGTCGAGCTAATAGATGTGATTCTAAAGCCATTGTTATGGCCTTTTGTAAAGTTGTATTGAGACCTGCAGAAGGTCCTGTCTTCAATTCCACTAAAGATACAGCACTGTTAATAGATGAAGAAGAAAATTGGTGATATCCATAGCTCTATCTAAAGTTTGTGATGGGATCATTATGTTATCCTGATTAAAGAAATTGCTCTCTTTTGGTCAATCTGCCCCAGCTATTATCTGAGAACATATAATCAAAAAGTGCTGGATGACATGTCCTAACAAGAAAAAGATGGAGTTAGAAGTTATTAGGAGATATTTCTTGACCTTTTATTTACAACAGAGGAAAAAAAAACAAACTGCAATAAGATCTTTTGCAAGAAGACACTATTGAGTGCTATTTCATCCCATAGCAGACTAGCAGCATTTGTCCTCCAGTCAGCATATTTCTGTAACTAGCATAATTTGACTTTACATTCAGAATTAATTTTTTGTAATTTAGGGATTTAAGTACCTGCCCATGAATATTATAAATGTAGATGTAAATCCTAAAATATCATAGGATTTATTTTTTTCAATATTTTAGTTGAAATTTCAGATTTGCCTTTTCTCAGATTCTTGCTGTAAATTCATCCAAAACTTGCTGTTCTTTCAAGCAATGAAAGAACACTTAAAATAATTTTTGTACCTCAACTTCAATTTGGCAAAGAGAAACATTTTTTGTCATAGAATCTCCATTTTAGCCCATTCTGCTCTCGCAGTCACAGCAACAATCCTGCATCAGTGTTCCAAGTATTAAGACTAGATGTGAATACACACACACACACTTTTTTCCAGGACACTATACCACTGAGCTGTATCCCTAAATGTCTAATTGTTTTTTTGTTTTGGAAGTCTCTGTTACTTTATTGAAAATAATCTGTAGACTTAAAAACAAAATTGGCAGAATGTGAACATTCAAGTAATCCTAATAAAGAGAATTCTGTTGTGCTACTTTTATTTGCCATAGTTGAAAGATTATTTCCCAGCTTGTTCATTCATTGAGCTTATTCTCCCAAGAGCTATAGGCTGTCAAAAAACAAACAAAAACAAACAAACAAAAAACCTCCAGGCAAGGCATGAAAAGCACCCTTTTGAGTTGTTGGTCATGATGGACCAAGAAACTTCCAAAGTATAGGTTATTACTGTTAACTTGCATCACAGAGACTTAAAGTAATTTCTTATTCATGAAGACACTATGTACTTGCTCACAGTATCAAAAGGATCCCCTCTAATTCTGACTTGAAAGTTTATTCCCTGAAGATGTTTTGAGAACTTCCAAGGGTAGAAATAAACCAATAATCATATACAATTATGATACCTATAAAATACAACAATGACCAGCATGGTACCATAGCTCTAAAGATTCAATAGTGGCAAACATACCATGGCAGTAATCCACAGCTCTCTAATTGGACTTAAGGGTCACTCAGTGTAGAGAGCTGCGGTCGCGACAACTCAGTAAGAGATAAGTTGTGCCTGGTGCTGGAAACCTAGCCAACAACCTGTTGCCAATGAAATAGTGATTCTTGGTAGAGAAGCTATAATTTCCATTTTACTAAACCAATGTAATTCCTAACTATGTATCCTTACATCCAAAAATAAGTATAGATTTTGCCCTTCATCAAAGCAACATTTTCTTGCAGCAGACAGAGACAGTGAGGAAAAGCATGACCAATAAAAGTGCAGAGGGCAAGTGACTGTGTGGTTCTCAGAATCACCTGATGCATCAGCAACACAACTTCTTCAACTAAGGCCCAGAGCTCATAGCAGAAGAGGTAGGTGGGATTCTAAAAGCCAGAGGAGCAAGAAGTTTCCATGAGATTGTGTCTCCTAGCAGCATCAGGGGAAGCTATGCCCGTGAAGTCTCATCAACATGGCTTCCTGAATGAGACTTGAATGAGGATGACACCAATAGACAGACTTATATGGAAGGGGAAAATCTCAGGGCACCTCAACCCTATACAAAAACTATAGGCCACTAAAAAAATGCTGAGAACAGGAGAAATAGTCTTCACTAGGGAATAGCCCCCAAATTGGTTATCCAGTGCCAAATGGTCCAGCTCTAAACTCACATACATACAGGGAAGGTTATGTAAACTGAACAAAAGATATATATATATATATATATATATATATATATATATATATGTTGATATATATTTCAACAATTAAAGAAATAGAGGCCATAAATTTGAGAAGGGGAAAAGGACTATGTGTGAGAAATGTTAGAAGGGGAAGAAAATTGGGGAGAATGATGTTATCACATTTTGATTTCAATATTTTAAGTATGTTTTTAAACTACTAAAACTTCAGCCCTTTTGGATTGTGAAAAGTAAGCAGTATAGTGTTAATGATTCTGATCATAGCTTTAATTATTATTGTCAAAGTGAATGAGTATGCATAGTAAGAAATTAAAATAGAGACACAATGTAGAGTACAGATTCCTTTGAACATGAGGTAACATAGGTCTCTGAGCTATAGTGAAGAAAGCTCCCCTTTTATCCCTGATGGACTTTCTGAAAGAAAGCCATGAGTTCAAGTAGAAAAATAGTGGAGTCCATCTTAGAAGATTGAACCAAATGCATAAATCAGATTAACTGAGGTGTTTCCAGGATTGAGAATTGTTCGGAGGTCTAACAGTGGTACAGAGACAATATTATTCACTGTTAGTCCTGACAGTACCTATGGCAATGGTAATCAGTACTGGTAGAAAACCAATGCCTTGATAGCTTCCTGTTACATGATATGATCCTCAGACAGAAGAATAGGATAAGCTTTGTCAGCTGTTCACTGGACTATTCTGCACAACAAACATCACATCAAGGCAGCCAAAGTTAAAGTGCACAAAACTTTTACTTCCAAAAGAAATTAGTGCATGATTTAAGATCTGCATCCAGACAGTGTTCACACATGATTGAAGAATGCTGTTTACTCACAGCAAGAAAGGGATGAAGAAGATGAATCCAGGCTTTTGCAATGTGCTAATTCCCCCACAGTTGACAGATTCTCTCCATCCCATTTGATGCTTCAGTGGATGATGTTTCCCCTGTGGGACATGAACTGTAGAAAGCAAAGACATGACTTAGACCACTGGTATCTGCACTTATGCAGAAAAAGTACACACTGAATCTGAAAATAGGGGAGTACTTCCACAAAAATCCAAAAGCTCAGCCTGTGTAGAATATCTCAAAAGAGAAACATGGCAAGTGCAAGTACCCCCCCTCTTATCCTTCTTTTTCTTCTTCTGTGGCCCACGGGGCGTAAAAGTGCACATAGGGTCTGCCTTTCCCAATGACTTTCAAAGACCACAACTTGGCACATGCTCTCATAGCTTCTATATTGCTTATTACTTGTGATGCCTTTAGGCTTTCATTTTTTTATAGTTTCTTTAATTTTTTGAACCTGCAAGTTTTTTAAATGAGTATGCATACATGTATGTGCACATGTATGCATACAGAGAGAGGGGAGGATTTGTCCAATTTAAATAAATCATAAATCATTTACAATGGCTACTTTTATTGAAGAAAATCCTCAAAACCATTATAAATTATAGTACTTCCTCTAAACATTATAAATTTACAATACTGTACAATTTAACACACAGTCTTTGCTGGATAAATTACTGACAATTTGAAAATATACTCCTTATAGTAAGTCAAAAAAGACTATTGAAGAGTTCATCTTTGTTGGTAGCATCAATCACCCCTTATGTTCCTCTTAATTATCTGAATTCTTTTGCTGTACATTTCTTTCAGAAAAAAAATGCCTTTCTATCATAAAGAACAAAAATAGAAAGTTTTGTCATTAAGCCTCTGAAGCTCATTAGGGAAGTTTACTTAGCCAACATTAGATAGCATGGTGTCCAAATAGGGAGGATCCCTGACTTTCCTGCTGGCTGGCTGTCCTCTGAGTGCTGAACTGGAGGCTGCTGAAAAGGACATAAAAGTGGAGCTGTTTGTATTAAAACAACTAATTAAAAGTGTCTCTGCCAAAATATCATTTTCTTTCCTGCCATCATAGCAGTGTGCAGTATATCATAAGTACATTATAGATATACTTTGCCTTGTGGAATGAATATGATTCTAAACAGTCTGAAGTATTTGAAACCCATCCAATATATAGAGATTTCAGATTAAAGGGAAATACACAAAATACTTTCTCAATGACCTCTTGAAGTAAACAGCTATCTGCTAATGTTATGCTTCTTTGAAAAATAGTTATCTTTGTTTAAGTTATGCTTCTTTGAAAAATAGTTATCTTTGTTTCTATATCATTGAGGAGACACACAAAGTAATAGTATTCTATGAAGCTACAAAGAGCATTATAAATACAAAGACCACAGTGAAAGACAGGAAAGTGATCAGATTATAACAGAATTTGAAAATCATCTGAAGCCATAGTGAACAAGTAGGAAAGCTGTCAGTGAAAGGTATTCCACCCAAGTGAAAATGTGGATATAAAATATTTCCTTTCCCATTTAGCTAATGAAGTTCTAAGTGTGTTATTAAAATGACCACCAATTTTAAAACTTCAAATATCTGTAAATAAATAGCATAAACAGTGTTATACATTTTGGGGGTTTATTACATTTTCAAATAGTTAAAATCATTTTTAAACTTAAGTACTTTCTATCACATTTCTCCCCTCCTTTGAGTCCTTCCAAATTCTCTCCCATTCCCTACCCACCCAATTTTAAGTTCTTTCCCTAACAGCAAACAGTCCAACAGCAAGCTCCCAAAAGCAGGAAACAAAATAAAACCAGAAAATAGAACCACACCTCTAAATTAAACAAACAATAAACCTCCAAACTTTAAATAAAAGAACACAAAAATATCAAGTAATCCACTATATGTTGGTCAACTACTCCTGATCATGAGACCTGTCCTGGAGTGCTTGACATACCCAGTGTCACTTCACTAGGGAAAACTGATTTTTCCCATCCCAGAAGGTTTAAGCCACAGTTCAGTTATTATACTTTACCCTAGCTGGTAGGTTTTTCACCCATTTTTTTTTTTTAGAAAACATAAAGCATGAAAAATAATACAATAAAACAAAAACTATCACATTGAACTTGAACAACACTGAACAGCAGAAGAAAAATAGACTAAGTGAGGGTACAAAAGTCAGAGATACATTCTTTCACATATTCAAGAACCCCATGAAAACATTAACTTGGGGGGGGGGGTTGAGAGGTGGCTTAGTAGTTAAGAGCACTAACTTTTCTCTCAGAGGACCTGAGTTCAATTCCCAGAACCCACATGGCAGCTCACAGCTGTCTGAAACTCTATTTCCAGAGGATCTGATACCTTCATGCACATACAATAAAAATAAATTAATTGTTTTTAAAAATCAAACTGGAATCTACAATCTAAGCACAAAGGATCTGGTGCAGGCCTTTGCAAGCCCTGCACACATTGCTGTATTCAATGTAAGTTCATATGAGATTTGTTCATGGTGACTTAAAGGATGTTGTTTTCTTGATGTATTCTGCCCTCTGACTTCTAGTCTTTATGCCTCCTCATCCACAGGGTTCCCTCAGCTCTAAGGGAAGACATTTGATGGAGATATCCCACTTGCTGATGAATATTACAATGTTTCTTAGCTCTGAGTAATTTTAGCTGTGGATCTTCTTATTTGTTCCCATCTGCTTCAGTAGGAAGCTTCTCTGATGATAGCTGAACAAGACACTGATCTATGAGTATAGCAGAATACCATGAATAATCATTTTATCACTACATTTTTTTATATCAGTATTATTTTGTTTTAGTGTAGACCCCTAGGCTATCTAGTCTTAGGTTCTTCGTCACGCAAGCAATGTCAGGTATGGGTTCCACCTCATAGAGTAGGCCTTAAGTCAAATGAGTTATTGGTTGGTTACTCCCACCAGCATTGTGGCACTTCTGCCCTGCCGTGTCTTGCAGGAAGTACACCATTGTTCATTAAGAGTTTGTGGTAGGCTTAGTGTTAATGATTCTCCTTTGAGAGACTACATATTAACTTCCTGTACAAAGACACTAGAATATAGGAGTGAAGGCTTTATATATGCACTAGCTCCATGTCTCTGTGTCCAATAACTTTTATAGGTATTCTCTTCAGCAATGGTGCCTTTATGACAGTTTGCAGAAAGCAACATACATTCTTTGCAACAGCCTGGGTTGTTTAGAGATTCATGTGAAATTCCTTTGGCCAGCAGGTTAGAGAAGACCTTTAATTCCTGTTACTATTTTACTAGGGGTTATATATTTAATTAAATTGCTTATATCATCTTGATTTAATTTGACAGCTGGTGCCTATTGAGAAAATTATCCACTTCTGTTGGAAGATTCTGCTGTTTAAGGTTGCAGTCCACCTTGACCAGGGAGAATTCTAAACGATGGAAAATGAAAGACTCCCTTCCCCCAGCTGGGCTTCCTACATTTTGTCTGACCTATTTGGAGGCTGTCTTTGAGCATGGATGCCTAATTATCTTAAGTGTAAACTTTGACACAGTTCTGTGTAAATGCTCCCCCCCCTACTGCTCATACAGTAATTAGATGTTATGTTCCCATCTGTAGGATGGGACATAATGCCAAATGCAAATAAAAATGGATATTCCTCATGGGAAAACCCTCCCCCCAAAATGGCTCCAATACAACTGATTGGGCCAATATGTAATGAATCTTGTCTCCCTCTCCCCACTTTATATGCTACTGAAGGAAAAAGTAAACACAGAATCTGGCTGAGCTTCCCCCCTTTTCTATTTAACATTTACCCAAAAGCTGAGATGGTTGAGGATGAGCAGGCATCCTCCTCCAACTCCAATTCCCTTTCCTTGCCCCCCACCACACCCAGCCATTACCACACCATGGGAATTTGGCCAGTGTAATTTCCCTATCCTCCTCCTTGAAATTATAGTTAGAGGAAGTAAGAAAAGTTTCCCACAGACACTGAGATCCACAATTAATAAATAAGACCTGCTGAAACTGAGAAGTGTCTATAAGACAAAGGACACAGTTAACAAGACCAAACAGCAGCCCAAAGACTGGGAAAAGATCTTCACCAACCCTACATCTGACAGAGGGCTGATCTCCAAAATATACAAAGAACTCAATAAACTAGTCAACAAAACACCAAATAACCCTATTAAAAAATGGGATACAGAACTGAATAGAGAAATCTCAATAGAGGAAATAAAAAAGGCTGAAAGACACTTACGAAAGTGCTCAACATCCTAAGCTATCAGGGAAATGCAAATGAAAACAACTTTGAGATACCATCTTACTCCTGCCAGAATGGCTAAAATTAGAAACACCAATGACAACTTATGTTGGAGAGAATGTGGAGAAAGGAGAAGACTCCTCCACTGCTGGTAGGAGGGAAAAGTTGTATAGCCATTTTGGAGATCAGTATAGTGGTACCTCAGGAAAATGAGAATCAGTCTACCACAGGACTCGTCAATCTCCCTCTTAGGCATACACCCAAATGATCCACATCCATGCAACAAAGACATCTGTTATACTATGTTAGTAGCAGCATTATTTGTGATAGTAAGGACCTGGAAGCAACCTAGATACCCCTCAACTGGAGAATGGATAAAGAAGATGTGGCACATTTACACAATGGAATACTACTCTGCAGAAAAATCTTGAAATTCACAGGCAAGTGGATGGAACTTGAAGAAACCATCCTGAATGAGGTAACCCAGTCACAAAAAGAGGAAGATGGCATGTACTTGCTCATATATGGATTATAGACATAGAGCAAAAGATCACCAACCTATAATTCACACCTCCAGAGAAACTAGGATACAAGGAGAATTCTAAGAGATTCATATAATGTCCCTCACAGAAGGGGAAAGGGACAAGATTTCCTGAGCATATGGGGAGTGGGGTGGGGCAGTGAGTGGAGAGGGAACTAGGAGAAAGAGAAGGGGAGGAGAGGAAATCAGGTGGGACTAGGAAGATTGAGTCAGGGGAGGAATAGATGAGAGAAGACAGAGACTGAGGGAAGAGAGAGAGAGAGAAAGAGGAGAGAGAGAGAGAGAGAGAGAGAGAGAGAGAGAGAGAGAGAGAGAGACCATAAAAGAGGGAACCATTATAGATTTGAGGAGAAAACTAAACCTAGAGAAATGTCCAGAGACCTACAAGACTGACCCCAACTAACAATTGAGCAACAGTGGAAAGGCTATCATAAATGACCTTCCATGGTAGTGAGATCAAAAACTAACTTATCCACCATCATAGATCCCTCATCTAGTAGCTGATGTAAACAGAAACAAACATCCACAACTAAATACTGAGCTGAACTGGAATCCAGATGCAGAGAGGGAGGACAAGACCAGGCCACAGAAATACATAGAGACAGCTGACCTGAACAAGGAGAAGCTAATTGGCCCCCAGACTGATAGCTGGGAATCCAACATGGGACTGACTCAGAATCCCTGAAAAAGGGTCTCAGCTAGAAGGCCTGAGTAGTCCTTTAGACTGTAGAACCAGGATGTATCCCAGGTGCACAAAAGGACTTTGAGGGCACATTCCCCATGGAGGGATACTCCCTTAACCTAGAGACAGAAGAGAAGTCCTAGCCCCTACTTCAAATGACTTGACAGATTTAGATGACCCCTTCTGGAAGGCATCACCCTACATATGGAATGGATTGGGTGAGAGGGGATGGTGATTGGGGGGCATGAGAGAGTGGGAGAGGAGGAAACAAGGAGGGAGGAAGGAAAGGAGGAAGGAAGGGTGGAAAGAAGGGGGGAGAAAGGAGAGAGGGAGGGAGGGAGAAAGGAAGAGAGGGAGAGATGGAGGGAGGGAGGAAAGGACAGAGGAAGGAAAAGAGGGAGGGAGGGAGGGACAGGGAACTGGGTTTGATATGTAAAAATAAAGTTAGGAAAAATTTTGCCTATCTATTTTGAATACATAGATGTGGTCGCTGAATCTGTGTTTCTGGCTAGTCTTGACTGTATGAGTTTTACTGTGTTCTGTGTGTCTTGACTGCAGCTCAGCAGTTGCTGTTGCACCCAGATACTCAGGGGCTCACAATTTATCTTTGAGTGCCCTGATCTTTGGATCTGATATAATAGGGATTTAAATGTAAATTGAATATGGATAATATTAAAATTGTTTATGCTTTTCTGCATTATTGAAATGCTGGCTCTGGGATTGGGTTTTGGCTCATGATTTTTCAGATGCAGACTTGCTTTTAAAATCTCTATGACCATGTCCTGGGTCAAAATATGGTGATCAGGATGAATAAGAGCAATGTGTAAATTTACTGGATACACTTAAAAATCTATAATATTGGCAACAAAAATGTTAACACAAGTATTAAATAGGTGATCTTATAACAAAGACCTAATCCATCAGTGTTGCTAGTTCTAAGTAAATATTTAAGTGTGCTAACCTTGTTTAAAAAAATAAAAAATAAATAGGAAAAGTCTGCTTCTGACTGGCTTTTAATTAACTAAAATATGTCAACCCAAAATATGATTTTTAGGCTTAAAGGCTCATTTTAAGAAAGGCTCGAGAGAGCACTGGAATCCTAAACACCTACTACAGTCATGGGCCAACTAAAATTAGGACCCCATTTATTAAGCACAGAAATGGGGTATTCCTATATTACAATTCAGTAAGATAGTGATCATAAATAGTCTGGCATAAGAATATGGAGAAGTGTTTCAGCCTATGTGCAGTGATATTTGGGGGACTACCTAAGATTGCCTGCATGTCAGACATTTGAATCACAATTCATATGCACAATGCACCACACAAGGTGGAAAACCATTGACTTAAAGGTGAATGTCTAGCTCTCCTGTTTTTGCTAGCATTTTTAGGTTGTCACTGTTTGATAATCTGAGTCATACAGCAAAAAGTTGTGTTCTAAAATGGTATACTGTATAAAGATCAGGAAAGTTCCCAGTATATTTATGGATTATGGTTATTAGTTAAAAAAAAAATCTTATCTTGAGGAAGTTAACCTGCCCTGGCAGGCCAGACCATTCAGAGTCAGTCCACATCACAGTCTGGGCCACCTTGCACCCTCTGGGAGAGAACCAGGAGAGGCTATATCATCCATAGTCTGCAGACATCAAAGTCTTCACTTGCCTAAACCCACCAGGAGAGGAAAAGAGAGGAAGGGAACCCCCAACTGCATTGGAAGAAGGGATGGGAAAATGGCAGTATATGAATACACTCAACAACACAAAGAACAATATGAAAACACAAGAGTCTAGGGACTCTACACCAACAAGACCTGAACATTTGGACAAAGATGAAGCAGAACAGAAGGACCTTCAAAAAACTTTATGAAAATGATAGAGACCCTCAAAGAGGAAATGAGAAAAAAAACCCTTAAAGAAATGGAAGAAAAACACAAACAAAAAAGTACAAGAAATGGAGGAAAAGACAAACCAAAAAATTCAAGAAATAAATCTCTTCAAGAAAGCAAGGAAAGTCAAGAAAAACACAGAAACAAGTGAAGGAAACAATTCAAACATTTCAAAGATTGAAAGCTGAAATAGAAACAATAAAGAAAACACAGAATTAAGGAATGAGGTAAATAGAAAAGCTGGGTAAATGATTGGGAACTAAAGATGTAAGTATAACTAATAGAATACAAGAGATGGAAGACGGAATCACAGGTGTCGAGGACTCACAAGAAGATATAGAGTCATCAAGCAAAGAAAATATTAAGTCCAATAAATCCATAATACAAACTATCCAGGAAATATGGGAATTATGAAAATGCCAAAACTGAGAATAATAGGTATAAAAGAAGGTGAAGAAATTCAATCTGAGGGAATGCTGGAAATAGAAAAGCTAAGCAAATGATCAGGAAATACAGGTGCAATCATAAAAAACAGAATACAAGAGATAGAAGAGATAATCTCAGGCAATGAAATACACTGGGAGACATAGATTCATCAACCATACAAAATTATAATTCAAATAAGTCACTAATACAAAATATCCAGGAAATATGGGACACCTAAGAATAATAGGTATAGAAGGTGAAGAAACCCACCTCAAAGGTGCAAAAAATATATTCAACAAAATCATAGAAGAAAACTTTCCCAACCTATAGAAGGGCATGCCAATGAAAGTACAAGAAACTTAGAGAACGCCAAATAGGGTGGACCAAAAAAAAATGTCCCCTTGCCACATAATAATCAAACCACCAAATGTACAGAATAAAAAAGAATATAAAGAGCAGCAAAGGAAAAAGGTCAAGTAACATATAAAGGCAAACCTATAAGAATTACACCTAACTTCACCATGGAAACTCTGAAGGCCAGAAGTCCTGAATAGATATTCTACCAACACAAAGAGTCCACACATGCTGGCCCAGACTACTATACCTAGCAAAGTTTTCAATCACTATAGATGGAGAAACCAAGATATTCCATGACAAAACCATATTTAAACAATACTTATCAAATATCCAGCCCTACAGAAAGTTCTAGAAAGATAACTCCAACCCAAGGAACTCAACTACACCCATAAAAACATAGTGAATAGATAATCCCACATTACAAACAGCCAAAAGAAAAAAATGGGGTGGAAGGAATCCACACATAATACCAACAACAACAACAACAATACTAACTCCAAAACAAACAAGAATTAACAGTCAATGGTCCTTACTTTCCCTCAACATTAATGGTTTTAACTCACCTATAAAAATATACAGGCTAAAGAGGAAGTTACTGGGGAAAAGGATTTCTAATTTTGTTTCCACAGAAAATGAAACACTGTGGAGTCCTTCCAGACTAATGTGGTTTGATCGAGCAAGACCCCCTGAAGCAACATCAATGGGAAAATGCAGCCTTGCAGACCACTACAGCCAAGATTTCTGCATCTTCTTAGGATTCCCCCATGACAGCGCCCCCTACCAGCAGGAATCAGTTTGGAAAAAATGGCACCCAAATTCCCAAATATTGTTTATAAATGTGTGTTTTCATTTAAATATATATATATGTATATATGTATGCATGTATGTATATATATGTGCATATATATATATATACATATATATATACAGGCTAACAGAATGGATATGAAGACAGAATCCATCCTTCCGCTGCATACAAGAAACACACCTCAACTTCAAAGACAGACTTTACCTCAGCATTGAGGGCTGGGAAAAGATTTTCCAAGCAAAGGGACCCAAAATACAAGCAGATGTAGCAATCCTAATATCTAACAAATTTAACTTTAAATTAAAATCAATCAAAAGAGATGAAGGTCATTCTTAATCATCACAGGAGATGAAGTCTGAATTCTGAACATTTATGACCCTAATATTAAGTTACTCACATTCATAAAAATAAAACATTATTAAAACTCAAATCTTACATAAAGCCTCACACACTTGTAGTGGGAGATTTCAACACCCCACTCTCAACACTAGACAGGTCCACTAGACAGAAATTTAACAAAGAAACTAACAGGAGTTTTGACCCAATTGGGTTTAACAGACATTTATAGAACATTACATCCAAATACAAAAGAATAAACCTTCTTCTTAGCACCACATGGAAACTTCTCTAAAATTGACCACATACTTGGCAATATATCAAACCTCAATAGGTATAACATATTGGAATAACCCCCTGTATCTTATCAGGCCATCATACTTTAAAGTTAGAATTCAACAACACATATTGCAGAAATCCTATAAACTCATGGAAACTGTAAAATGAACAATTGCACCATGCTTGGGAAGACAGAAAGAAATTAAAGACTTCCTAGAATTCAATGAGAATGAAAATACAACATACTCAAACTTATGGGAAACTTTGAAAGCAGTGATGAGGAAAGTTCATAGCACTAGCAGCCCACATGAAGAAACTGGAGAATAGTCACACTAGAGAATTAATAGCACAACTGAAAGCTCTAGAACAAAAAAAAAGAAGCAAACTCATCCCAGAGAAGTAGATGCCAGGAAATAATCAAATTGAGGGAGGAAACCAATAAAGGAGAAACTAGGAACACAATACAAAGAATCAATTTAACAAACAGTTGGTTCTTAGAGAAAATAAATAAGATAGACAAAACTTTATCACAACTAACAAAAAGGCAGAGAGAAAACAGGAAAATTAACAAGATCAGAAATAAAAGTGGGGATATGATAAAGGGTACCGAGGAAATCCACAGACTATCTTGAGGTCATACTTGAAAAGCTTTTCTCCAAAAAATTCAAAAATTTAACAGAAATGGACAATTTTCTGGATAGATATCACTTACCAAAATTAAATCAAGAACAGATAAGCAATTTAAATAGACATATGACCCCTAGTGAAAGAGGAGCAGTCAACAAAAGTCGCCAAACCAAAACAGGCCAGGGACAGATGGTTTCAGTGAAGAATTCTACCAGAAATAAAAAGAACAGCCAATGCCAATACTTCTTAAAGTGTTCCAAACAATAGAAGCAGAAGGATCATTGCCATACTCTTTATGAGGCTACAATTACCTTGGTCCAAACCACAGAAAGACACAAGAAAGAGTAACAACCAAAGGCCAATCTTCCCCATGAACATTGATGCAAAAATTCTCAAAAAAAAAAAAAGAAAGAAATACTGGCAAATCAAATCCAAGAACACATCAGAAAAATCATCCACCATGACCAAGTAGCTTTCATCCCGGGGATGCAGGGATGGTTCAACATATGAAAATTCATCAATGTAATCCATCATATAAACAAACTGAAAAAATATATATAAAAAAAACATTGAACAAAATCCAACACTCCTTCATGATAAAGTTCTTGGAGCAATTAAGGATAATAGGAACATACCTAAACATATTAAAAGCAATATCCAACAAACCAACAGCCACCATCAAACTAAATGGAGAGAAACACAAGGAAAGTCCTCTAAAATCAGGAAAAAAACAAAGCTGTCCACTCTCTCCACATTTCTTCAATATTGTACTTGAAGTACTAGCTAGAACAATAAGACAACAAAAGTAGATCAAGCAAATACAAATTGAAAAGATGTATTTGCAGATGATATGATAGCTTACATGAGTGATGGGAAAAACTCTATCAGGGAACTACTACAGCTGATGAACACTTTTAGCAAAGTGGCAGAATGCAAGATTAACTCAAAAAAAAAAAAACAGTAGCCCTACTAAATACAGATGATAAAGGGGCTGAGAAAGAAAACACCCTTTACAATAGCCACAAACAACATAAAATATCTTGGGGTAACACTAACCAAACAAGTGAAAGTTCTATATAGTAAGAACTTTGTGTCTTTCAAGAAAGAAATTAAAGAAGATACCAGAAATTAGAAAGATCTTCAATGCTCTTGGATAGGTAGTATCAACATAGTAAAACTAGCTATCTTGCCAAAAGCAATCTACAGATTCCATGCAATCCCCATCAAAATCCCAGCACAATTCTTCACTGACCTTGGAAGGATAATACTCAGCTTTATATAGAAAAACCAAAGACCCAGGATAGCCAAAACAACCCTGTACAATAAAGTAGGCATCACCATCCCTGAATTCAAGCTCTACTATAGAGTTACAATCCTGAAAACAGCTTGGTATTGGCACAAAAATAGACAGGTAGACCAATGGGATTGAATAGAAAATCCTGATAATAACCCACATACTTATCAATACCTGATTTTTGACAAAACAGCTAAAAGTATACAGTGTAAGGAGGAAAACATCTTCAACAAATTGTGCTGGGACAACTGGATGATGATAGATGACTGCAGATAGACCCATGTCTATTGTCATGCACAAAATTGAAGTTCAAATGACCAAAGACCTCAACATAAATATAGCCACACTGAACCACTTAGAAGAGAAAGTTTGAGGAACCATAGAAAGAATTGGTACAGTCAGGAAACAGCTTCCTGAACATAACACCAGTAGCACAGACACTGAGATCAACAGTTAATAAATAGGACCTCCTGAAACTGAGAGGCTTCTGTAAGGCAAAGGACATAGTCAACACAACAAAAACGGCAGCCCACAGAATGGTAAAAAAATCTTCACCAACCTCATATCTGACAGAGGGCTGATCTCCAACTTTTGCAGAGAACTAAAGAAGCTAGTCACCAAAATACCTAAAAATCCAATTAAAAAGTATGGTGGTTCCTCAGAAAAAAGGGAAATCTGTCTACCCCAAGATCTAGTAATTCCACGTTTCAGCATACATCCAAGATTCATAAAACAAGTACATCTATTCAACTATGATCATGGCAGCATTATTTGTAATTGCCAGAACTTTAAGGCAACCGTAATTGCCCTCAACTGAAAAATGGATAGAGAAAATGTGGCACATTTACACAGTGGAGTACTACTCAGTGGAGAAAAACAATGGAATTTTGAAATTCTCAGGCAAATGAATAGAATTAGAAGACACCAACCTGAGTGAGGTAATGCAGTTATAAAAAGACAAACAAGGTTTGTATTCACTCATATATGTTTTTTAGACGTAGAGCAAAGGATCACCAGCCTACAATCCACACCCCCAGAAAAGCTAGGAAACAAGAGAGTCCTACGTGGTCCCCAGGAGAAAGAGAAAGTTTCAAGATCTCCCAACCAAATTGGGAGCTTGTGGGGAGGGGACAGGGAGTTAGCAGGAACAGGAGGGGAGAGGTGGTCATGAGGGAGCAGAAAGATTGGGAGAGAAAAAGAATAGAGGAGACCAAGAAAAGAGATACCATAATAGAGGGAGACATGATAGGTTTTAAGAGATATCTGGCACTAGGGAAATATCCAGAGATCTACAAAGATGCCCCTAACTTACAATCTAAGCCATACTGGAGAGGCTATCTTAAATGCTCTTCCCTGATAATGAGATTGATATAACTACCTTACATCCCATCCTAGAGCCTTCATCTAGTAGCTGATGGAAACACTGGGCTGAACTCCTGGAATCCATTTGCAGAAACAGAGGCATGATGAGCATAGAGGTCAAGACCAGGCTGGGGAATCCCACAGAAACTGCTGACCTGAACAAGGGGGAACTCATGGACTCCAGTCTGATAGCTGGGAAACCAGCATAGGATCATCCCAGAACCCCTGAATGTGAGTGTTACCTAGGAGGACTGGGAAGTCTATAGGAACTCTGGTAGTAGATGAGTATTTATCCCTAGTATACGAATGGACTTTTGGAGCCCATTCCACATAGAGGGATACTCTTTCAACCTAGACACACGGAGGATGGCCTAGGGCCTCCAGCAAATGATATGACAGACTCCATGAAAGGCATCACCCTCCCTGGAGAGCAGAAAGCAGATGGGATGAGGATTGGTGTTGGGGATAGGTGGGTGCAGGAACTTGGATTGACATGTCAAACAAGCCTGTTTCAAATTTAAATAAAACATGTATCAAAATAAATAACATAATACAGTTATCAACTAGGTTACAAGATGTGGAAGCACTGAAATTAAAACAGAAGATCAAAACCACTAACACAAACTATGAATTAAGTAAGTGCTGTAATGTAGCTTTATTGTTTCAGAGGTGGGAAATAATCTGAATTACACTGATCTCAAGGCATGTATATTTTGACATGACTGTTTTCATATGTAAAGGATGTCTTTATAAACACTTTTCAAAACCTCACATACAGCACCCATAAGAAGATATTTCCAACCCTACAAATAGTGCCAGCTTCCCCCTTTCTACCTCTCCAAAATTCTGCTTCTATTTATCTCAGGTACCCACCTCTGTATGTTCCTACTTGTTCCTTCTCCATTGTCCTCAGAAAACTATTTGTCTCCCTTACTGCTGCTTTTTCTTAACATGGAGTACAGAAAAATGTTTCCTTTAATGTAATATGGTGTGTGAACATATTATGAAATTGCAAACTATTAAGGAATTTGATGTTTAATAACTCTCTACTTGACAAGCACTAGGAACATTAGTAAATCTTGTCCCCTATATTCAAGTATTATAACTTACCTTTTTGTAGAATTTTGACACTCTTGGAAGGAGAAATGGGTCAGTGGATAAAACTGGTGTACGCAGGTCAAGTTGTAGAAGTTGGATCTCTCCTTCCACCATGTGCATGGATCCCAGGAATTGAATTTAGGTTTTCAGGCTCAGCAGCAAATCCATTCAGCTGCTGAGCCTTCGTACCAACATCTTAATAATCCCATAACATATTGGACCTTCTGTAGCACGTCTGTTTTCCACCAGCCCGCCAGCCTGCCAGCCCACCAGCCCGCCTGCCACCCGTCTGGGCCCACAGCCACACCAGCCCCAAATAACACTCTGAGACTCTGTATTTGATACAATCTGTTGGCCAGTTACTATCATTGTTAATGGGCTAGCTCTGTCTTAATTATTAACCCATTTCTACTTATCTAAGTATTTCCACGTGGTCATCATATCGGGGAGCTGCGGTCAGTGTCTTCCTTCCTCCCCGGTCTCCATCTTGACTCCTCCTTACCACTTCCTCTTTCCTCCTTGTCTCCTAGCCCCGCCTATCTTGCTTTTCCATTGGCTCAACAGTGCTTTATTGTTTAACCAGTATGAAAAACATATTTACAGAATAACATCTCCCATCAACCTTCTACTCACAATCCTTCTCATTCCCTTGTATAATTAGCCATTGTATATTCACCAAACATTGCCATAGTTTAACATAGTCAACCTTCATAAGTTTAATTTTTAGATGAGAGATCCTAAAAACTATGAAACATTGACACAACAGGAAATTTAAAATGAATTTACAAGTTTACTTTCTTGTATCTAAATTAAGTGTGAAACTTAACCTATAGGACATATTAATTAGTGAGTGTTTAAATATCTTGGGCATTCTACTTGCCACTTCATTTCACAAATTGACCATATGAATGCCTACTGATTATGAATTCAGTTATGTTATTTTACACTATGCAACCTTCCTTGAAACTTCATGCATCTGGATATAATACTAGGAAAATATTGTAATAAACAGTGGTATTATTTACTATGCATAACATTAGAAAAAGTCAAATACTTAGACTAGTGAAAATCTAGGCTATATCTTTTCCTGAAATTATTGTTTTTTGTTGTTTGCTTAGTTGGCTTGTTTGTTTGTTTGTTTGAGACAAGATTTCTCGGTCTAACAGTGGGGGCTGTCCTGGAACTCAATTTGTACACCAGACTAGCCTCAAACTTAGAGAAATCAACCTGCCTCTTCCTCTGCTAAGTCTGGAGTGCTAAGCACTCTTCTGGAGTGCTAAGACTAAAGGTGTATGCCACCATGCCTAACTTGTCTACACATGTTTAAGGTTACCCTTTCACTGTTTTCTGTTCACTTTGAGAAGATAATTAACATTCTCAGTCTGCCTTCATTTTCTCTCATTTAAAAATAACATAGTTTCAAATTTTCTTTTTCTGGCTGACTGATGTTAAGGTTTCCATATATTATTTCAGAATTTTCTGTACTATATTTTGATTATATTCATTGCCTCTTCCCTCTACTAACTCCTCCCATATCTCCAATTCAGCTGTTAAGAAAGGCAAAATTAAGAAATTTGCAAGCAAATGGAAGAAGCTGTAAAAAAATTTTTTGAGAGAGGCAACCCAGACCCAAAAGACAAACATTGTATGTTTTCACTCATTAGTGTGTTTCATTTGTCTCTAGATTTTAGATTTTAAGACTTCTTAATTTAGAGCTTTGACTGAGTTTGAAAATATTGTGTGTAGAATATCTTCCTCTAAATAATCTTTTCTCAGGTCTCTCCTCTTTAAAGAACCTCACCATCAATATGAGCCTCTTCAACAGCCTTTGAAATGGCCTTTCAGACTTTGAAGTTTTTTATTTTCTTTTTTGCATTTTGAATTGGAACAAGGTTTTTCTGTATACTGTATTCTTTTTCTTTCTTTTATTTAAAATAGATGTTTTTCATATATTATATTCTGATCACAATTTCCCCTTCCCCAACTCCTCAGAGTTTCCTCCCACTGAAATCTATACCCTATATGTGTCTTATTAGAAACAAAGAGGCATATAAAGAATAATAATAAAATAAAATAGATAAAATAAAAATAAACAAGTTGGAAAGGGCAAAACAACCAACTAAATATAATAAGAGCCAAAGAAAAAAGCATGGGATAAAACATATATATGCCCCCCCACCTTTCACTGTATACCGTATTCTTCCAGCTGGTAAAGAATCTAACACCTTTACAACCTACAATAGAGAAATCAGGCCCTGTATCTCATATGGGAAACAGAGTAGAGCTGGCTCTGAAGGTGTATGTCTTAGAGAATAGACCCTGACCCTAAGAACATGAAAGCGGGAGAACTTGTCCTGTCACTTGCTGTAAATGGCGAACTAGCTAGGGCATTGCTTTAGAGCTCACCCTGGTAGTGAAGACAGGGAGAGTTGGCAGGCTGACCAATCCTGCAATACCCAGGCCCAGAACCAGGGTTATATGTTGGGTGACCAAAACAACCACCCCATCTATGATTGATTTGTTTGAGCATGTGTGGGAGCAGATTGAGGTGTTCTGTGGACCCAGGACCCAAGGCTCTAGAATCTCCACAACTCAGGACTGCAATAGGATGCCCAGGAAGAGTTATAGAGAAGGCCCAGAGTTGATGGTGTAGCAGAGACCAGAGGCTTCTAGTCAGACCAATTATTCTTTGCAATGAATGCCTGCATGTAGAGATGTGAGGACAAAGGGATTTAATGCAAGACTCACTATGTCATACTGCAGCTTCCATGATGTGATTTTTCCCTTTCTTCATTTTTCTTTTTCTTTTATTCTCTTAAAATTTATTTTGTTTTATCAGGGTTGTTGCAAGAACAGAGGGTGTATGTGAGGATGAGAGGGGACAGGAGATAGGTGGGATCTTTGTGAAAGACACAAAGAATAAACCAAAAGAAAGTTAAAAATGAAACACTTAGACACAGAGACACATACTCTCATATGCACGTGAGTCACCTAAAATCTCAAAACCAAAAGCCATAATATATGTGAAAAAGAACTATAAGTTTTTTTAAAAAATATCCTATCAAAACCTCATAAGATCTAGAACCTCCAAAGATGCAATTGAGTGCATTCTGTCTTGGCCATCTCCTGCTGAGCATGGTAGCTACTCTTTAAAGTTGTCTATATCCCCAGTGAGACTCCCTTGGAAAGATTTTTTCATTTTCAAGAGGTTATCAATCAGACAGAGCTTCTAAGTTAGGGATGGAGGCATATGTACACATCTCCTCTCAACACTAGGACTCCATCTAGTGCACACTCATACAAGCCCTGTGCAATACTGAGTCACTGTGAGTTCATGTAAGTCCTGTTGTGTCAGAGAGCCTGGTTCTTTAAAATTGCCCACTCCCTCTGGCTGTTAAAATCTTTCATGCTCCTTGTCCACAGAGTTTTCAGATCACAGAGGGCAGGGATTTGATTAAGACATAACATTTGCTAATGTTCCAAGATCTCTCACCATCTTTATGATGTCTAGCTGTGAGTCTCTGTGTTTGTTCTCATCTAGTGCAGAAGTTGTTGCATGAGTTCTAATTGGTCTTAATAATAAAAACCCAGGGTCAGATATTAGGGGGTGAAAGCTGAAAGATCAGAGAAGCAGAGAAACCAGCTATTAGAGTTCTTAACTCTGTGAAATCCTCAGACGAAAAAAGATACCAAGCTCCTGTCTCCTCCTGCCTTATATTCCTGTCTCCACCCAGCCATCTCACTTCATGTCTGCCTGTATAGACCTCCTGGCCTCTATGGTTAACTAGTGGCTAGCCCCACTATCTGATATTCAGGCGAGCTTTATTTGTTAGAATACTAACAAGATATTACCACAGGAAGCTTCTGTGATGATGGCTGTTCAGAAGTAAAGCAGAATTTTATTAGGAGTTATTTTATTGCTCTATTCCATTAGCATAATTTAATATTTTGTTATCCCTTATGTCCCTATCCTATCTGTCAGGTACTTGATTACCCTTCAAGAATTGTGGTGCATGGGTCCCATCTCATGGATCAGACCTTAAACCAAATCATACACTGGTTGGTCACTCCTATATGTTTTGTGCCAACATTCCCTTAGCATATCTTACACATAGGTCATCAAAGACTATGGCTGTGTTGGTGTTTGCATTTCTACTTTGCTATCATACAGAATACTTTCAAGTACCATGGACACTAGTTAGTAAAGGTGAAGGGAGGCACCAGCTTGATTTCCACTGCTCAGTGAGTTGTGTGTTGCCTTCATCATTAGGGACTTACCATTAATTTGTCAAGAGAAACCAATAGCCTTGGCAATAGCCTAGGTTGTTTAGTGATTCCCATGGGGTCCCTTTATGCCAACAATTGAATTTTATTGATATAATATATTTTGAACACATTTTCCCCTCTCCCGGCTCTTCCTAGTTCCTCCTCACCTCCTCACCCACCCAACTCCATTCTTTCTGTCTTTCTCTCTGTTTCTGTCTGTCTGTCTGTCTCTCTGTCTCTGTCTCTCTCCCCCCTTTGAAAACTAAACAAACAATAAACACTAAATCAAAAATGAATATGCAAGCATATGATCAACAAGACAAAAAAAAATCCAAACAAAGTACTATTAGACAAAAAGTCTACAAAACTAGGACTGAGTTTATTTTATGTCCATCATAAGGTATGGCTAGGTCCAGGTCCTAACTTGAGGTGTGGTTAATGTACCCAGTAATATTCCATTGGAAAACTAATTTTTATTTTCCATGATCTATTGAAGATAGCTTCTTGTTAAAATTGGGGGTCCATGTTCACTTCCCCCTCTTTTGGCTTGGACTACATATGACATGAATATGTGCAATCCCTGGGTATGCTATAGTTTGTGTGAATTTATATGTGTATCAGTCCTGTGATGTCTGGAGTGCGTTGTTTCCTTGGAGTCTTTCATCCCTTCCGGGTCTCTGCTTTTTCTTCCTTGGCCATTCCTGTTCCCTGACAGAAGGCATTTGATATAGGCATCCTATTTAGGAGAGAGTGTTCCAAAGTATCTCCCTCTCTCCATTTTGTTCAGATGTGGATTTCTGTATTAGTTCCCATCTGCTGCAAGAAGAAGCTTCCCTAATGATGGCTATGTGAAACACTGATCTATTGGTATAGCAGAATGTTGTTAAGTGTCATTTTATTGTTATGATCCTTTAGCATAACAATAGCATTTTATTTTCCCCTAGACTAATGGCTTACTCAGTCTCAGGTTTCTGGTCACTCATGTGGTGCCAGGGGTGAGTTCAATTTAGTGTAGTAGACCTTAAATCCAACAAGAGTGGTTGGTTACTTCAACAATCTTTTGCTATTATGCCATTGTATCATGTCTGCAGATCACCATATATCTCTAGTTTGGTAGTTAGGTTGATGGCTACCTTTATCCTCTAGTCATATTCAGAGTACTTTCTAGTACTCTGAATACATGATCACTTACATGATCACTAGTAAGTAGTGGTGAAGTCTTAGACATTTTATGTCTCTGTATTCAGTTTGGTATGTAAATGTTGTCTTCAGCAATAAAACCTGGCCATTAGTTTGTGGGGAGCAACCAACAGTCTTGGCAACAGCCTGAGATGTTTGGGGGATTTCATGGAGTCTCTTTAGTCAATGACTAATGTAACCCACTCCTGACACTGGAGGCTTTACTTGGTAATGAAAAATGCAGTTGCGACATGTAGCTTGTTTTCCGCCAGCCAGCCCGCCACTGGTCTGGCATGCTGGCCCCAAATAACACTCAGAGACTCTGTATTTGATACAATCCTGTTGGCCAGTTACCATTATTGTTTATGGGCTAGCTCTGTCTTAATGATTAACCCATTTCTACTTATTTAAGTATTTCCACATAGTCATCTTATCGGAGAGCGGCCCGGCATCTTGCTTCCTCTAGGCTCTACATCTGATTCCTCCTAACTACTTCCTCTTTCCTCCTCCTAGTCTCCTAGCCCCACCTATCTTGCTTTCCTATTGGCTCAACAGTGCTTTATTTATTAACCAGTATGAGAAACATATTTACAGAATAACATCTCCCATCAGAGACATGATCTCCCTCATTATTTGGTGACTCCATTAATATTTGTTTCGTATATGTATGTATTTTAAGAAGCATCTACAATAGATTTTCACACAGTCCCTTGGATAATCCTGAACATTAGTTGTCCCTCCTATATTTCCCCTTTACCCTTCTCTTTAAGTTCTCACCACATTTAATACTCCACTCTATTTTCTCCATAACAATATTTCCTGACTTCAATTTTTAAATACATCTTCTTAACATGATATTATCACAATTTAAACTCTAAGAGTGATATAGTGTACAAAACTTAGTTGAGTGTATTCAGGAGATATTCTATTATTGACAATCAGAGATTATATCCTGTTATTTCTGCAATTTCTTTTACTTCCTCTTCAAATTCATACTTTTAGTGAAATACTTTGACTTCTTGACTCTATGTTCACACAGATATGAAAATATACATAAAATTCATAAATAATATAAAGCAGAACATAGAGAAGAGATTATCAACACATTATATATAACATCATAACCCAAAATCAAGGAAATATGAAGTACATAGAGGAATTGCAAAATCAGAAAAGTGAAGGTAAATATAAATTTCCACCATGTGAATAACAGAAATTCAAAAGGAGCAAACACAGAAAAAAGAGACTAGGAAATCAACAGAAAACATGCTAAATTACTAAGAAGTAAATGATATGGGATGGAAAAAAAGCTAGGGGGTTAAAATTGCTTGCTGCTCTTCCAGAGCACCTGCATTCAGTTCAAAGCACCCATATTGTAGTTTACAACTATCTATAAATCCAGTTTCAGGAGATACGATGTGTCTTCTACCCTCCATTGGCTCTTTGAACCAATAAACTTCATATACATACATGAAGATAAAACACTACTATTAATTAAATTAAAATAAATAAATAATTGTTTTAAAATGTGACAATTTAAAGGGATTAAAGAAAAAGTAGTGTTATCTAGAAACAAACATAAAATTTTCTGACATTAAAAACAGGCTATCAAAGGGGCTGGAGAGATGGATCAGTGATTGAGAGCACTATTTGCCCTTCTAAAGGACCTGGATTCAATTCCCAGCACCCACATGGCACCTCACAGCTGTCTGTTACTCCCATTCTATTGCATCAGACACCCTGACACACATGTACATGCACTCAAAACAGCAATGAATATAAAATACAATAAATTATTTTAAACAAAACAGGTTATTAAAATAAAGAATTCTAATCATTTACAAAATTTATTACCACTGTAGAATGATTAGAAAATAGATCAATGCCTTTGAATTTACAAAGTAGTATTTTACTCTAGAATCATATACTAGTCCTGAACATAATAAATAAATGCACAGACTACATACACACATACACAACACACACACACACACACACACACACACACACACACACACACACATACACACACACACTACAACCACCACCACCAAAATGAAAAAGGAGAAGGAGGAAGAAAATGAAAACAGATTAACAATAACTGGTTGTCAATATCTCTTAATATCAATGGACTCAATTCACCAATGGAAAAACTCAGACTAACAAAATAAATACAAAATCAGGATCTACCCTTCTACTGATCACAAGAAACACACCTCGACTTCAAAGACCAATATTACCTCAAAATAAAGGGTTGATGAAAGATTTTCTAGTCAATGGACATAAGAAGCAAGCTGGTGTAGCTATTCTAATATCTAACAAATGGACTTCAAACTAAAATTAATTAAAAAATATGGAGAAGTACATTTCATATTCATCTAAAGAAAGATCTATCAATGAAGACTCAATTCTGAACATCTATGCCCCCAAATACAAGGAAACACCATTTTTATTTTTACTTCAATTAAAAACAATCTTATTTTCCATACCAATCCCAGTTCCCTCTCACTCCCACCCTCCCATGCCCCCCACCAACAACCCCTATCCCACACCCCTTTTTCATTCCCCAGGGAGAATGCTGCCTCTAATGGGGATCATCAAAGTCTGTCACATTATTTAAGGCAGAGCCTAGGCACTGTCCCATGTATCTAGGCTGAGAAAATATCCCTCCATAGGAAATGAGCTCCCAAAATCCATGCACTAGGGATAAATACTGGCTACACTGGCAGATGTCCCACAGACTGACCTGGCCTCCCAAATGATACCCACTTTCAGGGAGCCAGGGAAACCCCATTTGTTTTGTTGTTGTTTTGGGGTTTTTTGTTTGTTTGTTTGCTTGTTTGTTTGTTTGAGACAGGGTTTCTGTGAATTGCTTTGCAGCCTATCTTGGAACTAGGTTGGATTGGAACTCACAGAGATTCACCTGCCTCTGCCTTCTGGGTGCTAGGATTAAAGGCATGTACCACCAACACCCAGCAGGAAACCCTATTTGTAAGGAAATACTACCAAAGCTTAGATTACACATCAAAACCCACATATTAAAAGTGGAAGAGTTCAAAACCCCACTCTCACCAATGAAAAGGTCTACCAGAAAGAAACTTAACAGAGAAATAAGGGAACAAACAGATGTTATGACTCAAATAGACTCAACAAATATCTACTGTACATTTTACCCAAATACACACACACACACATACACACACACACACACACACACACACACACTATATAACACTATATATACCTTCTTCTCATCATCTCATGAAACCTTCTCTAAAACTGATCACATACTCAGTCACAAAGAAAATCTCAACAGATACAAGAAAAAAAAGTAACAACTGCCTGTATCTTATCAGATCACCATGGGTAAAAGCTAGAGTTCAGCAACAACACAAACTATGGAAAGCCTTCAATCTCATGAAAAATGAACAACACTCAAGTGAATTGCCACTGTGTCAAGGAAGAAATAAATTAAAGACTTCTTAGAATTCAATGAAAATGAATCCCCATCATACCTGAACTTATGGACACTATGAAAACACCACTAAGGAAAGTTTATAGCACTAAGTCCCCACATAAAGAATAAGAAGAAATGTAGATGGAGTTTCTGTCCTGCCCTATCCTGCGGCCCTTCAGTCCCAAATACACACAGAGGCTTAAATTAATTATAAACTGTTTGGTCAATAGCTCAGGTTTCTTATTTTCTAGCTCTCTCTTAATTATTAACTCACTTCTATTAATCAATGCATTTCAAAGTGGTCTTGGCTTACTGGAGAATTCCCAGGATCCTATTTTCCTGGTAGCTACATGGCATCTCTCTCTTTCAACTCACTCTGTTCTTCTTCCCAGTCTTCTCCTAGTATGGTATCCCCACCTATACTTCCTGCCTGGCTACATCCTGCCTTCTCATTGGCCAAAATATCTTTATTCATCAACCAATGTGAGAAATATATATTCATGGCATACAGAACACCCCATATCAGAGAAATCTCACACTAGTGACTTTAACAGCACACCTTAAAGCTCTAAAATGGAAAGAAGCAAACTCATCCAGGATGAGTAGATGTCAGGAAATAGTCCAACTCAGGGCTGAAATGAATAAAATAGAAAAGACGAATGACATAAATAATCAGTAAAACAAGGGATTGGTTTTTTGAAAAAAAAATCAACAAGATTGACAAACCCTTATTCAAACTAGCCAAAAGGCAGAGAGAAAATATCCAAATTGACAAAATCAGAACCAAACAAAATCAGATACAAAAAAAAAGAAAGAAAGAAATAACAACAGACACTGATGAAATCCAGAGAATCATTAGGTCATATTTTAAAAACCTGTAGTCCACAAAATTGGAAAAAATCTAAAACTAATTGACAATTATCTTGATAGGTACCACATACCAAATTAAATTAAGACCAAATAAATAATCTAAAGAGACTTATATTCCCTAAGGAAATAGAAGATGTCTTTCCCAACCTTGACCAAAGAGGAGGAGCTTGGTCTTGCCTCAATTTGATGTGACATGCTGTGTTGACTCCCATGGGAGGTCTGCCCATGGAAAGAGAAGTTATGGGAGAGGATAGAAATAAGATAAGATGAGGGAAAAGGGGTAAAGGAGCAAAGGAAAACTAGTTTATATGTAAACTAAATGAAAAAATAATAATAAAATAATGGGTCAACCCCATTCAAATTGCAATTCATGGAAAGAAATTATTTAGAAATTCCAAAGTGCACTTAATTTGGGCTGGAGTAGGTTCACTGACAGCACCATAAAGAAATACTCTGACAACAAGCTTCTTTCTGAAACCACATTAAGAAATTTTGTGTAAAAAATTAACAAGTACAGACACAACTTTCATATGTAAGAAAAAGTCCAGTTGCCATTCAATGGATAAAAGAAGAAAATTTGGAAAAGACTACAATTTAAAATAAAGGAAATAAATGTTTGCCATGATTTTAAGCAATTGATAGCAAAAAGGCAAACACACTCAATCATGCCACAGTGCATAACCCAGCATAGCACAGATATGGAAATGGTTAGTGAATTTCAGAAGAACTGTCACTGTTATCTCATACCAAATCCCAAAGAATAGCATTCATTGGTGAGCTAATAAATGGTAGACAGAGATTTTGGTAAAAGATGGAAAAACTACAGGGAGCATTGTCATACAATAAATTATCAAAGTATTTCAATAATCCATTCAATATAATAACAAAATATCAAGTTAATATCAATCTAAAATATCCAAGGGCAGCATACTCATATAAGTCTGTCTGATGGCTGAAACACCTGAAGAAATGATTAAGAGAAGTTTGATCCACTTATAAAATTGAGGTAGAGAGATCATGATCTCAAGGTTAGTCTGGGCTACATAGTGAGACCTTTCCTTTCATCACATAAAAAAGAATAAAGTATCTTCAACGGTGAGCACAGGTTGAAGAGAATTGTATTTGTTAGTCTAACTAAGGTATTTTGAATTATTTGACTATCACATTTCCATGTATTTCATTATTTAAAATTTTATAAGTTCTTTAGCAATTCTCTACAATGTGTTTTGACAGTACCCACCCCTCTTCTCTATCTATCCAACTTTGTTTCCCTTTTTCTCGCATAAAGACAACTTTATACTGCCCAAATATTGTTGCACATGTGGCCTTCCACATGACTGTGAACTTACCAGGGCCTATACACTTAGAGAAAACTGTTTATTCCTTTACCAGAAACTAACACCTGCCAAGAGATCCATAGCTAGGAGTGGGATTTGTTCAACTCCTCTTTCCAAGCTCAACTTATTGCTGAAGATACCAAATACTTGAATCATGGAAAATGGAGAAATTAAACTGGTACTTATCTAGAAACTTCCTTCCAACTAGAGATCTTTAAAGACCTAGAAAGGACTATGCACACAACTGGAGGAAAAGAGTAACCACCTATCTCACCCAGCTGTAAACTCTTCCAATAATAATTTGTATAACAAGACAAGTCCATTGGCATAATACAGGCGTGAAGATCATGGGAGCAACCAACACTTTCTGGTTTGGATTTAAGTCCTACTCAACAAAACCTAGCTAAGAACCTATAGCTAAACAGGGTGTAGGCCCTAGACTAAAACCTACTACTTTTATTTTGCTAAATAAATATAGCTTTGCATTGATCTCTAATGATCTATAGAGTAATATGTACTTCAACCTTCATCATGGAATTTCTATTTGCAGTATATAGTGATGAAAATGTTTTTTTAAGCCAGACTTTAATATACCTTTAATAAGAATTTGCTAAATCTGACAACTATCCTCTTCAATTCTCCATTGCCTATTGTACTTCTTTAATGTTATACTGACTGCCTGGCTCACAAGTGACAGTGTCTTCATCCCTTCCATCAAATTCTGAGTCTCACTTCAGTAGGAACAACATTTTAATCATCAGCTTATACTCAACATCTGATACAGTTGATTAAAAATACATAATGCTGATACATTATTGATGAAAATACACCATGCTTAAATATTCTTTTAATGAGTAAATAATAAACCACACTGGCTAATCTATGGAAAGTAATGTGGACATATCTGAGATACCTACTTCCTTCTTCACTGTATATTTTAGGTACCTAATAACAGTACAATAAGGTAGAGGTAGCAGAAAGCTTTCAAGTTTATAAATAGCCTGAAATTTATCAAACACTTCTTAAAAAATAGTGCAATAGAGTATTCAAAACAACTCACAATTAGAATTTTTTAAAAATAAAAATTTGGTTTTAAATCAAGAGCCTGCTCCAAAATGTTAATATCCTTCACTAATTCACTGTATGCTACTACCAGACATCATTTGGTATTATTTCATAGAAATGTTGCAATTGTAATTTAGTCTACATTGATCATTAAATGTTTATTCCAAAATAATATTTTATTATTACTTTGTAATTTCATAAAATGCACCTGATCACACTTGCTTTTTGTTGCTCCTAGGTCCATCCTACAAATCTTGTGCTCCCACCAAAAAAATAAATAAATAAATAAATAAATAAATAAAATAAAAATAAAATACACCAATCCACTTTGTGTTTCTCATATACTCATTGAAACATAGAAAGACTTCCAATAACCATCTCCTAAAAGGAAGTTAGGTCCTTTCCTACCCTCATCCCTGCCAGAAGCCATCAGTTGTGAAGAGCTACACTTCAACAATTTTATCAAAATTTTTAAGGTCTTTCTTCAATAGTTTCCTGTCTAGACTGCTTCTTTTTTGCGGGGAGGTGTTGCCACAGAAGTATTCAATGTCTCTCATTTGAGGTATGAGTCTGAAGTCATTGGTATCACAGTAAAAGAAACTTACTTGTCAACAGCAGCTGATGACAGCACAGGTCACGGACTCCCATATGGTTTCCTGTAGCAGCATGAACCACAGACATCCACACAGCCTCTGGCTGCAGTACAAAATGCAGACCTCAACATGACTTCTGGCAGATGCATGGATCATAGACATCAACATGGGCTCGAGTAGCAGCACAGACCACAGACATCAACACAGACTATGGTAGCATCATAGATCACAAATACTAACATGACACTATTAACCACAGAGGTCTTTCAAAGAGTCTTCATCGAGAAAATGAACCATTACTCATCTCTGATATCCTGTTGTGGCCCAAAGTTAGGGTAATGATGCTGTTTGGCAGTGTGAGCTCCAGGTCTCTACACATCTCTTTACCCAGGTTACATCCATCAGGCATCACAATGACCCAGCCCTACTAGGCAACAATATGCTCCTTTGTCCACAGTGGCTGCACTCCTATAACTGCGACCAGCACCGCATCTCTAGTTCAGCTTCTCTCCATTGCATGTCCTGCTTATTTCCAATTCCATGAAATCACTCTTCAAAAGCATCTTCCCTTTTTAAAATTGTTTCAGAGATACTATGTGCTCTGCAGAGTTATTCTCTTCTGCTGTGTCTCCCTTGAAGCCATTGTGAGTCTCTCAGTCTCCTTAGAGCTGCATGCAGCCCTATGCATGTTAGTGCCAATGATAACCTTGAATCAAGTTCTGATCAGTAAATGTTAAATAACAAAGTTAATTAATTGAAATAGTAAAGGACAAAAAAATATGACACCTGTGTTAGTCAGTGTTCTAGGGAATGAACACACACACACACACACACACACACACACACACACACACACACACACACACACGACGAAGAGAGAGAGAGAGAGAGAGAGATCAACAAGTTGGTATATGCCTCCGCAGTCCCAGTCTGGTGCTGGAGTCCCAGGAAATTTCTAGAGATCTGCTGGTCTTCTGTCTACATTATAATGTTGAAGAAGTAGTTCTAAGACAAATGAAGGAATACCTCAGCAAAAAATATAGGTGAATTCTCTAGTAACAGTGAGGCATAGCAGACAAATAGCAAAAGCTTCATATATTTCTCTTATTGGTTAATGAATAAAGCACTGTTGGCCAATACGAGAAATATATTTGCAGAATGACATCTCCCATCATCTCCTTTTTTCTGTCTAAATAAAGAGTTTTAACTTTAATATAATAAAATATTTAACAAAAAAGTTATCAAATAAGAACAACAGTTAACAATATTTAGTCCATTAACATTTAGCAAGATTTAAAGAAAATATTACTGTCCTATCTTTGTGAGTCTAAAGTCCTATATGTAACTTATCTTTAATCCTAACTAAGGAAAACTATAACTATAACTATCTGTCTTAAGCTCCATCAAAGACTACAGAAGGATAATATATTAAACTCTATAAATGACAGAGACATCTCATTATCTGGTCAGTCACCTGAAGTTATTCTGTAATGTTCCATTTTCGGCCCATAGGCCATAGTGTGTCTGGCAGACTCCTCAGCAAAGCAGGAAATTTTGAACTGTCTACCTGTATTGGCAGTTTGTCAGTCACTTTTTTCTGTGTCCTGCAGACTGTTTGGCAGATTCTTCTATGACAAGAGCAGTACCTTGCCCAAATGTCTAGTCTTGGCATATTGAAAGCAAACTTCATAAAGTGTTTCTTTGATGTCCATCTTCCTTTTTGATGCAAATGGTGTTGCCAGGAGCAGTTATGTCTCACTGTCACAAAAAAAAAACCCTAAACCATTTTAAATGTCATATTCTATAGATCTTTGAAAGGATTGAAGGATGCCTATCCATCTCAAATACATCTCTATATATCTAGAAAACCTAATATTATAAGTTTTGACAATTACAGATAACTATAATCTGTATTAAATTATATATTATTTTTCTAAATGAGCTATATAAACACAATACCTAAATGAGAGGAGAAATATACATGTCACAAAATTGATCAATAAATGAAAATCCATTTCAAAACAAAGTACTTATATCTATACCATAATCCCCTTTTTACCTTTAAAAAGAAATTGGTTGTGATGATTAACCATTTATAACTAAGCCTACTTTAATGAAAACAAACATCTATAGCCAATATTTGGGAATTTGGCATCATTCTTTCTAAACTGCTTCTTGCTGGTAGGGGGCACTGTCATGGGGATCCTAAAAAGATGTAAAAATCCTGGCTGCAGCAGGCTGTAAGGCTGCCTTGTCCCAGGGACAATGCTTCAGGGGATCTTGCTTGATCAACCCAGGTTAGTTTGTAAGAAATCTACAGCTTTTCATTTGTTTTGTGGAAACAAAATTAGAAATCCTTTTCTCCCAGAAAGCTGTGCTTGGACCTACATTTTGAAGTCAAAGCATTTTTAAAATATAGAAATTGGATTAATTCAGCAGCATTGATAATCAAGTTTATTGTAGCAATTATTCCTTAGCAATTGAGCAATTTAAAGACAACACAATCACATACAGTATACATATTCTGTCTGTGTTTTTCATCTTTACGTGGCTTTTTTATTACTCTATTTCTTTTACTACTATTTTTTTTTCATTTTTTGAGACAGGGTATCTCTGTGTAACTTTGGCTGCCATGGAATTTACTCAGTATACCAGGTTTACTTTGATATCATAAAAATCTGCTTGCCTCTGCCTCCCAAGTGCTAGAATTAAAGGTGTGTGCCACCATACCCAGCTACTCTTTCCAGCTGCTCATACACACCATTGAATTGTTAGCAGTGCTTCTTAAAATCCATGCAGTTTTTTACCACTTATGCTGAGTCAGGAAACCTCCCTCAAAGTAGCTGCAAAAATCTCTGCTTGTCTCTAGCAGAACAGAGTTCAACCAAGAAAAATGCTGCTTCCAAGAAGCCTTGTTTGTCTCTGTTCTTTTGTTTGTAAAAGCCTTTCTTTGTTATTTTGTTAAGTTTTAAGAGATAGTTCTTAGCCACATTGTGATGCCATTTTGTTAAGTGTATGTTTTCCCACCAGCCTGGTCCCACTGCTGCGCCAGCCCCAAATAACACACAGAGACTCTATATTAGATATAAAGCTGTTGGCCTGGTACTAGTGTTTCTTATTGGCTAGCTCTGTCTTTAATATTAACCCATTTCTATTATCCTAAATGTTTCCACGTGGTCTTATCTTAACAGAGAGAGGGTTCGGCTTTCTATTTGCTCTGTCCTCCATGTTGAATCTCCCCCTACTACTTCTTCTCTACTCCTTGTTTCCAAGTCCCACCTATCTTGTTTTGCTATTGGCCAACAGTGCTTTATTCAACAATCAATACAAAAAACATATTTACATAATGACATATCCCATCACTTCTGTCATGTCCCTTATATAGGATGCCACCAGAATGTGTGGCCTAGATTTAGAATATTTCCACCACAAATGAAGCAAGCAAGAAAATCCTTCACAGGCAAGCCCAGCTTCTTGAATTTTACTAGATTTCACATGTAGTGAAGTTGACAACCAATATTAGCCACACAACATATCTAAAATATTTAAAATGTACAAGGTGTTGCTGATTTGATATTATCTATGTTAGTTTGCAGAATAACAGGAGACATAAAAATAAATTTCAGCACAATAAACTGAATGTCAACATTTTAAAAATAATTAATAAAGTGACAACCACAAGTAAGTCTTAATATTGATATGAAACTTCTGACTAATCTATTTAACAGTAACTAATGACATGATGAAAATTCTGTGAAGCGAGCATAGCAATTGTATTACAAATGTGCCTTTTGAGTTTATCAAATAGCATAATAAAACAATAAAAATGCTATATATTTCCATTAACATGTGTGAAAAAGTTTTAAATACTTTATCTAATAGATACATCTTTTTATGTAAATAAGATTTCATTTTGAGTACTTAAGGCATAATATAGTTACACAGGCAATATACTTGAAGAATGCATGAGAAAGTAAAATCAAGTTAAAGATTCAATGACAATCAACATTCTAATCTTTTTAAAGGTTTGTGTTAGTGCCAACAAAAATAAAATTTAGAGTAAAATTAGAGGCCTATCAATGCTGAAACACCTTGAGGCTGCATGTGCCATATCTTTGAACCCCATTGCAGCCCCTGTTGAGTCTGGGGACAGTTCAAGATGAATCCCCTGCACATCCTTCCCTGGGAACTCCCTAGGTTAGCTCCAGATCTCACTCTCCCCCCCCCCACCATAACCTTGCCATGGACAGTACAGTTCTGGCTCTGGTCCATACACCACCCAGAGCCTGCCTTCCCCTCACCCTTTGTCCTGCTGGGTTGGCTGCTCAGGGTAAGCATTAGGCCAGAGAATGGGTCCAACATCCCCTCCACCTCCTTGGAACTTCATGGATCTGCTCTGAGCACACTGGACCGACCTATCCATGCAGGACCAGCTTGAAGGCCCACTCACCTGATCATTGAACCCCATAGCTTGCCCTCTGCCAGAGGAAAGACCTCCAAGAGAGCTTGGATTATCCAGAGTTACACCTACACCCACCAGGAGAGCAGGGTAGAGAGACAAAGAAAGATATTCCACCTGCACTGGAAGAAGCAATAGAAAGACTGCAATACAAGAAAACACCCAACAATAGAAAGACCAGTATGACACCACAGAATCTAGGGACTCTACACCAACTAGACCTGAACAGACCAAAGCAGATGAAGCAGAAGAGGATGACAGGAAAAATAACTTCATCAAAATGATAGAGGCCCTCAAACATAATATGAGAAAATTCATTAAAGAAATGGAAGACACTGAGTTCCTGCAGGCTAGATCCTTGACCCCCATCGCAGGACCTCTGCTAAAGAGGCCCTACTCAGTTGGAGAGTGCCAGCTAAACCCACCTATCTGTGTGGAAACATCCAGAGTACCAGCCCAGCCTTTGTCCCCCAACACCAGACCTTGGCTAGAGGTCTTGGCTAGAGCTAGACCTGACTATCCCTGAGGAAACATTCTGCAGGCTTACCTCTGCCAAAGAGGCCTCAGCTCTCCTCTGTTGGAGCCTGAACTTTGACCCCCATCTTCGGGCCCCTGCCTATGGAGAGAACTCCTAGAGAGCTTGGACCAATCAGAACTACAGAAATCGAACCTCTGACCCACCTAAATCCATAGATAGAGGGAGAAACCCCATCAAAACCTACTGGAAGAAACTACAGGAAGACGGCAATACAAGAAAACAACTAACATCAGAAAGACAAGCATAACACCACCAGAATCGAGGGAAGCTACACCAACTAGACCAGAACACAACAAAGCAAACGAATCAGAAGAGAACTACCTAAAAATTATCATCATAAAAATGATAGAGGCCCTCAAAGAACAAGTGAGAAAATCCCTTAAAGAAATGGAAGATAAAACAAACAAAAAAAATGGAAGAAATGAATAAAATTCTTAAAGAATGCACAGAAAGCCAAGAAAAAACAATTAAACAGGTTCAAGACTTGAAAATGGAAATAGAGACAATAAAGAAAACACAAACTGAAGGAATGTTGGAAATAGAAAAACTGGGTAAATAATCAGGAACTGCAGACTCAAGCATAACCAACAGAATTCAAGTGATGGCAAAGAGAATCTCAGGTGCTGAAGACAAACTAGAAGAAATAGATTCATCAACCAAAGAAAATCGTAAATCCAACAAATCCTTAACACAAACCATCCAGGAAATGTGGGACACTGTGAAAAGGCCAACCCTAAGTATAATAGGCATAGAGGAAGGTAAGGAAGCCAAGTTCAAAGGGGCCAAAAACATATTCTACAAAATCATCAAGGAAAACTTCCCCAAACTGAAGAAGGACATGGCCATGAAAGTACAAGAAGCATACCGAACGCCAAATAGACTGGACCAAATAAAAAAGAACCCTCAACATATAATAATCAAAACACCTAACATAGAGAATAAAGAAAGAATATGAAGAGCAGTGAAGGAAAAAGGACAGGTAACATATAAAGGCAGACCTATCAAAATTAAGCCTGACTTCTCCATGGAAACCCTCAAGGCCAGAAGGTCCTGGATAGATGTTCTAAAAGTACTAAGAGTCCATGGATGCCAGCCCAGGTTACTATACCCAGCAAAACTCTCAATCACTATAGATGGAGAAAACAAGACATTTAATGACAAAGCCAAATTTTTACAATACATATCTACAAATCCAGACCTACAGAAAGATTTGGAAGGAAAACTCTAACCCAAAGAAGTGAACTATGCTCACAAAGATGTAGGCAACAGATAATCCCACTTCACCAGAAACCAAGGGTAAAGAAAGACAAATAAGTTCACAATACCACTGCCAAAAGCAAATCTAAAACAAACATTAAGAATCAATGGTCCTTATTCTCCCTCAACATTAATGGTCTAAACTTGCCTATAAAAAGACATAGGCTAACAGAATTGATACGAAGACAGAATTCATCCTTCTGCTGCATACAAGAAACACACCTAAGCTACAACGATAGACATTACCTCAGGGTAAAGGGCTGTGAAAAGATCATCCAATCAAATGGATCCAAGAAGCAAGCAGGTGTGGCTATAACAAGTTAGACTTCAAACCAAAATAAATTAAAAGAGATAAAGATGGTCATTTCATATTCATCGCAGGAGAAATCCATGAACAGAAAGTCTCGATTCTGAATTTCTATGACCCAAATATAAAGGCACCCACATTCATAAAAGAAACACTACTAAAACTCAATGCTCACACAAAAGAATATACCTTCTTCTCTGTTCCACAGGGAACCATCTAATATTGACCACATACTATGTGGCATAAAAAACCTCAAGAGATAAAAAAAAAAAAAAGTTTGACTAGATCCCGTATCTTATCAGACCACCATGCTTTAAAATTGGAATTCAACAACAACACAAATTGCAGAAACCCTAGAAACTCATGGAAACTGAACAATGTGCAATTGCACCACACCTGGGTCAATTAAAAAATAAAGAAAGAAATTAAGGACTTTCTAAAATTCAATGAGAATGAGGACAGGACATATCCGAACTTATGGGACACCTTGAAAACAGTTTTAAAAGGGAAATTCATTGCACTGAGTGCCCATGTGATAAAAACAGAGGATAGTCACATTAGAGAATTAACAGTGCAACTGAAAGCCTTAGAACAAAAGAAGCAAACTCACTGCAGATGAGTAGCCACCAGAAAATAATCAATTTGAGGGCTAAAATCAATAAAATAGAAGCCAGGAAAACGATACAAACAATCAATGCAACAAAGAGTTGGTTTTTCGAGAAAATCAACAAGATAGACAAACCTTTATCCAAACTAATGAAAAAGCAGAGAGAGATCATACAAATTAACAAAATCAGAAATAAAAAGGGGGACATAAAAACGGACACAGAGGAAATTCAGACAACTTTCAGATCATACTTTGAAAAGTTGTACTCTACAAAATTTGAAAAATCAAAGGAAATGGACAAATTTCTGGATAACTATCACTTACCAAAATTAAACCAAGAACAGACAAACAATATAAATGGACCTATAACCCCCAACGAAGTCGAAACAGTCATTGAAAGCCTTCCAACCAAAAAAAGCCCAGGGCCAGATGGATTCAGTGCTGAATTCTACCAGAAATTCAAGGAAGAGCTAATTCCAATACTCCTCAAATTATTCCACACAATAGAGACAGAGGGCATGTTACCAAACTCTTTCTACGAGGCCACAATCACCTTCGTACCCAAGCCTCACAAAGATATATCTAAGAAAGAAAACTACGGACCAATATCCCTGATGAACATTGATGCAAAAATACTCAATAAAATACTGTCAAACCAAATCCAAGAATACATCAGAGAAATCATCCACCATGACCAAGTAAGCTTCATACCAGGTTGCAAGGATGGTTTAACATACGAAAAATCTATCAACATGACCCACCATATAAAGAAACTGAAAAAGGAAAACAATGTGATTATCTCCCTAGATGCTGAAAAAGCCTTCGACAAAATTCAACACCCTTTCTTGATAAATGTCTTGGAGAGGTCAGGGATAACAGGAACATACCTAAACATAATAAAAGCAATATACAGTAAACCAACAGACAACATCAAACTGAATGGAGAGAAGCTTAAGGCAATTCCTCTAAAATCAGGAACAAGACAAGGCTGTCCTCTCTCTCCATATCTTTTCAATATTGTACTTGAAGTTCTAGCTAAAGCCATAAGACAACAAAAGGAGATCAAGGGGATCCAAATTGGAAAGGACGAAGTCGAACTGTCTCTATTTGCAGATAATATGATAGTTTACATAAGCAACCCAATAAACTCTACCAAGGAACTCCTAAAACTGATAAACACCTTCAGCAAACTAGCAGGATACAAGATAAACTCAAAAAAAATCAGTATCCCTACTTTATTTAGACGACAAAGAGGCTGAGAAAGAAATCAGAGAAACATCACCCTTTACAATAGCCACAAACAACATAAAATATCATGGGGTAACGCTTACCAAACATGTGAAAGACCTATACAATAAGAACTTTGTGTCTTTAAAGAAAGAAATGAAAGAAGATATCAGAAAATCGAAAGATCTCCTATGTTCTTGGATTGGAAGGGTAAATATAGTAAAAATGGCAATCTTGCCAAAAGCAGTCTCCAGATTCAATGCAATCCCCATTAAAATCCCAGCAAAATTCTTCACTGACCTTGAAAGGATAATAGTCAACTTTGTATGGAAAACAAAAGATCCAGGATAGCCAAAACAACCCTGTACAATAAAAGAACTTCAGGAGGCATCACCATCCCTGACTTTAAGCTCTAATACAGAGCTATAGTCCGGAAAACAGCCTGGTATTAGCACAAAAATAGACAGGTAGACCAATGGAATTGAATCGAAAATCACGATATTAATCCACACACCTACAAACACCTGATTTTTGACAAAACAGCTAAAAAAAATACAATGGGGGGAGGAAATCATCTTCAACAAATGGTGCTAGCACAATTGGATGATGGTATATAGAAGACTGCAGCTAGACCTTTGTCTATCGCCATGCACAAAACTCAAGTCCAAATGGATCAAAGACCTCAACATAAATCCAGTCACACTGAACCTTTTAGAAGAGAAAGTAGGAGGTGCCCTTGAACAAATTGGTATAGGAGACCACTTCCTGAACAGACACTGATATCAAAGTGGGACATCCTCATACTTAGAAGCTTCTATAAGGCCAAGAACACAGTTGACAAGACCAAACAGCAGCCCAAAGATTGGGAAAAAATTTTTACCTATCCTACATCTGACAAAGGGCAGATCTCCAAAATATACAAAGAACTGTAGAAACTAGTCAACAAAACACCAAATAGCCCTATTAAAAACTGGGTTACAAAATTGAAGAAAGAATTCTCAATAGAGGAAATAGAGGCTGAAAGACACTTAAGAAAATATTCAACATCCTTAGCTATTAGGGAAATGCAAATAAAAACCACTTTGAGATACCATCTTTCTCCTGCCAGAATGGCTAAAATTAAAAACACCAATGACAACTTATGCTGGAGAGGATGTGGAGAAAGGGGAATACTCCTTCACTGATGGTGGGAGTGCAAACACGTACAGCCATTTTGGAGATCAGTATGGCGGTTCCTAGAAAAATGAGAATTAGCTTACCACAGGACCCAGCAATTCTACTCTTAGGTATATACCCAAAAGACTCACATCCATGCAACAAAAACATGTGCTCAACTATGTTCATAGCAGCATTATATGTAATAGCAAGAACCTTGAAGCAACCTAGATGCCCCTCAACTGGAGAATGGATAAAGAAGATGTGGCACATGTACACAATGAAATACTACTCTGCATAAAAATATAATGGAATCTTGAAATTTGCAGGCAAGTGGATGGAACTTGAAGAAACCATCCTGAATGAGGTAACTCAGTCACAAAAAAAGAAACAGGGTATGTACTGGTTCATATATGGATTTTACATGTAGAGCAAAGGATTACCAGCCTATAATACATACCACCAGAGGAACTGGGATACAAGGTGTATTCTAAGAGATTCATATAGGGTCCCACATAAAAGGGGGAAGGGACAAGTCCCACAGAGCACATGGGAAATGGGGGGCAGTGAATGGAGAGAGAACTAGGAGAAAGAGAAGGGGAAGAGAGGAAAGTATGTGTGACTAGATAGATTGAGTCAGGGTGAGGGGGGAGACATAAAAGAGGGAGCCATTATTGGTTTGAAGAGAAAACTGAACCTAAAGAAAGGTCTAGAGAACCACAAGGCCGACTCTAACTGATAATTCGAGCAACCATGGAAAGGTTACCATAAATGCCCTTCCCTGATAGCGAGATCATCAACTAAATTATCCACCATCATGGAGCCCTCATCTAGTACCTGTTGGAAACAGAAGCAAACACCCATAAGCAAACACTGAGTCGAACTAGAAATCAGATGCTAGGAGAGGAGACAAGACCAGGTTGCAGAAACACAAAAAGATAGCTGACCTGAACAAGGAGGAGCTAATGCCCTCCCCCACCCCCCACCCCCCCACCCCCCGCCAGACTAATAGCTGGGAATCCAGCATGGGACTGATTCAGACTCCATGAATATGGGTCTCAGCTAGAGTGACTGAGCAGTCTGGGAGACCTCAGACAGTAGAAACAGGATCTATTCCTGGTGCATAAAAGGATCTTGTGGAAACATCCCCCATGGAGGGATACCCCCTTAACCTAGAGACAGGAGAAAAGTCCTAGTCCCTACTTCAAATGACTTGACAGATTTACATGACCCAACCTAGATAGCATAGCCCTACAAGTGGAATGGGGGTGGAGGGATGGGAGGGTAGGATGGCCAGGGTGCATGTCACAGGGTAAAGAGGGTCAGAGGGAGGGAGGGAGGGTTGGAGGAAGGAAGGGAGGGGAAAGTGGGATCGACATGTAAAATTTTTAAATTATATTATTAATAAAAGAAGGGAAAATGCTGCTGGATTAATTCAATAGATATATATTTAAAATGCTTTGACTTCAAAATTTAAGCCTAAGGACAAGTTACTGGGGAAAAGGATTTCTAATTTTGTATCCACAGAAAATGAAAAGCTGTGGATTCCTTCCAGACTATTGTGGTTTGATTGAGCAAGATCCCCATGAAGCAACCTCAATGGGACAATGCAGCCTTGCAGACTACTACAGCCAGGATTTCTGCCACTTCTTAGGATTCCCCCATGACAGCGCCCCCTACCAGTAGGAAGCAGTTTGGAAAGAACAATGCCCAAATTCCCAAATATTGGCTATAAATGTTTGTTTTCATTTTTTAAAAAGTCATATATAATTATGTCCAGCATAAAATAAATAAATGTTTATTTAAAAAAAAGAAATGGAAGAAAAAACAAACAAAACATTGGAAGAAATAGAAGAAAAGACCAAGCAAAAAATGTAAAAAATGAATAATTCTCTTAAAGAAAGAAAGGACAGCCAAGAAAAACCAAACAGATGAAGGAAATAATTCAAACAGTTCAAGACCTGAAAACTGAAATAGCCACAATAAAGAAAACACAAACTGAAGGAATACTGGAAATAGAAAAAACTGGGTAAATGATCAGGAGCTACAGATGCAAGCATCTGTAAACTCAAACAAAAAGAGATAGGAAAAGTAACAATTCGTCAGAACCCCAGTAAAGAGAATGATAAAAAATGGTTAACATCTTCCTGAGTCCAGGGGGTGGGGCATGGGGTGGGGAGTGGTAGGGGGACTCTTAATTGTTCTTCCTGAAGTTCCTGAAACTACTCCTTGATGAATTGCTGGGTTCATTAAGGTAAGACCAAGGTGGTATGTGTTCCTGCAGTGGTTCCATAGCCTGTTCTAGATGATGGAAGGACTACAATGACTTTGTACCAACAAAAAGGAGACTTGGGAAATGTGGCCACCATTGCCATTTCCACCACCTCTGCCACTGCAGCAGGATTTACCATTTCTCAGATAGCAGCTGTTGTAAATGAACACTCAAAGAAAGTTAGCTAAGCTTTGAACCTCCAAAATAGTTTAAATACTCACATTCATTTAAAAATATTGACTTTAAATCAACAATTGGCTTTCGCTCAAGAACAGGTTGATTATTTATGGATCCATCAACAACTGTCTTACTATCATTCTGTTTGTGTGACTCATGGAAATGTTGTTAATGCTTTTGATGGAATGTTCCCTTTGTCACTTTCACTACTGATTTGAGCCATGCTATTAAGGTGATTAATGCCACTCGTGTGGATCCTGTAAAATCTAATGATTGGTGAAATTTCATGTCCCATATGGGGGAATGGGTACAGCACTAGTCAGGGTCTATTGTGTTATCCCTACTTGGGGCCTATATTTGGATTCTGCAACCAGCACAAGAGTCAGGCAAGTGTCACCCACCAGGAACTCATGGCCTTGGCGGTGTAACCTGAATCAGCCTAAGTATGGCTACAGATGCTGGAGAAGCGATAACCAATGATGGGCAACTCCTAGCAGGATAAATGCCACCCAAGACGGAATGATGAGAGCATTTCTCCATGACAGGTAAGATATTTGTTTTACAGGTGACGTAAGACAGTGATTGCTTCATTTAAAAAATAAAAATGGAGAAACTTTTGGGAAATTTAAGTACTTTCACCTTACAGCTCTCTTCCTCCCCACCCAGCTGTAGAACTTCTGTGTTCTCAAAGTTGAGCAAACAAGGTTGTTCTCAGAACTTTCTGGTGAGCAGTGCCCTTACCTTGACCCCAGGTGTGGGTGGTGTATAACTTCTTCCTATGTTTAGCCCATCCCCTGGCTTGGGTGTATAAGCCCATTACTCTCTGTAATAAATAGCAGCTTCTTCTTCACTTCTCATTTATGGTGGTCTGTTAAGTGCTTCATTCCTGACACCCTCTGCCAGCTCCTCAGTACTCTAGTCACACAAGTTCTGCAAAGCATCAAGTAACTTTTAAGGGATACAATAAAGTATGATATTGGGGTCTTCTGATGTTCCAGGGATATATATGCTGGTATCTAGGCATTTATGGTTACAGAAATAGATATAAAATGTTAGGCCTAATTCGGGAGTGACTTTTGTAAGTCAGTTAAATCAGTGATCGGTCAATTTTATTTTGTTTTCCTTTAGCTTTTTTATTTAAATTAAAAACAATTTTATTTTACATATCAATCCCAGTTCCCTTTCCCTCCCATCATTCCATTGTCCCCACTAACCCCCATCCCACCCCCTATTCACTCCTCAGGGAGGATTAGGCCTCCCATGGGGGATCATCAAAGACTGTCACATCATTTCAGGCAGGACCTAGGCCCTCCAATGTACATCTAGGCTCAGAGAGTATCACTCGATAGGGAATGGGCTCCCAAAGCTTATTCATGCAATAGAGATAAATATGGTTCCACTGCCAGAGGCCACATAGACTACCCAGGCCCCCCAACTGACACTGAAGTTCAGGGGGGCTGTTTCAGTCTTATGCTGGTTCCCCAACCTTCAAATTTGGGTCCATGAGCTCCCACTTGCTCGGGTCAGCTGTTTCTGTGGGTTTCCCTAGCATGGTCTTGAACTCTTTGCTCAACACTCCTCCCTCTCTACAACGGGATTCCTGGAGTTTGGCCCATTGCTTAGCTGTGAATCTCTGCTTCTGCTTCCATCAGCTACTAGATGAAGGCTCTATGATAGCATTTAAGGTAGTCATCAATCTCATTCGAAGGGAAGGACATTAAAGGTAGCCTCTCCACTATTGCTTAGATTCTTACTTGGGGTCATCTTTGTGGATCCCTGGAGATTTTCTTGTTAAGCCCATAATGGCTCCCTCTATTAAGGTATGTCTTTCTTTGCTCTCCTTCTCTGTTCTTTCCCCAACTTGACCTTCCTGATTCCTCATATTCTCCTCTCCCCTCCTCTCCTACCTCTCTTCTCCCTGCCCCTACCCCCTGGCGCTCTCAATTTACTCAGGAGATCTCTTTCCCCTTATGGGGGACTGGGGGTTGTGGGAAAGTCCATGCATGTCTCTCTTAGGGTTCTCCTTGTATCCTAGTTTTTCTGGAGGTGTGGATTATAGGCTGGTAATCCTTTTCTTTATGTCTAATAACCACTTTTTGAGTGAGTACATGCCATGTTTTTCTTTCTATGACTGGGTTACCTCACTCAGGTGGTTTCTTCTAGTTCCATTCATTTGCCAAAAGCAGGCAACTTCTAAAGCCTGCCAAATTTACCTATCTGGAGAAAGGACTCATAGAAGAGTGAGCAGAGAAATTAAAGAACCTTCAGGTTCAAGAAATCACTTACTCATAGTTATCAAGAAATCACTTACTCATAGTTACACATGTTAGAATCTTTCAAAAGAGAGTCATGACTTAATGTTGAGGACATATTCTGAGACATGCATCATGAAGCTATTTCATCACAGTGATTGGTATACTTACATGAATGTTATGACCTATTATGCACCTAAGCTATATAGTATTACTTATTGTTTTTAGGTTATAAACTTGTATAGCATGTTACTTTACTGATTAACTACAATACAATGGTAGGTAGTTTTAAATATATTTAAATTTAAACATACTAAAATGTATAAAATGTAGAGTAAAAATGTGGTAGTGCATTAATTAGGGTTTCTGTGGCTGTGAGGAGACACCATGACCATGGAAACACTTACAAATGAAAACATTTAATTGGGGTGGTCCACTTACAGTTGAGAGGTTTTGTCTATTATTTCATAGTGGGAAGCAAGCATGCATGTAGGCAAACATGATACAATTATAGAGCTGACAGTCTTTACATCTTGATCCAAAAGCAACAGGCAGTCAAATGAAACACTGGGCATGGCGTTAGCATATATGAGAACTCAAAGCCTGCCTCCATACTGACAAACCCTGTCAGAACTCTAGTTGAGTTAATGCCTGTAAACACCTATATACACACTCTCAGGGCTCTACCACCCAGCCTTCAACTGCCCATTATATTATCACCATATTCCGTTTTCTCTCTGATATGAGTATTGTATATTTGCATACAACTTACATATTTCAAACTAGTAGTCAGTATATTTTACAATTTGATGGTTGAGTTGTGTGTGTGTGTGTGAGAGAGAGAGAGAGAGAGAGAGAGAGAGAGAGAATGTGTGTAAATGTGAGTAAATGTGAGTATGTGTAAGCATGTGTGTGAATGTGCATGCAGGTATGAGAGTAAGATTTACAGATTGATCACAGTCTGTATTATATAGAATCCATAATACAACAATATAAGTGAACTAGGAACTAGATATGAAACTGTCACAACTAAGATCTATAAATTGTACTGTAGAACAATTTAATCATAATTTTAAAAACCAACTTGTAGATATACAGTTCTTTATTCTTACTGAAAATTTGACATAGAAGAATATGAAATTAAAATTAACAAATACTATTGTTACTTGTTTTCTTTACCTACTTTCAAAAGATGATTTGATTCCCTTTTAGTTTATATCATTCTGAAATAATATGTTGAGACATTTGCTCATAAAATGGCAATTACTGCAATTATTTTGTTGAATTTCATGGAGTGATCCAGGAATATACAGTCCCTGATGAAGTAGCACTTAATGCTTGAATCCTTCTTTTTGTTCCTTAGTCATTTTTGCTTCCCTGTTACCAAAATGTATTTCAAGTTGATTAGCCAGGGTTGTGGCATTAGAGATAAGTTAGGATAAGAGTCAGGGTGGGGAAAACTGTTGCAGATGGGCATTATACCTAGACATCTAGAGACCTGTGTAACTTGTGGTCATGTAGAATGCTTCTACAAGAGTTGGGGGCCAGAACACAGAAGGGCAGCCCCCAACTTGGGGAAAGAGCCCCTGCTCAAGCACAGACCATACATACCATCAGACCAGAGAAGAAATAAAAACCAAGGAACAAAACACACATTCAACAAAAATAAATAAATTTAGAAATCAGCATCTATACCTATAATTAGCCAAAACTCAGATGCCCAGAGGCCAGCATGAGAACAAAATAAACAATAGCCAAGACAATATTGTCACCACCAAAGCTCCTACATCCTACTTTTGAAAGCCCTAGATATTCTAACACAGCCGAAGTATAAGAAAATTAACTTTATGAAGTTGAAAGAGATCCTTAAAGAGAAAGTGAATAAATCCCTTAAAGAAAGCCACAAAAGCACTACTGAAAGAAAGAAATAAAACTATTCAAGACCAGCAAATAAAAATAGAAGCAACAATAAACCACAAAGTGAGGGAATTCTTGAAATGGAAAAATCTAGGTAAGTGAACAGGAAGTACATATGCAAGCATCACCAACAGAATACAAGTGATGGGAGAAAAAAATCTCAAGCATCAATGATATGGTAGAAGAAAAAGGTACATCATTGTAAGTATCAAATGTGTCAAAAAAAGTTAAATCTGAAAAATTTATGACACAAAACATCTAAGAACAGACCAAGCATAGCAATAATAGGAATAGAAAAAGGAGAATCCCTGCTCAAAGGCTCAGAAAATTTTCTCAAAAAAAATCATAGATGAAAATTTTCCTAACCTAAAGAAGGAAATTACTATATAACTACAATAAACATACATAGCACCAAATAAATTTTACCAGAAAAGAAAGTTCTCTCAGCACATAAAAATTAAAACACTATACACATAGAACAAAGAATCACTATTAAAAGTTGCAAGGAGTAAAGATCATAACACACAATGGATGTCACATCCTACTTGTCAATGGAGACATTAAGAACCACAAGGACCTAGATAGATGTCCTGCAGACTCAAAAAGACCACAAAATACAGCCCAATCTACTATACCCAGAAAAAATTTTCAATTGATATAGATGGGGGAAAAGATATTCTATGATAACATCATTTTTTCCTTTTCTCCATTTTTTTTACCTCACTTTACATGATAAAATCAAATTTAAACAGTATCTGTTCACAAATCCAGTCCTACAGAAGGTATCAAAAGGAAAATTGCAACCCATGGAGATTAACTACACCCATGAAAATACAGAAAATAATCTCACACAATGTCGAAAGAAGAGAAACACACACACACACACAAACTCACACACTCACATACCAACAACATCAATAACAACACAGAACTGAAAAAGATTTTCAACAACATCATGAAAGAAAATTTTCCTAACCTAAAGAAAGACATGCCTGGAAAGGTGAAAGAAGCTTATAGAGCACCAAATAGATTGGTCTAGAAAAAAACTTCCCTGTGTCACATAATAATCAAAACACCAGGCATAGACAGCAAAGAAAGAATATTAAAAGCTGCAAAAGAAAAAGGCCAAGTGACATATAAAGGCAGACCTATTAAAATTTCACCTGACTTCTCAGGTGAAAAAGCGAAACTGGCCTGGGGAGATAGGCTATAGACAATTCAGACTACTATACCCAGAAAAACTTTCAGTCACAAGAAATATAGAAAGAAAGATATGGGGAAGGGGGAACTAATTAAAGAGCACCAGTCTACAGATTCAGCCCTACAGAAGGAACTGGAAAAAATTAACCACACCCAAAAAAACACAGGAATAAATATTCCTGTACAATAATTCAAAAGAGGACAAACACACACACACACACACACACACACACACACACACACACACACACACACCACCACCACCACCACCACCACAACCACCACCACCACCACCACCACAACAACAACAACAATAAAATAACAGTAACCAAGAAACATTCACTACTTATTGATATCTCTCAACATCAGTTGTCTCAATTTCCCAATAAAAAGACACAGAATAGGAAAATAGTTGAGAAAACTTTTTGATACAAGACATACTACAATTTAAATCACATGACCCTCTGACACACTGATAATGGAATAATCAAGGTCATGCTCTCACCAATGAATAGGTCATCCAGACAAAAACTAAACAGATGCTGGAGCTAACAAACATTTTAAACCCTAACACAGACAGGAAGAACCTGCTTTCAGCCTGCAAACAGTGCTCAAAGGGAAAGTACACAGCATAGTGCAAACTGAGACTTTTTTATCTGAGGGGGTTAGGAAAAACAGACAGCCACACCTATTCTGATGGATTCTTTTTATATTCTCTCATGGTTTTGTTATCATGATGTTGTGACTTTCCTTGTTCTTCACAGCTTAAATATCCAATGAAATCTTTCAGGCAAAACATGAGTTACATTTGAAGGTCACATTCCATTTCTAAGTAAATGATAAAAAACAAAGTAATACCAATAACTCACAGGCAATTCACAAAGAAAGGAGAGAGCAATATTTTTTCTCAATCAGCTCCCTAATTGGTGGACTATCACTTGCAACTGCAAAGAAAGAATTCCATCATTGTGTTATCTACATACAGAGGTATTCTTATACAGGAATTTTTTATGAATAATATAATTTAAAACTTTTACATATCAGTCCCAGTTTCCTCGCCCTCACCCCTCCCTCTTAGCCTCTTTTCCCCCTCACATGCACCCTGGCCACCCTCCGCACCCATCCCCTCACCCCCATTCCACATGTAGGGCTATGTTATCCAGGTGGGGTCAGGTAAATCTGTCAAATCATTTGAAGTAGGGACTAGGATTTCTTTCCTGTATCTAGGTTAAGGGATCCATGGGGGATGTGGTCCTCAAGCTCCTTTTGTGCACCAGGAATACATCCTGGTTGCACTGTCTGTGGTCCCTTAGACTGCTCACTCCTTCTAGCTGAGACCCATATTCAGGGGTTCTGAGTAAGTCCCATGTTGGATTCCCAGCTATCAGTCTGGCGAGCCCATTAGCTCCTCCTTGTTCAGGTCAGCTGTCTTTGTGTGTTTCTGTGACCTGGTCTTGTCCTCTCTCTCTCTTCATCTGGATTCTAGTTCGAGTCAGTGTTTAGCTATGGGTGTTTGCTTCTGTTTCCAACAAGTACTAGATGAGGGCTCCATGATGGTGGATAATTTAGTTGATGATCTCATTATCAGGGAAAGGCCTTTATAATAGCCTTTCCATGGTTGCTCAAATTGTTAGTTGGAGTCAGTCTTGTAGGTCTCTAGACTTTTCTTTAGGTTCAGTTTTCTCTTCAAACCAATGGCTCCCTATTTTATGTTCTCTCTCTCTCTCTCTTTTCTGTCTTCTATTCCTACCCTGACTAAATCTTCCTAGTCGCACGTGCTTTCCTCTCCTCCCCTTCTCTTTCTCCTAGTTCTCTCTCCATTTACTGCCCTCCCACTTCCCATGTGCTCTGGGGGACTTGTCCCTTCCCCCTTTTGTGAGGGACCATATATGAATCTCTTAGAATACACCTTGTATTCTAGTTCCTCTGGTAGTGTGAATAATAGGCTGGTGATCCTTTGCTCTATGTCTAAAATCCATATATGAGTGAGTACATGTAGAGAGCTGCGAATTGCCACGCCTTAAAGATGGCGCTGGCTTCCACCTTCCACCTCCCTGAGGGTGAGCGCTCTCTGGCATAAACAAGCCCTTATTTGGTTAAGTCTGTTCAGACTGTCTGCTTCCACATTAGAGTAGCCTATCTGCAGGGCCCACATAGCTCATTGGGGTTGGTTAGCGCAAGGGGATTTAAGCCTGTGCAGGGGTCCCCCAGGGCCCCGTGGGTCAGAAAAAGCATGTACAAGGATCCTGATTAAAACTGCATGAAGAAGATCTTCCTGGAGTCTCGTCTTCCTTGCTGGGAAGGGTAAGCTCAGTACAAATGGTGGCCCGTATGGGGAATTCCTCAGATCAGAACTTCTTGCAGTCAGGGCAGTGCTGGCAAACTCCCAAGATAAGTTGGGACCAAAGTAAGGCCCTAGGTAAAGAGGCAATAAGGTCTACAGGTAAGGAGCAATAAAAAGTCCCAGGTAAGTTGGGACCAAGCTAAAGACTGTGAAATTAAGTGGCAATACAGTCTCAGGCATTGAGCAAGGGGTTGTAACGAACTGACAGTAAAATTTTCAAAATGGGTACTTCTCAGTCTCATCCAATTTTTCTGACTCTTCAGGAGCTACTTTTGTCAAAGAAACTTAAAATAAAGAAAAGCACACTAGAAAGATTCCTGAGTGAATCGATGCTATTGCACCTTGGTTCCCAGTTTCGGGAGACCTCATGGTAGCATGCTGGGACAAGTTAGGCAGGGATCTTGATTTGCTTGGGAACAAGGGATGCTAAAGTCCAAAGTCCGACCTGTTTGGAAGTTAGTGTGTAGCTGTATCGAAGACCAGAGGTACTGTAAAGAGACGCTGGAAAAAGAAAAAGCTGTGCTAGAAATGTTACAAGAAGAAAGATCAGAAGAGGTTGAGAGCACAGGAGAGTCAGGTACGGAGGAAACAGATTCTGAGGAAGAATTGCAAGCCCTTGTAGAAAAGGTTCGGAAACAATCCCTTAAGGGGCAGAGGGAGAAGGAAGAAGAGAAATGGCGATGTGGGGAGGGAAGGGACCCTCCTGGAACAATGCCTTCAGGGCCTTCTCATTATCAGAGTGAGGAAGGGCAGGGCCCAGGTAGAGGGCGTTCCTTTTGCCCTGAGGTCTGGAAAGCCATATGAACTGACTTAAGCCTGGCCTATCTAGTTTTCCAGGAAGCCCAAGGCAATAGATATGAGGAGCCTTTAGACTTTAAGGTCATCAAGGCTTTGGCTGAGTCTGTGAGAACATATGGAATTTCAGCTTCTTTTCTATAGCTCAAGTTGAAGCCCTAAATAGGTATAGTGATTGGGGTGTGCTGGCTTGAGCATGTCTAAGCCCCCAGCAGTATCTGGATTGGAAAGCCTTTTTAATTGAGTATGCCAATGAACAGGCTGCAGCTAATCTGGCAGCTGAAAATGCAACATGGGACAGGGACATGTTGCTTGGACAGGGATGCTTTGCCAATCAACAGACAGGATATCCATTACCAGTTTTTGAACAAGTAAATCAGATTGCCATAAAAGCATGGAAGTCATTACCCAATAAGGGAGAGGTGAGTGGTAACCTCACTAAGATACTGTCGGGCTCCATGGAACCATTTTCAGATTTTATGGCCTGTTTGATAGAGGCTGCAGGGAGAGATTTTGGCATTACAGCAGCCATAGTTGCAGCTATCTCTTTTGCAGTTGTGGATTCAGTCATGGCTGCCGTGGCTATGAGCACATCGGTGCAGCCAGTCTTTAAGCTAACTGAGTTGTCCAAGAATGTGGCTACCGCCTTGGATGCTCAATCCACAATTGGTGCTCAACTAAAAGGAGGTCATATGACTGTAAACCAAAGAATTGATCTGGTGCAGAAGCAAATAGATACCTTGTGGCAGCTGGACCATTTGGGATGTGAAATGAAATATCCAGGCTTATGTGTTACCAGCATTCAGTGTGAGAACTTTACGTGTGCTGCTAATTTGTCACAACAGTTGTCTAGTTATCTTTTAGGAAATTGGCCTGTTAACTTTGATGACTTGATGGTACAGCTGCGAATGGCCATTGTCACTGAATTCGACACGTGTGGATGCGGGACTGGCTGCCGGATTGTCATCGTGGTTCCCATTGCCATGGATCATCTGAAAGAGTGGGTGGGAATGGGAGCCATGGCTGTCCTCTTGTTGCTTATCTCTTTCATGGGCCTGTGGTGCCTTTGCAAGATGAGGTTTGCTCAGAAGCGGTATGCAGCTATGGTTGTCCAGGCATTTACAGCCTTGAGGCAGGACAGTCTCCCCAAGCATGGCTCACAGTCATGAACAAGAATTGATCCTTCATGCTCAGGTTGTATGGCTTAGCACTGCACTCCGAGTTAGCTCTGGAAGTGATCAACTCCGAGAAGGGCAAGTCTGGTTGCATGTGGGCTGGTGTCCAAGGCCCCACCTCCAGGAAAAAGATACCGGACGGGTGTGGCACTGACTTGTCTGACTACCAGGATTCAGGGTCATTACAATGTCCACTGCTTTACTGGAGACCAGACCACTACCCTAGCCTGTTGCATTATTAAAACAAAAAGAGGGAACTGTAGAGAGCTGCGAAGTGCCACGCCTTAAAGATGGTGCTGGCTTCTGCCTTCCACCTCCTGGAGGGTGAGCACTCTGTGGCGTAAACAAGCCCTTATTTGGTTATGTCTGTTCAGCCTGTCTGCTTCTGAATTAGAGTAGCCTATCTGCAGGGTCCATGTAGCTCACTGGGGTTGGTTAGCGCAAGGGGACTTAAGCCTGTGCAGGGGTCCCCCAAGGTCTGTGGTTCAGAAGAAGCATGTTTCAAGGATCCTGAAATAAACTGCATGAAGAAGATCTTCCCAGAGTCGCATCCTCCTTGCTGGTCGGGTTGGGTGCGTACAAGTACATACCATGTTCCTCTTTTTGTGACCATTCAGGATGGTTTCTTCAAGTTCCATCCACTTGCCTGGGAATTTCAAGATTCTGTTATTTTTTTATGCAGAGTAGTATTCCATTGTGTACATGGGCCACATCTTTATCCATTCTTCAGTGGAGGGCCATCTAGGTTGCTTCCAGGTTCTCGCTATTACAAATAATGCTGCTATGAACATAGTTGAACACATGTCTTTGTTGCATGGATATGAATCATTGGGTATATACCTAAAAGGGGATTGCTGGGTCCTTTGGTAAACTAATTCCCAGTTTCCTGAGGAACTGCCATACTGATCTCCAAAATGGCTGTACGAGCTTGCACTCCCACCAGAAGTGGAGAAGTGTTCCCCTTTCTCCGCATCCTCTTATACAGGATTTTAAAGGAGTTATAAATCTAAACTATTGAGGAGTCTAAAAATATAAGGAAATTGTATACTATTCCTTATACCTATACTTCTGAGTATATAGACATTTTGACCTAACATTCTGTGATCAGAAATCCTATAAATGCCAGACTTTCTCAGACCAGAAATTCAGGCTAAGAATTACCAAGAATCTTTTAATATCAGCTCAAAAGGCATTCTTCAAGGAAGGCATAGTGACACTAAAAGCATTCTAAATCGTTAAATATGTTTTATGTCCTGTGTGTAACTTTACACCATGAAAAGGGAAACTTGTAACTCTTTCTCAAGGCTGTAAAGTCAGATTGTTTTTTGTAGATTTGATGAGATAGAATTCTCTTCTGGTGGTGTTTCTGAATAAAAATTGCAATTAATTATTATCCTTGGGTATCAGTCAGACCTAGCACAGAAAGTGTGTACTGCAATTAGGTTGTTTTATACTTTCCTCTCTGGCTCAACAAATCAGACAGATGGCTATATGTCCTTGTAGACAAGATTGCTTTTCTGGGGATAAGATACCATAAAAACCATTAGTAAGGCACCTGGTCTAATCTAAAGCTACTCTGGAGATTTATATCCCTTATAGTGCACAGCTGTTCTGGAAGCTGGAGAAAGTTCAACTGTTTTACAACACAGCTTAAGGAAGGGTCATATTCTAGACAATCCACAGATTAAAATGCCCAATAGATCAAGATGTAAACATGAGATAAACACACTATGATACAAGGAAATTTGCAGTTGCACATGTGAAGGTATAGACAGAAGCAAAAGATATTCTGGAGTCTGTAGCTTTATAGATTTGCCTAAAAGATTTTTCTCATCAGAGATTATCTTGTTGATGGGTTGACACCTTAGATATTATGGTATGGCCTATAGCAAAAAACTGCATATATCTAACAGATATTTACATAACATTTAACCAAAACACAAAGAAGTATACATTCTTCACAGTACCTCATGGAACTTTATCTAAAACTGACCACACACTCAGACACAAAGCAATTCTCAACAGATATAAGAAAATCCAGATAATAGCCTTCATCCTATCTGACCACCATAGATTAAAGCTGTGTCGACAATAACAGAAAACTGACAAGTTTATGTAAACTGAAAATTACACTACTGGATAAAAAAATTGTCAAGAAAGAAATTAAAGACTTTTTAGAATTCAATAGAAATGAATACAAATGATCTCAAGCATATGTTTATAGTACTAAATGTCTATATCAAAAAATTGAAGATAATCGCATCCTTAAGAATTAACTGCACGTCTGAAAGCTCTAGGAAAGTGAAGATAATTAAGGAGGAGGAGATGAAAAAGAGGAAGAAAAGTAAGGGGAGAAGGAGGGGGAAGAGAGAATGGGGAAGGGAAGAGATTACACTGAAAAGGAATAGATACCAAGAAATAAGCAAACTCGGGGTTGAAATCAATAAGATAGAAAAATGCAAAGAATCAATGCAACCAAGAGTTGGTTCTTTGACAAAATGAATAAGCTTGATAAACCCTTATCCAGATTAACTAAAAGAGAGACAGAGAATATCCAAATTGTCAAAGTAGGAAATGGAAGGGGGCACATAACAACAGGCACCTACCTACGACATCCAGAAAATCATAAAAACACACTTCAAAAATCTGTACTCCACAAAATTGGAAAAATCTAAAAAAAATAGATAATTTCCTCAATATGTATTACTTAGCAAAGTTAAATCAAGATTAGATAAGAAAATTAAGCAGACCTATAACCCCTAGTGAAATAAAAATCAGTATAAAAAATCTCCCAACCAAAAATGTCCTAGGGCCAGAGGTTTCAGTGAAGAATCCTACCACAATTTCAAAGAGTTATGCCAATACTTCTCAAATCATTCCACAAAATAGAAACAGAGGGAATATTGCTTACTTCTTTTTACAAGTGCAGTTATTCACATACCCAAGCTGCATAAAAAAGTTACAGACCAATTTCCCCTATGAACATATATATATATAAATTCCTAGTAAAATATACATATATATATAAATTCCTAGTAAAATATTTACAAACCAAAACTAAGGACACATCAAAAAGATTGAGTTAGTGTTTCTGTTGCTGTGAAGAAACACCATGACCATAGCAACTTTTTAAAATTAATTTATTATTTTTTAATTTCATTTTACCACAATTCTCCCTCCCACTCCTCCTTCCACCCCCTTCACCTCCCCCTCAGCCCACTGCCCATTCACTGCTCCCATGGTTAGTCAACAAAGTCTGTCACATTAAGTTGGAGGCAGGACCAAGTACCCAACCCCCCTGCATTAGGGCTGAGCATGGCATCCCACCATAACGAATGGGCTGCACCAGGGACAGATCTACAGCAATTCTTATAAGGAAAAATATTTAATTGGGTGTCTTGCAGTTCAGAGGTAAGTTCATTATCATCATGGCTAGGAGCATGGTAGCCAGAAATATGGTGGCATGCAGTCAGACATGGTGCTGGAGAAGGAGCTGAGATTCCTACATCTTGACCTGCAGACAACAAGACTTGGGACACTGGGTGTGACTTGAGTTTATACTTGATTTCATTGCCCACCTCCACAGTGACAAATTTCCTTCAATCTACTTTAACAAAGGCATACCTCCTAATAGCACAACTCCATTTGGGTACATTTTCTTCCAAACCACCACAAAGATTACCCACTGTGATCAAGCACACTTTATTCCAGATGTGCAGAGCTGGATCAACATGTATAAATTGTTCAATAGAATCCATTGTATAAAACAAAATGAAAGACAGAAACCACAATACTGCCACCTTAGATGCACAAATGGCCTTTGACAAAATACAATACTACTTTATTATAAAGTATTGGAGAAATTAGGTATAAAAGTGACATAACAAAACATACAAAAGGCTTTTTGTAGCAAGCCCACAGCCAACATTAACTTAAATGGAGAGATGGCTCAGAGGTTAAGAGCACTGGTTGCTCTTCCAGAAGTCCTGAGTTCAATTCCTAGCAACAACATGGTGGCTCCCAACCATCTATAATGGGACCTCTTCTGGCCTGCAGCCATATGTACAAAAAGACATTGTATAATAAATAAATAAATAAATAAATAAATAAATAAATAAATAAAATTTTAAAAACCAAAAACATGAAATAAAGTTAGAGAAAAAAAAAACTGATGAACTTATCATATGATTTCATGATTGTAAGTTGTACTACAGCAGATGGGAACAAATACAAAATTCATAGCCAGACATTACCCAAAGAGTGAGAGACATTACTCTGGCCCTAAATGGGTTGTCTCCATCATCAAATACCTCACCTCAGGCTGTATTGGTGGTGCATGCCATTAATCCCAGCACTTGGGGGGCAGAGGGCAGCCTTGTCTACAGAGAGACTTCCAGGACTGGCTTCAAAGCAATACAGGGAAATCCTATCTCAAAAAACAAAAACAAAGAAACAATAAACCTCCCCTCAGGGCTCAGAGAAAGCTGTAGAAGGGGAGTCAGAAAGCGGGTAAGAGACAGAAGCTTGTAGGACCAAGAAAACAAGACCTTCTAAATTAACATGAGCAATGTCCATATGAACTCACAGAGATTAAGACATGTAATTTGCATATTTATTTTGACGTTCAGCTTAGTGTTTTTATGAGATTTTTGATTGTGCAGGTAAGTGGCCCTCTCCTGTGCCTTTTCTTGGGCTCGTTTCCGTCTGATTGTTTGTTTTGTCCAATTCTGATCATCTTATTACATTTTATGTTATTTTATTATTATCCCTTAGAAGCCTGATTGTCATGTTTTTAATGAGAGACAGAAAGGGAGTAGATCCAGATGAGAGGGGAGGGGAAGGGAAGGGAGGAGTAATTGGGAGGAGTGGAGGAAAGGCAACCCTTAATTAGGATATATTATGAGAGAAAAGAAAGTCTATCTTCAATAAATAAGAAGATATCAGGATAGAGATGGGCTGGAAAGGAGTAGCTGGGAGTATCCACTGATGGAAGGAAAGTTGGATGTACCACCAGGTTTTGCATAGAACTCCTCACTATAACAGGCAGTCTGCTTCTGAGCTAGGGAGAAGACTAAGTGATTGAAATAGAGGATCAGGGATAAAATGAAGATTGCCTGATTCCTGTCCAGGACAGGCAGCAAGTTTCCAGTGAATACCTACAGGAATTGGTAGCTGAGACAAGGATGTTCCCACTTTTTACACAATCACCTACTTAGCAAAGGATTAGTTGGCCCAAGTGAGGTGACTGTTTTGAAATTCTTTGTATTAAGTATGATTTCTCAAACTCAATTTGAGTTATTTTAATCTGTCAGGCAATAATAATTGGAGATACATAATAGGCAACACATAATTCCTCTTCCATAAAATTTACAATTATTCTTGAGAGATTATAATAAAAGAAAAATAATTTTATTAAAAGGAAATAAGACTTAATAGATTTGTTGATATTTCCATACAAAATGATCAAATGTTGAATAATTATATTTCATTACTTGATCTCTTTTGAATATTTGGTTAAGAATGACCCCATATACCCATAAGTCTCCAGTTGGTGGAACTATTGGACAAGGTGTGGTTTGTTGTATGAGGTATGTCACTAGAGCCTGGGTTTGGTTTGAAAATATTTGTAAGGATCTCTCTCTGCCTACTGGTTGTACATCACGATTAAACCTCTCAGATGTTCCTTGGCTTTGTTATCATTAATTCTGACCCTCTGAAGTCATTACCCAATTAAAGACTCCTTTTTTAAATAAATAAGCAAATAACTGATGTCTGAAGTCAACAAGAATGAAAACTCAAATAGTGTGTCAATAAAAATATATATTTTGCCAGGCATTGGTGGTGCACACTTTTAGTCCCAGTACTCAGGAGGCAGAGGCAGGCCTATCTCTGTGAATTGGAGGCCAACCTGGTCTATAGAGCAAGTTCCTGGGCAGGCTCCAAATCAATACAGAGAAACCCTGTCTCAAAAAACAAAGAAAATTAATACATACATACATACATACATTTTGCTAGAACTAGAGAGATGGCTCAGGTTGCTCTTCGACAAGACATGTGTTAGATCCCATCACTCATATGGTGTCTCACAATTATCTGAATTCCATTTCCAATACGTCTGGCACCCTCTCCCAGCCTCCCCAGGCACTAGGTATGCACAAACATGATGAAGAGACTTACATGTATGCAAACCACCTATACATATAAATTAAAAATTAATAATAGTTTTACTTCCATATTCTAAGTCACATGATATGTAAAGCTGATCTGGTATACACACCCATGTTGTGCAGAAGGATAGCATGTCTGTCTACTGGAAGATGACTATAATAGCTTCCTAGTTTTGCCACTATTGCCTTGATTAAAAGATAACCCTGTTCAAAAAAAATTATGGAAGGATGGTTATATTTCCTTCACAATTCCATGTTATAGTTGGGGAAGACAAGGCAGCACATTTTGAAACAGTTACATTATATTCATAGCCAAGAGCAGAAAGAAAATTAAAGTATGCCTAATTATCAGCACCTTCTTTCTACTCCTTGGGATCCAAACCCACTGAAATGGTGCTATCCAGTTTTGGGTTGTGTCCTGCCACATCAATAACACAGTCAAGATCCCCCAGCCCCCAGGCCACCAATAGGACCTATTCTAACTCCCTCTCCCAGGGAGATCCATATGTCTTCCTCCAACTCCATCCCTATTACTAACCTTCCCAGGTCTAAAGTTTGTAGCTTGCTTATTATCTATTTAACAGCTATTATGCACATGGAATCAAATACACACCATATTTATCTTTCTGTGTCTGAGTTACCTCACTCAGGAGGAATTTTTCCAGTTCCATCTATTTACCTGCAAATTTCATGACTTCATTTTTTTAAATGGTTGAGCAATACTCCATTGTTTAGATGTGACACATTTTTCCTATTCATTTTCCTGTTGAGGAACATCTAAGTTGTTTCCAATTCTGGATACTGTGAATGGAGCAGCAATGAACACAGCTGAGCAAGTATCCCTGTGGTAGGGTGATGCATCCTTTCAATATACTCCTGTATACACCTGAGTGGTTTAGCTAGATCTTGGAGTAGATCAATCCCATCTTTCTGAGCAACTGTCACACTGATTTCCGTAGTGGCTGTACAAGTTTGCACTCACGATGGGGTTTATTTTATGAAATTCCACACACAGTTAAAGATTCTCTCCAGACTTGGTGTCACGGGTGTGTGCTTGTTCATTCCTGTAGTATCCACTACATAAATTCACAAGTTCACTAGAGGAAAGACAGCACAGGTTGCCTATTTTCATATCAGTGGACTTGATGGGAAAGGATAGATATATCTCTGGATTCAATACTTACTATGTGCCTGAGGGCTTGAAGAATATAGTTTAAGGAGACATTTTCTGGAAGGATGAGAAATTACAGTCATCTGTTCTTTCTAGAAGGTTTTGTGGTATATAATGTAGTACAATATGCCCTATGTAATATTTAATAAAAACTGAAATGAAAAATAAAAGCATACAGGTTTCTTGTGTCCTCTAACCTGTACTATATTCTTAGTATTTATAATGCTGTCTGAAATACATCAAATACACAATATAAATTGGTCAAAACAAAGAGAGCACTTATCCACTTACCCACTATTTCTGGTCCTCATATAATTTTCTGTCTCTTTATAGCATTAGAGATAAAATACTTATTCAAACTTATGAGTAATTACAGAAATATCTTTTATGTATTACACCAGCTGAAATGCATCTTGATTTCATAATTAAGTAGTGTTTCCAAATACTCTGGCACAAATACTTGAAAGAAGAAAAAGCCAAATGCCTTTCTTCATATGCCTTAAGCAAATGTATACGGAGTAAGAAAATGGAGAATAATAGTTGGGCACTGAAAAGATTGGTTCTTTTTTTTCCTGTGCAATAAAAATCTTCTGTAATTTGGTTATTAATCATCACACATCACCTTTGAAGTAAAAAAAAAAAAAATTACTGGGTTAGTATGAAGTCAGATAGCTTGTCTGCATTGGTGGCTGAATACCAGTTGAGGGCAGCAGAGAGCAATTTGGAAGAAATTGAATCTGACTCTGCCATTGCACGCAGCTAAACATGCAGCCATCTGTAAAACAAGTCAACAAGACAGCCAATAAGAAAAGAGTAACCAAATGTATTAATAAAAGACGTTAAGTATCCATGGAGATGTGTAACACGAATAAATAAAAAACCCAGAGACCGATACTGGGATTCAATCTAAATAAAGATCAGGGAAGCAAAGTAGTTGGCCACTACCTATCACCTCAAACTCAGACTGAAAGGGCTGATCCATGAGCTCTTCACCAAGCCTCAAACTGCCACCTCTCCTTATCTCCTCATATTGGCTGGAGAATGAATGCCTCGTATTGACTACTTACTCCTGTCTTGTATACCCCTCTGATGCTGGAGATTAGAAGTGTGAGCTATGATTCTCTTTCAGGCTGATTCAATCTTATGTAGATCTAGGTAGCCTTGGACCCACCGAGATCAGTCTACCTTTATTGCTGAGTCCTAGAATTAAGGTGCGTGTCATCACTGTCTGGCCTCTATGGCTTGAAGCTGACTTTCTTTTCTGAATCCTCAATCAAGCTTTAATAAATCATAAATAATATGTCACTGAAGAGAAAGACAAGACAAGAAACAATGCCAGGAAACCCAGAAAATTCTAGACTGAATTCAGCATCGTTCCCATAAGTCCTTGATTCAGTAATCTTTGCCCTGAGAATGCTGAATTGTACGATTGCTAAGATTCCTTTCATCTCCAAAGTTTTGCCTCCCAGGTTGACTAGCAATGACATATCGGGACAATCTTTCTGCCATGGTAATACCTCCTGTGGACATAGCACTAAATCATTAACATGAAGAGGAGAAAACCTACATGCAAATAATGTTATACGACTGGGCTGCTTGTATTTATGTATTAGGAATAAACACAACAACAACAGAAATTAAAAAGAAAGAGACCATAAATTTGAAAGACAACAAAGTTGAGGAGTGTTGGAGGAAGGAAAGAAAAAAAGGAAATGATGTGATTGTACCTTAATCACAAAAAAAATAAAATAAAATAAGAGCTTCAATTAAAGGAGGAGAAAACCTCAGCACAGAGTTGATCACATAGCAAGGAGTCCCAACACTTTAAAAGTTGAAAATCCTCAAATATACAAGGTAGAATCCTACTGATGAGCACATCAGGATGTACTTCCCACTATGAAATGTTTTCCCTTCCTAGCGTGCTTGCTCCAAGACTAGGGTGGGTAAGTGAGGGCAATAGTTGTGGACCCCAACACCAGAATTTGCCATACTTTTTGTATCCTCCAAGCTGAATGTCCTAAGGTAAAATGTTCAGCCTCTTAGTTTTCCCTGAAAGTTCCAGGAGAAAACATGTCTTGTTAGTCTTATACAGAAGCAGCATCTCTAAATCCAAAACCTAAATCTGAAATGCTCTCAAGTCCAGAATTTTTAAATACCAACATGCACATGAGTTTTATAAGTTTTGGACTTTGGAGCTTTTGGTATTCCTGGTTTTTCAGATTAGGGATCTCCAACCATAGGGTCTACATAAATATTGCCAAAATTTGTACTACATCACGCCCCAAGCATTTGGGGTAACGGACACCCTGCACAAGCACAAAGGCATAAGGTTTTTTAATTGCCATCCCCAGGACTAGAGGAGAAGAGGATATCTAGGGAACAGAATATCACCTGAAAAAGAAACCTTTGAAAGACTGAATTTCCCTCATAATAAACCCTGTGCCTTCTATCAACTCAGGCAGTGTAGAAATGGCATTCCTTGTGTCTGTGTGTAGCCTTCATGAAGCAGAGTATATGTATATCTTGAGTGATGCATGTCTTCTGTGAGCAGTCCTCTCCTTGTTAAATTTGTTCAATAGCAATCCTAGTCCAGTAATCCTAGCAATTCCAGTAAGTAGGAAACATCTTACTGTAAGCTCCTGAAGGAATATATTCAAAGGGCCATAAAAGCCAAGAGAAATGCAGGCTATTTGCAGCCAGACTACTTTGAATCTGGTACCTAAAAATATTAATACTAATTTATCATTGTGATAAGGATGTGGGAACTTGTTAGAGGAACTCAGATATAGCCTCTTCAGTTTTATGTTCAGTCAAATCAGCATTCTCAAGTGATTTTTATGATGGACAGAAAGACAAAGCCAAATGTTGATGGGAAGAGTTGAGGTTGTTTTTGTTTTTTTTTTTTTCTATTTACAAAGGAAGGATGGAGGGAAGTAGGGGAGGAGGGAGGGAAGGAAGGAAAGAGAGAGAGAGAGAGAGAGAGAAAGAAAGAAAGAAAGAAAGAAAGAAAGAAAGAAAGAAAGAAAGAAAGAAAGGGTAAAAAGAAGGCAGGCCTTATCAATTCTTATTCCTGGTAAAATGCCTGTTGGATGAATTTAGAATTTATACTGAATCTCCAAATCCCATCTCAAGGAAAGAGGGGTTACAAGTAACAGAGCTGGCACCAGAAAAGCATCTTGAAATGAGAGTTCATGGCTTGTAGATTCATAGATCTTCTAAGGTATGTGGAGTAGTAAAGAGGTTCATAATTTTCATTTTGAGTATAAAGAAGCGAAGCAGTGTGGCTAACTCATATGCTCCCATGTGCTAGCAAGTATCCAGCTATCATGTTTAAGATCATCCACTTATTTCTTAAGCCAGTTAGTAGCACATTCCACAGGGAAATAATGAGAAGTATTAGTAAAAGCAAAATGTGATAAACAAAACTAATAAACATAAAGCATGGGTCCTTGTACTCCAGGGGCTGTCAGCTGCCTTGATGATAGGAAGTTAAAAATACACTTCAGCAAGTACATGTATAAACCACACCCACACATATGGCCAGCATACAAAGTCAGAGGAATGAGATGAATTCTCCTACCTCAGTCTAAAGTGTTAAATGCCAAGCAAATGCTAAAGTTGTTATTCTGAAAATTCTTGGACACTCTAGTTAGCCATTGCCAAGACTTGCACCTGTGCCACCAAGTCCATTTATAATCCTTTCTACAAAAAGAACATGTGGCATCCATCCAGGCATAGGGAGGAGTTCTGTTACTTTGAATTTCAAAACATCTGAGCAATGGTAATATAGATGTGGTTATTTAAAATATTGTACAAAATTTAGTGTGTTCCTGATGCTTACTAAACAGTCATCTTAAATCAATAACCAATGACTGACTGCCTCAGAAATACGTACTTGTTTCAATTTTAATTATTTATGTTTATAACTCTCGCTATCAATTCTTGTTGCATATTTGTAAACTTAAATTTTACAAAGTGCCCTGAATGAAAACTTGACATGTTAAATCATAGTTTCATTTATCTGTGTTTATGCTATAGTATAAATTTTGATATTATAGAGTTCCCTTTGCAAGACAATCAAACTGAATTAGGAAAACCCTTAAAAACAGTAAACTCTTTCGACACTACTATTTAGCCTCATGGCCACTAGATGGCACTGCTGCTATTTGAATGGGATTTCATTTCCAAATTTTCAACTTTTTTTTTTTTTTTTTTTTTTGAATGTAGTTTGGTAATGATTTGGGGTGTCATTTCTTAGGAGTTATGCAAACAGAACAGAAAATACCTGGCACTTTATGTATTAACAACTATGGTATTTTTCTTGGATGAAGAAGAAACCCTACAAAGGTAACTTAACTTCCTAAGGATTCTTGGGGAAGAGTGATAAAACCAGAATTGGGAAAAAGTTCTTCCGTCTGCACATCACCAACTTCTAAGTGGAAAGAAAATCTCATCTGTGAATCACAAACCCATCAGCAAATCCACTCTATAACATGTATTATACAACCAATCTTACTTGGCTTTTTGATGATGATCTTCTCCTTGGAAACTGGATACGTGAGTCATGTGGACACATGGTTTTGGCCAAAATTACATGAGAGAGTAGATTTAACAAGATGATTCCTATCTCCAGGTTCATCTCTTCATGGAGAGGTAGACCTACCAGTCATACACACACACACACACACACACACACACACACACACACACACACACACACACAGACACGAGTATCCCTAAACGTTTATTGTTGTTGTTGTTGTTTTGTGTTTTGTTTGTGTAGTTGGTTGGTTTTTGTTCTTTTAAACTAAAGAAGCATACGACACAGAGCATGTCTGTGGCAATTTCTAGTGTCATTTTTTTTTTAGAGTCCTGGTGTGGAGAACACTGTTGAGTTTCAGGGGAGACTGTTCTGACCTTCGGTAACTGACTTGAGTAAGGAGAAAGGAAAGGCAGGACTGATGAAAAGTGAAGTCAGGTATGTGGTTAGAGGCAACCAGCAGCTTTGGGTACTCTTCATTCCAGAGAGAACCAAATCTGTCCAGTACCTCCCAGGGTAATTGACAAGTGGCAGAAAGGGGAGAGGAACTTCACACTCACTAAGACCCCATCTCAAGAAAAGAAGACGGGGGGGGGGGAGGGAGGGGTGAACGTGCCCTGAAAAGAAAACGAGAGAGAGAGAGAGAGAGAGAGAGAGAGAGAGAGAGAGAGAGAGAGAGAGAGAGAGAGAGAGAGAGAAAGCACTAACATTGCAGCTAGCCTTGGGAAAATCTCCACAGATGAGCATTAAGTAGCTCGCATTAGCAGCCTACACACGTAGAGGAAGGCTAGCACGCCGTTAATATAATGCAGGAGAGGGATGATAGACCTGGGAGTGGACAATGGAAGAGCTAGTTTTGGATAAAACAAAAAACCAACCATTTCTGAGGACTCGGGTTTTTTTAGTGTTGCTGCTGGAGTGAGTTTAGGACACTCAGGCCTTAGGCCACAGAGCACATTGATCCAATGGTGCATCAATTTATACTTTGTGAGAATATATACAATTTAGCCACCTTAAAAACAATTTATACATACACCATAAAAATAGTTTACTGGCTCCATGACTCTGAGGTGCTATTGGGCCAGAAGAAAAGGAAAATAGTCTCATAGAAGTATCTAAGACTCCAAGTTTAAAAAAAAAAAAAAAAAATCCAACATCATCTTCGCTGTGTTCCTTCATCTTACTCTTGGGAAAATTTCGGCAGATAGAGAGAGGAGAGGAGGGAAAAGGGAATGAAAATGAGAAATCTAAGAGAGACTAGGAAGTCATGGAAAGAAGAACCCAGGGTTATAGGAGAGATTAAACCCAACTCAAGTTTGAATGTTTACTACACGTATTTTTTACAATGAATTCAATCACCCTTCTCTTTTCTCTTCCTGCCAGTGAATCATGGCTTGAACAGTATTCTAGGTAACTTGGGGCAGATAAAATCAAACTTTGGAGTGAAGCGGAGGCAGCTGAATGGCTGGCCATAGGGGCGGCAGCGGCAGCACCCAGCATCGGAGGCCGCTAACGGAAAAGACACAAGGGAATTCTCCATCTAGCCTACTTCACCCAGATTTGGTGTATCTCTCCCTGCCCAAGGCTTAAATTACACTGCATAGGAAGAAAGGGTGGCCTTTTTTCCTTGAAGATCCAGTAGATCCACCCAGACTAAAAGGCTAATGCTTCATAGTCCGAACAAGCCGAGTCCCAAATTCTCCCGTGCACGGTAAACTCTTCTCTTGAAACTCCAGGACTGCAAAAATCTAAGGTTTTCTTGTTTTGTTTTGTTTTTTGTTTTGTTTTTGTTTTTGTTTTTGTTTTTTTTGGTGGGTTTTTTGTTGTTGTTTTGTTTGTTTGTTTGTTTTTGTTGTTTTCTTTTGGGTGGCTCTGGCTTCAGGGGCACAACCAAACAAGTCTGCATTATGGTATTTCCAACAGCCTAGCTGGGTCGTACTGGACTAATTAGATAAAAGCGGGTGATCACATCTTTGTGTGCCGGAGGAGCAGGCTGCGGTAAAAGTAGGACTGTGGCTCTGGTTGCTTTCTCTACGCAAAAGCGGTGATCGCGGACACGTGGTGATTCCCTCTTAAGCTGTCCCTTTGTGGGACCTGAAATCAGGGTGCTTTAGATGAACCAGCCGGTAAAAGTGAATCGTCTCTACAGAATCTTCCGAGCACTGACCCCGCTTCCCCAGCGCACTCTCTTGACACTTTCCCTGGAGTTCCTGCACTAACCGAGAAAGTCAGAGCTTCTGTCAACTGCGCTTAACAATTACTAAGAAAATATTGTGACGATGTTGCAGGGCGTAAGGGGATATGAGGGGGTGCAGTGGAGGAGTTAGTTTGGACAGCAATTTGCAAAGGAATATTAACTTTGAATTCTCCGGGTCACCGCGGGGGTAAAAGGATTGTCATTGCACTACATAGCTGCTCCTCTAGGTGGCGGACTTTAGTACCAAACAACCACTAGGCAAGTGTTGACTTCAAATAGGATTAAGCTTCTTGGTGGTTAAAAATAATAGTAGTAATAATATAGAGGTGTGGGGCTGTTTTTTCCCCTTTGGGGTATTTATTTATTGCAGGGAAAAGTCATTGATTTTCCTAAGCAAACTGTGTTTCTCCTTCGCTTGGTGGAAAATAAAAAACTGTTTGAATAAATAAGTTATTTCTGAACATTTTGTTGTCAAAGTGTTAAATGTTCCCGTCATTTTTATTCAAACACTAACATGATTACAGCCAATTATATATTCACCAGTGTTCTTTATTTTAGAGTAATTGTACTTGTCACTAATAAAACAGAGGCATAATGGATCGCTACTGTTCCGGATTTTCAAGCAATTTTATGTAATTTGATTGAATTATACATCTTATCTGCTACTTTTTTATTTTTATATTTGGAGATCCTATTTTCTTGAAAATTGCGGTTCTATGCTTGTGTTACTGCTTTTCCGGTAACGTACATTTCGGTAATGCCGAGAAATAGAAAGAATCTCTTTGAAATGTCGGAAATCAGTTGCACACACATACACACACCTGCTTCAGCATCGGGAAGGCTTGAACTCTATGGATCAAGGGAGTATGGACAGTGCCTATGCTTCCCTCACAAGTTCAATGCCAAGGAAACTCCCCATGCACCCCAAAGGCAGTGACCTCCCTGCCTGATGAAGCCTTTGGGGCTTTATTTCTTTCCGGTAATGATACTGTTGGATGTCTAGGGCTTCAAACATGCTGAGACAAGCCGACCATGGATTCTGTTCATATGCAGTATGTACCAAGGGGATGGGATATACACAGCACAGCTGAAAGATAAACTGTATACACCACTGTAATTATACAACCCTCAAGTGCCCTACCTACCAACTCATCCTCCACCTCCCCACAATTACAACCATTATGTATTTGGGCTTTTCTTTGGGCTTCAGATATACTTAAAGGACTAGCATCGATTTACACCCTGCTTTAAATCATTACATTTTTTTTAAAATGGGTGAAACACACCCATCTACTCAGGGTACATATATTGGAGCAAATTAAAGAAGGAACCTGACAGCAGACGGGCAGGGCTATAATCTTATAGAGCCATCGCCGAAACTGTGGGAGCAGAGAATGTGCAGTTCTCTTCCCAGGAAATCTTTTCAGCTTCTAGGACAGGACTCAAACGCCCCGCTAGGAGCTGCCGCTGTGAGATGGAGCCAAAGGCTCTGACAAGTGGCTTGTGTATGACCCAATATTTATCAATAACAACAACAACAAAATCAAGTGAAACCAAGGCTTGGGATTTTGAACTGCCTATGAAGCCCTGGCGGATATACACGGGCGAATAATGTCTCTGGAGACCAGTTGGCTCCATTTGTCCGCCCTAGGGAGCAATCCCCGGGCAAAATCCAGTGCTAATTGATCTCAACCAGCCACAAGATCAGCTGTAAATGTTCGAGGGGACAAAGAAAGAGCAGTGTGCTCTAAAGATACTCTGAGCACTTTTTCAAGCAAATAGGGGCGTGTAATCAATAGCACGTACATGAATATAAATAGAGAAAGAGAATTACTTTAATTAATTAGGAAATAATGTTTCATGCACAATTCCAGACCTTCTCAATACCCAGATTCTCTCACTCACGATTTATTTTGTGGTCTGAACCTAGAACTCTCTCTATGAAAACCTTCCGGCCCAGTTTTGTGATGTGAGACAGTTAGCAGCATATACTTAGCTTAATTGGGGGGCCTTTCTCTCTTCTTTGGGGGTGTTTATTCTAAGGCCAAAGGGTGGGTTGCTTGGGCAGAAATCCGAGCAAGCAGAACGCCTGGCCCTGCAGGCGATCGGGAAGCCTTAAGCCGAGAAAGAACGGGATTGAACCTCTTTACCCGCTCTCGGAGACCACGCGGCTGCCATCAACTAGCCGCAACCGCCTGCTCTGGGAAGAGCTGGGATTCTTCTGAGTTTCCATTTCCTAGTTGTCTCTTTCTTCTTACCTAACAAGTCCACGCTCTACGAGAAAAAGAAAAGGAGACGGAAGGAGAGAGAGAGGAAGTGGGGGGGGGGGAGAAGTGGAAGGAGGGAGAGAGAGAGAGAGAGAGGGTGAAAAGAAAAAAAGGATACAGTGAACCCCTTTGCAGTGAGGGCTTGTCACAAGCTGAGAGCCAAATTTGCCTTGCCGGACTGAGCTTTCATCCCAGACATGGCTTTCTCTCCCCTACTTATCTAAGGACAAACCCAGGAGGAAGACACCGAATTTGGAGAAATAGATCCGGGATTGTTTAATATAAAAATGCTCCCACCACCTTTGCTGTCGGTTCTGAAAAGGAATTGGGCTGTTTTAGCTCTCTTTTGGTGATGGTAGCAGCTTGCTTCTGTGCCCTGCAGCATGTAGCTTGCTCTGTCGGATGTCTCCTTCCTGTGTGAGGCTTCTTGGGAAGATCCGGAGAGAAGTGGTGTGTAACTGCTCTCCCCTACTGGGTTCAATACTCCTTAGTTGTTATTGAATATTCGAATTAACTTCAGCACCACGCACTGGTATTTCAGCTCAGAGTTGTGCACTATGTCAATACAAGCTCACAACCTTTAACTGGTTTCCTCCTAGCACCCCCCGCCCCCTCCCGCGTTCACCATAGCAGATGACCTATAAAGCCCAAAAATATTGATCTGTTGGTGCATACTTCCAGTCTGATGTGCAAAATCCAGACATCTAAGCTGAAAGTTGCCTCCTCAGAAGGGGAGGGGGGATCTGGAGATGAAACCTAAAAGCAAGGCCTCTCTCCGGCTGGATCGCACTTGGCAGGCGTGGACGACAAAGGAACTCAGGGTGAGCGCACAGGGAGGAGAGGAGAGCAGAGTCGTGCTGACTGGAGAGTGCCTGGCGAAGCTCAGCGGCCAGGAACCACGGCCCCCTACAGCCATTGCGGCGGGGCCCCCAAGAGGGTGGGCAGACAGGCCCTTTGGCAAACACTAGAGCCACAGGTTTTGTTCTGCTTTGGGTTGGGTAGGGTGGGGCGTGGGGAGGACCTAGAAGAACCAGGACTAGAGAGCGGAAGAGGCAGGTGGGTATGAATTATGTGCATTGGAAGTTTGTGTGTTTGTTTGGTTGGGTTTTTATTTTGTTTGGGACACTTGCATTTAATTTTTGGTAAGGAAACAGACATTTTATTAGTACACAGGTTGCTTTCTCTCCTGGCTTTGGCACTGGAGTACCCTCAAGAATGCAGTTTTCCCTCTCCTTACTCTTCTCCAGACTTGCATTGGGCATTAGTTACTCCCTGTATTATATTTATTCATCTCATACACAACCCTTGGGTGTTCTATGCATTTTGTGGTCCTTTACTACCTAGGGGTGACTGTTGGTGAACCGACCCTCTAGTAGTTGCACTTTTTTTTTTTTTTTCAGTTTTCTCACACAACTGACGGGGCCTTCTGGAAGGTTGCTTCTGAACATAGGGGATTTCATCTTTGTGTTCTCAGGAAAGTGATTTAGGCTCCCACTGAAAATCACACTGATAGTATAACCAGGGATAGGATAGTTAGGGCCTCTGGGTCATAGGCGCGCTCTGCACTTTGTGTGTGTGTGTGTGTGTGTGTGTGTGTGTGTGTGTTTATGAAATCATTTTTTTTCTTTTTCTTTCAAGATGCATTAATGGACAAACCAGGAAATACAGCATAGTCATACATGCTGGATTTTGTAAGTCTATTTGCTTCCTTTTCAAAAATATTGGGGATGGGTGGGGAGAACTAAGAAACCAAACCTTGTCTTCCATTTATAGTCCTGAGACCATCCTTCCACTCTCTTTCTTCCCTCATCAGTTTTTCCGGTCCTCTTGGAAAAGTAGACTGCATTAATTCCTTGGGCAACTGGGAGGCAAATACAGACACTCGCTTTTCAAGGCTGGCTTGTCCAGCTGGTGTGTGAGAGAATTTCTCCCAATTGGATCTGATCTACAAGTCGAGCAAAGCTTCCTTTCTTACTTACCAGGGGCTTGGCTCCTTAAACTACCCACTCTCAAAAGTTCCAAGCTGCTGGCAAATAACAGAAAACACATAAAAGTGCAGCAGGCCTTCCTATTCACCAGAGATATTCAGGATATTCTACAGAGACACTGTTCAGAGAAACTCAAGGCATCTTGGCTCTAGGATGATGGCATTATGCTTTGAGTCTCTCTGAGATTGTTGGTACCAGTTTTGGGGTGCCATTGGATCTAGCTTCACTGGACACATGGCTATGTCAAAGAAATGTGCCCAGAGAACTCCATGGGTCTCTGAAGACCACTTCCCTCCTCTTCTTCCTCCTCCTTTTAGCCTTCTGGTTCCTGAAGTGGTTCTCTAGCTTATAGAAGTTAAACATTTCGACTCTCAAATATGAGGCTCTCCCATAGATTTTTTTTCTCAAGGTTCTCAAGCAAAATTGCCAGTGCCACAATGTTATGATGGAAGGATGCTGAAATGACAGGCCTAGTAGACGCTTGTCTTAATCATCCGCTTCTTAATTTAGTTTTAGAGCTCTGTGTGCGTGTGCGTGTGCGTGTGCGTGTGCGTGTGCGTGTGCGTGTGCGTGTGTGTGTGTGTGTGTGTGTGTGTGTGTGTGTGTGTATGTGTATCCACTCCCAGCGTATCTGTGCGCCCTTGAGGACATTAAGGGTGCGTGCCTGAGCCTGCTGAGAGCAGCCTCTGACAACCTGCAGCTCCCTAATGAGTGACAAGGCAGGGCTGCTGAGGAAAAGTAACACTTCCCTGGTGTGAAGACCTCTTACTGAGAAGTTTAGTTCACTACTGTTCTCGCAAACCTAATCGTATAACCTGTAACCAAAACCCACAGAACAAGGATACAACACGCTAAAGAGTAACTTCTAATCACTAAATGTTAGCACCATTACCTGCTGTTAGGAAGTGATTACAGACAAGTTGGCTCTAGGGAGGGCAGACTTCATTTGTTACAGAATCTCTTGAAAATACCTGGATGTCTCAGCATGAGATCTGCTGACTCCCACATGTCAAGGGGTCACAAACGGTCCTGTGCATTTGTAAGAAGAGAACTTTAGCTAGACTTTGTCCCTGCTCCCAAGGGAAAGGTGGAGATAGATAAATATGGCTCACCCTTGTCAGTAGAATGTAAGGAAGGCCAAAAGCAAAGAATTGTCCCCAAGGAAGACAATGTGGCTTCCACCTTCAGAAATAAAATGAAAATGAGATCCCTCCTGTTCAGATGAGGTACACTGTGGAGCCTTGGATGTTAATTAAAAATCTAGAAGGAATAATCTAATCCATTTCCCAAGAATATTCTATTGGAATTGCTCACTATACAATTGGTGTCCTCTTTGGGGGTGGGTGGGTGGGTGGGTGGGTGGTGAATGAGAGCTGAGGCCTACAAGTTCACCACTATGTAAACCAAGAAATCAAATTTAATCTGACACGCTGTTATGTTCACTACTTCACTAACACTACACATTTGCAGGTTTATAAGTGTGAGGTTAAATTGATTAGGAGGGAGACTTGCACTGATTGGGGAATTGGTTTCCGGTCTGAGACCACTGGCTGCCTGCCCTCTGTCTTCTAAAGGTAATCACAGAGGCTGAAAACAGGGCTTTATATGCTGAGGGAAGAGGCCTATGGTGGACGTGGGCAGGACTTCAAATCCAATTTGCACCCAAATTGGTTGGTAGGATATACAAAGCCCCATCCAGAGACTTTCAACTTCACAATAGTTTGTCTAGAAGTCTCTTCCCCCTCTGCTTCAGCTAGCAGCTGATCTAAAAAGAAACCATGGCTGATACAAATATAAGCCACTGAGTAAACAGTTTTGTTGAAGAAGGCTGATATGCATATGTGTGTGTTCTGATATATATATGTATAAATATATATATAATATGTATATTCCCATCTCATCATAAAGAGCAATTAAAATGATTTAAAGGGATCCAAACTTGCTTTATTTTGGAAATTGCAAATAACCTTAGCATCAGTAAACTAGCTTTAATATTATACCAAGCCATATTCTATTTTATTTTTTTTACTATTAAACATCTTGTGTCGAGAGACTTACATTCATGCAACGTTAGAAATCTCACAGTACATCTTTAATTTGCATGCAAAAACATTTTTTCAGCACTATAGTCTTGACATACAAAAATCAGATTATTGCAGCTCTCACTTTACAAATCCCAGTTTTTGCTCTTTGAAAGTAAACAGAAGAAAACCTTACTTTGCCTGCTAATTTCTTCTACAGGATAACTAGACAATACACACTTAGCTTTAACCTAAGAAGCACCTCAAAACATTAAAAATTCATCAGTCAGTGCTGGTGTTGTATACAAGGAACACTCCTCCAGCTCACTGCTGAGCTCAGATTGGAATAAAATGTCCAATGTTAACAAACAATACCCACGTTTGGCACTTTGTGTATTAAATTGATCAAACAGATTTTAGGAGACACAATGCACAATTTGTACAGACCTGATTGAGTTAATATAATATCAGCAAATTTTACATCGAAATGATTCTGTTTCTTTTCTTTGTGTTTAAAACCAGCACAGATTACAAATTTTAATGATCTGAAAATGTTTGGTATACAAAATCATGCTTATTTCAGTATTAGCAAAAACACAAGAAATTTTTCAACACAAACACCCAGCTGTGTCTATTTTAAAAGCAGTTCAATGACAGCTTGCACTTATGAGCATGCAATCAGCTAATTTCGCTTTTTTTTTCTTCTGTGTTAATCAACACTTTCCTTCCTGCATATCAGAGTACAAATAGTATAGTTACTCCACATCAGTAAATGTTTACGTAACCTGTCCTTTCCCAAGAATCCGGTTACACCGAATCATTTCACGCTAGACCGACTACGAAAACGTACCGGGGCCGTCCACCTCAGAGGGAGCCCCGGGAGCCATTATAAGCGGTGGTGAGAAGGGGGGTTGGGGGGATGGGGAGGAGTAGGTGGAGGAGTGGAGGGGAGAGGAAAGGAGGGAGGGAGAAGGGGTGGCCTAGTGAAAAGGGGAGAAGGAAGAGGGGAGGAGGAAGGAAAGCAAGCCAGTTGGGGAATCACTGTGAAGACTGGGCCAGAATGGGCCGGAGGAGGAGAAAGAGTGGAAGGCTAAGTAAACCGGGCAACTGGGGCTCACAGATCTCTCTAGCTGTGACAAACCCCAAGCTTAGAAATCAACCTTTGGAGACTGACGTGACTTGCAAAGTAGATTGCTAGAACCCTGGAATTTTTCTTCCTGCATAGCTTGCTTTAACGTAAGCGGATTTGTAGAAATAGATCCAACCAGTGGAAGGATATTTGGGGACAAATATTCAAAGGTCCCTTACAACATTTCTAACAGATATATTAAAAATTGCTAGCTATTTATAATTGTGTATTATTCTCCCTAATGTTTTTCTCTCTCCTACCCTACCCTCTGCCCAAGCCCCATTTCAAAGTTGGGGGTGGGGACACTGGAATGGCTCACTATTAATTTGAGTTTTTATCTATTACATTTTATGCTAAATTTAAACGTCGTACATAGGCCCTGCTTTTGCTCCCTCCACCTTTTAAAAATATCAAGTCTGCCAGATCATTTAGCTAAGATCTCATCAAAGTGAAGAATGCTTGCATGGCTAGAGTAATTTACCTTAAAGAGGAGGGGAAAGGTACTCGTGACCTATGTGTCTCCACCTCCTTCTTCTCTTGGGCTACATCCTCTTTACAAGGTGGCGTGCTTCGAGCCCGTGAGGGCTGGAGACGCTTCTGATCCGTGTGCTGCAATTTCTGGGATATGCTGGGCCTTAGCCCGGGCCCTAGTCCTGGCCGCGGGATTCTTTTAAAGCTCTTGAATCACAAGCTATCCATTCATTTGAGCCTCCCTACCAAACCATCCCTAACCCCCGCCCTCCCAAAGCTGGGACTGTCAAAACTACGTTCGCCAGGCTCCCGAGAGAATTCCAGCCGCATCCAGGAATGGCAAGAGCTGATTTCAACATACTGATATTTCAAGATTGAGGTTTTAAAGAAATAAAGCATTTGTGAAGGGGGGAGCAAACACAGGATTTAAAAGAAAAAGGAAGGAGACACCCACTCGTATATTTTCTTCAATGTCAAGCAAAATGACAATATTTTCAGGGTGATCGATCGCGGCTACCGGCTTCCAGTTCTGCCTAGAAGCTGTAGAGGAGGTGGAGTGCCCGAGGAGGAAACGCGACCGGGTCACCCGAGCCTGAGCGCGAATCTTGGAGTGAAGAGAGACATACGCAGCGCGCACGTGTTACCTGCTTTATTTCGGGACTGTTTGGTACTGTGTTCGCACTGGGCATCTCTCCGCCCGGAAGGCCGCCCCCGCACGCCGCCCTCAGCCCCTCTTCCTGGCCGAGCTCGCCGAGGGCCTCAGAAACCCGTAAGTACCGGCCTGGCCGTGGCCGCCCCCGCCCCATATCAGGTGCCAGGCTCCCCCGAAACCGGGCTGTCCCGGGCCGCTGGCCCACCGATTCCGAGGGCGCTTCCCGGGCTGCTGCGTCGCTAAGGTTCACGCCCTCTCCTGCACCCTCACAGCTCGCCCCTCCGCCGCGCCCCCGCTCTTAGAGACAAAATTGGATACAAACTTTAATCAATAAGGATAAATATTGACGCGCAAAAGAAAATAATCCCATAGAGAGAGGAGGCCGCAGGCGAACGGCCGGGGACCGGGACGCACGCCCCGAGCAAATCCTGACCGGGTGGGCGAGCTCCCGCCGATCCCCGCGCGGCTCCGGGGCCCGGGCCCGCCACCCGGAGGGGGCAGGAGCAGGGGGCGGGTCCGGGGCGGGGCGGGGGTGGGCGGGCCCTGGGCTGCCGATTGGTCGACGGCCAGCTAGACGCTCCCGCACGCCGCCGGCTGTGATTGGTGCAGCCGTAGGAAAGGTTAAACCAAAAATTTTTTTACAGCCCTAGTGTGCGCCTGTAGCTCGGAAAATTAATTGTGGCTATAGCCGCCTCGATCGCTGTCTCCCAGCCTCGCCGCGGCCGCTCCGGGACGCGCCCGCCCGCCGCCCGGCTCTCCCCCCCTTCGGGCTGCCGCTGCTGCTGCTGTGACTGCTGCGGCGCGAGGAGGAGGAGGCAGCGGGGGGAGGGGGAGGCCGGGCGCGGAACGGAGCGGGGCGCTGCACCCCGGGCGGCGGGTTGCTTCTGCCTCTTGCTTTTTTTATTTCTCTCTCTCTCTCTCTCTCTCTCTCTCTCTCTCTCTCTCTCTCTCTCTCTCTCTCTCTCTCTCTCTCTCTCTCTCTCTCCGTCTCTCCGTCTCTCCGTCTCTCTCTCTTGTCTCTCTCCTCTCTCGCTCCCTCTCTAGCTCTCTCTAATTCTTGAGGGGTGGTTGCAGCTTTTGCTACATGCCTTGCCAGCGCCGGAGCCTGCGGTCCAACTGCGCTGCTGCCGGAGCGCTCAGTGCCGCCGCCGCCGCCGCAGCCGCCTCCACCCGCTCCCCCCGCGCCCCGCTTCGAACCCACCGGCCGCCCGCCGCGCCGCTACCCGGCTACCGCGCCGCCGCCGCCGCCGCCGCCCCCCGACGCCTGGGTGATGCTGGACATGGGAGATAGGAAAGAGGTGAAAATGATTCCCAAGTCCTCGTTCAGCATCAACAGCCTGGTCCCCGAGGCCGTCCAGAACGACAACCACCACGCGAGCCACGGCCACCACAACAGCCACCACCCCCAGCATCACCATCATCATCATCACCACCACCACCCGCCGCCGCCCGCGCCCCAGCCGCCGCCGCCGCCGCCCCAGCAGCAGCAGCAGCCACCCCCGACCCCGCAGCCCCCGCAGGCACGAGGCGCCCCGGCAGCCGACGACGACAAGGGCCCGCAGCCGCTTCTGCTCCCGCCGCCCGCAGCCCTGGACGGGGCCAAGGCCGACGCGCTGGGAGCCAAAGGCGAGCCGGGCGGTGGGCCGGCAGAGCTGGCGCCCGTCGGGCCGGACGAGAAGGAGAAGGGCGCCGGTGCCGGGGGGGAGGAGAAGAAGGGGGCGGGCGAGGGCGGCAAGGACGGGGAGGGGGGCAAGGAGGGCGACAAGAAGAACGGCAAGTACGAGAAGCCGCCGTTCAGCTACAACGCGCTCATCATGATGGCCATCAGGCAGAGCCCGGAGAAACGCCTGACGCTCAACGGCATCTACGAGTTCATCATGAAGAACTTCCCCTACTACCGCGAGAACAAGCAGGGCTGGCAGAACTCCATCCGCCACAACCTGTCCCTCAACAAGTGCTTCGTGAAGGTGCCGCGCCACTACGACGACCCGGGCAAGGGCAACTACTGGATGCTGGACCCGTCGAGCGACGACGTGTTCATCGGGGGCACCACGGGCAAGCTGCGGCGCCGCTCCACCACGTCTCGGGCCAAGCTGGCCTTCAAGCGCGGGGCGCGCCTCACCTCCACCGGCCTCACCTTCATGGACCGCGCCGGCTCCCTCTACTGGCCCATGTCGCCCTTCTTGTCCCTGCACCACCCCCGCGCCAGCAGCACTTTGAGTTACAACGGCACCACGTCGGCCTACCCCAGCCACCCCATGCCCTACAGCTCCGTGTTGACTCAGAACTCGCTGGGCAACAACCACTCCTTCTCCACCGCCAACGGGCTGAGCGTGGACCGGCTGGTCAACGGGGAGATCCCGTACGCCACACACCACCTCACGGCCGCTGCGCTCGCCGCCTCGGTGCCCTGTGGCCTGTCGGTGCCCTGCTCTGGGACCTACTCCCTCAACCCCTGCTCCGTCAACCTGCTCGCGGGCCAGACAAGTTACTTTTTCCCCCACGTCCCGCACCCGTCAATGACCTCGCAGACCAGCACGTCCATGAGCGCCCGGGCCGCGTCTTCCTCCACGTCGCCGCAGGCCCCCTCGACCCTGCCCTGTGAGTCCTTAAGACCCTCTTTGCCAAGTTTTACGACAGGACTGTCCGGGGGACTGTCTGATTATTTCACACATCAAAATCAGGGGTCTTCTTCCAACCCTTTAATACATTAACATCCCGGGGACCAGACTGTAAGTGAACGTTTTACACACATTTGCATTGTAAATGATAATTAAAAAATAAGTCCAGGTATTTTTTATTAAGCCCTCCCCCACCCCCCATTTCTGTACGTTTGTTCAGTCTTTAGGGTTGTTTACTATTCTAACAAGGTGTGGAGTGTCAGCGAGGTGCAATGTGGGAGAATACATTGTAGAATATAAGGTTTGGACGTCAAATTATAGTAGAATGTGTATCTAAATAGTGACTGCTTTGCCATTTCATTCAAACCTGACAAGCCTATCTCAAAAGGCTGCCAGATTTCCATGTGTGCAGTATTATAAGTTATCATGGAGATATCTGGTGGACGCAGGCCTTGAAAACAACCTAAATTATGGAGAGAGTTTAAAAATGTTAAACTGTAATTTGTATTTAAGAATTTGTAGTAAAGGTGCCCAAGAAATTATATTGGCCATTTATTGTTTTGTCCTTTTCTTTAAAGAACTGTTTTTGCCTTTTGTTTACTTTTAGACCAAAGATTGGATTCTAGCAAATGCACTTGGTATACTAAGTATTAAAACAAACAAACAAACAAACAAACAAACAAATGAAAAAGGAAAGTTGTTTAGTTGGCAACACTGCCCATTCAATTGAATCGGAAGGGGACAAAATTAAGGATTGCCTTCAGTTTGTGTTGTGTATATTTCGATGTATGTGGTCACTAACAGGTCACTTTTATTTTTTCTAAATGTAGTGAAATGTTAATACCTATTGTACTTATAGGTAAACTTTGCAAATATGTAACCCGTGTTGCGCAAATGCCGCATCAATTTGAGTGATTGTTAATGTTGTCTTAAAATTTCTTGATTGTGATACTGTGGTCATATGCCCGTGTTTGTCACTTACAAAAATGTTTACTATGAACACACAGAAATAAAAAAAATAGGCTAAATTCATATATATCTTGATATTTTTGTCTCTTTTATTAAATAGAGCTAATGTGCAAAATACCATCCGATTTATAGGGAATTTAAAGGCTTTTTCAGCCAAGTTGGAGTTTAAACTGCTCCTTTAATTTCATCTGAGAATAGTATCATTTTTCCCTTTGTGAAAAAAATTTTATCAGAAGCAGGCTACTTAATAAATACTAGCTTTAAATGAAGTACAGGCTTTTCAGCTGATATCTTTGTTTTTGTAGATATACAGCAAAAGAAGATATTCAATTTTATGGGCATAGCTGTTTATTCTCTGCTTTATTTTAAACTCAGTTGATAGAATGCCCTTTATATATACATATATATTGTTTCAGGTATCTTGTTTATAGAAGTTGGCAAATTATAAATAAATATGTGTACATAGTTAGAAGTGAATAATAAACACACATGTGTATATATATACATATATACATATACATATGTATATATGCATACATATCCCTTCAGTTCAGGTACAATTTGCGCTATGAATGCTGCAAACATTTTTGTTTAAATATTTGTATTTATACTTTTGAAGTCAGCATTTATTTTTGTGGCTGTTTACCCACAATGAACAAATTCTAATAAAGATGTGCTGAGTTGCGACATAGAGCTTGCTGAAGTGATCACCTGTTGTAATGACTCACAGACGGATGTCGATATTTAAATTTTTAATTACAACTTAAAATTCTGATTATTCAGAGTAAAATATCCCTATCTTCCTTCTCTATTTTTACAACATAGAGGTTTTGTTTGATTCTTTTTAACATATTTGTATAATTCAATTTACAGATGTATTTCTTTTGCTTGAATTGAATCATTTTTGCTTTAAGTGCAATATGCATATATATATGATATATTGCATGCGTTCATATATGCATATATATGAGACAAAATGAAAACTTTTTCAAACTGTTTCAGACAGCCCACTTGCTATAACTCCAGAAAATAATTAGAAAACCTGAGTTAAAGGTTTAGTAATTAATTGGGTCCTGTGGTGATTCCGTGGAAGACAAGTTGTTCATTTGTTACATTTGTGTAGTCTGAAATGTGTTCTGCAGTAATGCAATAAGCTGCCCACTTCTTACAATGGGCCCAGTGAAAAATAATCTGTCCCTAAGATGTTATCAGCCAGCACTTTAGAGGTTACTCAGGGAAGGGGCCTGGTGGAGAAGCAGGTTGGCTAACATTGATTTGAAATTCAGAAGAGTTGATGTTGGAAAATGGGGGTGACTGGATTGTGAATGAAGGGAGGAAAAAGGGGAACAAGGGGAGGGGGGCAAGAGAGATCCCAGGAAATTTTGAAAACCTACAATCAAATTTAAAACCTGGAATCAAATTTAAAAGAGATAAGCAAAAATAAACTGAAATGGCTAGTTTGGTTATCTTCTTTAGGGAGACAAGATTTTGTTTTTGTTTTCTTAATGTGAAAATAGATTCACCTTAGATATAAGTTTCTTGAAATCTAACAGTTGTTTAAAGTGAATCACAAGAAAAAGTACCAAAAATTACTGGGGAGGGGGGGAGAAGGAAGAAGAAGGCCAGGCCAGTGTGGTCTTAGCCAAAAGAAATCTTTGTTGCACAGTTGAGGGGCAAAGTAGCTCAGAGGAAGTCCTACATTTAGGCTGGGGCGGAAAGATGATGATTTATTGCTTGCTTCTGCTATGGGTTTCCTTTATGGAATGAGTACATACTATCACAGAGGACATACAAGAATTGCAAAAATTGAAAAGAAAGCTGAATTCACATAATAAAGCTAAAATGTGTAGCTATTGAAGGAACAATTTTATGTATGTTTTCCCTCTGGCCAAAGTAAATTAACTATCTATACTTATTTGTGATCTTATGAAGTATTTATTTAAAAGATAAAGAAATATAATTTCAATGGCAACCTTTTGTAAGTCCACAGTGAAGTTGCCTTTTTGTATTCGTGGGACTAGGTATTGGAGTAGAAGTGTGCTTTAGCACATGTCTAATTTACATATGTAGTAGATGTGACTGTAAGTTTGTTTATTAGGCTTCCTAGACATGAAAAAAAAATGTATTCATAGAAGGAGAAGTTGGTACCAGCTTTCTGAAGCCCGATGTGTGAACATTTCTTATTTCATTTTCCTGATCTACCCTACCCTCCCTCTTGATACTCTCTTTTAAAAATAGCAATCTGGTATGGCATTGGTACATTTAATTTTGCTTCAGACTAGTGGTTACAGTGTTTTCCAATGTGTTGTCACTAACTTTGGGGATTTATAGTCAGTTCATTCCAGACAAACACTTGTAAAACTTTTTGAGGATTATTTTCTTTCAAATTTATAATTGTTTAAAATTAAAGGCTGTTCTTTTGAAAACTTGGCAAAAGAAATTATCACAATTTAAAAATTGAAACTCCAAATTAAAATATTACAAATTTAGTATTTCAGTTTAATTGACATAACTGAAAATTAACCCAATTGTTAATACACAAATGCAGAGGCGTGATATAAAATACAGCAGTGAAGGTGTTTCTTCATCTAGTTGCAAAATTGGAGAAATCAAGTAAGTGACCTTATGCTCAAAATGTTCTTCCAGTGGCTTCTAATACTGGAATGACAGCAAGGGCAGAGGGGGGGAGGAAATCAGTCATGATTACAATATGCATTCAAGTTGGTACATATTTTACCCCAACAGATGGCTAAATCAAATATGATAGAATTCTGTATCAAAGTATGGATTTTTACATCGTGTAGTGTGTTTTCTATCTTCTCACTGAGCATTTGCATGCTTTGAAATAATTTTAATTTTGACAAATTAAGTTCGTGAACAGCTAATGTAGTTGGTTGTTTTTAAGGCTGAAAGCCTGCTGGAGAATTAGGTTAACAAAGGGTGAAGGTGAATATCACTAGAGATTTTAGTGCTGGCTGAGACCGGGCTGCTGAGGTTGTGTAACTATGCCTAGAGGGCGGGGTTCCTGTACATTCCTACTTCAGCAGATAACCTGCCCCCAGCACCACTCCAGTTTCTACCAGACAGATGGAAATCTCCAACGAAAATCTGCGCATCTCTTCCAAGAAGCAGGGTAGGTGAACATTCAATTTTACATTTCCCTCTCATTACGCTTCTACTCAAGGCCAGATCCTGGAGTTACAAAAAGAATAAGGGTCATCTATATTCTCTTTCACAAAAACATGCCTGAATTCTTGCTTCCTGTGAGAGTTTTAGGTGATATTCCAGTTAGCTGAAAATGCCATTTTCGATTTTCTTTTCCTTCTGATTTCCCACTTTTTTTTTTTTACCTCGATTGTCCTGCCTTCCTCCACGAACCCCTCCCCCAACCACCAATAGTTTAAAAACAGGCTTAGTTTTCAGCTCCAAAACTGATCCCTTTCCTCACTCCATGGATTGTTTTTTGAAGACCTTGTCCTGGGAAGGTAGGCCCAGGGACTCTGGGCTGCGAATATATGACGTAGTGTTATGTTTTGTCTTCCTCCCTCCCGATTTGGTCCCTCCTCAATCCAAGGTTCTGCTTCATGTCGGAAGACAGCCGAGGCGGCGAAGGACTAGAGAACTGTGAACACTCTCACCCGGATATGGGTAAGTGAAAGTCCTTTTTTCCTCACGTGGTGGTGGGTGGTTAGTGTGTCCCACAGGCGACTGTGATGGGCCCTTAGATGCACACTCTTGTAGGCTTAAGTGTTCCTCCTTTCCTCACTTGGAAATTGTTCCTAGTGAGTGGATTCCCACAGTTATGGGTGAAAGAATGCATGATTTGCCCACGTGGGCAGATATCATGGTGGATGCCTAGGTAAAAAAGATTTAGATATTTCACAGGAGAAAGAAAAGATGACATATTTATATGGAAAAGGCAACGGGGGAGACTAGCAGGTTCAGAAATGAAGGTTATTCGTTTAATAGAAATAGGATTTCTGAATTTCACAACTGCTTCACAGAATGAAGCACGAATTTAATGTTCAGGCCCGGGATTATTTACCCTCGGCAACAAGATGAAGCTCTTTATATATAAATCTCTCTCTCTCTCTCTCTCTCTCTCTCTCTCTCTCTCTCTCTCTCTCTCTCTCTCTCTCTCTCTCTCTCTCTCGTTGGTGTGTGTGTGTGTGTGTGTGTGTGTGTGTGTGTGTGTGTGTGTATGTGTGTGTGTGATGCTGCCCTCGCACCTACTTTCACGCTGGCATTGCCAGCCTTACCCCGTTGCGGCCTTCTCTCGCCCACCTCCTTGGCTTGGGTTAAGCCAGGGTCTCTGCAGTACTAAGAGGTCCAGTTCAGCGCCTGCCCTTCAAGAAAAGGAGACTTCTTGGTCTCTTGGAATACTAGGGAAATGAGCACCGTTCTGGGCTTGATTTTTGTCCCTGCTGGGAATAGCTCAGTTCCCGGCTTTGGAAATCTCAGGCAAATAATTGATTTTTAATACACACTTAGGAGCCAGCGCTATATGCTCCAGAGCCTGGCTGTCCCAGGGTGACTGCTAGCGCGCCAGACTCTGGCTGGCTCCTCCCGAAGCTCCCGGGAGGCTCGGCCACGGTGTTGGGATCCCTGTCTGCCCGGACTGACTCGGACTGAGGGAGAGCCCGGGCTGGACACCGAGGCAGGGGTCTGCCGGCGTTGTGGTCTCGAATTTGGGACTAACAGCAGAATGTGGGCCGATACTGCAAAGCTAGCTGAAGCCTCTGGGCAGCTAGGTTTGTGGGTGTGGGCCCGGGCTCGGATCACCACCGCCCGCCTCCCTGCCTAGGGAGCCGCGCTGCCGGCGAGCCGCAACGCGAGGGCGCTCTAGTCCAGGACACAATTGCCGCGTAGGGAACCGTCCTCCAGAGCTGAGGCTGCATGCCTTCCCTTGCTTCTTAGACTTCTTTGATCGCTCCTCCTTTTCCTAGAAGTTGTTAGTCTTTGTTTGCCAGGTCCAGTTTCAGATCTCAGTATTCACCCGGTGGCTGGTAAAACTGATTTTACAATAGCCCTCTATCACTTCTGTCTGGTTCTGCATTTCTGCCCACGCCTTGGGTGTTTTGGAAAGTGTTAGCCTCTGGGTAGGAATTTCCTGAACGCTAGGAACAGCCTGGAGTTGGAGAGACAAAAGCCAGACTGGGGAGCAGATTACCGCAGAAGCACGGAGATTTGCTAGGAATTATTTTCCTTTCGGAAGAACTGGATGGAAAAGATGAGGAGAGATGCAGAGGGATGCTTCCACCCGTACCTCCCACCTCCCTTTTACAACAGTCATGCTTAGGTGTTAAGCTTCCACACATCGCTACATCCCAGCCCTTTAAGCAAAACTTAAAATAGACAAAAATCCGGAGACTATGATCGGAGGAATTACTTAAAATAATAACAAGTAATTCAGAATTCTGTGTGTGAAGCTGCCAGGAGAGATGGAAAGCCCCACACCTTTTCCAGGCCTGTGGCCTACAGCATTTAACTATCTTTGGCATTATGGAAAAGCCAAGCCGCACAGCACAGGGGGCAGGAGCATATCGCTCTCATGGAGTGATTTGTAACTTCTGGTGGGTATGAAAGAACATGTTCAATAACTACAGTTTGAACACTCATTTTCCGCTAGAGTTGAATTTTCCTATATTGCTAGAATCTCTTAGTTGAAACGCCCACCTTCGTTTTCATTCTTCCTCTTCATCTCCTCTTACTGCTTCATTCTTTGTATGCTTTAAGGAGCAATGGGGTCTCCCCAGCATAGGCCAATTTTGTTTATTTGTTTGTTTGTTTTAATGCCTTTGAAGAGGAAGACTGAAAACCGTAATGGGGTTAGAAAGAATTGTGTCTCGGTTGGTTCTTTCATTTTCTCATGACTCTGAAATTTAATGACCTAATCATTGTTGTTTGAAGTTAAATTATCTGTTAAATTAGCCCTAAACAATAACTGATGATATTTTCCTTTTGGGTCTGGTTGCCCCTGAATTCTTGGCCCTACGTGGGTATGACAGGATCAAGGAAAATTTTTGATTGTGCACTATTATAAGAGTAACCAGACTCAAGGCTTATGTGCAGCGATTCTATGGATGATTTTTTTTTCAAAATATTTGGACCTTATAAATTGGAAATGATTTTTAGAACATGTGCTTAAGAAACCAAGACTGAAGCATGGATGTGAATGAGTACCTCTCTAGATGAAAAATACGAACACAATTCTCATTCCTGTCCAGAGGCCAAGCCTGAAAGGGATTACACACTCTTGGCGGCTAATAATTTCTAGCAAAAGAAAAATTAACTGTAGAAAAACTTGCAACACTGTTTTGGATGTAAATTCTAGGCATCTAAAGTATAGCTATTCCCTTGAGGCTGACATATGTTCACTTCACATTTATGGTAAGAAACAGTCTTGAAATGGTGCAGAAATAGTGCAGATTTACCCTCTTGTTCCTCCTATAAAGCTTATGCGGGCTTAGGAGGAAAACTTTCATGGGATATTGAGAGACCAACAGCTTTCTCCTCCACTATAAGAGGTAGCTAAAGAATTTTTAAACCGAATAGTATCCAAGTATCTGAGAAAACTTTGAAAATAGGAAGTACTATTGTATTTGTCCTATTAAAATGTTCTGAATGAGAGTAATTAGAGACTGGGATGAAAGTTGAGAAATTCAAAGTAAGAATAAGGTGGTAATTTTATTATTTAATACTTTGATAATTTCTATAATTAATGATGTGATTTTAAAGGTTGGCAAAGCTTTCTTGAGGAAAAAAAAAAGAGTGCTGTGCCGACATTATCAAAAAATATTCTGGGAACAATTAAGGAGAATCAGATAGAATTGACAGCAGGTATTACTTGTTTCTTATTTATCTATTATTTTTTCTGAAAATAAATACTGTTAATTAAACATGGCAAACTCTGATTGCAGGTTGGAAGACTAAAATTGATCGTTTCTGCATCAATAGTGTTATGTGTTACTACATTGATTTGTGTTTATTTATGCAGAGCTTTCAGCTATTTGCTTCCATATTTTCGAGTGTCCCTCTTTATTTTTATCACACATTGCTTTTAATGAAAGAGTTTATTGTAGGAAGCCAAACACAAGTAACTGGTCCATTTTAGGTACACCTCATAGGTGTGCTTAAATTCTGGGAACGTGACCAGTTATAAAATTGTTTATTAATACTTGCCTGTTAGCAATTAGAAACTTGCTTCTGCTTAAACCTCATGCTGTTTGAAAGCTTCCATTCCTTTCTTTACACATTGTATTGATGTGTTTCAATAAGGTAGAAAACATGATTTGGTGATCTTAAGTTTAGTAGAATGAAACTCATGAATAAGATATTCTCAATGGACTTGGTTGGGTTAACCTCATGAAAATAAACTACTCATGAGGTTTTAGCAGTGCTTTTTATGAAATATCAAGGAGGAACCATTTGAATATATAGATTGTACATTTATTTTAAAACAAGAGCCAACTCTTAAATATGCCAGGGGTCCTTATGCTTATGAAACCATTATGGATTCTTACATCTTATTCTATTAGTGTGCGTGTGTTATTACAACTTTTGAAGATAGTCATGCCTCTTACACTAAATACAGCACAGCACATGGATAGTACATACCAGGATTCATCTCAACACAAAATAGGAAAACCTGAGTCTGTGTGTTCATCATAAGTACAACGCAGGAGTAGGGGGATAAGATAATCCATGTTTGTGGTTCTCTGTTGACATTCCAAAACATTGAAAAAATGTTTGAAAATTAAAAACAAAAAACAAAGCGACCTGCTGTATTGAGGCCTATTTAGTATTTAAACTGCAGAACTTTTCTCAGCAAGGATGGCCAGTCATTTCTCTTAAGAGTTGGGAGTACAGCTACCAAAAGCATGTAGGGATTTTATTTTTCTTATACATTTGTTATACCTTTTATTCCCCCTTGTGAATGCATGAAATGCAGAAAACAAATTTATCCTAGATTCTTTTTGAGATCCAAGAGACCTTGGGAGGTGGAATGGAAATTCCTTTTTCTTTAGCAGTTGTCAATTGTGAGAAGAGGGGCCACAGGGAGAAGGGGCCATCCTTGGATCTAAAGTTTTGCAGAAGCTGGAAAGGGAAAGATAGCACTGAGGGCTACCTTGTTTCATTTTTCTTTTCCTTGTCAAGTCTTTGAAGCTAGGTAATGAAGTGGCTGTTGTGGAACCAAATGCTTTAAGCACTCTAAGGAGGTTGAGATTCCTTGTATCCCTAGTTGGTATTGAGTAGGACTTACCAGCCAATACACTCACTCACCAACTCCTCCCCTAGTCTTTCACGCATGCACCAGCTAGTCCTCACGTGCGTGGTGTAGTGGACAGTGTTGACTTGAATTGCTCTCTGGATGCAAGCCTTTCCTGTGAATGAACCCGAAAACACTCGACAGGTCGTGAATAATCGTTTTAATGAGTGTGCAAAGTGTGCGACAGGGTGCACCGAGTTGTCGGGTTAAACAAACAACTTGTACTCTGACCAAATCGGATTGTTAAAGTGCAAAATGATGTCAGTACCATTCCCACTGCCTTTCGGAAATCCACAGATCTGACACGCGGGAGTCCAATTTTCCCCATTAAAGAAAAATAACAATATTTTTCAACTGTGTGATCTTCTTAAATATTAACCAGAGCCAAACAAAACTTCGTTTGAGAATCACAGTTGTTTCTAACTGAAAAAGCAAAACAAAAAGGAGATACAAGAGGAGAAATAAGGACACATCAGCAATTCTGGGGGAGAACTTGTATTTCATATTTTACACATCCTTGATGATCAATAGTGTAGAAACCCTTCCTTCCGTTGCCTATATGCAAAGAACTGGGATGATAGTTTATTCCCATACTACTACTGAGTCTGTACACCTGTGAGGGCTTTTCCGCTGGAAAATTAACTCATATTTAATGTGTGCATATTAATCAGTATGAATGTTTGGTAGAAAGCAATAGAAGGGAATGCTAATGGGCCCCATCTAAAACAAAGACAGAGATTAGAGCTTCTCAAGATTCATACTCCAGTCAAAAACAGTTTTGTTTCACTGCCATTCTTGACAAGATCCACTTAAAATCACCTTCGTGGGCTCGCTTGTTCCTTTTTGAAATATTAAATAAGAAAACAAAGTAAGCATCGAAGTGTTTTTGAAAAGCAAAGTCCTTGGCACATTTCTTCTAAAAAAAAAAAAGCAGAGGAGAGAAATGTGTAAGATGTTTCTTTACCTTGCCAGTACCTTAGATACATTCAGATATCATATCTAATCTCTCTACCCCATAATTGTAGGGAGATGAAGATTGATACTTGTACTGGATTCAATGTTATGCATTTCTTTATTGAAGATGGCAAGTGTGTCATTGCCCAGTCTTTATAGATATCAGTTCTTAACATTTCAATCACTATGGAAAAAATGAAATATTAAGAGTGTAGTGGTAAGAAGACAGAATAAATAAGGAAGCTCAGATTTGTTCACTTAACCCCTATGTTGTTAGCTACATATCTATATGCCTGTTTTTCTAACCATCTATGTCACATATGTTTATTTATAACTAGTAGCAACTGTGTGAACTAATTGACCTAAAAAAGAAAGCTGAAATGTTTGACAAAGTAAGCAAGTCTTAGCTAAGTCATTATACTTTTGTCATTACAGTTACTAGTTTTACACTTGTGTCATTTGGCCTGATTTGTATAAAATAAAGATAATAAAATTCTGCTTCCATTATTAATTTTTCAAAAGATAAACAAGGATTTTGCTTTGTATATAGCAAACTTCTATATCAGACTACCAATTCAGAATATCCTCAGTTTTTAAATGAAATTTAACAAAATTGGTAATATTTGGACTGTGGTTATCTTCTCTGTGCTGACAGACTGACTGAAAGAATCTTAGGAGCCACTGAAAGAATGCATTCATTTTTTTGTTTGTTTGTTTTAGATGTACAAACAGCAGAGCTAGAGGGTGCGCCTGTTTTTATGTGTATATGTGTGGTTAAAGAACTATACTATCAAAACATTAATTATATTTGAAAGAGCAGGAACTTGTTGTAGAGAGAATTACAATGCTGAGTTTATGTTCCAGAGACTGCCTGAGAGGGATGAAGTCATCTCCTTGTCTTATATGATACTTCCTTTTCAGAGAACCTTGTAAGAAGAGCAAAAGGATGACATGGACTGATTCGGAGGGGAGAGATCTTAGATGCTAGGATGGTTCTACAATACAGAATACATCTGAAAAACCTGATGAGTTGAGGGCCATTCATGGGAACTTTGTTCTCTATTCAAAAAAAAAAAAAAAAAGGCTAACAAACATCACAGATGAATTTTGGAGAGAGTAGTTGGGTGACTAAAAAATACCAGTTATCATATTCTTGACTCCCAAGTCCTAGTTATTTCACAGCTGCAAAATTTAGTGTCCAAAATTTAGATTATTTTCCTTCTAGATCCTACATCAGTATGAATCATTCCCTATCATTTATAGTTTTTGGCTTAATTACTACTTTTCAGCTTTAAATTACCAATAAGCTAATTAATCTGACTAATCTTCCTAAACTTCTGGTGAATAGTATAATAGCTAAAACAACAACAAAAATAAGAAAAAATGAAACAATAATGCTAAATAAACTAGTAATAATAACAATATAAGTAATAGTAGCAGAAGTAACCTTAAAGTATTTGTAAGACCAACAGGAAGAAAACAGAACCTATTTTAACCTACAATTTGTATTTCATGGGTGCAGCTGGGCATCCCTCCAATTTCATGTGTTACTAAATGGTTCTTGTCCTGCTAAACTCAGGTTTCTGAAGAAAGACTCCCTTGGTCTCTGTAGCAGATATACCCTTGAAAATGCTGTTGAGTACTTTTATATTCATGTCTATAGGCATGTCCTACTCAAAATGCCATTCTTGAAGCAGCCAGCTTAGGAGGGAAACTGGAACAGAGATAGACATAAACATTTCTTGAGTACAGAGATGGAGTACCTGCTACCTAGATTGCTTCTGTTTACTAGGCATGTTGCCATATTCTTTTTAAAAGGTAAGAAGGTTGAGAATGGCAGGGTTTTGAGTTTCCAGTGAATGTAGGAACAGACAAGTGTAAAGACATCGAAGCTAAAGGAATGGATTTAGTGGTTGTAGTCTTCTGTGGTGGCTGTCAAGCTAGGAAAGCAAAACCCATTTCTTCAGGTACAAGAGATGCTTCTATGAAGTGTACACATGTTATGTGATGAAATGGCTACAAGATCCTGGACCTAGATGGGAAGACAGTTCTCTACCTGTCTAGCATTCTCCTTGCCTCTGGAATACCTAGGCCCAGTTTCGTTCACACAAAAGGGAAAGGAAATAAAAATGAAAAGAATGAGAAGGTATGGTATTAGACTTGATGCTTGTCAGGTCAAATGTTAGCCCTGAAATAGGTGGTTTATAATTGCCTCCTTTATTGAGGAAGAAGCTGGTTAGAAAAGGAAGGGCAGTCGTAAGAGAGAAGAACAGAGACTAAGGCAGAAATTCCTTGTCAGTCAGTTCTTCTGGCCACATGAAGAAATCTTAGCAGCCAGATGGTTTGGGATAAGGGGAGGATAACCTTACTACATTGATGTGGCCCCAGTATATACAAGAAAGCAGATCCTGGACTCTTGGAAAGGTAAAAAATAAAGACATAAGTATCAGTATCCAGTTTGTGCTCTGGAAACTTTGTGTGTGTGTGTGTGTGTGTGTGTGTGAGGCATATTTCCTTCAAACCCAAATGTACCTCAATCCACAACAGAAACATTAACAGAAGGGAGGGAAAAAACACAACTTCCATTGCTTCAATTACTTGTGATCTTTGCCTTTTATGATAGGGAAGGGGGGTTGAACACCTTTTAAAATTTCCTTTTAGCCTTTTCATTTTAATGGAAACACTTCCAGTTTGTGAGAACATTATTTCATTAAAGATCAGCAAAGAGAGAGAAGCTTTCATGTTAGAGAATAGTTCCCTGAAGTGATGCTCAGTCCTTACCCACCTTGATAAATCTGTAGTGGGAGGTGGCTCTGGCTGTAGGTAGGTATTGGTCTACACTTCAGTGGCACCCCTGAATTTCTTCGTGCTTGGAGTTGAATAGCTCCCACTAAGTTCACACCAATTGTTTGTAAATGTACTTCTGCCAAACTTAAAATCAAAACAAGAACATCCCATATTCAACTTAATTATAATCAAAATAATATTATCAGAAAGTTATTCTGTTGCCATGATTTCTGTTTGAATTGTTTCTTCTATTAAGAAACAAACTACCATTTGTTTCAGTAAGAAAATTAAGGGAAGTCAGGATCACTAGAAAATATGACTCCCAATTCTGTCCCGTGCATTCCCTAAATAAACCATTGGGGAAACTTATTTCCTAATTCTTTGTATTTTATTTTATATGACTGAAACCTTTGGGGCCAAGACAGACATGAGCAGCCAAGAGAAACTACATTTAGTGATTCTGTAGCGATGATATTTGATATAAATAAAAACTGAAAGCAATTATTTCACAGTATTAACAGCTATGCAGAAACTCTTTGTGCCTGTGAAGTTAAAAAACCCATTTAATTAAATTAGTAATTTCCATAATCTAATATTTGAATAAATCTTTAGTCAACAGAAACCATATATTTATATGTTTATGCTTGTACAACGTATGCCAAGCCAATGTATCAAGTATTGTTTATTCTATGAAAAGTCAAATAAATATTAGCATTACTTTTCAGTACTATTAATTGAGATTTACTTGAAATTTGCAGATACTGAAGGAAATCACTGAAGATGCCTCTTTATATTGTGAGCAAATATAAACTTTCTTTCCATTGAGGTATATATGGAGGAGTGAGGAAATGCAGTTGAGTTTCCCGGAATGAAGATTCTCTTTTAGCCAGTAAGCCAATACATACAAATATCACCCATTATCCACAGTCTATTCAATGAAAGAAACATACGTTTTTGCAAGCAGAAGTAAGCCCATGTGAAAAGGAACGCAAATGATGCTAACGGTTTTTCTCAACACAGAATTTTTTCAGGGAAGATTGCCATCAGATCTGTTGAACTACTAGCAAAAGAAAACCACTGGGTTATGTTGTGGGCATGTTTGTGAAGTACAACCTTACTGGGAGTGAGGTTGTGCCGTTCTCTTTCACTCTCGAAGACAACTGATTTCTCAGTGGTGTCTATGTGCAAACATTTTAGTTACTGCTAACTACAGTAGAATAGGAAAGATTTTCACGACACAAGAGTATATGGAAACATCTATCTATCGTAGAGTGTTTACTGTCTTTTATGCACATTTCTAAAACATGCTTTTCATTAGGCTGTGACTTGCAGTCCTGGCTTCACAGCCCGCAGCCAGCTTTCAGTGAAGTTTGGTTTCCTGTATCAGTGCAGTTAAAGACAAAAGGATGGCCAGGAAAACTCAACTTCTATTTTAACCCTATCAATGGAATTCTCATTGGCAGACAGAAGAGGAAAAGGGTAGCTCCGAAATAGGGTCCTGGGAAGACAGGAATTTTCTTTAGGTGAGTTTTGGAAAGAGGCTAAGTGAAATACTGTTTAGGCGTTCGTACTAATCACGCAGCTTACATACGAATGTGCCGGAAATCATGCTCTGTGCAAATGAAAATGAAAGAATTTTATGCATATTCTAATTCTCTTTGGCTGCTATTTTGGAGGAAAAGATTTCTTTTGCTGATGGTGGGACTTTTTTGTTCTGCACAGGAAATGTGTAAATGAACACATCCCCCCCCCACCCCACCCCGTTTTTCCTTTCCATTCCCCTCCTCCACTTACCCCTCCCTTTGTCAACAACTACTGCATAGTTAGGGTACATAGTTTGGCCTCTGATCCCTACTTGTTTTCCATTTCCAGGATGGGAGGGAGCAGGTTCATAGGCAGGCTACCGATTAAGGGCTCCTTTGGATCTTCAGGCCATTGGGAATGAAAGTAACGTTTCTATGGCACGGAGGTAAAGGGTAAGGAGGCCCAACTTTGTCTGGAATCTCTGCTCACTTTAGACCTACCAGGGCTTGCTTAGAGGTATATAAACAATGAGGTACAGACGTCCTGGACATCAGAGCCAAGACTTCCCCGGGCCTTGTAGGGGGGGGGGGGGGGCAAGTAAGGGAGGTGAATTTTCATTATATCGCGACTGGCAGAATAATTATAATAGATACATGTATATTATGCACATTTATTCTACTTTCTGTTTCCATTTTGATAAGCCAGTTTTCTAATGGTGCTTAGTGTAGGGGCTCTTGAGGTCTCTCTGGCGGACTTTGTGCGAACTCCTGGGCTGGACTAGTGAAGGGTGTGTGGAGACCGCGGGCGGGAGAGAGTGTTGCAGAGAGGAACAGGGCTGCCCCCTTCGTCCCCTCCTGCGCTGGGCAGGCTTTTCAGAACTAATTCGCGGGGGTTGGGGGGGGTGGTAGGGCGGGGCAAGGGAAAATGCCAACAGACTTGAGTTTCTCCTTTTTCACTCTCTGGATAAACAAAACCTTGGAAACAATCTTATTCTTCCCAGTTGAGATTTGAAAGCATGGCGCAGTCGGAGCCCGCGCGCTGCTGGGCTCTTTGGTGCACCGGGAAAGGAGAGCAGGGACTCCTGGGAGAGACTTGGACTCTGCTCTCCCTTCGTGGCAGCTAGCGTGCCTCCAAGCCGACTGGCGTTCGGCTGTCCGAGGTCCTTGGAGACCCGCCCAGACATCCTCCAGACCCGTCTCGCCGAGCTCGGACGCGGCTCGCCAGAGAGGCTGGGGGCGGTCTGCAAAGGAAATGCCCGGAGAGGCTGGGGTCTCTCGCCCGGGGCTCGGCGCAGAGAAACAGTTGGGAAAGCAAGGAGGAATCAGTTCACTGCAGGCCCGGGACCAGGAGAAGTGCCGCCTTCTTGCCAGTCGCCTAGCGGGGTCCCACCTCTTCCGCAGTTCCTCACTGGACCCTCAGCCAGCTCCTTCCCTGGTCTGGGGGGGGGGGGGGTCGCTCCCTGCTTTCCTTTCATGCCAGTCACGTGGTAGAAGGATGGCTCCAATGCCAGTGGCATCTCCCTCCTGGCTGGTGATGTCGTAACCTTTCCTCTTCAATTCTCTTTATTTTCATTTCTCTTTAAATGCCTTCACTTCTTAAATTTGGGAGCGGAAGGAGCTAAAGGCTGAAAGAAAAGGCCCAATGAAAGGGAAATCATGGCTTTTTAGACCTTTTCACTTGCCCCTTTCCGCAGGGCTGGCACAAGGTCACACCAGCGACTGAGGTTTGGACCTTTTTCTCCAGTCCAGTGTCTGCACTTAGCAGTTGCGTAGTAAATGGGGTGAATATAGGATGACTTTCTTAGGCTTGGATGCCAGAAGATCAGCTGACTTTTACATAGGGTATTCCCCCCCCTTCTAATCGGCTGAAAGGCAAATAAACACGTATGTTTTATATTGGTGTTATTTATCTAGTAATGCGCCCCCCGTGGAAGTTGAAAAATTTTCTTTTGTGGTCTTATTCATATATATGAAGTAAAATGCTGTGACTTTTAGAATGTAGAAGTTAATCTTAAGGCTTTTCCTTTACATTTTATTGTTTTTAAAAAAACTTTACTTCTTTAGTAAGAGGCAAAGAACTTGCAAGATGAAGTTAATCTCTAATAGAAGCTATAAGATTTCTTACATTCCCCTGCTATTTTATTATAATTGAACACTTTTTTTTGTTTTTTTACCTGATTCGCTTCTTTGTTGTGTCTTCTGCACCATTCAACATTTCTTATTCTTTACAACAACTTTTATTTTTCTGAATGTCATAATTTTTTTTTAATAATCAGGCAAGCCATGTTAGGTTTGTCAGACTCAATTTAGTCAGTCTGTATACACATTCTACTGAGTATCATGGACTATTCCCTAGTGAACTTTATGTCCCACTCTCATTGATTGTAAAATAGTGAGATTATATAGCCAATGAGCCAATAACCATGAAACTAATTTGAAATGTTATAATTGCTAATCAAATGTAAAGCATATTTATTAGCATCATTATTAAAAGGTGCCAGAGGGATACAGATAAAACCTGTTCCTATCCTCTGGGAACTTACAATCTAGTTGGGCATAAATAATGAAATGTAAATTGATAGAAATAGCTACTAAGCAGTGGTGTCTGGCATATTGAAAACAGTCAGAAAATGATTGCCTCACATTAATTTGTAGTTGTGCCATTCTTTTAACAGAAATATAATATTCTATGTAAAGGGTAAAGGAAGGATAATTAGAAAAACCTTCATCAAGAAAATGGATTTGTCTTTCATAAGTCACATGTGAAATTGGAAGCATACAAGCTTGCTTGTGTGTGAGGGATAAAGTGGAAGATATAACAAATGCCTGATGAAAGTATGGGGAACCTTACAAAACCATTACAATTGACACATATATCATAAAACTTAAAAAAAATGTGTATGTGTGTGGGCATGTGCATATGATTGCAAGTATCTGAGGATGCCAGAGGTATCAGACCCCTCTGCAGTTGGGGTTACAAGCATCTGTGAGTCACCTATAAACAACAGGGGTGCTGAGAACTGCACGTGGGTTCTCTGGAGGAGCAGCATTTATTCTTAACTTCTGGGGCGGTCTCTTCAGGCCCTTGCTACATACTTTTAAATCATTCTAGCTAAAGAGAAAATTTAAAGCAGAGAAAATTTAAGAGTAAGATTTTGGTGGGATTCTGGAACATGCTGTTGGTAGAAAATGGTTATCATTACAATAGCCACTGAGCCTCTTACTCCAGTTGGTATAGAGTGGAATACATGGATAGCTGTAGCACCCTAGAATCACTATTATGTTCCCACTTAATTTTTCATTACCAGTGGTGATGGAGATGATAATATTGATGAGTGATGAGAAATACTGAGATCTCAACATCACCAGTGAGGCTCAAGATGTATTTTACATGTAGCATTTATGTCCACGTTCATTTGAAGTGATTTTCAAGTATGAATGAGTTGCCCTTCTACTGTATCCACCTTCTCTAATTATCCTGGTTTTACCTACAGAAAATTTTAGTTATGCCAAACACTATGGTAGGGGGTATAGCACATCATTGGGATCTTGTAGGTAGAGTTGTGGGATGCCACTAAGCACCCTATGATTCATAGTTTAGTTCCCTACAACCTCAAATTCTCCTGCCCACTTTGTCAGTGGAACCCAAGGTAAATGATCTTCAGGCCTGGGATAATTTGGACAGCTCCACCATGACTTTTATTATAGTAACATTTTCAGTTGGAAAAAAAATAGTTTTATCTTGCTAATAAATATATATTAGAAGAAGGCAGAACCTTTTATTTGCCCCAAAGCCTTAGAAGTGGGGGGCAGGGGATCAGAAGGGTATATGCTTGGATTTTCTACTTTTTTATAATAGCAGAGATAGACATCATCTTTAGGGACTTGTCGTCTGAATGATATTTGTTAAATTAATAAAATGTGTCTTTGGAGTTGCTTAGCAACTTAATGGAAGCTTTTAAAAAAGTCTATTTGTTTGTTTAAACCCGGGGTAAGTTGCATATTATTAGCTACATTACATAAATCAACAAAGAAATATACACCAAAAAATGAAAAAAGACATTTTAACACATTTTCTGCACTCCATGTCTGGCAATTAAAGCACTCAATTGTCTGGTAGATTTGCATCAAGCATTCCACAAACATTTTTTATGTGTGAGAGCTTCAGTATAATATTGAGGATATAAGAAAACCAAAGGGAAAAAATTAAACAGCTTTGTTATAAAATACTGGTTTGTATTAACCTTTCTTCTACAGATATCTTATTTGCCAAGTACTTTTATCAGACACTAAATACACACTTTCTGAAAAGAGTTTCTCCAGCACCTTCAGTGTGTACGCTCTTAAATCACACTTTATTACATCTACCTAATTGATATCTTTTTTACATTGCTAGGGCTTGATAATGTTCAAATAATCTTGAACATTATCACTGTTTGTAACCTATATGAAAATATTGCTGAAGACAATTTTACTTTTAAAATGTAATAGACCATTTAAAATTTTCTATTTAATTATTAATGAAACATGAACTTTCAAGCATGGTGAGATGTGTCTAAATCTCTTGAATCACCCCTTTCTAAAAGTTATTTTTGTAAATTCCTGTAACAGTGGCTCATCAGTCACTTTGAAAGGAAGTGATCCTTGATTAACAGTTGGCTAACACCATGTTCCACAGATGTCTAGCAGGAGTACAGGTGCAACCTATGAAACAAGACAGGTAACTTTCAGGATCTAAGCTATTTTTTTTGAATATTGAGAACTGAAAAAGAATTTGGATGGATGAGTCTCCATCTTTGTGTTTTAATCCATATAATACACACAGACAAAACAAACCAAATACCCCATTGAAATAATAATTTATAAATTCAATAAACTTTAAATTAAGTGAGACAGTAAGTTTTGTGGGTAATTCAGTTTCTTTTTTGATTTTCTGGTTTCAGAAAATCACAGTCATAATTTCAGTTACATAACTCAAATAGAATCTTGTTATAATAAGTTCCTAGGACTCAGAGGTCAAATTCTTTCCCTCAGAACTTGACTACATAGGGCTACTGAGTTGATCTCTGAGTTGAACACTTTTTGCATTATTATAGCCAAGTTTGAGATTGCATTTTAAAGTTTATTTTTATTTTATGAGTTCTTGGAAATTATTGTCTGCTGTTCACTTTTTATACACACACACTACTAAGTTTTGGTGTTTTTATTTTTAATCCACTAACCAAAAGTTGTTGCCTACATGTGTATCATTTGTACTGGCATCCCAATCTGTAGGTAGAAGTGAATATACAATTAGGTTTTATTCCTTGACTTTTCCATATTCATTCATTCAACCAGATAGTAATTACCTCTCATTAGAATATTTAAGTTTTTTCTTTTGAAATATTTTTTCTAATTTTTATTTCTTAAGATTTCTTTCTATCAATATGGTTCAGTTTGTTTCTACTTATCAGAAACTGGAGAAAAAAAATCACATGATACCTTGTGCTACCCACTGAGTTTGGTTTGCTGTAGAATACAGTAGAATTTACAGTAGAATAACTGAATTTTTAGGACTTATAAAATATTTCTCCAAGAATCATTCTCTCACTATTTCTTATGGTACATAGCTACATTCTGTTTAACAAATACTGTTTCATCCATGAAATTAATTTAATTGATAAGAAATGAGGAAAATCCATTAAAATGTGTGAAATAAATGGAACTCCAGAAAAATATGCACAACTCCTTGTGTACAATTAAACACAAGATTTAAGGAAACTCACCCATTAAATTTAATAGTTAAATAAAGGGATTTAATAATAAGTTTTAAGGAGAAAAGTTTCTTATGGATAAAGTAACAACATAGTTCCATAAGAAATTAATGTGCTCCAAGTACAGTATTATTATACCTTTAAAATAACTTTTGCTTGTATAATATTGTTTTTATTAAGAACCTTTGTACTTTCTGTACTGATCATCTATTTTCTTGTTCTTCTTATGCTATTATTTTCAGATCTTTGTACAAGGAAGGCTGGCATGATCATCCACTTCACATCAGAGGGTGTCTAACTGCCAGGGTGCTGACACCAAGCAGAAATTTCCAAGTTTGAGACATCACTCCCTGGACTCATGGCATGTCCCTGTAGAAAATCGCATCATCATTCTTCAGACAATAAAAAAGAAAATGATCCCCTTCAGTATCCTCCAGTTTCAGAATAACTAGATAGAACTTTATGTCTTCCAAGCCTGAGTTCTTGCTCATCTTCCTATCTTCTAGTTCCACAAATAAAGATAAAATAATTATAAATGAATAACATTGTTTTGGTCTCAGTGAATCAATCGAAGCTTGGCTGAATTAGTCCAAGCCTGGAGAACTGAACTGGATGGATTCATCTTATCACTGCATTTGCTGCCTCCTGACAATATAGGTTTTGTGTGTGGGTCAATACTTCCTTCTGCATTTACCTAGTTGGAAAAGTGTGGTAGTGCTGGGCTTTGCTTTTGTAGCACACCTGAAGACATAGCTCTTTCACTCATGGGGAGCACAGGGCATAGCACTATTGTTCTCCTATGGTGTGTGCAAACATATATCTTCTGGGCACTCTTCTTTCCTGACCAACAGTTCTTGATATGAAGTAACTTTTCCCATAGGAGGGATTTGTAGAGTGTCTTCTACCAGTCAAGATGTGTATGATTAAATGATTGACTAGAGCTGGAGATGTAGCACACTTGCTAAACTAGGTCCTCAAAGTAGGTATGACCCTAGATTCAGTCCTTGGTACTTATGATTAACTCAAGGGCACACTGTTTATATCCTAAGTGAAAAGAAACAGCTGCTATTTATCTTCATTCCTCACAAATATTTTTTTACATTCGTAAAAAGTGTTTTACATTACCCTGAAATTAATTTTTGAATTTTTGAGACTCAATTATATCTGAAATTCAACATCAACACAAAATAGATAAGCACAAACATGTACAAAGCTATCTTTGGAGAACAGGTTAATTCTTCAGCTACAAGATTTGAATTAAGTTAATTGGAGATGTTAGCATAACCACAGAAGAAATAGTAGCCACAGAAATAAATAACTGAAAATCAGAAGCTACATAAAAAGAAAACTTACTCAAGCATGGCTCATGATGGAGGTTCTTTATTTTGTTAGACTTCAGTCCAAAAGACAATAGTAGCTGATGTGTGAATCAATATTGGGTCATTAAATTTGCTGCTCATAACTGTTCAAATCACAAATGATAACCCATTTTCCAAGCAGTATTCTTGATTACAAGAATTTCAATGTAGTCCCACTCAGAGAATACACTAACCACAGGAATTAGTTACTGTAGTTATGGTTGTAGTTACTGTTAAGTGAGTAATATTCCATGTTTTCAGTGGTTTGTTCATAGTTGTTTTTCATAAATGAACAATTTCATTTCTAAGTCAAAATATCTCTTGACTATAGTAATTTTTTATTATGCATCTATATTTGATGTGGGTGGGGGGACAATATTTTGGTATGTTGATATAAGTTATTGTAAAGTTTCCAGTGTGACAGGCTGTTCCAAAATTGTGTGTGTCAGGTCCAGCCACTTATGTCCTCTTTTGCTAGGAGGAATTCACAACCCACATGCTCCTGTGTGTGAAGGGGAGTTCTTGAAGTTGATTACAAGTATGCAAATTATAGTCTGATGGGACAAAATATTTCCTGTAATGCAATATTGTGCATTTAAAATATGGGCATGAAAGGAAGGCCATTTAAGTGCTGGATTTCCTGTTTAGCAGCTTACTAGCTATGAGAACACCTTAACAAGCACACATATCAGCTTCTTCTGTACATGGGAATATTATATGAAAATTCTCTCATAGGAAATTAAATTATTCAAATTACACAAACTACCTAGCAGTGTGCACAAAGTATGCTAGGATTTACTAGTTAAACCAACTGTGATATATCATTTCACTAAAAGGCATGCCATAAGAAATTCTAGTAAGGAATCAGAGAAAGGACAATTTTTGCAGACTAGGAATTCATTGGTGAATGAGTGGGTAAGGTAGTGTGGTATAAATATAAGTACATGCATAGATACATGCTTGCACACATACATACATATGAATATTTTTGCTATACACAAAGAAAATTCTGCTATTTACAGTATCATAGCTAGAATTAAAAGACTTCAAGTCAAATGCCAGACACTAAAGGACAAATAATGCATTTTCTCACCTATATGTTGCAGCATAATGTTGATCTAACAAACATAGACTTTTGGCCAACAGAGGCTGGGAAGGGAAGGAAATGGGAAGAGGATGTGTTCATGAAGACTACTGGACTGGAAAATAATTTCTAATATGCAATAAATAGCACCAAAGTGTAACGAAAATTAATCAAATGCTTTGAAAGATCCAGTAGACCGACTTAAGATGTTCTTAACACAAAAAATGATAAATGTGGAGGTGATGGATATGCCAATTTCTGTGATCTGATTACCAGGCATTATACACATGTATAGAAAGCCACAGTGTGCACTATAAGCTGCATAACTACAAGTCAAAAAGCCCCAATATAAATGAATGGAATTTATTTGTTTAAGTACTTAACTAAAGATAGAGTCACAATATGATGGTAGAAATTTAGGATATGATTGCAGAAGCAAGACACTGGCAGGTAACTACTGTATATTTTAGACCATATAGATTCTAGAAATTCTTGCTTGATCTTTGCTGTCCATTCATTTACCTCTTCTGCTTTATTCTGAAATTCTAAATGTAAATTTCATCTCAGGAATCTTTGCTTTCATAATACTGGAAGAATAAATTAATGAGTAAGTATTTTTATGTTTTCCCACAACCTTAAATGTTTAATCCTATCGGAACAGATGGAGCATGGGAGAGGTCTTTATTCAGCCCTATTCAATCCTTTAGGGACCTAGGAGTGGCTCTGCTATCTTTAGGACCATGCAAAATTTGCATAGTGTACACTGGATAGAGTGTAGAAAGTATATTCAGGATTCTCTGAATAATTCTTTAATTCCATAACTCTACAGTAATTCACTTCATAAACTTTAACTGTAGGGAAAACATCAGCATGCTATTCACTAGTATTTAGGGCAGAAAATAAATGCATACTTATTTAGATTTGCTTTACCACTCAACTGAGGGTGGCCAATTACTAAGGTAAAAAATTAATCTTATTTAATTTTATGGAGGTGTATAGCTCCCATTAGAAAGCACTTGCCTGGAGGAATTCAAGTCCAGATAGGCTTACTATGCCTGTGATAAGTTTTTGTTCTATGCAAATGCTCTTGACAACATTTTGGGGAGTCTTTAACCTACTTCATTTCAACTTAAAGCTCATATATGTGAAAGATTATATCCTCAAATGATCATTTTCCTTGCTTTTTTCATCTCATGCCATTATACCAATGTTCTTTTATTCTAGTTGTTATTGAGAATGCACTTTTAGATTTAGCATGGAGATTAGCTGTAAAACAAGTAAATAGCAAATTGTTTTGTTGGGATGAACTGTAAAAATCAGTGCTTTTAAGATTTTTTTTTCATTCTTAGCTTCTATTTCTAAGTGACTAAAAAACTAAAAAAGAAGTGGATTGACAACCTTATATTTAAGATTTTTCTTCTTTGAAAAACTGTTGTGATGATAAACTTTACACATGGTTTAAGCTTTGCTATGATATTCCAAAATATGACTTTTTAACAGGTTCCATTTTGCCAGTGAGTTTCAAGTATTAAAATCCACTGAGGGATATATTTGAAGTTTTCATCCAAATTAAAGACTTCTTTTAATGTTTCTACAACAGCGTTTGTTTATCATGGGCAAGGAAACAAAGTCAAACATCTTGCTTATTGTATACTTTACAGAATAAATTACATATTATACTCACAGAACTTATTTCAGTAATACCAATGTTCCACCAACTGACTGCATTTACTCAGTTTCTTTCCACTAAGAGCATTTTCAATTATATTGATACTACTTTGTGAGAATTAACTATTATACTTACTTTCTTCTTATATGAATATGTAAAAGAAGCATTACATCTTAATTTTTACATCTTGTTTTATTTACTGTCTTTTTTAACTTATCTTACTCTTTTAAGTCAGTGTCCCCTTGGTGATTTTTTTTTCTTTATTGTGTGGCCAAGACCAAGGGAAAGGGGAAGGCAGCCAGCTGGTGGTGTGAAGGTCATTTTTATAACATTCTATTAATACACAAAGCTAAATAGACAAGCAGAGTCACTATTTTGCCTGGAATTTTGCAGCATGGGATTGCGAAGGATAGATGGGGAGGGATAAATGGGGAATAGGAATGACATAAAAACACAGTTCCTCTCCAACTAGATGCCTGTGATGGAGGACTTTGCTTAAACCCAAGAGGAATCAGAAGATCCAAAGCAGTTTGGGAAGGTAGAACTGTCTGGGATGGATGGAGGGGAGCCATCCATAGAGTGGTGGTAGTGGTGGTGGCGGTTTTTGACAATTGGGTCAATGGGGCTGCCCTTCCCTTGTTGGGATCCCCTCAGCCACTCCTAAATTTGGTAGGAAAGTAACAACCTGCAACACCCAAGAGCATGTCTGGCAACTACTAGATGCTCCAGGAAGAGACTAGAGGCAGCTAATAAAGTCTTGCTACTCAGAGAGATGACAACACGGCTGGTGAGCTTTTTTGAAAGAATGCAGTGGTCCTTTGCCTCGTCATAGCCCTTTGTTTTCACTTCATGTTAGATTCATGTCAGCATATTTTTGATGGAATTATTGGAGATCATTTCAGTCTTAAAGGGTTCATTCTCCAGAGCCTGGAGATGAACACTGCTGGGTCTTAGCAGATTACATCATAGCAATAGTTCTTATCTGGCTGCATCTTGACAGTGATGGGTAGCAGTCATCACTTTTCTCAACATCACCTATTAGGGTATGCTTGCCCTCCTTCACGATGGTGTTTCTGTCCTCACTCAGGCAGACAGGCATTGCCTTCTTACATTCTTCACTTCCTCTTGAGTTGACAACTTGCTCACTTTCCTGTTATTGAACACCTCAATGACACCATCAGAGACAGACATACCAAAAGTCCTATTTCAGAGGTGAAAGGGAGAATAGACTGAATCTGTCTTCTGGCTAGCCTATGTTTAATCAAATGAAATATTTCTGATATTCATTGCAATGCATTCTTAAGTGTCTATTTAGTTAGGAGGTAAAGGTAAAGGCTGACATTTTTAAAGGCAGGGTTAAATTTAGCTTAGGCTAGCATTGAGCTCCTGTGTCCAGGATGTATTTGAACTCCAAATACCATTTTCCACTACCTCTCAAGGGTTGGCTTACAGGCATGTGTCACTCTCTTGGTTTAACAATCACATTCTTAGTTGATTGTATGCTATGTCCATAATTGTTTTTGTTCTAATTAAGAATTTGTGTATGAAATGCCTATCTTCTTTTAGCTACTAGAGTTTGTCATGCAATTGTATTTGCAAATTAAAGAAGGTTAAAGTTCGAGTAGCATAATAATTTGGGTTTTTGTATCAGCCTAGTACCTATCTCTATTAAACAATCATCAAAAAGTAAGTAATCTCAAGTGCATCAGCTTTATAATTGTTGACATATAATATTAAACTGAAAAAAATATGTCAGAGAAAAAGGAATTTTGAATAGGTAGAAATCAGAACCAGTATAGGGGCACATACAGTGTTATTACTCTAAGGGCTTAGACTAGCCTGATTACATAGTAAGAACCTGTTTATCATTACATAAATAAACAAGTAAGTAAATATACAAAGTAGAACCTGGGTGGTGGTGTACTCTGAAGGCAAAGTCAGGTGAATCTCTGAGGTTGTCAGATATGGTCTGCACTGCAAGTTGTAAGATAGCCAAAACTACATAGTGAGACCTTGTGTCACAGGAAAAAATAAACCCAGTAAAAAGTAGAAACAAATGATTTTTACTAGTTTATTACATCAAAACACAGTAAGTAGGAACTCATATAAGAAGTACGATGAATTATTTTTGATGTTATACAGTATAAACTTTTAAAATCATCAATCACTATATATACAGTTTCCATTTTTGTGTTAAATAAATACTTTTCTTGGTATTAAAAATAATCAAGGAAGAAGTAGAGTCATTTAAAGAGATAGCAGTTTGAAATATTTTAACCTTTGAACTCCCCCTTCGTTTTTCACATTCAAATACAGTAGTGACTGTGAACCTGATAATGTTAAAGTTTATAGGCTATGTGGCTGTCTGCACCACAGAACAGCCATGGAAGAAATTATTACATTAAGCACCCACATATTCAGTCTGCAGTTTCTTGTAAGGTATTGCATATGGGCAGAGTTTAAGTATTTAAGTGCTCAAGACAAATGGCTTTGTTCCTGTTGTTTTATATCCTAATTGTCATTAGAAAAATCTAGATTTTCATTCCTAAGCTTCTTTATATTACAGGACATAGTTATTTTAGCTTTGGGTCTTATGCATATTTGACAATAAGTTGTTAAGAAGAAACCGTTTTGTATTTGTAATTGAATGCAATGTAAATGCTAATTAAAGTTTATTGGCAAATCATTTAAGATTTTATGTAAGCTGACTTGAAGTCATTTCTTCCAAAAACAGTTGTTAAATTTCTGTATGTTTCCTTCATGTTGGATTTTGAATTTAACATCTGACATGTTTTCTCAACTACTGGCTCATAATGAAAACATGTAAGTACTCCGAGGAATGTGTTAAAAGCAAAACTCTATGATCCTTGAAAGGTATGACAGCACTAAGATTGTCACATCTGGATGGGAAATGTTTCATCTGTTTATCTAACTAAACAAACACAAATAGACATAATTAGTATAACAATCCATATTTTCACAAACAGCTTATGGCTTTGATTAGGTCACACTCTAACTTTTGATATTTTTGTAACTACAAATGATTTGACCTTCAGCATAATGCTTTTGAATGATTGCAGAAAATCTATTGTGTTTTGAAGTTTAAAGAGAAAAAAGTTCTTGTCTTAGAAGCAACCATGCATATTACCTAGTTGAATATACATAGACATGTAAGCATGTAACCATGTACATTATAGCATGCTTAATTATTCAGCTGAATTTACCTCACCATAGTTTGTTCTCCTTAGAATTGATGCTCATACTTTAGCACTGTTAACTTACAGATTTTGTGTATCAGCTACATACACAAAAGTAAAACAAGTCTCTAGTTAGCTTACAATTTTTTATATTTATTTAAAATAAGCTTTTAGTATCATTGTGAGGTGCTAACTGTGTATGTATGTGTGTGGGTATACAATGTGTGTGTGTGTGTGTGTGTGTGTGTGTGTGTGTGTGTGTGTATGTATGTCTGTGCGCACTTGAGCGTTTGTGCACAGGCACATTTATTGAAGTTTGTGAAGTTGGTATGTTCATGCTACAGCAGCTATGTGAAGGTCACAGGACAACACTGGGTATTGGTTTTCACCTTCCACCTTCTTTGAAACAGGGTCTTTTTTTCTGGTTCACGGCTGCATACATTAATGATTCTCCTCTGGCGCCCCTTTTTTCCACAGGAGTCCTGAGATTAGAAATGCTTGCAATATGCATGTATCATGTCTGGCTTTGTGTGGGTTTGGGAGATTTGAACTTAGGTCAGATTTAAATGGAGAGATCTTTTACCCACTGAACCATAACTCCAGTCACTGTCAGTTGATTTTTAAGTAGAGCTTCACTTGTAGATTAGTTGCATAAAGAAAGAAAAGTTTTAATTTAAGCTATTTTTTAAAGAAATAGTAGCATATTATTTTTCAACTTTAAAAGAATACTGTTGTTGATACCCCAAATATTTAAATTTAAATATTTTGTTCACAATCTAACTTGAGTCTGTATTTAAAATTAACATAATCATACTTTCTTGCTGAGTTAAAATGTTCTTTTTTACATGCTAGTCATATGGTTTGCTATTAAGTGACAATCATATTATTTCTTAGTAAGAGGGAAGCAGTTGTCTAATTGTTTAAAACATAATACTTCAGAATTAGTTGTTCAAAAGATGGGACTTACATTTAAAACATCTCAAGATGACAGAAAAATGCCGTCGCCCATGAAAGGTAAACAGAGAACTGTCATACTGAGGAATAGACATATGTTTCTGTTCAAAGATATGACACCCTACAGTTTACAAAATATGACCCTTGAAGATTAAAGAAAAATTCTATACTAACTAAAATTCCCTAGTCTTGGTGCTTAGTATTTTAAATTTTTATTAAAATTTTATAGCTTTTATTGGTCAATTCAGAGAAGGCAAATTACAAAGGAATTAATTTGATATGAACATATGAAAAACTTGACTTTAGATTTTATATAATTGAGAAAACTTCCAGCCTCAGTAAATGTTAAACTTAACAGTAATACTTATTAAATTAAAATTGGAGAATTTGGGGGTTTACCAATAGGTGTTCTTGCTTTTATTATGCTTCATTAAATGACTTTATTGTAAGCTCCCCTTTACATAGTAATTTGCTATAACAATTCCCATCATGTTATGTCTGTAAAAAAAAATACTGTCCTAACTTTTTAAAGTTGTGAAGTAAATGATAACACTAAAACTATGCATGTAAATAAAAAATATACAATTGATTAATTTGCAGGGAAATCTGTGTAGTCTAAATTTGTTATAACTAAGACACAGGCTATTATCTAGCTCTTTTCCATGTAGCCAAAGTATAATGTTATTTTTGAAAAAATATTTCTATTTTGATTTTCCCATTGTGGTTAAAACATTGTGCAGTACAGGAAACACAAGATATTATTTAAAGTTAGGTAGGAAGTTGTAGTTTACTAGAACAAAGCAAATCCACATATCTCTGCCCAAATGTAGCTGTCAGCCCTTCCTTCTAAGTCCAAGTTCAGCTATCATCAGCACACCAAAGTCCTCTCAGGATGGCTGAAATGTTACATCTCTGTTTTATGAGGTACAAATAATTATATGCATGATTCTCTGGCTCTAATCTGTTCTGTGTAAATCCTTCTGTTAGGTAAAACTAATATGAGAGGAATATTGATATTGCTTGATATTTATTTAATGATTATTATGTGTCAGATATTATGTTTATTTACTTTTTGAGTAAACTTGGTCACCTCTCCATTAAACTTGATCAAACACACACACACACACACACACACACACACACACACACCCATAGTCATAATCCGCTTCCACTTTATTGAGTAGTTTAAAATCAGAGATGAAAGAGAAATTAAAAGTGAGTCTTTTTAAATTGAGTTAATGAAGAGGGATAGGAGCATGGTAAAGCCAATCTGGTATCATTTTATGTTGGCAGTTATATGTTCTCTCTCCCACCCCAGTGAATCACAAAGACAGAGGATGGGTATGGTTTTTACAGGGTGAAATAGGTTGTCTGTCAGTTGGCGTTAGGCGACAGTCTGTCTGCAAGCCGTAAGATGATCTGCACAGCTCGTGAGGAAAGCAGGCAGGATTCCTGGCTTGCAAGAATAGATATTGATCTACCTCAGCCACCTAAACAATGCCTCACCTGTCTGCCTTGTCCATACCTTATTTTACGCAGTCTAATGCTTGTTTTGTTTGACTTTTCTTTTATTTCTCTGGATCTGAGCTTTGATACACTTTGGGGAGTACATAAACACAGTGCTGTACTTGAACATCACCATACTTCTGAGTCCTCTGGTGGCTTAAGACCACCTCTCCCTGGTGAATAGCTCTGTTATTGAAAATTATGATCTGGAGCTAAATTACTAGGCCACATACAGAAGTGGTTGATCCAGCAGCCTAGTGTCCAATAACACCGAGTGTGAGATAGTGCTAATTACTGCCCTATGGACCTCGTTTAAAATTTCTTAGTTTTTAAGTACTAAAAGGCTTTATTATTATTAATTCTAGTTTCCCCAGCAGATAGCTGAAAGAGAAGTTAGCATAGTATTTAGAATTCTATCCACTTATTTTGGAGCACAAATATGCTACTATGTACTGCCTCAAGCACTAATGAAATACAAAACTACATTCAGCTTCCCAGTAAACTATAATATAAATATTTTACCAGCACTTATTATTAGTTTGCCATTTCCTGCTGACAGCTATTCCAACTTTGCCAGCAGGCACTGGGTCTCACAATTGTATTATGTTTTGAACAAATAACGACAAACAAAAATTCTCACAAAATAAATGAACAAGATTTCCTGGGAAAAAAATCTCTTCCGATGTTAAATGAATATTTCTTTCAAACTCTGACACATAATATTATTTAATTTGCATATTGCACATTTCACTTTTACTGGAAAACAATTAAGATAATGAGGAACTAAACAGTGTGCACTCAGGGATAATTTAATATTACTGATTGTTAGATTTTAAGTTTTTTTTCAAACTTTCTGTTATTATGGAGCATCCCATATCATAATGCATCTATTGATAATGGAAGACACTGATTTTCAAATGATACAATTTAAAGGCTAGCAGAAATTAAAAGCACCTTTTGTAGAACTGAAGAATGAAAAAGTTCACATACATCTTTGTGTTTTCCTCTGTGCTGTCAAAGAACACGATAAAACTTATCAATAGTTGAGATAATGAATGCTTAAAACATATCTTGGTTTTAAGTTGAGTTTCTAAAAACTGTCTATCAACAGAGAATTGATGCCTTTCACCCTTTGGCCTCTGATGCTTCACTGTGTTTGTTTGGGAACAGCACAACTGTTAAAATACTCTGCACATCTCCACTTTTAATTGAATGCAATTGGAGAAAAAAAATACGAAGTCATGCTATCCCCTTCTTAAATTGGTGTAACTGACCTCTCAGTGTCCTTATGTTGAGTGGTAATAATGATGCATCTTCCTTGTCCACTTGTAGGGTTTGTCTGCCTATTTCACAAGTTCTCTCATCAAACTCCAGGACTTTTTTTCCTCCTCAGCCTCAGCTGATTAGCAGAACCTCCATTTCACTAAGATCAACAGCTCACACAGTAGGGGCTTCCCATGAGCTTCCACCTTGGCCTGAGGATGTATTGACTTAACACTACTTCTCTTTTATGTGGATTCTGTTGTTGTACTCTTAGAAAAGCTAGTCCCTACTCCAAATGACTTGACAGATTTTGATGATCCCTCCTGGAAGGCAACATCCTCCTTGTGGAGTGTGTGTGTGTGTGTGTGTGTGTGTGTGTGTGTGTGTGTGTGTGTGTGTGTGTGTGTGTAATGGGATGGGAGGGGGGTTGTTGGGCATGGAAGGAAGGGAACTGGGATTGATATGTAAAATACTGGAATCTATTCCTCTCAAGCTACTGTAGGATAGGATCCCAGCAAATATGCTCTCTCTGGTATTATGTGTATTTCCCTCTTTACTAGGTGTCTTCCAAAGCACATAAACATATTGCTCTCACTTCTATTTCTAGAGATCACTTTCTAGACCCCACTTCCCCTCCTACTCGGTCCTTTTCCAGCACCTTTGCTCTCTTTTACAACAAACTTACTTTAAAAAATTTTGATGTTTCTTCATGTTTTTTCCAATTTCATTACTAGTTTTCTTTCTTGAACTCATTCCAAATGAAATTTTTAGACCCAGATCTCAACTGAGACTTGTCTTATTTATTACCCATCAACTCCATGTCATTAAATATAATGATCAATTCTCTCTCTTGGATCCTGGTTTATTATCTATCACTGTAATGTCTTCTATGATCACAGCTGAGTAGAGTTTGGCATTAGTAATGGTAAAAATGACATCAACAGTGCAAGTTAGTAGTGATTAAAATGCATGCATATTCATTTTTGCTCTATCTTGGATTAGATTTTCAATTTGATTTTAATTTCTTGGGTAATGCTTTATAATATCTGTCTGAATGTCAGTGTTTCAAAGTAGCTGAAAAATATTATCAAATTATATCATTAAATTTAATCTTCCATCTAGAGATCAACAATTTAAAAGTCCATGAAATAGAATAAACTTTTCTTTTTGTTCTGAAGGATTCATTATGTAGCCCTGGCTGGCCTGGAACTCACTATGTAGAGCAGGCTGGCCTCTAGCTTAGAGATCTGGTTGCTTCTGCCTATGGAGTGCTATGATTAAATGAATGCACCATTATGCTCAACGCTTAATTTTCATCTTACTTCATTATTACCAGCATTAAGTGAGTTGACTTGTATTCCTAACTTAATTTGTATTCCTAATCTCAAGTCTTATTTTCTTTTTATTCTCTCCCCTTTTTTATTTTTTGATAAAGTTTTCCTCTGTAGCCTACGGTGACCCCCCAAAAAATCATTTCCAATTTCTTTTTGCAGCACACTGTGATTGCAAATGTACCATCTCAACAAACCCCATTGGCTTCTGAATGTTTCACTCTCCCTAGGTTTGGTACTTACATCAATATCTTTTCTATCATTAACAATTATTTTACTTGATGTTTTCTTATCAAGGCTTTACCTGTCATTTTTATATTTGTGTAATGTGTAGGCATATATTCACATGATGCTATATAAGGTAGTCATACATTATATAAATACAAAGATATAAATACAACATGATATATAAATCCATGTGTATATAAAGTACATACATAAGTATGAATTACCAATTCATGTTTCTTTTTTAAGGTACACATAATATTTCTCTGCTTGGATAGTGAATATATATCTTAAGCTTAACACATTTAGAATATTCTCCCACAACTTCTTCTCTGTATCCCTCATTTTTCAGGGAAATGTAACTTCATTCTTCCAACTGTAGAATCCCAAATTCCTTAGAATTTCTGGCAGTTCTCTGTTAATTGCCTTTCATATATGATGTCTAGTTTATCAAGAACCATTGTTTAAGTTTAGTTTAGAATGTATCCCAAACCCATTTGATTTTACCTTGTGAAGTTTACATGATGCTGGGAACAGGACCCAGGACTTAGGGTACACCAGTTAAGTACTCTACCAATGGAGATATACACTAAATATTTTTACTTTTTTTCTTACCTACCAGCAAATCAGTGTTCATTTCAAACTTTAGATATCACATCTCCCCACCCATGAAAACCCTTATTGTTTTTATTACATTTTATCTAAAACGCGCAATCCTTGCAAAAATATGCAAGGCTATTTATTCCAAATTAGGCTATTTCTCCCTGGAGAGAGGAAGACTGGAGATTTGATAAAATCTAGAAGATCTGGTAAGTAAACAAAATGTAAAAGCCCCAGAAGACTCATGAACATTTCAAAATTCACATCCGCCCTTCTCTAGAGTAATATACTTTCGTTCCAGAGGATATTCTTAGCATGAGTGGCCTGAAAACTGTAAGTGGGAAGATGCACTCCTAGGAGTCATGAAGTTATTGAGTGAAGTATTTTGTTTTTAGAAGTAAGTTGTTGGCTGTGGAAGCTCTCAAGGCAATGCAAACCACAAAGATTCTCATTACTGTTGTCAGTTTCATTCTGTAACTACATAGTGAGTCTCTGTTCATAAAAATACATCATGCTTTGATTGGAGGACACTGGAAAATCATTCTGGGACTGAGATAGACATTCCCTTTCTGGGAGATGGTTTTCGAAGTCCAGAAGTTATTATACAGACTTTTGGTGGATAATTTTTATTTATAGTCTTTCTTGGCTGTGTATCCTCAATTCAGTTGTGTCTACATGCCAGACACAATGCAATAGTGGTATAAATATTATGTCTGCAACAAACTACTTTCCTGTTGGAAAGAACCTAAGAGCTAGAGGAAAGGCAGTAGATTCTGTGGAACTATTTCTTCCAAACTGAAAGATTCCCTACTACAAAGAGGAAAAGATCTCATGAGAACCATGAAGTAAATAAAACTTATAAAGCATATGAAGCCAATGAAAGGTACAAGACTTACAAAACTCTAACCTCAAGTTCACATCTGATTACTGAACTACCAGTAAATTTTTCTGGGAGCTCCAGGAAAGAAGATTTCATGAATAACCACACATGTTAAAGTGACAGTTTTAGTGATGGAGATTTGTTAGAGTTACCTAAATAACATAAGCAACCCCCTAAAACTCACTAGTCACTAAGCCAGAGGTGGGTGTCATGCTCATTTGTCTTTCATTTCACAGGCTGCTTCTGTCAAGTATTTTGTTGCATTGACCAAAAAAAAAATCAACTAATAAAAGAAATTGGGTACCAGGAGTTGGCATTCATGTTCTAAGCTTGATCACCTTATCTGAAAGCTTTTAAAAATAATATAATGCATTTACTAATTCTTGGAGAGTTTAGTGTATGCATGCAAGGCATTTGATTATGGACACTCCCAAAATTACTATGCATGTATCTGACTTTTTTTTTTTAAATCTCACCAAATCAATTTTGTACTGCCAGGTAAGGTGCCATCTACTGGAGCATAGGGACTTTTGGAAATAAATTTGTGTTAGGAATGTGGAAGAGCTTATAGTTGTAAGGTAATCTACAGAATGTTCAAAGATAATTAACAGCCCCATCTCTCTCTCTCCCTCTCTGTCTTTATGTGTATGTGAGTATGTATACGTACAAACATGATCATGATGTAATGCATCTGTGGAAGCCAGAGAACTACCCTGAGTGCTGTTCTTCTCCTTCCACCTTATTTGAGACAAGGTTTCTTTATTTACTGCTGCATGTGCCAGGCTAGCTGACCCAAAAGATTTCAGGGATTCTCTTTTCTCCACCTTTCTTCCTGTAATGCCTGCTACTATGCCTGGATTTATGATGGATAGAGTCATCAGAACTCAGGTCCTCACACTGCACTGCAAGCAGTTTACCTACTAAGAAATATTCCCAGGCTCATGAGAAGATTTTCATTGTCCCTTCTGATGAAGGTTCAGATGACCAGAATGCCATAGATGAGCTGATGATACACTATCTTTTGGAAGTTTCAGATGACAACAAGAACTCTATTGGAGTTAGGCTACAGGACATTCAAATAACGTTATGGCAAACAATACTACTATTTTAAACTTGTGCTCTAAAGATTTAACTGAAGCTGATTTTTTTAATGAACTATTTTGATGGGTGGGGAAATTTCAAGATAACACAGCATACAGACTTAACTTGGTTATTGATTACTGCTTTTAGTTAGATTTATAGGGAGAATTCAGAACAAACAGCAGCACAAAAACTTAAAAATATATGTATTTTGACAAGGAAAGAAGTGTGACAGACAATGCAGACTTAGAAGCTCTTATTATTAAAGAGATTGCTGCCTTCTGCAATTAAAAATAAAACAATATCATTGTACTAGGATCATAACAAAAGATGCATTGCAAATGATGCCGTACCAATCTCACATAGGATGTAAAGCTCAAAGTTCATTTCATAGTCTTCCCTTTAGAAGAGAATGCCTGAGGCAGGCTTCACTGCTTTCCAATTAATACCCAAGATGTTCACCCAGGTTTAGCAACCCAGACAATCAGAAGTTGCCATAGTCTTTGTCTTAGGAGCCCTGGTTGTATCTCAAGCTCTTGACATCATTCATGTGGTACTGGTCATCCATGCATGCAGACTGAGAGTAATGAGAATATAGGAGTATTCAGTAAAGAGCATTTGACAAGATGATGAGTTTCTGAAGGGCCATTAAGTGGGACTGTGTGGTGATATTTTATTTATGATTTTTCAAAGCTTGCCTGAGGATTCAGAATGCAAAGCTAGCCACGGGCCATTGAGGTCAGACAATGGTTATACACATCTTTAATTCTGGAACTAGGAGACAGGCAGATGGATCTCTCTGAGTTCAAGGCCACCATGGCCTACACAAAAGTAAAGAGTAACAGAGCTCAAGCCTTTAATCTCAGCATTACAGAAGTGGAGACAAGAGTGATAGGGCTGGGCAAAGAAAGTAATATAAGGAGGAGACAGGAACTTAGAGCTCTTGCCTTTGAAAATTCATAGAGATAGGATTGCTATTTCATCTTGTTAGGGGTAAGATCTAGTGGCTGGCTGCTTTGCCTATCTGACCCTCAGCTTGAACCCAAGTATCTATCTCTGGGTCTTTATTATTCATGCTACAGGACTGTAAAAATGAAGTTAAAATTTTTACTATTATATTCCTTCTTGTGTTTTCTAATTCCTTCTGAGTACATTATAGTTTCTATGGCTCCATTTTACTGTTGCTGACCAGTATGCACTTCAGCCTCTTTAGGGCCCTGACTGAGAGCTTGACATAGTGCTACAAAAGCTTGATAAGTTAGTATACAGAGTAGCAGGGGTTCAGTGTTCTTGGAAACAAATTTAAGCCAGAAAAAAATCAGAAATATGAAATAAGTACTTAAGTTCCTTCTTTCAGTTTCAATCTTCCACAGTAAATGCATCCATTGATAAACAATTAAATAATTTTCTTTATTAAGAGACTTAGTGCTTGTATGGTGAAACTCAGTGTAAGAATTAAAGAACAATAGATGAAGTCACAAAGAGAAGACATAATAAAATAAAGTTCTTTAGAGCCCCAGCAACTGTGGGAAGATGTTGTATGACTTTCTTTTTAGGGATGTAATTTTTCTTTTATCCAAGAAAAATACCTATAGCCAACCAGTCACCTATATAATAAAACTTCTATTTTTGTAGAGTATAGGCAATATAACAGAAGGCCTATCACCGTCTCCAAAAAACAACTGAAAATGGTCTTGGTTGGCTAGAAAGATAATAAGAATAGCATGCTAGTGATATTCAATACAGCATAAATTGGATCTCCAATTGTATTAATTGTTTTACACACACACACACACACACACACACACACACACACACACACACACACACACACACACACCACTGTTCAGCAGCACATAGGAGGGACAGTTTGACATGCAGCTTTCCACAATCCCTAGCCATTTCTCATGAGTCATCAGGCTTCTTCATCCTGAAGTGTTGCTGCTGCTGCCACAAAACAGCTGCACATCTCCCCATTCCCAAAGGCACTGGGCAGCCAGCTCATGTTTCTGAGGCTGGCTCAGACCCAAGAGAGAGCTAGGTTATGGTCTAGTATGGAGTACCTGTCTCTGACGTTGGAATCTCAGTTCTGACAACATTTGGCTAGCACTGAGGACCTTACCTTTGTGTTGGTCATGTCTGATGGATACAAGGGCTATGGGTTGGATGAACAATCTGAACTCCAGTTATATTTTCTTGTAATTGGAAAATGTGCTGGGCAGTGGTGGTACACCTACAATCCCAGTGCTTGGGAGGCAGAGGCTGGTGGATCTCTGTGAATTTGAGGTTAGCCTGGTCTACAGAGTGAGTTCTAAGACCACCAGGACTGTTATGCAGAGAAATCCTGTTTAAAAAAAAGAAGGAAAAGAAAATGTATACAACATACTTTTTGGGAATAATTGCACACACATAGGAAACACCTACACTTTTATACATCTGAACTGTTTTATTATTTGTCTTTTGTGAAATATTGCTTGGGCTTTAAAGCTTCTTATGTGCTCAGTAACACAGAATTTGGCATTTTATGAATTTATTAAGTTTCTTAGGAACTCTGTTCTGACACAAATTTTATCATACTTGCCTCTGTGAACAGCTTGCTTTATCTGCTGTGACCACTCATCCCTGATTGATTTTTCACCTCACATATCTCACTTGTATGATGCTCTAAAGTATTTAGATTTCCCAGAGCCTTTCTTGACATGTATAGATCACATTCTACCATAGGATTCAGAAATCAATTAAAGTAACACAGCAGTACCAACATCCCTGCTGAGTCAAACACTTTCTTAACTTTCTTGAAAACACAGTCTTATCTGGCAAGTAGACTAGGCATTGGTTATAAATAAAGGTTAAAGGATTAGTAGCTTTTTGGAGAGATTTATTAAGAGAGTTACACCATAAATGCAATAAATCCAAATAATGGGGTTCAGAAGAGGACGATCATGTGTTCATCCCTAAAAAAGAACTCTTATTGGATAGTTATCATAGATAGCATGATAAAGTTCCGAATGGAGAAATGGACTCTATAGTTCCCTTTATCCCTAGCAAGAAGGAACTAGAAAAAAGTAAAACTAAAATTTAAGGTTGTTTTTGGCTTGGGTACCAGGGCCTAGTCTGGCAGTCACAAGGTAAGAGAGGCTGCAAGAACATAATCAACATTATTTATATTAACTCTATATGAAAAGAGAGAAGCTGTAGGAAAGGAAGAAGGAAGTATGGCCAGATTATGGGAGAAAGGCTGGCAGCTAGAGGATCAGTGATCTAACAGATGTGAATCAATACCTCTTTCATTTATTACCAATTTTCCTAGTAGTGCCTGTCCTTCCCCTATTGTCTTCCAGTCCCTGATAATCATTGAGACCTCAGCCAGTGATAACCAAGTACCTCTAATGGCTCATAGAAGCCAACTCATCAGCAGGTTAGTTTCTTCATATGAACTCAGATTATCCTTCCTTTGTCTGAAAAAGGGTTGAATAGATACATTACCCATGTCTCTGATTTCATAGCACTCAGACTGACCCATCTGCCCCCATGTCACACACCTTCAAAAGCTGTATCAGTGGTTTTTTAATTCCTTATGTAAAATTCTTTCCCAATTCAAGGATTTCATATGCTAAGTATTTCATGTTTATCAGAGTTTCCTTTCTTTTTTATTTTAAAATATAATTTTTCATTCTTTTAAAATGTTTTTATTTAAATTAAAACAATCATATTTTACATATTAATCCCAGTTCCCTCTCTCTCCTGTCCTCCCTTCCCCCTACCATTTCCTCATCTTACCCCCCATCCAGTCTTCAGAGGTGTCCGATGGGGGAATCACCAAAGTCTGTCATATCATTTGGGTCAGGACTGAAGCCCTACCCCCATGCATCTAGGCTGAAAGAGTATCCCTTTATAGGGAATGGCCTCAAAAAAGTCAGTTCATGAACAAGGCACAAATACGGGTTCCACTGCCAGCTGCCCCATAGACTTCCCAGGTCTCCCAATTGATAGCTAAGCCATTAAAAGCTAGGTTCACAACAAAAAAGTTTTCAATCTATGAGAATTTCATACTTACATACAATAAAATATGATCACATACACTCCCATTTCTCCTCTCCAACCCTCCCTATATTTCCCGAACATATCTCCATTTCAACTTGATGTCAACTAAAGCTCAGGAATCTACTGAAACTTACAAGGCCTAGGAAACTCAGAAAATTAGATTTACAGGCCCTTACCCTAAACACAACAAACAAGTGCAGAAGATTTGGTACCAGGGGAACTGATAGAGGTTTAGATAGGAACCTGCAAAGTTGGTGTTTTGATGAGCCATGCTGAGGCAGTCATTTGGTGATGCAGCTGTTGTAAGTTACTCCTCACCCAAGCTTCAGCAAGTAATCCTAGTAAATTCACTGACTCACCAGGTTAGACTTGGGTAGGACTCCTTCTTTCATCTGTTATTGGTATCCAACTGAGATAAATAGACATTTGTATATATCTTCCATGAAATAAATGTTTCACAATTGCCACTCTAACAGGGAAAACAGAAGCAAAGAAGAGTTGGAGAGTATAGTCTCTAAGATTGATCATAAGGCATGCACACAAATTTGATCTGTCTGGAGGGTGACTATCTATGAAAGCAATCCTGATATTGCTACATTTCTTTATGTAGTATGGGAAGATGTGTGTCTTTGATTTCATGGAAGATTATATGCTTCCTGGGATGGGTAATAGGGTATGTAATCAAAGCCATACCATTTAAGAGTAGTGAATCTTTAGGGGGAACCTTGAGGTAGAAACCTTGTTTTCTTTGGTGTGGAATGTTATGTCTCATTAATGAAAGTGCTTTGTTGATTTTTTTCTAAATTGGTTGATAGAATAGAGACTATATTGCTATATTTGAAAATGCTATGAATGAGTCATAGCTATAAGCAATTTATGCCAGCAAATGTGTCAGCTCTGCTATGGCAAATATGACAGGAATTGAAGAAGAGCTGTTTAATGAAATGTCTTCTTTAAATGTCTTGGAATATTTAATAAAATTTGATAGAACTACTCCAGGAGGAAAACAGTTAATAACTGTAGCACCCAAATGATGTTCAAGAAGACACAAACATATAGCTGAATGAGATTATTAAGATAACTCAGAAATATAAAAAAGATGTACAATAAAATGTTGAAGAGAACTCAAGCTGAAACAAAGATACAATTTAAAAACTCAATATCCCAATTAGAAAACTCATAGAAAAGCCTCATAAGTAGAATGAATCAATCAGAAGTTACAATGTCAGGACTTGAAGATAGTGGATCTAGATGAAACAAGCATAAAAATGCAAAAAATTAAAAACAGGAAATTAATAGTTAGGAAATATAGGATATTATCAATAGACCAAATCATCTACATGTCTGATAGCTCTTTGGTTACATTTACTTCAAGTGTTTTATTGTCTTTGATGCTATTGTAAATGAGAGTAAGTTCATGCTCTCTTGTTTGGTGTATTTGTTTGTAGTATACAGAAAGGCTACTGATGTTCATAAGTTGGTTTTGTACCCTGCAACTTTGCTAAAATCTTTGATTGTTCCTACAAAATTCCAGTGATTCTTAGGGATAGTTTATGTATAATGTTATATTCTTTGTGATTAAGAATAATTTGATGTCTTCTTATTTCTATCCCCATGGTTTCCTTCTCTTAGCTTATTTCTCCAGTTAGTGCTTCAAGTAATATATTGAAAAAGAGTTTGAATAGTGGAATTCCTGTCTTGCTCCTGGTTTATCTATTTAACTCATTTTACATACCAAGCACAGTTCTCCCTCCCTCCCCTTCTCTCCTTCCTCCCATCTTCCCCCAAGTCACCCCCATCTACTCCTCAGAAAGGTTAAGGCTTCTCACAGGATGTCAACAAAACCTGGCACATTCAGTTGAGGCATGACCAAGTTCACCCCCCACTCCCCATCAAGGCTGAGTAACGCATATGGAATGAAAGCATATGGAATTCCACCATATGGAATGAACTTCTAAAAGCCAATTCATGCACTAGAGCTAGGTCCTGGTCCTACTGCCAGGGGTCTCACAAACAGACCAAGCTACAAAACCGTTAACTCACATTCAGATGGCCTGCTTCAGTTCCATGCAGGGTCCCCAGCTGTTTGTCTAGAGTCCATGGGCTGTGCAATTTCAGGTTACCCATCTCTGTGGGTTTCCCTCTCATGATTGATTCCCCCCTTGCTTATATAATCTCCCCTCCCTCTCTTTGACTGGACACCCATAGCTTGGCCTGGTGCTTGGGTGTGGGTCTTTGCATCTGCTTCCATCAGTTACTGGATGAATGCTATATGATGACAGTTAGGGTAGTCACCAATCTGATTACAGGGAAGGTCAGTTTAGGTACCCTCTCCACTATTGCTACTGGTATTACCTGGGGTCATCCTTGTGGGTTCTTGGGAAGTTTCCTTGCACCAGGTTTCTTCCTAACCTCATAATAGTTTCCTCTATCAAGATGTCTCTTTCCTTGCTCTCCTTCCTCATCTGTCTACCAGCTAGGCCATACTCTCATCCATGATCATTCACTCATGTTCTCGTACTTTAATTGTCCCCCTTGTCCCCAATTTATCCAGGAGATCTCACCCATTTCCCCTTCCCAATGTGATCAATGAATCATCATTTTAATAGTGTTGCTTTCAATTTTCTCCACTTAGGATACTATTCACTGTAAATTGGTCACATATAGCCTTTATTTCACAGAAGCATGTCTCCTAACCCTCAGCTCTACTGTTTCTAGAACTCTGATCAGAAAAGCATATTATATTCCATTAAAGGACTTTTATGCATCTACTGAGATAATCATGTGACTTCTGTTCTTAAGTCCATTTATAGTAATTATCATAGTAATTTACTTATGAATGTTGAACTACCTCTGCATTTTCAGAATTAAGGCAAATTGAACGTGGGGGTGATCTTAATGGTACGTGCCTATATTTTGTTTGCTCTCATTTTATTAAGGATTTTTGCAACTATTTTCATGCTTATGTTGAGATTAGACAGCATGAAGGACTTCTCTGTTTTCTTCATGTGGGCCTCCAATGGTCAAAATATGATCATCAGACTTAGCAGGTGAGACATTTTGCCAACTTCATTTATTCATAATTATATTAGAATGTCTTTTGACATAAGTTAGATGTAATTTTATTTTACTTAGAATAGTGGTAAAATGAAATTTTCTTTATAGTGGTCTGGAGAGCTAGCTCAATAGTGCAACACAGGCTTCATAGTTACTAGTCCCCAGACTCAATGTATAGCAACAACACAAGCATTTGCTCTGTAATCATGCCATTTACTTTAACATTTCAAATTATCTTTATAAGTCTGGAAAAACCCACCTTCCAATGTCAAGGGAAAGTGGACAGGAAGGAGGAGACACAAGAAAAATATCTTAAGATGGTCTTTGATTGCTAATCTCTTTATATTTACCAGATACTACTTCATCTCCTAAAACATATTATGAAATAAAAGACTGAGGAAATTAGGTGGGTTAATTTAGTCAAGAAAGTCACTAGTTTTTATTTAAATGGCTTCCAGGAATTTTCAGTCAACACAGGAGAGTGAGCTTCCTCTAGGGAATTAAAGCCTGCCTCTCTCCTAGTTTAGGACAAGGAAGATTTGCACATTGATTTATAGCAGCCACAGCACTACATCTCTCAGTTGCTAGGTAGTATCTACCTAGCAATGTGATATTCTCCCCTCCTCTTCGATTAGGAAGGAGTAATCATGATGCAAGGAGAAGCTTTGTAGAAAAGCATACCCCTTTAAATACTATTAAAACATTTCAAAAAAAAAAAATACAATTAGCTAAGCACTTACATTTTATTAGTAATAGCAAGCAAAGTTAATAAGTAAATTCAACTAAAATGATTATGTGTCAAAGTGTATAGTTTTTGCATTGACATTTCACATAATCTGACTTTGCTTAGAAGAGAAATCACTCGGCTGTTAAAATTACTTTTAAAAAGCTGTCAAAATTAGAAAACCTGCTGTCAAAAATATGATGAGAAAAGTTTAAAAATGGTAAAGTATGTTGACTCAGACAAGAAATATTATCTTCATGAAGGAAAACTTGAAATTTTATCATTGTCCTTAAAGGGGATGATTTTTTCCCTCAGAAATGGACATTCTTCCTTTAATTTACTTATTTAAACATGTATATTCATAGCAACACAAACAAAATTATTTATATGCATACAACAATGACATTTCTATATCTGCTAGAAAATGCCAAATATTAGTTATGCTATTATAAATATGAATTTTTATCAAATTTCAATTAAAATAGTATTTTACCTCTCATCTTTACTTTCAGATATTTGATATATGTGCATGTATTAAGTAGATTTTAATTTATAGACCACCGTAAATCTGTTTATTCAGCAAAGTTCAATAAGAGTTATATGTTATTATTCTACCTTTCCAAATTAAAAGAAAATAGTATCTCCCACTTGTCAAATGCTCTGTTGAAACCATAGACAGTTTAAATTCCAAAATGTTTTAATTTTGAGACTTCAAAACCAATGCTCACTTAGAGACTGAGAACTCAACTGCATTATAATATAGTTTCAAAGGAGATAAGTAAAAATTTGAGAGCACTGAAATTAGAGACAAATGATTAAAACTGAAATCTATTTAAACTCTATTTTACAGTGAACAAAAATACCAATAGTTTAAATCTCCAAAAGAAAACATTCTTTTTTCTTTAATATAGTCAATTAAAAGGATGGTTTAGAATACGGTAAGCATCTAGCTGTTAATTTTTAAACACAATGCCTGAGTTTCTACGTAGATAAATAACATGCATGAATATGAACTAAAATACATATTTTATTGCCATCTGCTATGAACAATGCAAGGACTTATGCTGATATCCAGATGACATCAATAATTGTCCCTGTTGTGCTCTTATATGTTTATGTCTTGTTCCATATGCATGCAAAAGTACAACTAATTGTCCTTATCATTCACTTAACACATTCATAAAAATCTCACAAATATGACAATACCAGCCATTAGAAAGCATTTTGTAAATATAATGTTCAAATAGTACCATTTATTCTCTAAAGAAATTTAAGGCAAAGATTCAGTTTAAGGGCCTAGAAAGGAGACTCAGTGGTGAAGAACACTTGCTGCTCTAGCAAAGGACTTGCTTTGTTTTCCAGCTGCCACATGATGGCTCATAATTGTGTCTAACTCCTGTCCCAGGGGATTCATTGCCCTTACTGGTGACACCAGGAACACAGATGGTAAAAATATATAAATACATACAGGCAAACAATCATATACATAAAAAAATGACAACTGTGTAAATGGGTCATATTATTTGAGCAAGAATTTTAGAAACAAAAGCTATTCCCTACAGACAGAATAGCATTGTAATTATGAATGTTGAGTGAAAATATAGTTTTATTGTATTTACTATTTTACTGCTTATGTGAGTAAATGATTTAGAGCTAGTGTTTTATTTTCCAGACACAATGCTGTTTTACCTTTTGAGGTGCTAGGATGGAATACAGGTTGACTCACATTAAAGAAAGTGCTGTAACATTAGGCTATATCCTCAGTCCTGTAAACTTGATATACTTGTATATTTCAACATCACTAAGTTAAGCGGTGAACTTTCTTACAACTGAACTTGACAGACCATGTAGGTATCCTAAAACATAGCTTATGTTCACAACTAAAGCAGCAAAAATGTTTACAAACAATTATGGAGGTGGGACAAACATGATTTCATGACAATGTCTTAAAACATCAGCATAGTTTGTGAGTAAGTCAATTTTCTAAAAAATGAAGGTGGAAGCTTGCAAATCAAAATAATATGACTTTGATACATAAATTTTATTGTTTTTAGAATCAGGTTGATATGCCCTAATTATATGTATGCATTAAAAACTATAAATTTAGAACACTAAGTAATAACCCAAAGTATAGTATATGTACATTTGAGAAAAGTTTGTGTTGCTATGGGAACTTTGCCTTTTGTTTACATTAAACTGCAAACTATATTATGTACCTTAGTTCACCTTAATGAGTACCTTCATATACTGGTAATTATACTATCTTCCCTCATTCACTCTCATGATTAACTCCTTAAGGTTAATATTGCTCATCTTTATTGAGTTAGTTTATATTTCTCTTGAATACAGAAATATGAACTTTCATTTGCCTTCATTTGTGAAAAATGCATTATGTATGCCACCATCACCTATTCATTACATTAAGTAAACGGAGTTTTAGTGTTTATGAGATTTACCAAATTACATTTATAAAAATAGTAAGTTTGACCTTGTTTGCCTATAGAAACACTATGCTTAAAATTGAAGAAAGTAAAATGTAATTTTGTTTTGGACACAAACATGTACAGTTTTCTTATTTAAAATTTTTTATAGTACTTTAAAGAAATTACCTAAACACTGAAGAAAATAGTCTATTTTCTTCAGTGTATGGTTGAAAACAATGTTGCAATGTTATGTGTGCAAAATCCTCTGAGTTAGCAGGACTATATAGATCAAGTTAGAAAATGGGAATATGATTTTCCACGAAGGTTTATCTAGCATCGTACATGTGACTAAGCCTCCCCTCTAAGTACCCTCACCCAAGCCCCAGATCTATCTCTAGTCTACCTCCAGTGCCCTGGCCTAGTCTGACTGTGTTTGTCTGCACTGTCTACAGTTTCTATGCTTCCATCAAGAAACTCCTTGCCTGTCCCAAGCCTACAGCCCTTCCAATGTCATACCTAGAACCTATCTGCCCAGCCAAATACTATACATTCTATGTATAGAGACTAGCTGGGTGAGTCCGCCTGGTATTTCCCCATGCACCTTACCTAACCCCCAGCTCTAGCTCCAAGTCCCATGCATAGACAAGATAGCATATCCCACACACCAGCTCAGATTCCTGTGCACTTGCTTTCATTCCACCTAAGTCAAGTGGATAGACCCAAAGCAAACTACACATTCTGTGTTCTGCCTCAACTTCCTCTGTCTAGATCTAGCACAGAGCTAATGAAAAAAATCCACATGCCCAGGTCTCATTACAAAAATGCAAATCATATCAAAGATCCATGTAGTATTGGCCCTCCTAAATCCATCAGTCCCCTGAGTTTGAGATCAGCTTGGTCTACAGAGCTAGTTCCATGAGAGCCAGGGCTACATAGAGAAACCCTATCTCAAAAAAATACTCGGAAAAACTATATTTTAACATTCAAGAGAGTTAATTTGGCTATTATCTCAAACTACCTACCCTTCCACATATTTGTGTGTATATGTATATATCCATATGCATATATATTTATATGATATTGTTTGTGCTACTGAGGCTTCGACCTGGAAATCACAATGCTTGGTGAACACAGAATTTTTTTCTAACTCATATAAAAGTTAGTCACATATATTAATGTCTTTCCTCTTTTAAAACTTCAGCATTTAGTATTTACTTATTAAGAATATGTAAATTTGGACCTAGGCACATTTCAGTCATTAATAAAGTTAGTATGTTAGAATGTTACCTCATTCATTTTGGTGCTCAAGTTGCTCTCAGCAATCAGAAGAAAAGCCTTTCGACTTGGTTCCATGTACTTTGCACATTTGCCCATCATCTTTTTCATTTTGGTTTGTTTTTGAGACAATTTCTTATGGTGTAGTCCAGACTTGAATGGACCTCAATGTATAGACCAGGCTGGCCTCTAACCCCCAGAGATCTATCTTCATATTTTCTGATTTCTCAGCTAAAGTCCTGTGCCATGACACTCAGCTCCATGATATTTTGGAGGGGTACTTTTATTCACATTAAGGTTTCTAGATTAATTTTGTAATTATCCTGATTCTGTCTTGATTTCTACTATAGAAAATAGTACTTAGAAACCAAGATCTTGTTTGTAGTAGTAGTAATCATTAGTGACAAATCCTGACTTTTAGATCATTTTCACAAACTGAGCTTTGATGTGTGTATAAGAAATTAAGATTTCATATTTATACTTTCAACTGAAAATCAACATTTAGTGTTTTGCTCTACATGTATTATTCTATCTCCACAGTGAAAACCCTGGCTCAAAACACACCTCATTTGTCAATCTTCTATACATCCCAAATACAAATGAACTTTCTATTAACTGAGGATTTGATAATAATTCTTTGTCTTCCATTGATTGAGGGAAAATTACTGTGTTCAACTGTCATTTGTATAAAGCTAGTTGTTATATTTTCCCCATCACCATATTTGATATTCTTATTAAAATAATAGTTGTATTTACTTTAGTTTACATGAAATTTCAAAATCCTTACCCATTCTTGTAAAATATTAATTTATAGTATTGAATATGTGGAATATTTCTAGAATAAAACAAATTGAATACTCCTTGTGGTCAGTGATGCTTTAACTAATGGCTTTTTCCATGATCACATAGATGAATGATCTCAGTGTTATCTTGTTCGAATTTCCTCTCCCCTTTGAAAGCACAGCAAAATTTAATATGCTTTGTTCCTATTATGTCTACTCTGCTAAGCTTGGAAATATTGCTTTCACCTCTGTGTGGGTTTTTTTTTTTCCTGACTGGCCCTGAGGATGTTTGTCATTCTTGTAGGAAACAAACATATCTATTATTTGTTCTATTCATATTTTCTATTTTCCCTTTTTTAATTTAAATTAGAAACAAGCTTTTTTTTTAATATGTCAATCCCAGTTCCTGCACCCTCCCTTCCAATCAACCAGCCTCCTATCCCTTTCTGCTCTTCAAAGTCTGTCACATTATTTGGAGTAGGGCCTAGGCCCTCCCCTGTGTGTTTAGGCTGACAGAGTACCCCTCTATGTGGAATGGGCTCCCAAATACTTTCATATACTAGGAATAAATACTGATCCACTACCTGAGACCCCATAGATTGTCCAAGCCTCCTAAATGACACCCATGTTCTGGGGGTCTGGGTTGGTCCAATGCTGGTTTCCCATCAGTCCATGAGCTCCCCCTTTTTGATTCATATTTTCTGACTGTAGTGTTTCTTCTTTTTTCCTCTTTAATTCCATCTATACTCATGTTATTATAGTTACTGTTGAACCACACATCACTGAGGCTTTGTTACTCAGTTTTTTAGGGCCTTTGTTTCTGATCTGATGTTTGGATAGTTTGCTCATATGTCTTCAGTTTTGTTGATATTCTTACTATTTGATCTAGCACAGTATTAACTTTATCTATTTCATCCTTTCATTATTTAATGATTTTTCTCTAAACTTTTCCTACTAATTTTTAAAGTCTTGATCATTTATATTGCTTTTTATAAAGAATTTTTGACTCTTAGGAAGTGTTAATTTCTTTACTGTTGTCATTTGTAGTCAATTTCGACTGAGTATTTATTTCTGGAAGATATACTATTTGATGGAACAGTGGACATTATAAATTTTATGATGTTTAATGTTGAAAATATCTCTTTCCTTTAAAATATGCTGGAATTTGTTCTCACAAGTGGTTAAGTTACTTATAATTCAGTGTTGTCTGCTAGAGGCACTCCTTATGGTTAGGGTAAATGAAGAAAGTCTTCATTTCAGATCTGGGTTTGTCTTCCTGTTGGAAACATAGAGAGTATAGTGAATGCCAGTACTCTGACTTCAGGAAATCTGACCTTCTTCAATCCCTGTGTAAGTCTTGGTAATACCAGATGCACAACTTTCTTGCTTTTTCCTTCAGCTTTGACAAAATGACATAATGCTTAACAACCAGGTTAGAGATAGCTTTGAATGTGGCCTTGATGTTTATGCATGTACTGTAGTCTTTCTTACAAGATGACAGTCACATGCAGATCATTGGGTAGAGACCTTGCAGAGCCTTCACAAAACTGGAAGTAATGGTATAGGCCTGAAATTCCAGTACTCAGGAAGTGGAGAACAAAGATTCTAAGTTTAAGTTCATCCATGGTTACATTTAGAGTACATCAAGGCTACCTTGGGATACAAGTCTCCAATAGGTAAACAAAAAACTCATGGTGACAATTTCAGATATTCTGAGCATCTCTGCCTCTGTCTTTATTTTGGTATGCTGAGCTGTATTTGATCTACCTTCTAGTAGGGCCTAAGGCTCTTCCAAACGAAAATACAGCTTAAGTATGAGGTTCACCTATTTCTTCCTCTCTTAGTGATTCATCATGGTGACAAAGAAATTGTCATAATATGTTTGAAAATATTTGTATTTTTCTTCTTGGCTTTTAGGAGTGGATTAGTCTTCATATAAGCTACTCTGTCATGACAGGTACAATAAACCCCTTAATCTACCTGATTTCTGTAAGTTCTTCCTTTAGGTTCTTCCCCAAATCTCACCAGCTCACAAATCATTTCCATCTATTGTTTTGCAAATCCATTCTTTGACTTCTTTACCTTCACCCAGACTTGATTCTGTAAATATGTTTCTCTTATTGGTTAATGAACAAAGCACTCTTGGCCAATAGAAAAGGAAGATAAGAGGGGCTAGGAGACAAGGAGGAGAGAGGAAGTAGTAAGGAGGAGTCAACGTGGAGAGTCCGGAGACAAGGAGGTCCAGGCCTGCTCTCCAGTAAGATGAGACCATGTGGAAATGCTTAGATTAATAGAAATGGGTTAATCATTAAGACAGAGCTAGCTGGTAAGAAATTAGTACCTGGCCAACAGATTTATATCTAATACAGAGTCTCTGCGTGTTATTGGCAGTTGGCGTGGTGGTGGGACCAACCTGCAGGAAAAACATACTCATTACATATGGCGCTGCAACATGGCTAATAATCACTTCCATTTAAAACTTAACAAAAGCTTTAAAAAAAAAGTGTTTTAGAAACAAAAGAACATAGACAAGCAAGGCTTCTTGGTAGCAGCATTTTTCTGGGTTGGACTCTGTTTTGTGAGAGACAAATAAAGATTTGTGCGGCTCCTTTAAGGGAGGTTTCTGGACTCAGCTTAAGCTACAAACAAAACAAAACAAAAAACTGCCAACGCTTTTAAAGAACTCTGCTAGCAACTGAATGTATGTATCAGAGCTGGCAATGACAGTGACCCCATCTCCAAACTGGCAGCTTGCTGCTGGATGCAGGGTAAACCAAGGCAGTGAGCACAGCTCTCACTGGTGGTAGTAAAATAGCGGCTGCCATCTTGGATAGACAGCAGCTAAAACTGTGGCTTTCATTTTAGCAATGTTGTTGTTTACCAGATAAAATACTTGTAACCACAAAAAAAAAAATCGGTCTTACAGTAAAGATAGATTCAGATTATGAAAACCACTAAAGGTTTACAGTGTATTTTAAAATATATGTAGGCTTGGGAGAGAAAGAAAAACAGGATACAATGGTTTAAAAAAGAAAAAAGGAAGTAGAATAACTGTGTGTGGTGGCATGTTGCGTCTACCTCGGCCAGCAAGGAAACACGACCATGACTCATCTTCAAGCAGTTTATTCAGGAACCTTGTATATCAGCTTCCACCTCTTCCAGTCCCCATCAGGAATGTTAAAGCCTCCAGACTGCCATCAACCAGGGGCTATGTCATGGGCTTAAATACTGACTTACAGCACAGTGGAAAACAATCAAGGGTCAAGTGTGCAAGTTCTCGAGCTTAGTTCCTCCCCAGCAGATGTGTGTTAGCAAATCAAGAAGAGTACCAACAACTACTCTGGTGCAAGATGTTCCAGCCATCAGCTTCAGGCTTGCTCAAAGCACCTCGGGGTCCATGCAGGGCCCTACAGGTCCCCCTTTCTTTTAATACAAATTAGCACCTATCTTAGGTGGCAGAGGATGTCAGCATAATTCCTTACCCGTCATTGGCGAGTCACCCAGGCCCATAACCCCCCTGTCTTAGGTTGGATATTTGCCCCTTCTGCCTTACCCATTATTGGTGAATAGTTTGTCAGCCACATGTGGGCAGAAGCATTTTCTCTTGAGCCAAAGACAGTATCTGTCTTGTTTGAAATCTGGCCTGGGCCTATCCAATGCTGTGGCAAAGTAGCACCAAGTGCAAGGGGCTACACAGCCCAATAATCTGCACTGGCAAGTGGTACTCAGGTTTCATTGGTGTAATGCATATGTATAGGAGCCTAGTTTGTAAAAATACAGCCAAATCACCTGATAGTTGTCCTACTATGCTTGCAGTATTTACAGATTGGGAGAGGGTTATGGTAGAAACTGTCGAAGGTGGCACTGGCAGCCTTGATCCTGAAATCTCCTTCTCTGCTGCACACCTGGGGTATGTGGCCCATAACAGCTGTTACCGTAGGCAGACCTGCTGAAAACAATTAAAACTTTCTCGAAAATTAGTAGCATTGGTTACAACAAAATGAAGGGAACCAGAATACAAGTGCCTGAGATGAAGGTAAAATTTTTGTTTGGCTTCTTCTACTTTGTCCAAACATGGAACTTTATTGCTCCTTACCGGATACCTTATCACCTCTTTACTGAGGGCCTTAACTTGGTCCCATTTACCTGGGACTTACCAGTTGACTGCCTTGACTGCAGGCAGTTCTGAGCCATTCACCCATGGAGAGGTTCCCCTTACGGCCCACCACTTGTACACGCCTCCTTCTCTGCCAACATGGAAACACAACTCTTCTTCAAACAGTTTATTCAGGAACCTTGTATAGTTAAGTTAGTTGGGTTTTCTAGATGTATTTGAGATAAATAGGCATTCTTCAAACCTTTCAAAGACCTACGGAATATGGCATTTAAAATGGTTTAGGGTTTTTCTTGACAGTGAGGCACAAGTGCTCCTGGCATCAGGAAGGAAGATGGGCATCGAAGAAACGTGTTATGAAGTTTGTTTTCAATATGGCAAGTCTAGCCATTTGGACAAGATACTGTTCTTGTCTGGACTGTTTGACTTTATGCTGTACAAACTGGAAATGCAGAACCCACAGGAAAGTGACTGCTGATACAAGATGGACATTGCTACAGGGTTCCTGCTTTGTGGAAGATTCTGTCAGACAGTCAGCAGGACACAGAAAAAAAGTGACTGGCAAACTGCCAATACAAGTGGACAGTTTAGTTTCCTGCTTTGCTGAGGAGTCTGCCAGACACACTATGGCCTATGGGCTGAAGATGAAACATTACAGAAGAACTTCAAGTGACTGAGCAGGCAGTGAGTTGTCTCTGTCATTTCTAGAGTTTATATATTAATCTTCTGTGGTCTTTGATGGAGTTGAAAATAGTTATGGTTATAGTTTTTCTTAGTTAAGATTAAAGATAAGTTACATATAAGACTTTAGATTCACGAAGATAGGCTAGATGATAGAATATTTTCTTTAAATCTTACTAAGTGTTAATAGACTAAATACTGTTAAACTGTGATTCTTATTTGATAACTGTTTTGTTATATATTTTGCTCTGCTAGGTTAAAACCCTTGTTTTTATTTTAGACATAAAAGAGGAGATGATGGGAGATGTCATTCTGTAAATATGTTTCTCTTATTGGTTAATGAATAAAGCACTGTTGGCCAATAGGAAAGGAAGATAGGAGGAGTTAGGAGACTAGGAGGAGAGAGGAAGTAGTAAGGAGGAGTCAGTATGTAGAGACTGGAGAGGACAGAGGTCCGGGTCCTCTCTCCGGTAAGATGAGACCTTGTAGAAATACTTAGATTAATAGAAATGGGTTAATCATTAAGACAGAGCTAGCCGATATGAAACTAGTAACTGGCCAACAGAATTATATCAAATACAGAGTCTGTGTATTATTTGGGGCTGGTGTGGCAGTGGGCCCAGGCAGGCAGGGAAAAACCTGCTTGCAACACAGACTATCTACAAAAGAGTTTGCTTTACCACTTAAAAACTTCTTGCTGAAATTTTTTTACTTCATTTTCACTGCTATAATATTTTATTTTAAAGTATTTTTCTCTTTTATGGTATATATTTTAGTATTTTACCTTTCAAATTCTATGGTGTTTATATTATACTAATCCCAAATGAATGACTTTCTATTTATAGGCCAATTTTCAAGAGATTTTTGTGATAGGGAGGAGTCATATATAGGTGTTGTAGTGTTGCCAGTCTTTACAAAGTAACTCTTGCCATAAGTGCCGCAGAAAGGCAATGGTAGAACCTGAGCTGATCCTGTGATATTCCACATGTTCTTGTCCATTCTATTAACACACTTGGAGTGAGTTCACCTCAGTTCTTCTACTGACAGTAAAATTAGAATGGTGAACCTCAAATTTTACATCATATCTCTTCTCTTTGAGAAGAGGGACCCCCACCAGAACATTGTTAATTTTGATGTTTCCAGTGCTCTGTCTTTGTGCATTCATTGAAATTCTTCTCTGTAGTTTTAAGTTTTGCATTGTCCCATCCAGCTTTGATGAGATTTCATCTATTTAGAAGCGATATATTCTACCTTTCAGTTTTGTTCAAATTGAAATTTTGAGTTTTTTCCCCTTCTTATCGATTTCCAATTATTTTCAAGGAAAATGTACAGAATCCTGATTTCTGAAGCCATGTTATTGCTACAGTGAAAAGTATAATCTGGTTCTCACTGAAATATATAAACCTCAAATAGACCCTCTAGATCAGTGGTATGAGATTTAAATGATGGGTTCAGAGAATCAAATGGCAGATTGCAAACATTGCTTATCTAGTGTGTGTATCCAGTGTGAGTCTAAGTGATGGTGCTTGAAGGGGAACAAAAGTGTCAGAATGCAATGATTGTTCAGGAACTAAGAAGCCTGTGAGGACAGTTTATCTAGATGAGACAATGCAGCTAGGTCAGGTAACAATCAGGGATTCTGTGCTAAAGACAAAGACACCTGGGAGCAGAGAGACATTCCTTCTTGTTCCAAGAATGAGGACCAGCAGGTGGTCTACTAGTGGAATACTGTCTGTATTAACATAGCACTTATGGTAAGAGTCAACTTTGAAGGCTTCATAAAGTTCATCTATGCCTGTGTCCACATAAAGTAAAAGTACTTGAAAGTACTTTTTAATTTATCCTTTTAGATGCTAACCTTGCTTTGTTGTATCAAATGTACATAGATAAAATCAAAATAATTGATGATACAATTCTGAAGTTATATCATTATACCAGTTTTAACTTTATGAAATTTCTCAAGGCAAGAGCAACTTCAGCAAGACATATCTTTTAAGACTTTTACTTTTCAAAACCCTCTAATATAAAATTCTGGAAGATGTGTGTCCATTATTTAGGAGACCTAAAACACTCTTAAAAGAAAGAAACAAAACACTATAGCTTAAAGTTTCGAAGTTCCACAAAGAAGGTCTGTAATTTCAGTGTGATTCCCTAATAATAGTCCTTTATAGGACAAGTTTACAGCTCCCATTAGCAACTTAAAGGGGACTCACAAGCAATCTCCCAAGAGATGACATCGAATGGATTAGTTTTAATTAGTTCAAGTATTATATTTACCCATAGTTAAGGTGCCAGTTTTCATAGAGAAATATAATAGAAATGAAACATCATGGGGATGTAGATCCCATTTTAGGAGTATAACAAAGTGGGGTGCTCAATCCAAAGTAGTGGGAGAGATGATTTGAAGCTGAAAAAGACATACAGTATGAGCCCACATAGCATGAAAAGTTAACAAAGCAGGGAAGAAAAAGTGGTCGTGGGGTCAGAGCATTTATTCTTGCTTTATAGTTGTGGCATTTGTGCACTGAGAAAGTGAAAGAACAGCCCCCACACTTCCAGAATGAGTCAGTTTCATGTCTCAAGCTGATTATAAACCATTCAAAGGAGACAGCCTCCCACAGCTGATTTTAGCTGTGATTAGAATAGAGGATGGTGGTTTGCTTGGGCATGCCATATGTGCTTGGAAGCCTCAAAGCCTGATCATCAGGTAAACCTGAAGCCTCTCAAGGACTGAAAAAGGGAGTTTCCAAGGAAGTTTTCACATATGTATTCTAGAAGTGACAGCTCACCAGCCAAGCATCTACATGGATTTTAATCATTTCATCATGTGGTACATTTTCAGACACTTTTATAAGCTTGGAGGCTTCACATTAATTTTAAGCTCCTTCACTGATCTATTTTTTCTCCTCTACAAGAGAAAAATATTCCAGGAAAATGAACATTGGCCACACTTTTTTTGTATGAATTCCCGGTTTCTTTTTTAGAATTAGAATTTTTAATCAAATAATGTAAATCCAGGAATTCTTGTTGGGAATGGAAGAAGAAGGGAGAGTCTTTCAAGTTAGTTACATCATCCTTGATGGCAACATTCTAGAGAGAGATTCTTTGAATGGTGGTATTGGAAAGTTTGGAAAGAAAAATCCTTTCTCCACTCAGACTTGTAGGTGTGGAAACCAAATTAAAAGAACATGCAACACAAAGTTATAGCGTGATATCCAAATGGAAATTTAAAAATTTGAAGAAGTAGAACACGTCTGGAGTCACATGACCTAAGTCTTCATAGAATCTTCACAGGTTTGCTTGCAATAGCACACATCTTAAAAGTAAGCAGAGTTATTATGTTTCCAGAGGCTTAATATGCCATCTTTTCACCAACATGCCATTAACTTCACAATACTAGAGTCTACTTAAATACAGAGTCACTTTTTATTTTTCTTAATTATGGAGGTAATGACAAAATTAAAATTATTTTCCATGTAAAGTAAAATGTGAAAATGGTCACTATTCCACTGCATTTCTCCCCTCAAAGTGAAACAAATAAAGCATATAATTAATCCAGGAAAGTAATCCAGGATTCATATAAGTGGCACTACACATTCCTTAAATGTCCTTCAAACTAAAGGTTTATAATGAATGAGACAAGAGATTGTAATTCACTCTATCAAAAAATCTGAAGAGGGAGGGAATATTTTTGCTATGCACAAGCTGAATCAAGTTAATGAGGCATCTAACATTGCAAAAAGAACGTTGTCTATAAATAAATTCAGTCTGATTGGGATGTATTAGTTGTCTGATAATATTCTGTAGCCTACAGATGCTTTGGGTAGAATGTAGATTTCTGAGAAAAGGCCAGTGGAATTATTCTGGCAAAGTATCAGGTCATTTCATATAAACGGCAATAAAATAAAATTTCTTTTTTAAAATATGGCTTTTTAAAAAGACTTTTCGTTTAAACTGAAAACAGTCTTATTTTACATACCAATCCCAGTTCCTTCTCCCTCCCATCCTTCCATTCCCAGTACCAACCCCCCATCCACTCCTCAGGGAGGGTGAAGCCTTCCATGAGAGATCATCAATGTCTATCATATCATCTGGGACAGGACGTAGGCCCTCTTCTATGTGTCTAGGCTGAGAGAGTATCTCTGCATTTGTGCACTAAGGATAAACACTGGTTCCACTACCAGAGGCTCCATACATGGCCCAGGACCCCAACTGACACCCACATTCGGGAGGGGGGGCTAGATTGGTCTTATGCTGGTTCCTCAGCTGTCAGACTGGTGACCATGAGCTCCCACTTTCTCAGGTCAGCTGCTTCTGTGGATTTCCCCAGAATGTTTTTGACCCTTTTGGTCATCATTCCTCCCTCTCTAAACGGAATTCCAGGAGTTCGGATCAGTGCTTAACTTCTGCTTCCATCAGCAACTGCATGAAGGCTCTATGATGGCATTTAAGGTAGTTATCAATCTCATTACCGGGGAAGGGCATTTAAGGTAGCCTCTCCATTATTGCTTAGATTTTTAGTTGGGGTCATCTTTGTGAATCCCTTGTGCCAGATTTCTTGTCAAGTCGGTATTGGTTTCCTCTTTATCTTATACCTTGCTCTCCTTCTCTGTTCTTCCCCCAACTTGACCTTCCTGATCCCTCATGTTCTCTTCCCCTTTCCCCCTTTTCTGCTACCTCTCTCTGATCTCCCTCCATGCTCCAAATTTACTCAGGAGATCTTGTCTATTTCCTCTTCTCAGGGGTGGGGGTCCATGTATGTCTTGCTCAGGGCCCTCCTTGTTTCCCAGCTTCTTTGAGGTTGTGGTTTATAAGTTGGTTATTTTTCACTCTATGTCTAATATTCTCTTATGAGTGAGTATATAATCATGTTTTTTTCCTGTTTCTGGGATACATCACTCATGATGATTTCTTCGAGTTCCATCCATTTGCCTGCAAATTTCAATATTTTTTCACAGAAGACCAATTTTGTGGTACACCAGTAGTACAGACACTGAGATCAACAATTAATAAACGGGACCTCCTGAAACTGAGAAACTTCTGTAAGGAAAAAGACAGAATCAACAAGAAAAAACAGCAGCCCATACAATGGGAAAAGTTATTTACCAACCCTACATCTGACAGAGGGCTGGATGGTCTCCAAAATATACAAAGAAGTCAAGAAGCTAGTCACTAAAACTCCAAAGAATTCAATTAAAAAATGGCATACAGCTCTAAATAGTAAATTCTCAATAGTAAAATCTCAAATGGTTGAAAGACACTTAGAAAATTGCTCAGCATCCTTAGCCATCAATGAAATGCAAGTCAAAACAACCCTGAAATACCATCTTACACCTGTCAGAATGGCTAAAATAAAAATACCAATGATAGTTTATTCTGGAGAGGATGTGGAGAAAGGGGCACACTCCTCCACTGCTGGTGGGAGTACAAACTTTTACAGTCACTTTGGAAATCAGTATAGTAGTTCCTCAGGAAAATGGGAATCAGTCTACCTCAAGATCCAGCAATTCCACCCTTAGGCATATACCCAAAAGATGCACAAGCATACAACAAGGACATCTGCTCTACTATGTTCATAGCAGCATTATTTGTAATAGCCAGAACCTGGAAGCAACCTAGGTGCCCCTCAATTGAAGAATGGATGGAGAGAATGTGGTACATTTACACAATGGAATACTACCCAGTAGAAAAAAAACTATGATTTTTTTATTCATAATAGTATTTCCAAAAATAACAGTCAGTTTAAGACAAAATATGTTCTTCAAACAAAAAGCATTTGAACCTCAGAATGTATTTCCCTGATTTCTCATAAAGATTTTGTGATTGATACCTATCTCTTCAAATGCTGCAGATGGGTAATTAACCCAGAGTATAGGGGCTAAGACGAGGCTACAGATAGATACTCAGTTACTTTTATTTCTTGAATTAGACCCTGTGAGTATGCTTATGGCTGGTGTCCATGTAAGGGCTGCAATTAATTTATTATTAAACATTTGATGCTTCTTATTAGCTACCAGATACTTCCATACAATAATATGAATATAATTCTTCCTGTAGATTAAAAGTTCAGGCTCATACAGCTTGGGTTCTTTTTGTTTTGTTTTGTTGGTAAGAATATAGTTGCAGAGTATATTTTATGTTTTCTATTGGATATCACTAATGAAACTCTTTATTTACATAATAATTGACCGCATAACATAGAAGAAATGTTTCTTTGAAAATGTTTTGTATTTATTTAGTATATATATATATATATGTTTTGATTATTTTTAATAATAATCATGGGACATATATTTTCATTAAAAATAAAAGCTCAAAAAGTAAACTAGTAAGTGTAATGTATGGCTACTCTTTCCTACATCCTAGATACACCACCCTAAAATTTCCCACTAGTAACACTTTGTGTGTGTGTGTGTTCCTTCATAATATATCAAAAAATTCTTTGAATTAACAAATTATTTTAAGAGTAATAAATTTAGTTTAAAACAAAATATGACCTTTAATTAAAGTTTCTATTTTCTTTTTTGGGTTAAGGGGCATGTGTACTCTGAGAAGGGAATTTACATTGTTGTTACTACTGCCTCATGTCCTGTTTTCCATGAATGAGCTCTGCTGCCCCATATTCTGTTTTTGGCTTCATCTTCCTCCAATAACAGTCCTTCTGAATAAAAGCAAATTGATGGGGTCTTTCTCCATCAACATGAAGTCAGAAAATTTAAGACAACTTGTAAATCATTTCATTTTACTAACAGATGTTACACATTTGATTTAGAATTCAGGGAATCCTTGAAAACAGATATGAGCTAGTTTTGTCATTCCTCTGAACTATGGTGTTGAGTTAACTGTTACTGGGACCTGGAGGCTGGCAACTGTTGGTCTGAGGAGGCATCGAAGTTAAGCTTCCTTGTTGATTAATTCTGGTAACATCTCTGAAATGTCTCACAAAGGTCCATTTGTTAAAAGCTTCTTCCCTGTTCCGTACTGAACATTATGGTTGACTTAGCAGAATGTATTCCTTACCTACTTGAAACTAGAAAAGTTACTACCCTGCCATTTCACAATTTAAAAAATTTCTCCCAAATTATATTAGTCAGTGCCAAAGTCCTGAGCACTTTGTGAGCTAGAAAGAAATAGTCTAGGGACTAAAGAAATAGCAAGTTTTTGCAAACATGCCAGCCAAAGTTTGGGAAATAGATAATTATGAATTGCTTTTAATATGCTAAGATAAAGAATGGAAAGTATTAGCCAAGAGTATAACAAATTTCATGTTATAGAAGAGATCTGTGGTATAGTGTGCTAGCTTGTAGCGCTATTTCTAAAAGTTTACTTGACTGATGAACTCAATTTTATGGTATAGAGGAAGAAATTCAAAGTTATAAAGACTGGAATATTGAGGTGGCTTTGTCATGTGTAACCTACATTCTCATTTCCTAAGATATTTCATGAGAGGCCACAGAGTCTCCTCTAACCCAGGAATTGATGTTAATGAAAGTAGGGCCTGCATCTTTGAAAATGCCTTTGGTCAGTTTTTTCATAAGATATGGTAGCAAGACTGAGATGGCCTCAGACTCACAGAGATCTCCCTGATTCTGTCTCTCAAGTATTTGGAGTCTGTCTCCCAAGTACTGGCATCTGCCTGATCTCGTTCTTACTTTCAAGTGATAACTTGTCAGACCCAGAGGGCCTTGATTAAAAAGCAAATCAGACCTGTTGAGCTAGATTTTTAAACTACTGCTTCAAGAAGGACACATTTAATCCTTCCCATGAAGTTTGAAACAATAAATAAATAAATAAATGAGTATATATGCATGTGTGTATATTTCATAATCTTACATACTGAAATGTCCAGAAGACAACATTCACAGCAACCAGAACAATGAAGGAAAAGCAGTAAGAGAACTTATTGGAAAAAAAGACATCTGGCAAGGTATTCTTCAGTTCAGCATGTAAAATTTGTCCAAATATTTAGCTGAGCCATACATAAAGTAGACCCCACATAAAAAGCAGGCAGAACAAAATAGAGATATAGACAAGTATGCAACCATATGTTCAAGCATACTTGAACTCTTCTCTTCAACTCTTATGTTGTTAACTGAAAAGTAAGTTCCAGAAGATCTAGATAGCACTACAAGCTGCACTGGTTTAATTCATACAATGTAAAAGTAGAAGTCATATTCTTAAGGCTATATAGAATGTCTCCACCAAGTGAGGCCAGATTATTTGATTCATAAACATTGACAATTTCTACACCTGAAGTTCAGGAATCACTACAGAAGAGGGTGTGGAGATTGTAAAAGAAACAGGGAGTTTGTTGCAAGTGTGTGTCTCCTAGAAATTTTAAAATTCATACCCAGGAAGACTCATGAAAATGGATGCTTACACATTACCTTAATAGTGAGGACACAAATAGACATACTAACATGTAAGGCAGAAATCTCACCAGGCCTAAACCCTACACAAAGAATTAGAAGCAACGAAGAAATTCTGAGAGTGGAAGAAATAATTTTCTCCAGGGAAGAACACACCAATTGGTTATCCAACACCAGATTGTCAGTTCTGCAAACATATGCATACTAGTACTATTGTATAACCTGGACAATGTGTGTGTGTGTGTGTTTGTGTGTGTGTGTGTGTGTGTGTGTGTGTGTGTGTGTGTGTGTGTGATCAGTCTGTCTGTGTACAATGAAAGAAAAAAAAGAGATCATGAATTTATTTTTTGTTAAAATTTAAATAGATTCTCTTCTCATAAAATACATACTGACTACAGTTTTCCCTTCTTTCACTGTTCCCAGCTCGTTTCCCTTTACCATATCCACCCCTTATCTGTTTTACTTCGGAAAAGAGCAGGCATCCAAGAATCATCAAGCAAACATGATAGAACAAGGTACAGTAAGGCAAGTTGAAAGCCCTCATACGGAGCATAAAAAAGCAACCCAATATGAGGAAAAGAGTTGTAAGAACAGACAAAAATGTCAGAGACACACCTGCTCCCACTCTTATGGGTCTCACAAAAAACAGCAAGCCAACAGTCATAACATATACTCAGAGGAAGTAGTGCAGACTCATATAGGCCCCATACTCACCACTTCAGTCTCTGAACCCATGTGAGCCCCACTTAGAAGATTCAGTGGGCCATTTTCTCCTGGCATCCTCTATTCCCTCTGGGTCCTGAAGTCTTTCCTCCCCATCTTACATGGGTTTCCCCAAGTTCCTGATGGAGACTTCCCAATTAGACTTTCACCCAGTTGCTGACAACTACTGGACAAGCATGGAGAGATCATAGATTTGAAATAGAGCAAGAGTGGGTAAATGGGAGGCAATGGAGTGGGAGAAGAAGAAATGGTTGTAATAATCCCAATATGAAAATATTAAAACACATAAATATCCATAAATAAAGCACTTCTCCCACAACATTTTGACAATTGGAAAATATCTGTTGGTTCAGTGAATGGATCTTGCTTAGGTTAAGTTACATCTTGATCATAAATTTGAGACACTGTGAATAAAGATGTGGTGATAGGAGACATGCGGTGGGTGGCATGATATATCAGCAAGTTCTTCCAGTAATATGCCCTTAAGAAGATTGCCTCTTAAGGCAGTGGTGGCACATGCCTTTCATTCCAGCAATTGGGAGCTTCAGTAGCCCATGGAGAGTTCACCAAGGTCTTCTTTTAGATCACATGCATGTTTAAATGCTCTCACTGAGTTCGACCATTACCTTGTGTACTGAAACTTCCCCTACACTTGTCTATTTCTTACTTGATACAAGAGTTGCAACAAGCCCTTATGCAGAAAAGTAGTAACCAAACTGGTCCACATTCTGTTCATTGAACTTTCTACCTCATTTTGTTGTGAGATTTCTAAAGAATCTTCTGACAAAGCCTGTGGTATTAGTTTTTTATTATTGCAATAATACATTGACATGTATCAAGTGAGTTTAAAAGCAATCCACAGGACTGGCAAGTGGCTCAGTGAATAATTGCCTTTGCAGCCAAAGCTTTGTTCCTTGAATTTGACTCCTGGAACTCATATAAATGTGCAAGGAAAGAACTGACTCAAGATAATTGTCTTCTGGCTTCACACATTGTGTCATGACACAAGTATCTGCAAACATATATCATACACATATACATATGCACACACGGTAATCATAAGACTTGGAAAAAAGCTATTCATAGAAACATCCTACATTCTTGTAGGTCAGAAGTCTGAGTCAATTAGTCATTTCTTTTATTTCATTGCTTTTTTTCACAAGGCCACATCATGATATGAACTCTCCTCTTCTTTTTCAACTTTTATTGATTCTCTGTGAATTTCATATCTTGCATCCCAAACCCACTTAATTCCCCGTCACCTCCCTTATGCTCTCTGACCATGCAACCTCTTCTGCAAAACAAAACAGAGATTAAAAAAAAAAACCAAAAACCAACAAAGCAATCAAATAAACCAAGGAGAAGAATTGCATCATAGAAGTTGTACTGTGGTCCCTCAAGTCACAGTTTACCCTTTAGTCCATTCATCTTTACTTCCAAGTATTCATTGCTATAAGTTGAGGACTCTGGCTTCTGTTACATTGTTGATAATGGGCTCTCACTGTGCTCTTCTTGCATATCCTGCTGTCCTTTGTCATGGAGATCCTACAGTTTTGGATCTATAGGTTCATCCCCCTTCACATGCCCCAATAGTTCATAGATATGGTGGGTATTTGCTTGTGCCAATTCATACCCCTGGTTCTGAACCTGGGTAGTACCAGGTTGGCCCATCATCTTTCCCTCATCATCAATACCCAAATGAACTCTTCAGCTCACAGGATCCAGTTCTACTGTTTTTTTCCCAGGCAAGGTGCAGGGCATTCTCTCCTGACTGCTGCAGGGGTTATGTGGGAGGTGGGGCAAGGTCAGCTCTCCTGCTTTCATGCCCCCAGGACTGGCTCACCTGAACCCTGACAACAGGGTCAGCTCTAGTGTACCCTCCAGGTAGGGTACATTGCCTGCCCTGCTCTCCTGTGTGCTGCAGCTAGTAAGGGGCAGGGTTAGTTTTCTTACTCTTTTGACCCTGGGGTCAGCTCTCTGTCCTGATGTAGGTAGCAAGTGGGTGGAGGAGCTAACCTTTTTTTTTTTTTTTACCGGGGTTGTTCACAGAACTTTGCTCCTTGTGTTTGTAGCACTGAAGCTTCATTGCTCAGCTGCCTAGTGACTGAGTCACTCCTTCAAGGATATCTGCAATTGTCATCACATTGCCCTCTTTGTTTCAAGCCAACAAAAGTACATTAGATGCTTCTCATACTGTCTTCTCCTTCTCTCTCTTCTTACTTCAGTGACAGAAAGTCCCTTGCATTTTAAGATTCAAATCATGGCGTTCTACTCACTTTAATAATTTAGAATGCTTTCCTTATTTGAAAGCTTTTAATGTTAATCACATATGAGAAACATCTTCTACACAATATAAGTTATCACAGTCACAGATGTTAGACATGGGAACAGTGTTGTCTTCCTGAGGTGGAACTCACCATTTCCTTTTGGATATAGGTTCTTCCAAGTGATTCCAAGATAACACACAACTTGTAACAGATGAGTGATTTTAAGAACTCACATGCTATCCCTCTTTGCCAAGCATATGGCAAAGGAGTAAAGCCAAACTCTTAGTTAGGTGGCAAAGCAGATATTTACAGCAGGTGATGCCTTAGAATGCTAATGCTGCACAGACCTCTGATTTCTAGTGCTTCTAGAAGTGTGATTTTAGAGATAAAAAGCTGAATGAAAAAATGTGGGAGAAACAATTGGCCTATCTCAAAATGCAAAGAAGAAATGTTGTATTTTGGCAACTATGCGTTTAGTCTACAAACAGTGAGTCCAAATTGGAATGGAAGTCAGTGTTATGAAAAGAATATTTTTCAAAAAGACACATTATATGAAAATCACATGACTGAAACTTCTGGATGTTTTTAAGAATAATGTGAAGGCATAGGATTCTGTTGACAATTGAAAAGAAGAACCAGAAGTTTCAGGAAAGATAAAAATGCTCTGAAAAATAATTGATTGGATATGCAATAAAGTAGAACACATTATAAACTGAGTAATTATTATTACTGTATCCATTTATTACACACATAGGTTATCCTGGTTTTTTTGACATTCATTTGAGGACATCCTTCTATTCAATATGGATCTTTCATAGATGTTGATAGAAGTTTCTCCAGTACTTGATTTTCCCTTGATGACTTTAACTACTGAAGTGTCAATTTTTAAAATGTTAAGTATAGGGTTAAAGAGATGGCTTATAAAGTCAATTACTTGCCATCCAAATGGAGGACCTTAGTTTAGATTCTAAGAACACATGGTGTTCTGGATGTGATATCATGGATCTGTAATCACAGTGCTCTTATGAGACAAAGATAGGAGAATGTCCAGAAGTTCCTGGACAGCTAGCTTTGTGTTCATATTTGCAAACAGGGAACTATGCATTAACCATGGTGAAAGGCAAGGAGTGACACAGTTCTAAGGTTGTCTTTGTACTTATACACATGATCATGCATATATATGCCCATATATACCACATATGCATGGAGACACATACAGCATATGTACAGAACCAGTAGAAAACCTTAAAATTTTAATGAAGTAAAATTACATATTTTTGAAGTTTGCATGATTTACTGGTAAATAATTTGACATTTAAAGTGCCTGTCATTTAAAATATTGGAAGAACACTATAGAATGGTTAAAATTTAAATTAATTAAGATCTAAAGTACACCTTTTTAAGTATGTATTAATGGCTTAGATCCTGCTTATTCTTTAGGCCGTACATTTAACACATTTCTGCCTTTAATTTTTAAACACATGTGAAGAAACAATTACACATTTAAAATAAAGAATGTGAGGGTTTTGTTTTTGTTTCTGTTGTTTGTTTGCTTAGATCATGGTTACTTGTATTATGTCACCTAAATGAGATGGTGTTATAGGTATGTGGTTTATTTATGTGAATAATGGTGGACAGAGCTAGAAGCCAGGCAAATCCAAGCTTATACTGTCTGTATCTAGTGACTGGTATGGCACTCTCCATTTTACACTTTTGCACCCCCAAAGACAACTGCTTATTGATAAAAAATGGCTTTTGTTTTTGTTGGTTCTTTTTTGTAAAGCTTGACCTTATCTCTTCAGTGTCAAAGGTGACAGTGATCCTTGATCCTTCTGGTGTCCCTGGAAGCATCAAAAGTTGTAACACGAGTGAGCTCATAAATATAATTCCTCCTATTCTGCTTCAGAATATACATATATATGTACATATATATATACATATATTGCTCTTCATATATATATTGGACAGAAAAAATAATGTAGAGATTGGACAGAAAAATTAATGGAAAAAATCAATGTTCAGTAACTCTGATGATTGTTATTTCTCATGTGCAATTTGGTCCTCAAGCAGGATGAGTTCTGTGTTCTTACAACTTTGTGATTCTGCCATCACTTTTTCTCCTTGGCTGGTTCTCAGAGCCACTCTGAGTGGGCCTTGACTTACATACATTCTCCTTTTTAATACTACTAATACTAAGCCAACATTTAAATAGTTTTAGGGTTTTTTTCTTTACTTTAAAAAGTTTATCCATGAGTTCCTTGAATAAATGGCCTCATTATTTTCAGCATATTATATCTGTCATGCATACATTCTGTTGGGGTAGACTGGATGGAAGCCTTTTCAAGCCTTGTTGTATGTCAACCCATTTTCTTCACAGTGACTATTAAAGCCTAGATCAGAAGTAGTGATTAACATAGATTCTGGATAGAAGTGATGAGGAGGAAATGGAATGAAATCATGACAGGAAATGGGATGGAATTATTCCATAACTATATAGTATCACAGACAAGGCTTGCTTTGAAGGAGCCTTCAAATTTTGCTTATGATCCTGGAGGTCCAGTTTTGAGGGTCTGAATCTACTGTTTACTCTTTTGCTGCCAAAGCCCTGAGTGATATGACATATTAAGACATGAAAAGAGAAGAGGGAGTGAGTGATTCAGGGAGAGGGGAGAATGGGGGCAGGGAGAGGGAGAGGAATAGGGAGAGAGAGAAGGAGAGGGAGAATGTGTATGTGTCTGATGTCTGTCATCTGTCTCTTTTGGTCTCTCTTCCTCCTCTTATAAAGATCCAAACCTTGGAAAACTCACCCTAATCCCGCCAAATGCTCAACTGTAAACAATGTAGCTAAATTCCCATAATATTTCACACTTGGGATGGATTATTAGCATATGTTTCATGAAAACACACCATATACAAGTCATAATGGATGGAAAAATTATGACAGGAAGATCATTTAGCCCTCTAGATACATTTTTTGATTATAGCATAAAATTTTCCCTCAAAGGATATCAATAACACAATGCTCACTTTAATCTCTCTCTCTCTCTCTCTCTCTCTCTCTCTCTCTCTCTCTCTCTCTCTCTCTCTCTCTCTCTGTCTCTCTCTCTCTCTGTCTCTTGTTTTGTTTTATTTTGAGACAGGGTTTCCCTGTATAGCCCTGGCTGTTATGGAACTTACTCTGTTAGACCAGTCTGGCCTCAAAATCAGAGATCTACCTGCCTTTTACTCCTAAGTGCTGGGACTAAAGGTGTGCACCTCCAGACCCCAGCTCAGCTTCACTTTTATAGGTCTATTTTTTTTCAAAATAGGTAACATGCTAGGCACAATGGCACATTCTTGTAACCCACAGCATCCAGGAAGCTGAAATCAGAGGATAATGGGTCCAAAGCTAAGGTAGAATACATAATGAGACTGTCTCAGAAATCAAAACTAATAAAAACAAATCAGAAAGCAACCAAGTAACAATTACCACATATATTCTGAGGATGTGGTACAGACCCATGCAGGCCCAGTAATTGCTGTGTCAGTCTCTGTGAGCCCTGCTTAGTTGATTTGGTGGACTATGTTCTCCTGGTGTCCTCCATCCCCTCTGACTCCTTCAGTCTTTTCTCCTCATCTTCTGCAGGATTCTGCAATATTTGAGGGGAGGGACGCTTTAGAGATCTCCAATTCAGACAATTTAGACTCTCTCTCCAATACTGTCTGCCTGTGGGTCTCTGTACTCATTCCCTCTGCTCCCATTGAAAGCCTTTCTCTGGTGATAACTGAGAGGGCACTGATCTATGAGTATAGCAGAATATCATTAGGAATCATTTCATTGATTTTTTTTAATAGTTGTGTTTGCTTTTACTATATATCTCTGGACTATCTAACATCTAGTTCCTGGCCATCTAGGCAAGTGTTCAGCATTGACTCTTCCCTGTGGTGTGGACCTCAAATTAGACCAGTCATTGGCTGGTCACTCCCACATGTTCTGCATCCTCATTGCTTCAGCAAATCTTGTAGACAGGATGGGCTGTAGGTGGGGAGTGTGGTTGTGGCTGAGTTGATGTCCTGATGTCCAACATTTTCTTTCTATAGCCTATATAGAACATTCTCATGATAAAGAGACTAGAAAGAATATAGAGAGGAAGACTTCAAGCCCACAGCAGCTCAACCTCTTTAATTTTAATGGTCTGTGTGGAAGTTGTTCTCAACAATATGGCTCCACTGCTACCTTTTAGAGAGTGAGTTTCTGCCCTAGCATCAGCCTGGGCTATTTGGGGATTCTTATGAGAACCCATTGGCCAACACCTTAATTGAATGCAAACTATTCTCTTCACTGGATGACTTGCCTGGCTGTAAGAGATTGCCAACTGAGACTCTGCATCCCTCATTACTAGGAGGCTTCTCTAGGGTCACCCTCATAGATTTCAGGAAGTTTAAACTGTACTAGATGCCCAGTGAGGATGATGAGGACAGTCCATGGAGTGATGCTGGCATGCAGCTTTCTCACATGCTGACTGAAGCTTTTTGCCATAGCTCAGCAGTTTCCGAGTAACATTTTCAGTAGGGTAATATAAGGATATTTTTAAAAGCGTAACCACCGGAGTACCACCATTCTTGTCACCCCCAACCATTTTGGTGACAGTAACAAGAACCTTCTCCTTTTAAACCTTAGTTTTTGCAGCTGAGTCAGAAGAAGCATGTTCAAGGATCCTGATTAAAATTGCATGAAGAAGATCTTCCTGGAGTCACGTCCTCCTTGCTGGTTGAGGTTGGGGCTGCACACTTTTCTCTCTCAGATATATGTGTCCAGCAATCTCACTGGGAAGAGTGATCCATAGATTACAACTCTTGGTACCACTAGGACCATTAGACTCCTTGTGGAAAATAAGGCATGTCTTCATTGATTCTTTGTATTGTTCTCTTTGTTCCTATTTTATTGGTTTCCGCCCTCAGCTTTATTATTTCTTGACATTTCCTCCTCTTCAGTGTTCTTACTTTCTTTTGCTCTGGAGTTTTCAGGTGTGCAAGTAATTTGCTGGTTTGAGATATCTCTATTTTTATGTGGGCACTTAGTGCTATGAATTTGCCTCTTAGAACATCTTTTATTTTGTCCTATAAGTTTTGGTATATTGTGTATTTATTTTTATTAAAATCTATAAAATTTTAATTTTATTAAAATGTGTGTTCCTTCTTTTGTGTGTGTGTGTCTTGATCTATTTTTTTATTCAGTAAAGAGCTGTATAGTTTCTATGAGTTTGTAAGCATTCTGTTGTGTCTGTTGCTATTGATATCCAGCTTTAATCTTTAATTGCTTTTTGTCTGAGTATGTAGTCAATTTTGGAGAAAGCTCCATGAGGTGCTGAGAAGAAGGTATACTTTTGTGTTTAGGTACAATGTCTTGTAATACTTGTTATGTCCACTTGATTAATAACATCTGTCAGCTCCAGCACAGTTTTCCTTAATTTTGTTTTGGATGACTTGTCCATTTGGTGAGATCAGGGTGATAATGTGCCCCACCATCACTGAGTGCGGGTTGGTATGTGATTTAAACAGTAATAGTGTTTCTTTTACAAATGTAGTTGCCCCTGTATTTGGGAAGTAGAAACAGGTCGATCTCTATAAATCTGAGACCAGCCTGGTCTACAAAGCAAGTTACGGGCCAGCCAAAGCAGTTACACAGAAAAACCTGTCCTTTCCAATCTTTGATTAATTTTGGTTTGAAGTTTATTTTTTTTTTAGATATTTAAATGGCCACAAAGGCTCATTTCTTATGTCTATTTATTTGGAATATTTTTTTCAACCTTTTACCTGAGGTAATGTCTATCCTTGATGTTGAGGTTTGCTTCTTGGACACAGCAGAAGGATGGATCCTGTTTTTACATCCTTTTTGTTAGTCTGTGTCTTTTTATTGCCAAATTGAGACCATTGATATTGAAAGATATCAGTGACCAGTGATCATTAATTCCTGTAAATTTGTTGTTGTTTTTAGTGGTAGTAGTGGTGGTGTATGCGTGTAAGTGTGTGTTTGGTTGTGTGTGTGCTTCTCTCTTCTTTTTGATTTGCTGGCATGACATTATATATATTTCATGTATTTTTATGGGTGTAGTTAAATTTCTTAAGTTGGAGTTTTCCTTTTAGCACCTCTGTAAGGCTGAACTGTAGCTAGATATTGTTTAAACTTGACTTTATTATGGAATACCTTATTTCTTCCATCTATACTGTTTGAAAGTTTTGCTGGGTTTAGTTGTATGGGTTGGCATCTGTTGTCTAGAGTCTGCAGTATATCTGTTAAGGTACTTCTGGATTTTAGATTCTCCACTGAGAAGTTAAATGTGATTCTAATAGATCTGCCTTTATAATTTACTTAGTCTTTTTCCTTTGAAGCTTTTAATAAATTTTCTTTGTTCTGTGTTCTTAACATTTTGATTATTTTGTGCTGAGGGATTTTTATTTTTCGTTCCAATTAGTTTGGTGTTCCAGAAGCTTCTTGTACCTTTATAGGCATATACTTCTTTAAGTTAGAAAAAATTTTCTTCTATGATTTTGTTAAAAATATTTTTTTTTTCTGTTCTTCTGAGATGGGATTCTTCTTCTATTCCTATTGTTCTTAGGGTTGTCTTTTTCATAGTGTCCCAGATTTCTTCTATATTTTTTCATTAGGATATTTTTAGATTCAACAGTTTCTTTGATGCATGTATTCAATTCTTCCATGGTACCATCAGTGGCTGAGATTATGCCTTACATCTCTTCTATTCAGTTGCTAAAGCTTGTTTCTCACGTTCCTGTATGATTTCCTAACTTTTTCATTTCCAGAATTCTCTCAGTTTGTTTTTTCCATTACTTCTCCTTCTGCTTTTAGATCTTGAACAGTTTTATTCCTTTTCTTCAACTGCTTCTTGTTCTTCTTCTTCTTTTCTTGGCTTTCTTTAAGGGATTTATTCATTTTTCTCCCATTGCTTCTTTGCATTTTCCTAGATTTCTTTAAGGGATTTTCTAATTTCCTCTTTAAGGACCTCTATTATCTTCATACAGGTAGTTTTACTGTAATGTATTTTTCTTGTGCTTCAGCTTTGTTGAATATTCAGGATATGCTTTCGTAGGATAGCTGGGCTCTAATGCTGGATTCTAGACATCTGTGTTTGTTTTGATTATATGTCTAGGTGTTCATTTCTGGAAAACCAGGAGGGGATTGTCTGTGGGATCCACAAAGTCATGAATGGGTGGGAAGGGAGATTGTAGCTGGGATGACTCTGAGGAAGTATGTATTCTAGGGGAAGAGAGAGAGAGAGAGAGAGAGAGAGAGAGAGAGAGAGAGAGAGAGAGAGAGAGAGAGAGAAAGAGAAGGTCTGTGTAGACAGGCTACTGGTTTTCTACCACATGTGACCTGTGGTTTTGTAGGGATTTTCCACCTGATATGGAAACGGGCACAGTGATAACTGAGTGGAGGGACCCATGAAGGGATGCTCTGTGGGATTCATAGGAGGCATGCCAAGGGAGGCTGCATCAGGTGTTCTTCTGCAGTGTTTGAGAACAGCCTGAGGGATTGGGAGAACAGACAAGAAGAGGAGATCTTTTTGATGGATTTCAAAACATTTGCTGAGCAGGATCTGACATAAGCTGCATACATGTACTGTGATTGTTTTTATAAATGTAAACATAGATATTAACCTAAGGAGTCATCACCACAAAGAAAAATAAACAAAGTAACATAAACAGTAGTCTAAAAATTTCCTTGTACCACTTGTTAAAGAAAGTCATCTTTTTGCACTGAGTATAGTGATGCAACCTTTTAATCCTAGTATTTGAGAGGTAGAGGCAAGTGCACCTGATGGGAGATGTTATTTTGTAAATATGTTTCTCATACTCGTTAATAAATAAAGTACTGTTGGGCCAATAGGAAAGCAAGATAGGCAGGGCTAGGAGACAAGGAGGAAAGAGGAAGTTATGAGGAGGAGTCAGCATGTAGAGTCTAGAGGAAGCAAGATGCCAGGCCGCAACTCTCCAGTAAGATGAGCCACGTGGAAATACTTAGAATAATAGAAATGGGTTAATCATTAAGACAGAGCTAGCCCATAAACAATAATAGTAACTGGCCAACAGAATTGCATCAAATATATAGTCTCTGAGTGTTATTGGGGGCTGATGCGGGGCGGCGGGACCTGTCTGGCGGGTGGGGAAAAAAACCTGCCCATAACATAATGGTGTCAGTAGTGGACCTGAGAACTTTCACTTGCACAATTTTTTCTGCATCTTCTTAGGACCCCCATGACAGCGCCCCCTACCAGCAGGAAGTAGTTTGGAAACAACAACACCCAAATTCCCAAATATTGTTTATAAATGTTTTCATTTAAATGGGCTTGGTTATAAATGGCTATGACCACAAACAATCTTTTTAAAGGTAAAAAGGGAATTATCACATAGATATGAATGCTTTGTTTTGGAATGGATTTTCATTTATTGATACAAATTTAAAGTCTATTTTGTGATATGTATATTTCTCCTTTTATCTAGGTATTATGTTTAAATAGCTCATTAAAAATGTAATGTATAATTTAATACAGATTATAGATAGTTACCTATGATAGTCAAAATTTAGGTGAGTTAGGTTTTCTAAATATATAGAAATGTATTTGAGATGGATAGACATTCTTCAAACCTTTCAAAGACCTACAGAATATGACATTTAAAATGGTTTAAGGTTTTTCTTGACAGCGAGACATAACTGCTCCTGGCAACACCACCTACATCAGAAAGGAATATGGACATCAAAGAAACACATTATGGAGTTTGCTTCTAATATGACAAGACTAGCCATTTGGACAAGATACTGCTCTTGTCTGGACTGTTAGACTTTATTCTGTGTAAACTGGACATGCAGGACCCACAAAAAAATGACTACTGATTCAAGATTGACATTGCTACAGGATTTCTGCTTCATGGAAGAGTCTGCCAGACACACTATGGCCTATGGGCTAAAGATAAAACATTACAAAAGAACATCGGGTGACTGACCAGGCAATGAGTTATCTCTGTCATTCTAGAGTTTATATATTATCCTTCTGTGGTCTTTAAAGGAGTTAAAGACAGATAGTTATGGTTATGGTTTTCCTTAGTTAAGATTAAAGATAAGTTACATATAGGACTTTAGACTCACAAAGATAGGATAGATGAGATTTTGTTTAATTCTTACAAAATGTTAATGGACTAAATATTGTTAACTGTGATTCTAATTTGATAACTGTTGTATGGTATATTTTGCTATTTTAAGGTTAAAACCCTTCTTTTATTTTAGACAGAAAAGAGGAGATGATGGGAGATGTTATTCTGTAAATATGTTTCTCATACTGGTTAATTAACAAAGCACTGTGGCCAATGAGAGAGCAAGATAGATGGGGCTAGGAGACAAGGAAAAAAGAAAAAGTAGTTAGGAGGAGTCAGCATGTAGAGCGTGGCGAAAGCAAGATGCCAGCCCGCTGCGCTTGGATAAGATGACCACGTGGAAATACTTAGATAAGTAGAAAAGGGTTAATCATTAGGACAGAGCTAGCCCATAAACAATGATAGTAACTGGACAACAGGATTGTATCAAATACAGAGTCTCTGAGTGTTATTAGGCAGCAGGACCGGGAAGCCGGCAGGGAGGAACAAAGAGTGGGACCAGGCCACCAGAGGTGAGAAAAACCTGCTCATAACATGTAACTCTGTGGTTTAAGGGACAGAATGATTTACCTACATAGCAGGGTTCAGGCCAGCTAGTCTTGCAAAATAAAAAACCTGTCTCAAAAAAAGTTAACTCTGCAACAATTTTCATGAATTACTATGAAGGTCTATTTGTCCAAGAGAATCATGGAGCAAATTTATGGAGACTGATGGGTGAGCAGAACTGCCTACACTTTGTCTTAGACTCTATCTTCTTAGCATGTTATTTTTTTCTTAGGTCTTATTTACTTCATCTTTTCTCATTGTCCTCCTCTTATCTTCTTTTCTCCTCTTCTTGCATGGTATTCTTCCCCTTCTTTTTCCTTGGCTACCTCTCCTTGTGGCCTTTTGCCTGCTCACTGCCCACTCCTTTATGCCTTCATTTTGATAAGTCAAGTCGGCTTTATTAGTTTATACTCTGACAACAGTTGATGCTCAAATGTAGTTGTAAAATGCAATCCCCTTCCTTCTCCAAGAAAGTACTTGCAATACTATTTTGAACAAATGATGTCATTCTCTATATTTATACATTTGCCATAAGTGTTGCTTTCATTACTATGTCTACTGTGATGCATATATTCTCTGTTAGTAAAAATGTCATCATGTTAGTTACAATATTTAAATAGCCCAAACCCTTTTTATCAATATTCTGTTAAATAACACTAAGCATAAAGACATGATACAAATACACTTGAGCATCTTTTCATCTGAACTTCAACTCACTATTGCAATGAAGCAGAAGTATCTGAAATATATTTTTTTTATAAATATGGGTAGCTATATCTCAGAAACAGTCTGACATTCTAATATTATGAATAATATGGACATTTTGTCTTCCCAAAAATAAAATATTAAAATATGTATAGTGGGTATACCATATAATTTCAGTTAGTATAAAATATTTTGAATCATAGGAAGACTTAAATAATTGACAAAAGCAAGTTGACGATCACTGTCACTTCAATAAGGATGATAGTTTTGAAAATACAGATGAAATCTGAGCAACTACTTTTCATTACAGACTTTGAAGAGGGATTATTGGAGTGTTTAAATTAAACAAATATATTTGCATTTTATGTTTAGGCAAAAGATGTGCAAAGTTTTTTTTTTATAAACAAATTATTTTTGTAGAACTATAGGCTTTTGGTAATAGAAAACAGGGTTTGGGAATATAGCTTAGAAACTGGGTGTTTTTATAGCATGTTCAATGCCCAGAATTTTATACTCCACTCTGCTGAGTGAAACATTTAAAATGAGAAGTAGGTAGGTTTTCATTTTTCTAAACCTTTTTTTGCAAGTATTTAGAGGTTTGCATACAGAACAAAAGAAAGTTGAAAGACCTATGGTTTTCTAAGGCAGAGAATGAAGTTAGCCAAACAACGCTTATGGAAGATTACACCATCAGCTGTGTTGGGTTTCTGTAGTTGCCTTGTAGTTTATTGCCTGATTGCAAGTGGCATTTGAAACTATTGCATGAGAAACATTTTATGAGTTGATCCAAGTATCTCAATGGCTATAAGCCATAGCACTCATTATATAAATTCAAATTAATTGGTAATACATTTTTAAATAATGTAAGCTAATAAAAAGATCCATGTCCCTCACAGTAGAAGAGTATATAAGATTTCTTATTTTATTATGTGTGCAATCAAAATAAATTCTGCTATTAAGTATGATTCATACATTGAACCAGTCTCCAGTGTGTAATTTACCTAAACTATCAAAGCAGTATGAATTTCTTTCCATATATTTATTTATTTAAGGAAAATAGCTATAGGAACAACGTTGTTTAGAGTATTGTTTTTTCTTCATTGAATGAGAGATTTATGGGATAGTATTTGATTAAATGTATTCCCATTCACAGTTAATTTTGATAGCCTGAAGTATATACCCTATGTGTTAATCAGGGTTATCTAGGTGAAGAGAACCAAAAGAATGACTATATAATATATAAAGGGGATTTACTGTATTGGCTTTCACAGAAGGGGATTATAGTCATATAATGGCTGTCTTCATGTAGGAAAGTCTAAGAACCCTGCTCAGTCTATGAAGCGGGATGCCTTAGTACCTAATTGGAACTGAACATCTAGAAATGCCTGCAGAGGTGCTGTCTTCATCCCACATTGGAAAGTGGAAAAACTAGATTATGACAACCACCATCACCACCACCACCACAAATTAGACAGACACACCAACTAGTCAAGTGCTTAAACAGGTGGCAGGTAGGCAGGCAGGCAGGCAGCACAGTTTTATCTCCTGACTTCTTTGCTGCTCACACTTGGAATAGGTCTTCTCTCAAATAAACATTCCCAAAAATGTCTTCATAGACCCACTGAAGCTTGTCTCTTAGTTGATTCCAGATTCAGTCAAGGTGGCTATCACAATTTACCATCTCACACTCCAAAAATGCATATTTGGAAATCATAAACCACAGAACTATAGGAATGGGAAGAAGTTGCCTTGGTATTGGAAACCTTCTAAGAAGTTTTTATGTAGAGGTGATAAGAGTTGTAGCACTTGAAGTACAACTAGAAGACAAAGGCTGGTGATACTAGCCATATTCCCAGTGGTCACATGATATTCTGGATTTGCACATTCATGTCAAGGTGAATGGTCTCTAGGGCCTTTCCAGGGCTCCCTGGAGTGAGGACAACGAGGGCAGCATCACAAGGACTACGATAACCTTCATAGTATGTTCACTCTTGCCTTGCTAAGGATATTTCTGGGACAGAGCCCTTCAAGCTTCTAGACTATTTTGCCCTCAAAAGTGACTAGGTTCATCAGACTCTTGTTACATAGTGCTCACTCCATGATACTTTTATGTTTATTGTCAAACAGGGCAAAATGTCAGTCATAATACTGTAAGAGTAGGAAGAGATTACACTGCCCATCCTTGTAGTCAACACATAAGCATTAGGAGGACGAGACATATCACTTGTCCTCAGTGACCATATTATCTTACAAGTAGTGTAGGAATCCAGATCTATCTACTATTTACATTGGGTCTTACATGCATTAGACATAGAACATAAAAGAGGATATAGATTGTGGCAGTGTGGCATATGTGTACTGAGCTCAGTATGCTTGCCTCTTATTAATTGCCTTCCTCAGCATGGTAAAGCAGATCACTAGGATGATAAGGCTTCTTGCGCCCACAGGGATGCTGAGATAGGCAAACTCTTAGGGTCATATGATTAATCTGAATAGTGTGCTCAGGACCAGAAACTCCCATACAACTTTGAGATCTCCAATATTTCCACATTCCTTCCTATAGCTTACTGGTGAGGATGTTCACAATATTCACTGTAGTTGATGTGATGTGGTGTTCTAGGGTTTCTGGAGATGATTCTCTCTGACCCAAGAAGCCATAGAGCTGCCATGGAACAAGATGAAACTCTGGCTTGTATTTGCCTGTTCAGATCATGTGACTATTGGATCATTGGCCTGCTGTGAAGAGGCAATTCTTGTTCTACTTTGTGCTTTATTATGTATGTTCTTGATTTCTTTATCTTGCTTTAGGCTTTGCATGAATTAAATAATTAATATATATTATCTTCCGCTACTTGTTTTATTGATATGTAATATGTTCCTGGAAAACATCAACACCAATTTGTACAACTGTTAATTAAATTTTTACTGTTCCATAATGGTCCACTATGTGAACACAACAGTATTTACAAGTTTCTTATAATCTCCCTGTGTGTACCAAAGTACTAGTCAGTAATATATACTAGTGATTTTCCCATTGGTAAATGTCCTATTCTGTATCCTACAGGCTAGCAACATAAATGAGTGACACTATGTAGGCTAGCCATGAAAATGAGTGAAGTTTTCCTAGATTAGTGTTCCACCAAAGTCTCATGGAGTAGCCATGCAAATGACAAACATTTCCATAGATGAATGTTGCTCCCCAAGTGCTGGCATGTAAGAGCATGTATCCTAAAAGTTTGATCAGTTTCAGATCCTTCAAATATTTCAAGTAAAATTATGTAGTACCACTTAAGTTTATCCTGCCTATATTCCAAAGCATTACTAGCATCCTTAGTGATCCAGTTTTGGTTTGATCAATACCTACTAATTTCTCTTCCTGGGTTAATCAAGCCATATTTCAGCTTTTGCCAATGCTATAGAATATTTCCATGTCCACATCCCATTGACCTTTTTATTTTTGGTTTGTAACAGCCATGCTAAAGCCTGTAGGTATCAGAAGAACTTTACTCATCTTCCTTGTTTCCATGTCCCCAAAGTAATGTGTCACCTGAGTACTCCCCATGCCATATAGTAGTGGAAGAAGACTGATGTGTCCATTTCTTTCTTTTTTTTTCTGAGCAGTGCCATTAAGTTATTGTTTCTTTTTTGTGGGCATTTCCATATTGGCATAGTATGTTTATTCTCATATATTAATAAAGCCCATTAAATTTAAATTCAATATTTTTTTTTAGTAAAAGTCCAGGATTGATTAGATTCAAGTGTTTTGATATGATTTTCTCAGTTCATATGATTATTGAATTTTTCTCAAAAACAGGAAAGAAAATGAATGTCAGAATATGTGTTTGTTCCTGCTCTGTCTTCTTGATCCTACAATTTACTTGTGCTAGAAGAGGATAATTTATCCATTGTCTTTTTGTGGAAAAGGCCTTTGTAGTAAATTCTATGCTCAGGCCTATATCTTGAACAGTAAAATTAGAAAAAAGCATTAAATTTTCATTCCATTATATTTTAAAACTTAAATATTGCATTCAAACCTATTTTGGAATTAAAATTTTATTTAAGAACTCGGATATTAGCTGCACGGTAAAGCATTTTCATAGTGTTCAGGGCCTGTATTACATTCTATTCTACACATTTTATGTATTTATTTTATACATCATCCGTTGAAACTATTTCTTGGTACTTTCATTTCTGCAAATTCAAATTCTTATTTCTGGGGCTGGAGACATGGCATGGATGTTAAGAGTGTTTGTTGCTCTTACAGAGGACAAGAGACTAGAGTTCAGTTCCTAGTCTGCAACCATGGTGGTCGACTCAATAAATCAGAATGTATAGGATCTGATGCCATCCTTTTTTCGCCTCCAAAGTCCTTGCACTCATGTAGCTCTCTTTCTCATTCTCTCTTTTTACATACTCATGGATAATAATAGTAATAAAATGATAAACTATGAAAGTTATTGTTTCTTATTCTATTCTTCTTTTCCACTAACTTACCTCTTCTTCCTTAAGACTAATTATTATACTGGAAAGAGATCATTTCAAGAAATGTACAAAAGAAAAAGTGATGCAAAAGTATTTTTAAAACATCCTTTCTGCAATTTATGCAAATGAAATGCTAAAATTTATGTCCCATGGATATTTTTAGCCACTATTCACAGTCTATGTAGCTAATGTTAGAAGAAAAAAAACTGTGGTCACAGCATCACATAGTTTCATATTATTGGTGAATGAATGTTTTTACTCCCAAGAACAGGCATATATCCTCTTGTCATGACTCAGTGTAGAATGAAAGAAATTACAAACTTAAAAAAAGACAGAGAGAGAATCAGCTATAATGATGGCTGAGCAACACACAGATCTGTGAGTCTGGAGGAATGTTGTTAGAAGACATTTTATTGTTATGCCCCTTCAGAAACAAAGGTTAGGATTAGGTTTATGGTTAGCAGAAGAGTAGAATTTGATTTTCCTCTAGGTCTATGGATATCTAGTCTCAGATTTTTTGCCACCAAAGCAGTTTTATGGATGGGTTCTGTCTCATTGAGTGGGCCTCAACTCCAAATAGATCTTGATTGGTTCCTTCTACAAACTTTGTAAGGCTACTTCTCTAGCATATCTTACAAGTATGTTACCATTGTAGAATTTGTTTCCATAGCTGGACAATGTGTAGGGTGTGAGAGACCTTAGAACACTCAGTCCTAAAAAGGATGTTTCCATCAAATCTCCTCCCTCAGGGTTCATGGAATCCTGTGGAAGAAGACATAAACAGCAAATAAGTGCCAGATGGGCATGTAAGACAGTAAGGAAACAAGGCTTTCCAACCACAGTAGGATTGATGCACACATACTTTCAGAGACTGTGGCAGCACACACAGGTCCTACTCAGATCTGTTTCAGATGGGATCCCACTGCTGAGAGAAGTACATAAGCCCCTATATCTAATCTAGAAGATATGTTCAGGTGATAACCACTTGCAAATGAAATATATGTTTTCTTTTATAAAATCTCACCAGGGACACAAACCATTATTAAGGTCTTATGCCCAGTAGTAGAAAACTATAACACTAAGCAATGCCCAATGCAAAATGAACCCACTTGCATCTTTGGAGCTTCTTTGTTTCATAAAAAAGATCTTCCCTAAGTAAATATTATAACAACTAAAACAACATACAAAGTGGAGGGAATCATTACTTATCAACTTTTGCAGAAGAGGTAGCAGAAATAGAATTTAACATATTATGGAGGCAAAACTATATGTAGATAATTTCTAACATTGCCTGGTTAGTGTTTAATTTCATTTGGAACATTTGACTTCTTTTGGTCTTCACTTTATCATTTGAAAATGGGGACAACTTGAGAGGAGCAATAAGTTAGAGCTGTTGTGCTTAGGAGTGGTGACTCATGCCTGTAATATCAGCATTTGGGAAGCTGAGGCAGGGTCTTAGCTGGGAATTCAAGGCCTTCCTGGGAACAGAGTAAGTACTCTGCTCATCAAACCAAGGAGAGGAGGAAAGTGATAGGACGAGAGAATAACCTTTGTAATCCTATTTTCATCCATTTTTTTGGAATGATTATTAATTTTAGACTTGAGAATATTTTACCAATATTTAAAATATACTGAAATAAAAGAGGTGGATTTTAAGATATTCTTGTTAAAAATTGTAAGACAGTTCTTTAACGTTTAATGTGCAAGTACAGCTAATTTTAATTAATAAAAAATTAGATCACTCATCTCTTAGCTATAGGTTTTATATATTCTTTATTTTCCTGTTCAATCAAATCAGTGTTTACTGAGTAACAACACCTACAGGGCACAGCACAGTGAGTAAGTACTGCTCTGTGATTAGTAGGCCTAAGTGTAATTTAAATTCCTAATTAGGTAATTTTGAAGGAGATGAATAACCTTACTGAGACTTGTATTTATCCCCTACACAACAGAAACAATTATAAAAACTCTATCTCTCAAATAATGTTTCATAAAATCTTTATTATAGCATAATTTGTGTTAAACACTGTACAAATTCTAACAACAAAATAACAATAAAGTTCACCAAAGACAAGAAGTCAAAAGTTTTTATTCTAATTGTTATACAAATTCACAGCTGGAATAAGTCCGTATTAAGCTGAGCGAGAAATTACTAGACCCATCTTTACAAAAGTAGTAGTGAAGTTACGATACAGGCATATGACTTAGTTCATTCATGTCATATACTCTTTATGTGGCTGATTTTACCTGAATAGTAAGACAGGGTTCTCAGACATAAGACCAAATTTTTATTTAGCTTCCTGAAGCAGGAGCCTAGCCCAGCTGGCATTCTGGGACTCCTTCCATCTCTGGTTTGACTAGATGATTCAGTGAAGTACGTGCTGTTCTTGCATCAGAAGTAGCAGTGTTATTGCTTTATGCCAAATACTTCTGCAGGAGCTCAGGCTGTGTTCCCTTGATGATTGCTTATTGCAAAGTCACCGAAGCAGCTGGTGGAAAACTCCACACTAATCCCCTTGAGACCTCCTGACTTAGGAAAACACTGGCGTTTTCCTGTATTTCACAGGAACAAGTTAAGGAGACATAAAACTATCAGAGAGTCTACATTTATTCTGGCCTGAAGGAACTCCATGGATCATTTTTAACTATGTAATTTCCTAGTTAGAGAGTGGAAGGGAAGGAGCCTAGTTAACAACGAGGTTAAAGTTATAAAGGTAAAGGAAGAATGTCTTGAGTAAGTCAACCATGTCCTCTACTAGATTCTGTAGTAGCTGATCCCATGGTTCCTTTCTAATTCCATTTTAAAACTAGAGAGCTGGCTTTTGCTTTCTTGCTCCAGCACTTCTTTCACTACCATGGGAGTTTTGAGAGATATCCTGGGTTCTCATGAGTTTGTCCAAAAGGGGCGCCTTGGTTAAAAACATATGCTATTGATAACCTTTTAGAATCTATTTTTAACATTATTTTCCCACAATATTTACTGAGTGCTCTTTGGAGCAAGTGAGTGTTCTGAGGCTGGTAGAATAGAATAAAAATGACTGATAATGTAAGACACATGAAGCTTATGTGCATGTGGACAGGTATACCACTAGATGGGCTGGTCTTTGAAGACCTGAGATAAGGGGGCAGCTTTATGGGTGCAGTGTCCTAAGGGAGGGCAAAAAGTAAATGCGCATGTGGTCAGTCAGGAGTACTCTCAATGAATTTCAGAAACAGGAATGTGTTAATGTGGAGACAGAAGATGAAGAGTAGTGAGGCCAGTTACACAACTGGATTAAGCATGCAAATTAGCAAATGGCATAAATTGGTTTACACTCACCAAACAAAAAATATTCTGGTTGTCAGGGGGACACAACATTATGAGGGTAATAATGAAAACTGGTCTCAAAGGCCTAGACTGGATGGCAGCAGTTGAGTGTAACAAAGAGTAAACTTCAAGAAATTTATTGAAAGGCATGCTTTAATAAATTGCCACTGATGAGAGTGAGAGTAGGTACAAAAGGAAGAAATTAATTCCATCATTTCCATTTGAGTTAGTTAAGATAAAGAAAGGTAGGTGTGTGTGTGTGTGTGTGTGTGTGTGTGTGTGTGTGTGTGTGTTGTACATGCCAGGTGCCTGCATACACTGTGCAGTAAACTGCTACTATGTTTTTATTTCTGTACCTATCTTTTTGGAAGAGACTATGCTAGACTCTGTTACAAAACTTACCAATCATTCCACTTGTTCCTGTAGAGGATATTTGCCTTCTTAGTTCAGAAATTTCATTTTTTTCACTCACGTCCATCCTTTCCACTCAAACTACAGATTGACAATAGTGGACTCTCTCTCTCTCTCTCTCTCTCTCTCTCTCTCTCTCTCTCTCTCTCTTCCTGTTCTCCTTCCCTCATCCTCACTCATACTACCTTGATTCTCACATTTTCAGTCATAAAGTTCAAGAAAGTTCCTTCAGGTAATCCTTTATGCTTACCCCTGCAATACTGTACAGACAATTACTCAATTATATGAACTGAAGTGACTCTGTTGTTTAATTCCACAATCCCATGTTCAAGCATATTTTTCAAACTTACCTGAATAGTCTTGTTACAACTGGTAAGACAATCTGTGTCAGTTATTGCAATTGTACTCCAACAAAGTTTTTTTAAGCACTTGCTCACTCAAATTTAGTGTTTTCTGAATAAGAACTTCTTTCCCCTGTTTTACCTAATGTGTATCCTGCATTCATCTTCAACTTCCTCTGCATATCTAGAAATCCTAATTATCTTAACTCCAAGTTTTGACTCTCATAGGTAACTCTCTATAATCTGTATTAAATTATACATTACATTTCTAAATGAGCTATATAAACATAATACCTAAACAAGAGGAGAAATATACATATCACAAAATTGACCTTAAATTGTATCAATAAATGAAAATCCATCCCAAAGCATTCATATCTATACCATAATTCCATTTTTACCTTTAAAAAGATTGTTGAGGAATTGAAGACAGGAATTGAAGACAGATAGTTATGGTTATAGTTTTCCTTAGTTAGGATTAAAGATAAGTTACATATAGGACTTTAGACTCACAAAGATAGGATAGATGATATTTTGTTTAAGTCTTACAAAATGTTAATGGACTAAATATTGTTAACTGTGATTCTTATTTGATAACTGTTGTATGGTATATTTTGCTATGTTAAGGTTAAACCCCTTCTTTTACTTTAGACAGAAAAGAGGAGATGATGGGAGATGTGATTCTGTATATATGTTTCTCATACTGTTAATAAAGCCCTGTGGCCAATAGAAAACTAGATAGGTGGGGCTAGGAGACTAGGAGGAGGAAGAGGAAGTAGTAGGAGGAGTCAAGATGTAGCCTGGGGAAGGAGCAGGACGCCTACCGCGCGGCTCCCGGATAAGATGACCACGTGGAAATACTTAGATAAGTAGAAATGGGTTAATAATTAAGGCAGAGCTAGCCCATAAACAATAATGGTAACTGGCCAACAGGATTGTATCAAATACAGAGTCTCTGAATGTTATTTGGGGCTGGCGCGGCTATGGGCCCGGGCTGGCGGGCTGGCGGGCTGGCGGAAACATACACTCTACATTCCTCCCTACACAGTTATGGTTTGTGGCTGTTGGCACAGTAACAGAAAAGCTGCAAGAGTCTCCCTTGTAGTCATGGTCTACCTTGGACCAAATGGTGCCACAAAGATGTTGGAGGACCAGTTTCCCACAGCAGTTTTTCAGGAAGTATAGGCGCATCTTACTCCTTTCCTGTCTTGTGTCCCTGAATACAGTTCCAATGCTCCATTGTGGGCTGAAGACTGTGACTGGGGTCTAGACTTGCACACTGAGAATCATAGAACACAGAGCACAAAGATGGAACCAGACATTGATGGTTTTGTGGAGTTCCTGATTCAGAGCTTCAGAACACAGCCTGCTTCTAGATGATGTGAATGCTCTGAAGATTGTCTGACAACTAATTTTATATTCTAGTTCTTATAAAAATTAATTGCTAGTCTTCTATGTGGAATCTCAGTGTGGACAAATGAAACACTTTCATTACATTACAACTAAGTAATTACTTTAAAACTCAGGTTAAATGTTTTTAGTGATTTCATCACTAAATTTGATTATGCCCCAATTGGTGTTTTTTATTGTTGTTGTTGGTGGTGTGGTTTTTGGTAACTGTCCAGATCCAGTTAATGAATGTATCCCTCTCTATGTTCTTGATATAAGTTGTATTTCTTCAATAACATAAATTTCTTTGGTTGTAGGAATCCTAAAATCTCTAAGCCAATTATTATACTGTTTATATATAATACTTTTTATAATGTTCTTTTATACATTTGAAACCTAATAAATATTATTGACCAAATTGGTTGTCACTAGTGTCTCTGTCCTCTTAAAATTTTCTCCCTAAAGAAATAGCTCCCTATAAGAAGAACCAATTAGATAACTATACTCTTATAAGCCATCAAAAAAAGACAAGTCTGTGACTGGTGAACAAAGAGGTACTTTCAATTTAAGTACTCTATATATGGCATCATGCTTGGTCATGAGATAAATATATTTGTATACCATATGTAAATATTTATTCTGCTCCTGTTATTGTAATTATTAAATTTCCCTGGATATATCACCTATACCGATGACACCTCTGCTAATTGGATGCACATCCTTTGTATAAATGTTAAAAAAAACCTGAATAGAGTCATGTGTTTGATATTCAGGAATAAAGGAACTTAAAATCGTGGTGGAAGCAGAAGAATGAGATGAAAAAGCACAGATCATTCACTTTATTCAGTGTCTTCACAAAACACTGCGATCTGTAACACTCTTTATTCACAGACAATCAATCATTAACTTATTTTTAACTTTCAGAAGTTGTTTGAACTCAGGGCAGCTCCTCTTCAGTGCAGTGCAGCATGTATCTGATTCACTGGCTTGAATATGTTTGGGGGAAAAGGTGCAATATGACTTAGAATAAAAGGAATTGAGGGAACAAAGCATCATTTTCAATTAAGAAAAAAGCTAAAGGTTACATGGATAAAATTTAGTCTTGAATTTATTTCCCATAACAGATTCTTATTATTAGCATAAACTTGGGGCCACCACTAATGACAAAGAGAAGTCAACAAAGATGTCACTCATTAATCATCCTAAAGAAATAACACTTTTAAAGTGTCTGATTGACACTGTTAGCATAAATTTTGTTATCTTAGGAATTTGCCTAAGATTCGTTACACAGCCATGCAACTTAGTGCAATTCTCATTGCTCTAGAATTTGATGAAACTGGCAGAAAAATATTCAAACCTAAGACTAGTGAAAATTAAACACGGTGATGTTTTGTGGATGTTCTTCTAGTCTGAATGTGAAAAATGCTTGTTCTTTTGTCCATTAAAAGGTTCTTAGCATTTTGAAACATTTGGTCATTTTTAAGTGGTTCAACACTAGGGTGGTGTCAAGGTATGTTTGAACAAACCAGATCTGTCTTGGTCTTCTTGTGGTATAGGTTTCCATGGCAAATATAAGGCCCTGATGTTTACTTACTCAAATCAAGCAGCTGCAAAATTGAAACATTATGTTTTATTTGCAATTTCTAATGAACGATGTGGTTGATTAATGCTCTCATAAATCTATACCAATCATTCCTTATGGCATTCTTCTTATATGTATGCTCATGTTTATTAATATTTCTCAAGGATCTATATTTTATAGACTTAGCAAGAGAAAAAAGATGGTAATACTTAGAATTTCCAAATTTTTGCAACTCTTAAAATGTCAACTTTCTTTTATTTACAAAAGTAACATAACATTTTAAAAACAACATAGCAACAGTCTTTTCTGGCTTTTAATTCCTATTCATGTTGTTTCCCATTAGAAAACACAATAAATATAGTCAGTAATAACTTGCAATTAAACCATGACACTGACCTGTTAGCCTTTACCATAAGTAGCAAGAATTGATACAATCTGTAAAGGCAACACTTATGGACAATACATAGCTGGAATGTTTCAATTCATTCAAATTAATGAACATTCAAGGAGTAGTCAATGTGTGTTCAATGTTGATTAAAAGTTATACAAGAGACTTACCCCATCCACAATAATAAAAATCCTAGCAAAATAAAATATAGATCACTACGTAAGTATTTAGGAGTCATAAAGTTTCAGTATCAACTATTAATATCAAAAAGCGTTGGCTTTTAATTATTGTTAAAGTATCAAATGTTTGTTTTTCATAGAATAACACTAACTTTTATTAAATGTGATGCATATTACAAACTAGAGATATACGCATTGTTTAAAACATAAAAAAGGTTGAAAAGGTGTCAGAGAGTTAAGACAACTTGATGTTTTTGCAAGAACCAGGATTAGGTTCCAAGTACCTACATGGAGACTTACAACCACCTGCAATTCCAGTTTTAGGTGATCCAACACCATTCTCTAGCCTCTGCAAGCATCAGGCTTGCAGTGGTACACATGCATACATGTAGGTGAAACACTTATACACATTAAATAAAGGACAAATCTTTTAAAAGATGTATGTGTTCATGTACTCAGTGAATTAAATTTAAAGGTAGGGTTCAACATCAAAGCATATGTTTTGAGTTTATTGAAAATGGTGTTCACATACAAATTATCCATGCCATTATGCATGGAAGTCATTATATGCTTTATAAGACAAGTGTTATATGCAATAATCAATGTTCATAACAGAAGGAAACACTGTCTAATATTTGGTCAAAATGAGTCTTATTAAATCAAGGTAGTGGGGAAAGTCTTATTAAGATATTGAAAGAAACTATAGATAGAAATAACTATGCTGCTATTATGTATGCAAGTGAAATATAATAGGAAACCTCAGGGGGTGAAATTCACGAGGGAGTGCTGCTGTATTCATCAAACCATCGGTTTGATGTGTTCTTTTAAATGTGTAACACCAGAGAGACATTTTACTTTGTGAAGAGGTTTGAGTACATACTATGTGGGTTTTTAGTACAAAGCAGTGGCTACCATTGCAGCATGATTAGTGGCCTCCTTTTTTAATTTTTTAATTGAAATAAAAACAATCTTATTTTATATACTAATCCCAGTTCCCCCCTTCTTTCCTCCCACTCTCCCCATCATCACCCCATCCCACCCCATTCCACTCCTCAGAGAGGGTGAGACCTTCTATGGGGAATCATCAAAGTCTGTTACATCATTTGAGGCAGGACTTAGGACCTCCCCCCCCCATATCTAGGCTGAGAGAGTATCCCTATATAAGGAATGAGCTCCCAAAGCCCATTCTTGCACTAGGGATAAATACTGATTCCACTGCCAGAGTTCCCATAGACTACTCAAGCATGGGCTCCTTCTTGGTTAGCCTTGACAGACACACAGTACTTACATGATGTCAGTTGGATATTTTTGAAGTATATTATCATACTAGCAATTCTTTTGTTTTTTTCTTCCTGTCCTGAAAATACCTTATTACATTTACTTGCAATAGTCGACTCTGTTGTTAGAAAACATGAAGCAAAAGAACAGAAAGAAGTGCACATGAGGGATAGAGTGTGCTTTGCTTGATTGGTCTTATCTTTAATTACTATTTTGATTTGTTTTAGTGTTTGAGGACAGCAAATTTATAGGTAAATACAAGACTCTATGTAATTTCATTCTCTATTTAGAATCAAATCTTATGGGGTAGGTAAATGTCTCTCGTATATAGGGAACCAGAAACACAACTTCTGTAAGCATGGATTCACTTCATCCCAACCAATCCTGACATCTTTGCCATTAATATAAAGCAGGGGTGAAAGGGTGAGGAGGAATCTTTACACTGGGAACATTACATACAAATCTTTACATGGATATGTTTCTTATCTTGTGTTTGCATGCCATTTGAAATTATTTTAAATATATATTTTGTGCCTAAAATTTGAATGCTGCAGCCATTGCCATAATAATAAAAGGAAACGTTAAGGAATAAACACTCTTCAGTGAACCTAAAAGAGGAAGGAGGAGGAGGAAGCAGAGGAGAGAAAAAAAAAGGATAATGAGGAGGAGAGAAGGAGGGTAAAGAGTTCTTTAATCCAAAACTCGTTTGTTTTATGATAAATAAATGCAAAAACATACGGTTTTCAAAATATCAAGTATGTTTAATGTGCTGTGGTATTCTTTAAACTTTATTAAAGTTTGTATGTGCTACATGGTAAATCATGTTAGACATATAACATCCACTAGTTAATAATATCTAGTGTTATACAACTAGACACAACATTAAAGGTTATATTCACTGCATTATTGCTTTTTAAATGTCACCAGTTTAACTAAAACATGCAGCGTAGACATTTATACTGTACTCTGGCCCAAAGGAACTTTGGCTGAAACCTCAGGAATATAAATCACCCATGTCTCTATTTGCTGTGCGCAAGCAAAGACCTAAGACAATACTGACTTTGAGGAAGAGTGGTAAATGATTATAAGGGAGGGATATGAAATAAATTATAAATAAATAAACGAAGGTTGAATTACAAACAATTACTTTTGCCCCAGGGTTCTGCAGTAGCTTATGAAGCCTTACCAGCAGTAGTTTACAGCTGTAACTTTCAGATATAATAAGAGATTGAATCTTTTGCAGGCAATGAAACAGATGATCAAATTCACAAGGGACTGTGTCAGGCTTTTTCCAGTACTAAAGAAACATATTAATCCTTGTCACTGTTTTCAGAAACGCTGTGACAGAAATAAACCTGTACTGTAACTTGGCCCTTTTAATGAGCTTCTGGAGTGTGGGCTTTCCACTCAGCACCTGAAAAACACAACAAAACACCTTTTATATTAAAGATGTGAGGTTTGCTGCTGGCTAAATTTGTACACAGAAGTCTATAAACCAGTGCTCAGCCAGCTGGGAAGCAAGAAAGCAAATTCAGATTCTGCCATGAACTTCACAGACCAATTATCTACTTGGAATCATGGGAGTTTAACAAACAAATACCAGCCCCCGCTGAGCCTTTTCAGGCCAGCAGCTTATGGGAGATTCAGTTGCATCTGAGGCTTTTAGACTGATCAATTCTTAATCACAAAGCGCAAAAATTATTCTCAGACTCATGTCAGTTTCTTTGGACACCTTTGTTAACAATCTGCTTCAAATCATTTTTTTTAAAAAAGAAACTGCAGACACTGTTTTTATTGACTCCCCACTTGTAAAATGTTTATAGCTTGTTAATTTATATTTACCCCTTTACTTTTGCCTGCAAATCAACATCACTTAGCACAGTTTGGTTACACTTTGTCCAAAGGAAATTACAGAAGCCTGCTATGGGGCTAAAATGAAGGAAAGCTGCGGAAAATCAATGCACTGCTGATTAAACAGATCGTAGCAAATTCACGGCTGTATGCTACAGCATGGAGACAGCAGTGTGATGCCTATCTAGCAGTTAATGTGCTTTCAGTCAGGTGAAGACAATTTCAGAACAAGGCAAAATCACCCAGAGCAGCAAGAATTGCCTCACCCAAGAATGCATGTGTTTGCACGAAACTTACATTCCCTGTAAGCCGGTGCATCACTAGGGAGATTAATGGGACTTGGGTGTTTTAATGTTGTGTGTTGGATCTTCGCTGTGACATTTTTACCATGAAAGGAATTATGTCATGGCAAGATACTCCCTCTGATCCCAAGTCAAAGTGTTTTCTTCTTTTTCTCTTTTTATGGAATTTCAAGGTTATTGACATTTTCTTCAATTAAAAATTTGGCTCCAATCAAAATGAGATGGTTTGTAGAGCATATCGACTATTAGTCATTGCATCTAATGAATGTGTTCTAAAAAGCTGAAAAGCACTCTTCTTGTTTTACTATATTAGAATACAGGAATGAGCAGGGAATCAGTCAGGTGTAAAAAGAAAATGCAGTTCATACATAATTAATTAAAATATATTGGGAATGCACAATATGAATGCAGGCTGGTTACAAAGACCAGTATATCTTTTCAGAACATTGCCAAGTGATAGCCTTGGGCTTATGGAGAACTGTTCTGCTTGCAGGTAGGTAAGGGGCTCTGAGTTGCAGAAATTTGTTCTTGTTTCTATGAGGCTCAGGTTTTAGGTTATGGAGGAAGGTACATGTGACCTAAAACAAGATCAAAAGTAGTGCCTGTTTTAATTTCGCTCAGACTGCTTTGCACTGTATGTAGTGTGAAACAAAGAAATGGGTAACAATAATAAACAAGGTTAAACACACCCTTTTTGGAAACATGTAATTAGAAGATATGTTTTCTCCTCCTTTCCTTTCTATTTGATGAGCATATTTACCATCCTGCCATCTCTTTTTTTGCCACATGTTTTGACTTTATATTATACCTTGCTAAACCAGGGCAAAGTTTGTGGCACGACTTGAGGATATTCTTTTGCAATAACTAGGGCTTTGATAGGTTATGGTATTCTGTCAAATACATTTCACTAGTAAATCTTCACATTAAAATTCATACTTGAGAAATTTTTGTTCTAGACATCAGGGCCAACTTATTCTCAATCGTTGTTGTTTTTAATCCTCTTCTTTTCAAAATATCAAAGTCTTTCAAATGGTAGCATGGTTATGATCGTTGCCAAACTCCATGTGTTAAAATGAAGGTGTTTTTGAGTCATCAAAGCTTATAAAAAGACCTTTAACAAGTAAACAGCTTTCCTCTTTTTTTAAAAAAACTGGAAGATGTGGTATAAGAAAACACATTCATGGACACCATATGTGAACCAAGTTTTATGTCAAGATTTTGAGATTTATTTTGAGGATTCCTAGAAAATTAGGGGCTTAGATTTACTGATTGAAGAGGTCCACTCTGCACTCCTAGTCAAAATTTTCACACACGTGTGTGTGTGTGTGTGTGTGTGAGTGTGTGTGTGTGTGTGTAAATCAAGGTGTTTTGCTCAAATTATTCTATTGAAAATATTTGACAAACTTGTTTAGGAAAAAGAAAGTTCAAGAAAGTTCAGTAGCTTCAGAATGTAAAGAACAGCTATTGCCTCAGCATTTTTCTATCATTTCACCATGGATAAACATTTTTTATGTGAAAGATTCAAAATGATGCGCTCACTTTGTCCACAGTAGAAAATGCTTTCCTTTGACCACAAAAACAAGGCAATGGACATCAAAAGAAAAATCACATATTTTAGACAATCTGGAAAAATTTTTACATTTCAAACCCATATTGGTGAAGTAGATTGTGTTTTTTCATATTATTTAGTCCTTTATAGAAGTTAAAAAAAAAACTTTTCAAGGAAACATTAGGATAGGTGGTAATGGACAAAGTCTGAGTAATATAAGTATAAACTTGTTAATCAAAATAATTACCTGATTCAAAATTTCAATAGATGTTTTTACATTTTTACAATTCCAGTAAGTTAACAACTGTTGTTTGTAAACACACTTTATTTAAAATCTATAGACTCCATGAATCTGAGAGTTGGCATGGGCTTGAATTCCCATTGGTGGAAACCTACGTTTTCTTATTAATACATGGTAATTTATCACCATTAAGTATATGATCCCTTGGGAAAAGAATTGATGCACATAGCTCTCTAGACTATAATTTCACTCTTCATGATATTAATCTTTAATTAAATTATAGTTATTTAAAAATATATGTCCTTAATTAAATTACAACATGCATATGAAGAAGAAATGACTATGGCATGATTAAAACATGTTTAAAAATATATCACTATAATTTGAATGCTGTCTGTCATTACCGAAGTATGACTAACAAGGCTTCAGAAATGACCAGAAAGTCAACTGAAAAATTGCCAAGTAAAACTATTGTACTCTTTAAAATACAGTGCATTAAAATTTTGGACAGTTTCTCTATTAAATCTAAATATACTTCTTATAGAATATACAGTATTGCATTTCTAAATTAATTGCCATACTCTCATTTGTTAAAGAATTCACTCCATGTAAAAAGCAAAGTCTCACTAGATGTGAATTTTACACTGCGCTAGATCAATCCCAATACCAGTAAATGGATATTATTAAACAGCATGGGGTAGTGCAAACTGGGAAAGAAAACTTGTAGTGTGCTGCCTTTGAGCAGACCTGGCTTGCATGCTGTGACAGGGCAATTGTCGACATGCTTTTTCATGCCAATCTGCAGCTTTTTCAACTCTAGATGCTATGGCAACCAGGGTTTAACAGACTAAGCAGCTAACAAGCTTCCCTGATGGAATTGTCTGGTTGTGTGATTGCCTTGTCTTAGGGAAAATATAAAATTGAATGAAGACGTTTGTGGACATTTGTCAAACTGATTATAATTTGGACAGTTGAATCATAATTGTCTGTTGTGTACTGTACAGTAGTGACATATGCTATTTTCCACGTTCCATGCAGAGTACACCAGTACATTCCCGTATAGGCTTCATTTCCCTTGGGAACAATAGGTCCTGGATGCTGTGGGTTCCCTGCAACATGGCAGTCCACATCTCACTCTTGATCATCTGCAAAATCAAAGAAGATGGAAGTGTGTGTGTGTGTGTGTGTGTGTGTGTGTGTGTGTGCGCACGCGTGTGCACATATATATATATATATATATTCTGTTTGAAGGGCTTGTGTTTGATTTGAGCTATATTTGTATGAAATATAATGAATACAAGTTGATGCAAAAGGCATTTCTCTTCTAGAATAAGTTGTAGATCAAAATATGCAGGTGAATTAATTTTTATTTATGATTGGGCATAATTTTAGTTCTTTGGGAATATTGATTTTTTAAATTTGCAACCACTTAAACATGTATTTGTGTCACCAATCATATGCATAATTTAGAACCCTGAGAACATAATCAAGCTCCTCTGATGGAATGGCCTGGCTTTAACACTGCCTTGTCCTGTTGAAAATGAGGCAGAGACTCCTTATTGCTTTAAATGATTAAACACCTACTAGTAACATTGGTCTTTTTAGTCAAAGACATTGTATTTTCAAGATCATTTCAGGACAAAGTTTTTTTTTTTTTAAGAAATTTAAATTATTAAACTTTTCAAAGTAAATGTGAAGCATTACTGGGAATTAAAACCCAGGTTTCCATTTTACAAATAGACACCCTATAGATGTTATTTTTTTTAAGATCTGACTAGTCATTTTATGGAATATTACAAAATAAATATTTACATTATATGAGACGTTTGGTTTATGTATTGAAGTTTAAATCTTGATGATAGTTTTAGAAGACTTCCCTCAAGTTTCCTAACTAAAATCTAAATGAGATTACAAAATAATTAGCTCTTTCTGGGACCTCCAAGAGAATTTGATGCACTTGCCCTGGTACATACATATCCCTGTTTATAGTTCTGTTTCTTAGTTTTCTGACTTCGCTCTTTTATTTTTTTTTATGGGTATAGTGTTTTCTATCCATCTGTGTCTGTGGCCATTTGTGTTAGTGTCCTCAGAAGCTTCAGAGGAAAGATTCCCCTGGGACTGGAGTTCTAGCTACCACGTGGATATTGTGAATTGAACCCCAGGTCTTCTGAAAGAATAACCAGTACTTTTAACCAGAAAGCTATATATCTAGTTTTCATTATTTAAGTTAGCCTTCTTGCCCTTGATGTGTGAAGAGTACTCATACAAAACAGGAGTTCTCTTCCTCTCAGAAAAGGTTCACAGTTTTTGTTGCCTTTGATGAATTTACCAGTCCTGAATAACAACTACAATCTAAAGGTGGATGTTTCTATCCTACCTGGTCCTGCAGTCATTCAAGTCCCAAATAAACACATACAGGCTTATATTAATTATAAACTATTTGGCCTATTGCTCAGGCTTATTACTAACAAACTCTCACAATGTAAATTTACCCATAATTCTTATCTATATTTAGCCATGTAGCTTGGTACCTATTCTTAGTAATAGGTACCTGATTCCTCTGCTTCTTGCTGGTTACTGCTTCTCTGCCTTTCCTCTTCCCAGAATTCTTCTATTCTGGTAGCCCTGCCTATATTTCCTGACTGGCTACTGGCTAATCAGCATTTTATTAAATCAATATGAGTGACAAATCTTTACAGTGAATAAGAATATAATCCCACATCACAGTTTGGAAGGCCTAGTAGTTTACTTAATCAGAAAGGATTTTACACAGGTGCACACATCAGAACAATGAGCGATGAAATTGGGGATATTTTGTTTATCACACAGAGAACATTTTCTAGACTAAACTAGAAAAAGTCTTAATACAGACCTTGTAGGGAACTGATAAAGTAGGAACTACTAGCAAATAAGTGTTACTCCTTTATATGTCAATATAAAAAAATGTTCAGTGCTGGCTTCTGGAACTTATCTTTGAATTCTTACTTTTATAGTTGATTCCCTTTGATACTTGTCAGCTAGTGTTGCTCCAGAGGAACCTCTGTGCCTTTAGTCACCTGAGGAGTGACAAGAGTGACTTCCTCTTTCTTTAACAGGGAGCTTTCCTGAGCACTAAGTGAAATACTTCTGAAGTTAGCGATTCGTACTTCAATGAGAATAAGAATACAGGCTTGGCTTATTCTTTTCAATTATCAAGACTACAGATTAGAGCAGGTAGATTTTCACCCTTTGATTATTAAAAAATAACTTTTGATGACTAATAAACTCAAACTAGAGCATAACAGCCTTTGAATTCAAATTGCTTTGCCTAAAACATCGCAGAGCAGAGCAGGGACCGAGGTGCATTACATGAGTTAAATGCAAGGTTGATGGTGCAAACATGCCCCTCCCCATCTAGTAACACACATCAAATAAAATAACAATACTATTCAATTACTAAATTCAATGGAGTTGAAGGGTTCTTCATCTTTATTATCCATAATCTAGTAGGCAAATGTCTATAATCCCTTTACTTTATAGCCTCTTTCATAAGATTATTCAAATACCAAAAGGGCTGATGTGATAATTGCATTCTCTTGCCTCTACCTTTCAAGTGTTGGGACATAGACATGGACCACATTGCCTAGTTCCTGCAGTGTTGGCAACTGAACCCAGAACGTTGTGCATAGTAGGCAAGTACTCTACAACTGGCTACCTTGTCATCCTCCTTTCTATAATTACTTTCTTTTGCCAAGATATATAATAGCACCTCAGTTCTGTAATATTGAGTCTGATTATTCAGTTTAAAAGGTGTCATAAAGTGACACCATGCACACAACCTTCTGAAGAGGTTTTTCAGAGAAAACAAATCACTATTTCTCTATGGAATTGAATTAAAGTATGGAATTGCTTCATTTACAATGACACTGTTATGTAGAAGCCATTAATATTTTAGTGAAAATTAGTTTAAAGCATTAATACTTTGACAATATTACCAAAGTTCCACCTGGAATTGGGCAAAAGGCTATTTCTAAGTCCCCACCCAGATACAGATGTCTGTGAAAAATTAAGATTATGAAGGACTGGTGAGGAGTGACAGATAAAGCAACAGTAATGATGTTGCCATCTCCAGGGAATGTTGTATGAGCACTTGGCTGCTGTGAGGTGAGCAGAAATTATAAATGAAGTCAAACTTCTCCCTTGGAAAGAACTATTGAACTTTCCAGAGCAACAAGGGAGCATAAAGGACAATACATGTATCACCATCATAGCCATGCTTTTGTGATCTCTGCCCTCTGTCATGTCACCTCAACAAAACCATCATACTGCCATCATACCAGGGTCATATGCTTTTCCTTTCTGTAATATTAGGAAAACTTCTTTCTGGTCCATAAAGTGAAGATTTTTGATATGCTCTGGAATTGTGCCCAAGGTCGCAATGAAGAAGCAACATTGCTTAGCTTCTGGCTTGTTTTCCCATAAGATGCTATTGCGGGGAGGGAATAGGTTCACCCAACCTCTCCATCCACTAGGATGACTACGATTGCATTGTGTAATTTTGACTTCTAAATTTCCTGCTTAAATTCCACATTTTCTCAGTAATAGTGGCAGCCCATATTTTAATCTGATTTTGTTTCCATGTAAAATTCTCAGTTGAGACAAGCTTTCTAAAAAATATTGTGTAGACGGAAGTCAGTGTTCATTTTCTTAAGTTTGTAGTAATTACTTGCAGGGTGTCTGAGCTTCCTTGGCTGTGAGTGGCTTAGCTTCTGCAAAGGTTGTCAGGTACAGAAATTCCAGCCCTGTGTAAGAGTTATCACATCACTGCTAAGTCATTGGGTAATGAGCCATGGAGGATGTAGGAGACACATTCATAGAAATCTCAAGGAGACAGCAGAGCATGGGAAGCATTGAGGATGGAGGCAGAGAGCCAAGAGCATGACTGCTTCTACAAGAAAACAAAAGGCACTGTGAGATTTTTTTATTCTTTATCTTCAAGAATTTCATTCAGAGTGGACTCAAAGTGATCAGTAATTATACAACTTTCTCTAGATTCAGAATAAAGAAACATTTGTTTAAATAGAAGAATTGCCTTTATTTAGATATATTCACACATTTAGAAGCACATTGTGTGCACAGTGTGTGTGTGTGTGTGTGTGTGTGTGTGTGTGTGTGTGTGTGTATGTGTGTCTATGCACACACACAAATGCTTGCATGCCGGAAGAGGACAAAGGGTCTATTTTTTTCCTACTCCATATATATATTTTGAGACAAGATCTCTTGCTAAACCTTAAGACGGCCATTTCCTCTATGCTGTATGGCCAGAATTCTCCTGGGATCTACCTGTTTCAGTCAGATAATACTAAGAATAAAAAGCATGTGGGCATGCATGCCTTTTAAATGGGTTTGAGGATTTGAACTCAGGTCCTATAGATTTTATTGCAAATGTTCTTTCTTGCTGAGGCATGTTCTACCTCATGAAATAGTTTTTGATACCTTTAGTTCTGAACTTTACATACAAATATAATCTCTTTTTTGAGATCTTCATTCTTTCAAGAGATTAAAGGTTGAAAGTTCTTTGCTTACTTTCTCATAACATAACTCTCAAGTATCATAAGAAGTTAATTAAAATATTACCTAGAATTAATAACATCATTAAAAAAGTATGAAGATTCCTATGAAGATTCATACCATCTGAGTCTCGGCATCTGATTCTCAGCATCTCTTCTTGGTGCTTCCAAAGCTGACTTCTCATGCTAGATGTTGAAGACAAGACTCCATTATTTCTATTTATTTCAAAACATTGTGCTTGATGGAGTACTCAATTATATCTTGCAGTATCTAAAGTTATGTTTTTCATGCCTGCCCTTATATGTAGCACACTACAAGATATAAACAAAGAATTCAGAAGTGTTTCCCTATTTGTATAACCACTTGCCTGGTGGTTCTGCATCATAACAAAGTGATACACTCAATAACACTAGCACTACTAGTTCATTTTAAAGTGGCACAATGGGAGAAAGCATCTCCTGTATTCGTTGATACTTCTCCTTTTAGAACTTTGGAACTAATTCTTTTCCTTTTTAGTGTAAACTTAGTGACTTGCCTTGACTGAACTAATTTGGTGGAACTGATAGTGTATGATTCCTGATGTTGGGACATTAAAGCATCATGCTCTCTTCCTTCTCTGCTGCTTTTTAGAGAAGTCAATGTTTCAAGGGCACACGTCAAAGAGCTGAGGCCTATAGCAACATCTACAGAGGAAGTCATGCTTTCTGGCAACAGCCATTTAAGGAAAATTGGAAGGAAGCTAAAGCCTGAATCTCCTATCAGGTCATCATTGGTTATAAGCATTGGTTGACATTTTTGAGGTCTATGTCACAGTTCACATCCCCAAGCAAAAGCAACTCCTGAATTCTGAGCTTATGTAAACCTTAAGATAGCACATGTACTGCTGTCTGCAGAAATCCACAGAGACAGCTGACCTGAACAAGGGGGAGCTCATAGACCTCAGACTGATAGCTGGGAAACCAACTCAGTGGACCAACTCAGACCCCCTGAACATGAGTCTTAGTTAGAAGGCCTGGGCAGTCTAAGGAACCTCTGATAGTGGAACCAGGATGTATCCCTGGCGCACAAAAGGACTTTGTGAGCACATTCCCCATGGAGGGATACTCCCTTAACCTAGACACAGGAGGGAGGATCTAGGCCCTACCCCAGTGACTTGAAAGATTTTGATGATCCCTCCAGGAAGGACTCACTCTCCCTGGGGAGTGGGTGGGGAATGGATGGGAGGGGAATCAGGGAGTTATGGGAGAACCGGAGGGAGAGGGACCTGGGATGGATATGTAAAATAAGAAAAAAACTAATAAAAAAGATAGCACATGTGTGCTGAGCCACTGAGCTCTGAATAATGTATAACACAGAAAAATGTAATTAGTACAATAATCTTGGTCTTGCGGCATCAAGTCAGTTTTAACTCTAATCTCCCTGACAAGGCCAGATCTCCCCAAGTTCATAAAGGGCCTGTTCTTCCTCATAGAACACATGTTCACATTGAAAGAAGACATATGATGGAAGACTTTTTTGTTCATTCCCTAGGCCTTGCTTTAACTCCCACGACAGTATGACACTTATTATTTCATTTTTCCCTATGGCATCCAATCTACTATTGACCATGAACTAGCTCTTTTCTTCTGATTGTGTCGTGCCTGCACTCTATAGCTTGCCTCAGCCCAGTCCTCTCTGTCTATGTGTCTTTTCAACAGTTAAGGATGTGAAGGCTTTATATGCTTTCTATAACTGACACAGCCGGAGCAACTTGTTCATCCATTGTCACAGATTTTTCTTAATCTGTAGTTCTTAAGGTAGCAAATGCAAGTTTCTTATAGTTTGGAATTCTATGTTATTTTCTGAAGATCAAGGACAAAATTTTTCCCTGGGGAATCTCTCAAAATTATCATTCCAAAACATTAAACCTAGAAGTCCATAATAAAACAATAATTGAAAGAATTATGAGGACTACTAGTACACATCTATAAACTATAAAGGGAAAACCCTTTATAGGTTCTACCTTTCAACATCTGTAATATGTGAGACTGTTTAGGAAACAAGCAGCGTAAGATGATATTCAGTCACTCAACTCTGAATGAAGCTGATTGATTTTGACAAACCAGGTGGTTTTGTTTCTATGCCAACATCATGATGTGTACTCAAAGAAACCTAGATAGCATAGCTACTGCTATGGTTTCAATATAAAACAGCACCCACTGTGTCCCATGTTTGAATACTTGTTCCTTAGATCTTAGCTCATGGCACTGTCTTGGGAGGTTGTGGAAACTCTGAGAAGTTGGGCTTTCCTCACAAGCCTTTGAAGATTATAGTGCATCACTGGTTCTGATCTTGTGTCTGCTTCATGATCTGCCAAGATATGAGGCACACCATACACTTCTGTTACATTTTCTGGCTGCTGCAAACTCTTCCACACTTTTCTTGCTAGGATGAAGTGAAGTTATGAATAAAAATCAACATTTCTTCTCTCAAACTTCTTCTTTTAGGTATTTTGCTATAGCAACAAGATAATTAATATAAATGCTATACAGAAATATTGTATGGTATTTATCATCTTATGTGTTGTTTCTTGTTGTCCTAAATGTTGTCATGTGATATGACTCCATTTATCTTCCCAGTAGTGGAAAAATTTGCAAGAAGAATAAAAAAAAACTAATGGATTTATTTCATGTGTAGGTGGGTAGGAAAGGGAAAGATGGGAGAGGAAATGGTTGGAAATTGTTGTGAAGATAGATTTATACAGCTCTTATGGTTAGATTGTTTCACAAAATCTCTAAATATATAATTGAGGTAAATCAAGATGAGAGGTAAACTCATTTTGAAACCAAATGGTAAATAGAATTAATTGGGAAAATAAATAAAATAACCCATGGCAATGAGGGTGGGGATAAAAAGAAATACAAACAACATAGACAACAATTATTAGTTTTCTTTTTTGGTGCTGGGATTGAACAAGGATAAAAAAATACAAAATGAGATCGGAACACATTAAGGTAAAGTAATGGAAACGTTCTCAGGAAAAGAGGGTGGAAAAAGGAGAAATAAGCTGCACTAGAACTACAGTATATGGATGAGGAAGAAACAGTACTCCACGGTTGTGAGTCATCCAGAACTTATTTTGCAAGCCATGATACTTAACAGACCCTCATGTATCATCACACAGTTGTTGGCTAGGTATGTTTTAGTCTTTTCTTACTGTACCATCTTTCTTTGACAGTGAGAAGCATGGTGACTATTATTCATATTTATATGTTTATTTAAATAATAGAACTGTCTTAAAATACACAAGATCAAAGTTAGAAGAGGTCTCAGTGACTTAAGATGGATCACTTTAAAACCTCTCAAAAAGGACAGATTTTCAATATAATATCATGAATTCACTTGGATAAAAATCTAGAGAAAAAAGCTAATAAATTAAAGAAAAATGTATCTATTCTTAGAAAGTCTAGAAATTAGTACGGTGAATACTAAAATATTGTGCCACCATATGCCTCAAAGTGATAGATTAAAGACATAGCAGCATCTGACTTTACTTTTTTCCATAAAAGATCACTTGAAGAGACATAGTACCTAAAATGTGATATAGGGTCTCCGAAGTGACCTTAGGTCAGGAAAAAAGAGAGTTTGTAGAAATCTTGGAATATTCTAATATATATATACATATATATATATCGATATCTAGATATCAATATCTCTATCTATCTATCTATCTATCTATCTATCTATCTATCTATCTATCTCTCTCTCTCTCTCTCTCTCTCTCTCTATATATATATATATATATATATACATTATGTTAATTATGTTCCCACTGTTATTTCCTGGCCTTGTTAATTGTTCTATTTCAAAATGATATAAACATTTTGGGAAGTGGAAAAGGTAGTAATTTGTAACTTGTGCCAGTCCAAAAATATTAGCAGAAGTCAGACTATAATAAACTTTCTTAGTTACTCTAACCCAGTTGATTTTAGGAAACATCTCAATGAGCCTCAAGGTTAATTCCAGCGGCTTGAAAGTCAATATAAAAAAGGGGCTAGAGAGATGACTCAGTGATTATGAGCATTGTCTGCTCTTCCAGAGAACGTGGGTTCAACTCCCAGCACTCACATGGCAGGCCACAACCGTCAGTAACTTCAGTACCAGAAGATCCAACAGGAGCATGGTGCACAGACACACATGGAGACAGAACTAGTATACACACACACAAAAATAAAAATAGGGGTTAGAAAACTGTTTTTTTTTAAAAGATGGAAACAAAAAAAAATTAATTGAAGAGGTGGCTATGGCAGGAGTAGCTGCAGTCAGTAGGGACCAAGGAGTAGGCTTCTGAAGTTGCCTAGGAACTGAGGACCCCAGATTGTCCTCATTCTGAGCTTTTAGCTCCAAATACATCAGGACAGAGTACCAGACTCTCATTTCAGCCCCTAATCAACAACATTACACTTGAGGCTCTTGAACAGTTCCAGTCAGTCTGTGAGGAGGATATCCCCAATGAGAAGAGTGAGATCAGCATAGGCAGTGTCTGGTTTAGTTTCTTAGGAGAGAGCCATAGCAAGCTGAACAAAGACAACCTCACTTACATTGAGCACATCCTTGAGGTACCTCGCCATCCTTTGGTACTCACTATGGTGGGTGACAACAGAACACATACACATGCGCTGAAGATCTTGGAGGAAGATGAACTGACACCAAGCTAACCTGTATACCCAGAGCTAAGAAGTACAGTCATTGTGCCCCCACCTTCGAGCAAGAACTCATCAAATTGACTCCCCCACTTAAGAACTCCTCAAGGATGAGGAAGAGGAGGAGTTGTATTTTAATCAGACCACTCCCTTCTCAATCCTCAATGGGTGTGGCTAGGGCAACCCCTTATCCTGCTCCCATTTAATTGGTCCTAAATCCCTTACTATAAACATGTGTATGCACATGCTGTGTGTCTAGCTCATCTAGATTCTCCTCCTCATGAAGGAATGTGTGTGTGTGTGTGGGGGGGGTTAATTTTCCCACTATATGGGGAGGTAGAGGCTATTTCTATGTAAATAGAAATTGGTGCATTCCCTCTTCTCCCCTTCTTTTCACACTTACTCCACATCTTTAAAGTATAGAAACAGAAAGACCTGTACTTTCTAACAATGGGGAGCTAAGATGAGGGTGGCAGAGGTGGTTGGATATAAAGAAATCAATGTGGAAGGAAGATAAAGAGGCTACTCGACCTCCATCTGGAAGAGAAAAGCAAATCCAGAATTCAGTGTTTGTTTATGTGTCTATTGTGCTGGCTAGAATCCAGTTTTCTGCTATCCTTAGACTAAACTCCTGAGTGCCAGTGGGCCTGGGATGAGCCTGAGACAAAAATCTTAATAATAAGCCACCATATCCTTTCCTGACCCCAAAGATCAAATCCCACAGAGAATCTAACCTTTGCTGTCCTCAACTTCTGTTCTGCAGGAACTATGCTGGAACCATGTATTACCTTGAGATGGGGGATGCAGGCAGAGACAGGCCCACTTTCTATTCCTCTATTCCTGAATACAGACTTTTGAATATACTGATCCTGAGCCTAGGGAACTTGGAGGATGAGATTCTTATGTTTTAAACTCAATCTGTCCAAGATGTACAGGGTCCAAATATGGATATTATAGGCAACATTCCCACTCTCCAGTTCATAATATTCCAAGAAAGAAAGAAGGTAATGACAGTGGTTTCCTTTGCACTGATTACTACCACAATTCAATCCAGGAGAGACTTCATAGCCTTTTTCATTTGGGTTTGTGAATGTCTCACAGATTAGCCACTATAGTACAGTAAGTGAAGTGAGCTACATAGCTTTCCCAAGATGCCCTTCTTCATTTTGACTGTGCTATGATCCTCCCTCTTTCTTTGTGTGTATGAGTATGTGTATCTCACCATGATTCTCCTTATTATTTGTTTGTAAAAGTTTGTCAATTTTGTGAAATTTGCTACTTGGATTTTGAGAACATGAATTTCTCACCTACATAAAATTTTTACCCCTACCCACTATTTAAAGATTAGTGCACATTATGAAGAATTTTGAAGATCTTATGTGGAAGATATAATAATAATAATCCCATAATTTGAAGGTGTCTCTCTTAGAGTTTCTATTACTGTGAAGAGACACCATGACCATGGCAGCTCTTACAATGGAAAAATATTTAATTGAGTTGGCTTACAGTTTTAGAGATTTAGTCCATTATCATCATGGTTTGACATAGCTGTAACATGAAAAATATAAATACAGAGACAGATTTGTGGTTCAAGATGATGGTCAGATAAGCGAAACAGCCAGCCAGTAGCTCTTATCTCTACCTAGGTTGAAGCAATTTTGCCCTCAGCATAGTTAGAGACTAATTGTCCAAACATGGCTGGAGACCAAAATGCCCCACACTGAACATCTGCTCCTATCTTATATACCTCAAATGCTGGAATTAAAGGCACATGATTCCAAGTGCTGAGATCATTTTGTGATCCATCTGCTTGTCTCTTGAGTCCTGAGATTATAGGTGTGTGCTCCACCATCTGGTTCTATGGCTAGCTAGTATGGCTGCTGGGATTAAAGGTGAGTATCACTACTATCTGCCTCTATGGCTTATGGCTAGCTTTGCATTATGAACCCTTAGGCAAACTCTAATAAATCATAAATAATATAATACTATACATAGTAGTGTGCAGGCAGATATGGTCCTGGCTACATTTTGATCATGTAGGCAACAAGAAGTAGTCTAAGACCCTTGGTGTGAATTGAGTATATAAATATTATATAAATATATAAACCTCAAAGTTCATCTCCAAGATGGCACACTTCCTCCTCCAACAAGGCCATACCTACTCCAAAAAAGCAACACCTTTTAAAAGTGACACTCTCTTTGGGTACTATCTCAAACCAGCACACTATTTAATTGAAAAAAGAAAAACAAAAATGAACAAACAAACAACAAAAACAAAAACCCACCATTCAACCTGTGATGGTTTGACAGAAAATGGCTTCCAAAGGGAGTGTCACTATTAACAGGTGTAGCCTTGTTGGAGTAAGTATGGTCTTGTTGAAAGAAGTGTGTCACTGTGGAGACAGGCTTTGAGGCCCCATATTTGTTCAAGCCATGCCCAGTGAGGCAGTTCACTTCCTATTGTTTGTTGATCAAGATGAAGTTCTCCAAAACCATGTCTGCCTGCACACCACCATACTCCCAGCTGACATGCTACATGCCACAACAATGGAGTAAACCTCTGAAACTGTAAGCTGCCACCCCAAATAAATGTTTTCCTTCAAAAGAGTTTCTGTGGTCAGGGTGTCTCTTCACAGGAATGGAAACCCTAAGACAGAAGTTGGTACCAGCAATGGAGTATTGCTGAAATCCACTGAACCATTGGGACTGTGGATTAGAAAAGCAATTGAACACTTTAAGTATGCTTAATGATTCACCCTAGTACTAACATGGAAAACAGTGGTACTGAGCATAATTTGAGCTGTGGGGGCCTGGATCAGAGAAGAAGAATATTAGTATGTGGTCTGGACACTGGGCTTGTGATATTTTGATTAAGAATGTGACTGCTTTTTGAACTTGTTTGAGGAGTCTGTCCAAGGCTAAAGTGAAGTGTTTCAGGTTAATTCAGTTAACAGAGGAAATTTCAAAACAGCCTAGTATAAACTCTCTCCTGTGGTTACTAGTGTTCACTCTAATGAAGATGTGTAGTGAATAGGAGCTAGGTGAGCAAGGAAAACTAATTGAGAAGAAAAGGAGCACCAGAAAGTAGAATGAAGTAGAATCCTATACTCAAGGAGATAAAAAGATTAAGAAATGGAATAAAGGGAGTGGTGACCTCAGAGTGACATCCCACACAACTAAATTTCCAACTTGTGAAAAGGAATTAAACAATAGCTTAGAGGCAGGTGTGGTGTTACACACCTTTTTTTTGTTGTTGTTGTTTTTGTTTTTGAGATACAATCCTGCTTCCCAGAGAAGCTGAATAGCAAGCAGCAGCTCACCCAGTTCACTTCCTCACGGCTCCCAAGAAGTTCTCATGCTTTTTCTATACCCTACTTATAAACCCTTCTCCACTTGGCTCCTCCCTACAACTTCCTGTCAGCTAGTTTCTGGCCCAGCCTCCTGACTGCAGGTGAATTTTATTTATTCAAACACACCTTTGTATCATTAAATGTTCCAGAGCATAAACAAAGTAACAGACCTTAAAATAATGTTCTACAACAAAAATCATTGCAAGCATGTTTCCTGTAAATTTATCTATGAGGTATTGAGAGAGTTGTTCTTTATTCTGGGCAGTTCTTTTCTCCAGCAGACATTAGGCAGTGTCTGGCTACATTTTTGGGGGTGTTTTTATGATTTTGAGTGTGAACGAGCAGGAGTCTACTTACCACATGATGAGTAGAAAGAATGCAGGAGTACCACTTAATATCATGAGAAATGGGGGAAATGGACTTGTAATCCTGACATTTAGGAGGATGAGGCAGGAGAATCTTGAGTGTCTGGCCATCCTAGGCTACACAGCAAAACCATATCTATCCCCATAGAAGTTACTTGGCTAAAATTGGGAAGTCATGCTTTACAGCAGCGGGTTCTCAAACTTCCTGATGCTGTTCTTCATGTTGTGGTGAGCCCCAACCATAAAATTATTTTGCTACTACCTCATAGCTATAACTTTGCAACAGTTATGAGTCATAATGCACACATGATATGCAGGATCTCTGATATGGGACCCTCAACAGGGTAACAACCCACAGGCTGAGAACCACTGTGTCAGAGTCTAGAAGATAAGAACACTTTAAATACAAACGTATATTATTAGTTTACATGAAAGTAAAAGCTAATAGTAACTCCTTAACGTCTTATAGACAACTAATTTTGAAATTTCCCCAATTTTCTCATCTGTTTTGTTTTGAGTTTTGAGACAGCTTCTTGTTATATGCAAAACCTTAAACTCATTTAGAGACAAATCCCCAGAAAATATGTCTACGAGGTATTGAGAGCCGTTGTCTTATGTGTAGGGCAATTTTACCCCCAAAGGTACCCCTGTAGGAGCTAATCTATACTGTCAACTTGACAAAATTTGGACTCACTTAGGAGACAAGACTCTGCACCTGATTGTAAGGTCATTCCCAGAAATGTTTAACTAAGGAAAGACTGTACCGAATATGGAGAGCACCACCCCTGGGCTGGTCTGCCAGACTGAATAAAAATAGGAAGAAAAAAAAAAGACAACTCCCTGTGTACACATGCTGACCTTAATTTTATAATTCTCCTGTTCCACCTGCCCAAGTACTGTATGTACAGGCATGAGTTACCATGCCTAACTTTGCCTCATGAATGGGAGCGGGGACAGGAACAGCAAGGCAGCTCAGTAGATGAGGGCATTTGCCATATAAGCCTTAAAGGCCTGAGTCCAATCCTCCATAGTGTTATTCTCTGATCTTCACATATACATCATGTGGGCACACTCAGAGAACAAGTACATTAAATAGTTTAAAGAGAATTCAAACAAATTTTCTGAGTAAATCAGTATCCAAATAAAATATATACATTTCCTAGGTCCATGGTTCTGTAGCAGGCTGGAGACCATATTGATAGCCATTGCACATGTGACACAAGAGGCCATGGTAATGTCCAAGGTCTGTGCTACTGCCTGAAACCATGTTGATGTCCATGGATTGAGCTTCTTCTGGGGACCTTATTAATGTATATGAATGAAGACCATGCTGAGGTTCACAGCACATACTGATGCTAGAGGCCAGATGGATTTCTGTACATAGAAGTTTCTGTCCTGCCAGGTCCTGCAACCGTTCAGTCACAAATAAAGACACAGATGCTTATGTTAATTATAAACTGTTTGGCCTATTGCTCAGGCTTATTACTAACAAACTCTTACAACTTAAATAACCATAATTCTTATCTATATTTAGCTTGATACCTTTTCTTAGTAAGGTGTTCTCATCTTGCTTCATCTCTGTCTGACTGTTGACTGTGTCTCTGCCTTCCTCTTCCCAGCTCTCCTAGTCTGGCATTCCCTCCTATACTTCCTGCCTGGTTACTGGCAGGAAGCATTTTATTAAACCAATACGAGTGACAAATCTTTACAGTGAACAAGAGCATTAACCCACATCTTTTCTTTTCTTTTCTTTCCTTTCCTTTCCTTTCTTCCCCTCTCTCTCTCTCTCTCTCTCTCTCTCTCTCTCTCTCTCTCTCTCTCTCTCTCTCTCTCTCTCTCTCTCTCTCTCCTTTCTTTCTTTTTTAGCATTCTCCAGCCACATTGAGGATAGGAAAGCATTTATTCTCTAGCCATGCTGAGGAGCAGTAGCAGTCTGAGGCCTGGTGAGAGCCTTTTGTCTCTGAGGATTTGTGGAGAAAGGATTGCCATTTCAGCTGGCTGCTTTGCTTCTTTGCTCTTCAGCTTGAAGCTTGAACCCCACTATCAGTCTCTGGGTCTTTATTTTATTTTATATATATATTATATATTTTTTATTTTTTTCTTATTTTACATATCGATCCCAGTTCCCTCTCCCTCCTTTCTCCCTCCCTCTCATGCCCCCAGTCCCCCTCCCATTCCATTCCCCATCCACTCCACAGGCAGGGTGATGCCTTCCAGGAGGGGTCATCAAAATCTGTTAAGTCATTTGGAGTAGGGTCTAGGCCCTCCCTCTTGCTTCTAGGTTAAGGGAGTATCCTTCCATGAGGATGTGCTCCCAAAGTCCTTTTGTGCATCAGGGATACATCTTGGTTCCACTGTCAGAGGTCCCTAAGACTGCCCAGGATTTCTAACTGAGATCCTTGTTAAGGGGGTCTGAGTCAGTACAATGCTGGTTTCCCAGCTATCAGTCTGGGGGTCCATGAGCTCCCCTTTGTTTAGGTGCTACACACTTTTAATCTCAGCACTTGGAAAACACAGCAAATATCTGAGTTTGAGGCTAGACTGATACACAGGTCCAGTTTCATGAGAGCTAAACTTAGGCAGTGAAAAAAAAACAATCTAAAACAGAAAGTCAGTGAAGAAATAATTGCACAAGGGGACCATGTTCCAATTCCAGTAAGCAGAAGAACTTGGAAGCTTTGGCCATGTGGTTCTGGAGTTAAAAATAGAATAAAAGGGGCTGAGGAATTTGTCTCTGTGATTAAAGAAAGCTGCTGAGGTCAGGCATGTGTCAGTTGTGTCCCTCAATGAAGTCTTAGAGAGACCATCCCATGAAACTGTGAAGTTGAAGACTGGATTGCATTGGAGACTCCAATATTTTGGAGAAACCAGAATTTTGAGATACCCACCAAGGAGAGCTGCTAACAGGGAGTGGAACAAGCCCAAGAGAAAGAAGTGTGTTGCACTCAACAACACTGAAATTTGTAGCTCATATAATACAGAGTTTTCAGAGAAATTGAAAGCAATCATAGACTATCAAAACATCAATATGTGTATTTGTAACAGTGATGAATATATTTGCTTTACAATTTTGAAACGTCTTTAATTTTGTGTTTAGTCATACAGCCTTGAACTTTAAGTATTTGAATGTTTCTTTAACTGTACTTTTAATATTTCTACTAGATTAGTGTCATACTATTTATTTTGTAAAACATACTATTATAAATGTTTATAATTATCAACTAGTGTTGGTCTTGAAATTTTCTGAAATAAAATATCCTCTTGAATAATAATTTGAAATATAACAATTTGAACATCATTTTATTGATTCTACTTTTAAATCTTTTAAATAATATGTTCTTAGGTGAATGTATTTCTTTTTTCTTTTCTTTTCTTTTCTTTTTTTTTTTTGAGACAGGGTTTCTCTGTACTGCTTTGGAGGCTGTCCTGGAACTCTCTCTGTAGATCAGGCTGGCCTCAAGCTCACAGAGATCCAGCTGCCTCTGCCTGCTCAATGTATTTCTTGAATATTTTGTAGGCAAAACCAAAAATGTCCTGAGTTGAGTTTTGAGTTGCTGTGATAAACACTGACTTAATAGGGAGAATATGAAGAAGTAAAACATATAAAATGATAACTAGCTTGTCTGAAACTTGAGACATTACTTGGGGGTAATCATTCAATATGTGCTAGGCACTATTCAGGACACTTAATATGAATTGAACCCATTGAATATAATATTCTACAGTAATTAAGACATTAAGCAATTTTTAAGATATTAAAAAATTTAACAGATAGCATAATTGCCACGGGAGGATTCAAACGAAGGCATTCTGTTCCCACAGTATGTTCCAGTAGATGAGATAATAGTTATTCCAGAGCTTTAAAGAGATGAAAGCTTGGCTTATATTACTTGATGGAGAGGCAAGATTAAGCTGTACATAGACTCTAACAAGATGAACACTGATTTTGAACCAATTGATTTCACAGCAATAGAGATATCCTTCTATAAGAAGATAATAGCTTTAGGACAGCTGTTCCACAGAAGTTGGTTTGGGATAGGCTGGGCAAACTGACTCCTAGAAAACTCAGAGATGCAACACCTGAACTGGGATATAGGATGTCCCAGAAATCAGATCTGATGCATGCTGGAGTAGAACAGGTCATTCAAAGTAATGGCCAATCCTTGGAGAAAACTTTACACAGATTAGTTCAGGATCAGTCTCTTGTCATTTTGGTAGTAGCTCCTCTAAATTGTTTAATTTTGTCCTTCTGAGTTTCCTGACTAAAACTGGTTGATGTACAGCTTAGCAATACAAACAACTTTAAATTGTAATTTGTTTGTATTAATAATTCATGCCATGCAGGTGTGTATGAAAAGTTAGCCAAGAAATCTAAGTTAGCATCATATTTTTAGATGTTGTGACTCAAAAATGGAATAAAAAATCCAATTAAAAATCTGGTTACATACTTAAAATTGACTGATTGGGGCAGTTTTACCTATAGGTGCTGACTTTAGTGTGATTGAGACTAGGGATTCAGGCCCATTTCTCTGAAGGCTAACGTGACCTTTCCCTTTGATGAGTAGGAAGCATCTTCTCACTTGGATAACTATACAGAGCTGGGAGGGAGTATGGATGAGTTATGTTTTGAGAAGGAAAGGGCATCCCAACTCAAGGCCTATACAGGAAAATATTAAAAGCTATGCAGTGTGGAAACCAGGGCCTGCCAGTATCTAGAGAACAGTACCTTTTCCCCACAAAACAAGTTCTCTATTGTTGCTCATGTAAAAATTCATTATCACTGTGACTAAATATATTTTTTTGTTAAAGGTTATCATGAAATTGACATTAAGAGAAGAATAGATAAAAAGAAACAATTATTGAATCAAATGACATTTTTAAAGTTACAGCTTTAACAAAAATGCTACTGTCATTGTTCCAGGAATATTTGTTTGCAAAAATAATGTAGATATTCATACAAATACATCTATATTTTATAAGTATAAACAATAATCATGTTTGTTAATATTATTAGAAATATTTGGATAATTTAAGTAGTTGTTAAAAACATTTGATAGCATATAAATGCAAAGAGAGCTACCTATTAGTCTCATTTCTACATTATCATTATAAATACATCAGTTTTATATCAACACAGCTATCTTGAAATTTTAGGCACATAAATATTTTTAATGCAAAGTTTTATGCTCCTCAATTGCTTTTGGAAAGAAGTACCTGCTTGATTTTTCAAGTCAGAGTCTTGTGAGAATTTTTTTTGTTTCTTTTTGTTTTTGCTTTGCTTTGTTTTTGAGAACAATTCTTTACATATGCACTGAAAAAAAAGTAGTTAAAATTTCAAACATCTACTGATGTTAATTATTTCAGATTGAATCAAGCTGCTCCATCAATTATACTCACTTAGCAAGTTTTTATTCTTCATCTAGTACTTTCTATACTCTAGGAGTGCTGCCTAGAGCAGAACAAACTGGGATACAGACAGTTACATTGCATTCTTGTGCTAGGTTTACAGGATATCTGGATGCTTGATGTGTTTTACAATAAATATTCTGTCTTTCTAGTTTGTGTACATATGTACTAAGATAATAAATACCACTTAATAAATAGCATATTATAAAAGTACTTAAGACTTTTACGGTTATAATTTTATTTACTATATTAGTATCATGACAAGTGCTAAAACTGATTGACCATGCTCTATTATCATAGAAGATCATGTACTTTTGAGACACTATGGAGGTAAACTTGACAGACAGCATTAAATGTCTGAATTTGAGATACATGGTTTGATAAAAAATCTGAGTTTACCTTATATTATGTTATACAGTATCTTGGTATATGTTGAGCCTATACCATGTTAGGGATAGAGACGATGGTAGTCTAATACTAAGGAAATTTGGTAGTCTGATGTGGCCAATTAGCCTTGGTGAATATTGAGAATAATTTGTTTTATTTAACAACTTAGTGTATGAAAATAACTTCTGATGCCTACTAGTTCTCATCAAAAGGTGTTTTTCTCTTTGAAGATATTACACAGGCAAAGCAACAAAACCCCAATTAATAAAGTTTGTTTACAATTTTTTTTGTACCATCAAAGCATTAGCTACCCAAGGTGAGTGGCAAAATAGCTAAAATCTAGTAGTGTGGCTATCCCGCCAACTTAAACAAAGGGAGCAGGAGAGATCACACATGATACATTTACTCAGATTTCCCCTCTAACTGAAGCTTTTAAACTAAGATTGATGGAAAACAGTGTTTAGGAAGAAATAATGCATCCTGATTTATAAAAAATGCTGTTCATTGTATTTTTCTTTTATGTATTAGCTCTAATGAATAGATATGCCTTTTTATTTTGTGGTACCCTACCATTAAATGATACCATAATTTTTTTTCTACCTAAATAAATTCGAATTCTTGTCACCTACTATCTGAACAGGAAGATTTGAGACATTATTCCTAATTGAGATTTTTACTGAATATCTTTAAAGATAAATTTGTTTTATTCTTTCACCCACTATTTAAAAGGGTTTTCACATTTTTATCTTCTAAAGGAATTGTCAATGAGAAACTAAAACTACATAGACTATACATTAAAATCACTTTAGTTTTTAAGCTGTCATGAACTGTTTCGAAAAATGCTAAGTTGCTATTGTTTAATGTCTGTCATTTTGTAATGCTTTAGAAGTTATCTATCCTGTAAAATTATTAACTGATGCTAAAATTGCCTTGTAAGTATTAGGACAATAGCAATTTTGTAACAGCTGGGACACTGCCAATGTAAGATAAGTACATTTTGCTCTGTAGATTCATAAAGTGCTTTGAAATGGTTTGTAACTGATGGATGGATGCATTTTCTAAGTGTAGAAAGCAATATTTTGTAGAAGGAAATGGCTTGAAAGCTGACACACATGCATGCAAATGCCATTCTCTTCAGTAAGTAATTTGCTTTTTCTTTCAAAAGCATAAATGGCATAGTTAGACACATTATTTTGTATATTGCACATAACAATACAAGATGCACAAAAACAGCAAGTACAAAACATTTCATATTGATAGAAGAACCCATGGCTGTAGTATATGATTAGCATAAATGTATACACACTGAAGTAATGCCTCAGGATTAAAAAGTGAAGCAAAAAAAAAAAGGGGGGGAAAGTTCTACTCAACTTCATGAAATGACAACATTTTATTCTTCTTTCTGGTTTTAAATTTATTTCTGCCACTTGATTAGAATGTTCCAAATCTCATTTTAAAAGGACATCTTTGCTTTAAGGTACAGTGCTTTAACTACAATACCAATGTTAGTTTACAAAGTCTGAATGTGACTGTCTGTTTTTGTCTAGTTTTCTACTTTGAAAGGCAACAATATTTCTTTCTATGTAAAAAATATTTATAAGGACAAACTTTTTAGTTAGATAGAACTGATCTTGCAGGCATCCTCATTCACCTAGCAAACACTGCTTAAGAGTGACTGACCTACAAGGATGTGTTATTAATTTCTGGAAGTATATGAGCAAAACCAAGTCTGTGATGAATTGTTTCCAGAGTCCCTGATGTAAACAACTTAGCCTTTCTGTTATCTGCACTCAGCAGCTTTAGATTAAAGCCAGTTAAGTTTCTCTACTGATTTTACCGCTTCTTAGCTGAAGTTAGGGTAGATAGACCTTCAGCTTGGCCAAGTTTTGGTTTTCTATCATGGAAAACAAGGATAAAGAAATATGCTTCTCAGCGTTTTATGAAAAGTAAATCTATATAAGGCACTTGTACACAATGTCACAGTGTCTGGCACACAGTTTTGCTTACAATATTATTGCTGCTACACTTCCATTATTATTCACATTATTATTGTGTTTGTTTATCAGTATAGAAATATCCTAACTCTTTGAAAAGATAATTCCATGATGTTGACAGTTTCTAAGAGAATCATATGAGTTCTACTTGCTAAAGAGAACTGAGTATAGTAAGAAAGGAAATTATCATACATAGATGGGCCCACATTTTTTAAAACAGTAAGACAAAATTTTCAAATTTTATTTTGGGATGATTCAGAAACGGAGTATTTGTTACAAGGTAACATTTTTCCATCCTCCGGTGCAGAAATCAGCAGACTGTTTTACACAGTAATGTGGTGTTATTTTGCTTATGATCCAACAAATAAAGCTTACCTGAAGATCAGAGTGTGGACCTAAGCCACTAGTTAACCATAGAAGTCAGGCAGCGGTAGCACACAACTTTAATACCAGCACTTGGGAGGCAGAGGCAGATTGATTTCTGTGAGTTCAAGGCCACCCTGGGTTGAATGAGATTCATCCGGTCTAAAAGAGAAACAGAGCCAGGCAGTAGTGGCTTATGCTTTTAATCTCAGTAGTTGGGAGTGAAATGCCTTTAATCCCAGCACTAGGGAGGTGGAGAGAGGAATATAAGGAGGGAGGAGATAGGAGCTCATTGGAGTCAGCCTGCAGATTACTAGAGACAGGATTACCTATTAGGTCTGGGGACTCAGTAGAGGTAATAACTAGTGGTTGACTGCCATGCTTCTCTGATCTTCAGGCAAGCTTTATTTGTTAGATCACAATCAACATATCACCACACAATAATTAATGGATCAACTAATGAATTCCCTTACCTTCTCAAAAGTCATATTTATCTGCTTATGTGGGCGATATTACCAAAACACAAACAAAGTAACATACTAAAAAGGATGTGTACACCTGATTTATTTTGATAGAGGAATACCTCTGATACAACTAATGGAAAGATTCCTCTGACAAACAAGAAAGAAATGTTTATCTTCTGATAAAATCATCTTGCATCTGATTATGAGTCATTCTAACATTATTTTGTTAAAAAATGTGCTTCATTGAATAATTACATCATTTCTTGCTAACAAGCTTTGACATATTTTACTCACATTATTTCTTATATCATTTTGCTATGTCTTTCAATGTAGGTGGAATAGTCTATGCTGAGAGTTTTAGTTGAAACTTTGCTTATGTGGCCAAACTCTTTGAGAAAGACCAAAGGCAGGACATTCTAATCAGAGTCTGAGACCCAGGTTTATAGATGAATAGTATGCTTTTCTGCTGGCCATTTTATTCTCTTTTGAGCAAATGTACCCAATAAAGAAAGATTGCATTAATTTCACAGTAGCTTTATAAAACTTTTAGCTCAAAACCTACCATTCCCAGCCAGGTCCCTAACACTATTACAGTTTACAGATATAGGCTCTTTGACACAGTTATGTTATTTTATTATTGATACCTTTTATATTCTATATCATTATAGTCAAATTACTGAGACAACTAAAATTTACTTCCTGTTTTTCCATCCTTTGCACCTATGGACTACGAAAGTGCTTGTGGAAGGAACTATAAAAACCAGGAATAAACCATTAACTATTTGGACTTGTATGAGCCTTTTGACACATGTGAATAAATGTTAGTATAAACAATAATGTCAGCCATGTTGGGTGATTAACCCACTCTTGGTTTCTGCTGTCCCTTGTCTTTAGTTTGAGTCATCTGTCTGATATCACTGCTGCACAAATTAGATAAATGACCCGGCTATGAGTAGCAGCCAAAATGTTTTTCTGTGCTGCCCATGGAATTTAGTTGTATTAACTTTTCAGAGTGCATGTCCTACAAACATATACTGCTCAGTATTAACTTGGGGAAAATTAGTGTGTAAGAATCACAGTACCACTTTTCATTATCTATATTAGCATCTTTCCACTTTATTCTTTTCTTTTATTGTAAATAGATTTTTATATCCTATTTTATAGTATTTAGATACTATATCCTGATTATGACTTCCTTTTTAACTACCCCTTCAGTTCCTCCTTACCTTACCCCATAAGCAGATTCACCTGTTTCTATCTCTCATTAGATAACAAACAGACTTCTATGGGATAACAACTAAAATATATATAAGAAGATGAAAGAAAACTAACACATCAGAATGGAACAAAAGATTTCAAGAAAATGCCAAAAAGCAAACATAGACTTAGAAACCTGCTTGCTTGCACACTAAGGAAACCATTAAAACAGTAAAGAGGAAGACATAAAACATAAGCAAAGAACTTATTGGGTGGGAAAGAGAGAAGAAAAAAATATAAATAGTTAAATAAAAATAAAAACAATAAAAGATAAAATTTGAAAAAAGGAAAATCACTGAGACCACATTAAGCGTCAAACTTTCAAAGATGCCCTTCAGTTTGTTTGTTTTCTGTTGCTCACCTACTGCTAGGTATGTATCCTACCATTAAGAGTAGTTTATTTTACCAGTGATTTTCCCGAAGAGGAAACTACACTTTCATTTTCAAGTCATTATCAATTGAAGATTGCTTCTGGGTTAGGGATGACACTTGTTTTCATTTGTCCTTTTAGCTCTAGAACATCATCTGGTGCAGGCTGGTGCAGGTCTTGTGCATGCAGCCCTGTTCTCTGTGGTTTCATATGTGTGTTGATCCTATTGATTTAGCTTTCTTAGTGTCTGCCATCCCCTCTGGCTCGTTCACTCTTTCCACCTAATCTTCTTTAGGGTTCCCTGATCCCTGAGGGCAAAGAATCAATGAAACATCCCCTTTAGGACTTTGTATTCTGAGGTCTCTCATTTTCTTTATAATATCTGGCTTTTCCGTCTTTGTATTTGGTCCCATGTGCTTTAGGAGAATGCTTCTATGTTGATGGTTCAGCAAGGTACAGATGTATGAGTATGGCAGAGTGTCATTAGGAGTCATTTTATTGCTATTTTTAAACTTTTATTTTTAGAGGGCTAGAGAAATGGCTCAACCATTAAAAGCTAGGCTCACAATAACAACAACAAAAAATACTTTTAGAACAGTAGTATTTGCTTTTACGCTAGGTCTCTGGGTTATCTAGTTTCAGATCCTTGGACACTTAAGCAGTGTTATATATGGATTCCATCTCATGGGGTGGTCCTTCAGTCAAATCAGATATTGGTAGTTTGAATATAATTAGCCCCCATATGCACATAGGGAATGGCATTAGGAGGGCTAGCTGTGTTGGAATAGGTATGGCCTTATTGGATGATGTGTCACTGTGGAGGTGGGCTTTGAGGTATCATATATGATCAATTCGTTCCCAGTGTCTCAGACCACTTCTGTTGCCTGCTGGATCAAGATGTAGCTTCTTTTCTACTCTCAGCTACTTCTCTAGAACCATGTCTACTTACATGCCACTGTGTCCTGTCATTAAATTTATTCCTTTATAAGAGATGTTGTGATCATGGTGTCTCTTCACAGCAATAGAAACTGTAACTAAGGCACTTAGTCACCAGAGAGTGGAACTATTTGAGAAGGATTAGGAAATGTGGCCTTTATGGAGTAGGTGAAGCTTTGTTGGAATATGTGTATCACTTTGAGGCTTTGAGGCTTCAAAAATTACTGACAGGTTTTGCTCCCCGGCATTCACAGTTCTGCAGATCAGGATGTAATTCTGAGCTATTGTTCCAATATCAGGAATGCTACTACCCTCCCCACCAAGATGAAAATGGGCTAAACCTCTGAAACTGTAAGCAAGACCCAATTAAATGCTTTCTTTTATAAGAGTTGCTCCAGTGTCTCTTCACATCATTAGAACAGAAACTGAGACAGAAGTTAGTACCAGTAGTGGGGTATTTCAGTGACAGGCCTGGCTTATTGTGAGCACTTCCCTGCCAGCCTGGTCCCAGAGCTGTATCAGTCCCAAAATAACATACATAGACTCTATTAGTTATAAAGCTGTTGGCAAATGGGTAGAACTTGTTATTGGCTAGCTCTGTCTTAAATATTAACCAATAATTATTAATATATGTACTTCTACATGGTCTTATTTACCAAGAACACCAGACTCACCCATCTTCTCCTCCTGAGATCACATTGCAAATCTATTCTACATTTCCCAAAATCCCCCACCTCTCCTAGTTTCACCTACCTTGCTTTCCTATAGGCCAGCAGTGCCTTATTCATTAACTAGTAAGAGAAAAACATTTACAGAATGACATCTCCCATCATCTCCTCTTTTATGTCTAAATAAAAAGAAGGGCTTTAACTTTAACATAATAAAATATATAACAAAGAAGTTATGAAATAACTGTTAACAATATTTAGTCCATCAGAATTATCAGAAATTAAAGAAAATATTCTATCATCAATCCTATCTTTGTGAGTCTAAAGTCCTACATGTAACTTACCTTTAATTCTAACTAAGGAAAACTATAACCACGACTATCTGTCTTAAACTCCATCAAAAACCACAGACGGATAATATACAGCTCTAGAATTGACAGAGTCATCTCTCAGCCTGGTCATTCATCTGAAGTTCTTTTGTAATGTTCCATCTTCAGCCTATAGGCCATAGTGTGTCTGGGAGCAAAGCAGGAAACTTTAAACTGTCTGCCTGTATTGGTAGTTTGTCAGTCATTTTTCTCTGTGTCCTGTAGAATGTCTGGCAGACTCTTACATGAAGCAGAAACCCTGCAGCAATGTCCATCTTGTTTTAGCAGACATTTTCCTGTGGGTCCTGTATGTCTATTTTATACAGAATAAAGTCAAACATTCCAGAAAAGGGCAGAATCTTGCCCAAATGGCCAGTCTTGCCATATTGTAAGTAAACTTCATAACAAGTTTGTCTTGTTTATGTCTATCTTCCTTTGTGACTCAGGTGGTGTTGCTAGGAGCAGTTGTCAAGAAAAACCGCAAACCATTTTAAATGCCATATTCTGTAGGTCTTTGAAAGGTTGAAGAATGCTTATCCATTTGAAATATATCTCTATATATCTAGAAAACCTAACTAACCTTACTATAAGCTTTGACTATTATAAATATCTATAATTTGTACTTAATTATACATTTTAAAATGAGCTACATAAACACTATACCTAAATAAGAGGAGACTTATACATATCATAACATTGACCTTAATTTTTTATCAATAAATGAAAATTCATTTCAAAACAAAGTATTCATTTATATACCATAATCCCCATTTTTGCCTTTAAAAAGAGATAGGTTGTGATCATTGACCATTTATTACCAACCCTATTTAAATGAAAGCAAACATTTATAAACAATATTTGGGAATTTTGTGTGTTGTTCTTTCCAAACTGCTTCCTGCTGTTAGGGGGTGCTGTCTTGGGGATCCTAAAAAGATCCAGAAATATTGGGTGTAGTGGTCTGTAAGGCTGCCTTTTCCCAGCTATTTTAAATGTTAGATTACATGTTGGGATGTTGCTATGGGGGGTCTTGCTTCATCAAAATGTATTAGTCTGGAAGGAATACACAGCTTTTCATTTTTTGTGGAAACATAAAATCTCTTTTCCAAAGTAACATATCCTTATAATTAAAATTTGAAGTCAAGCATTTTCAAAATATATAAATTGGATTAATCTAGTAGCATTTTTTTAGCAGTTGCTGCTATTTTCTCAGCAGTCAAACAATTAAAAGACAACATAATAGCTTACAGTATCCAGACTCTGCAATTTTATTTACATGACTCTTTTTATTACTCTATTTTATTTTATTTTTTGAGACAGGGTTTCTCTGTGTAGCTTTGGCTGTCCTTGAATTCACTCTGTACACCAGGCAGGCCTTAAAGTCATAGAGATCTGCTTGCTTCTGCATCCTGTGTACTGGGATTAAAGGTGTGTGCCACTGCCTTTTTAAACATTTTATCCTATTTTAATTTCTCTCATAAGCCTATGCATATTTTTAAACATGCTGTAAAACTTTTAGAGGCTTTACTTCATTTGAATCTGTCTTTACTGTATATCTCTACCTTTTTCTATCCATGAGTCTTTTACCTGTTAAATAACATTGCTAAAATTAAAGCTGTGGCTGTTTTAGTCTCTGTCTTTCCAAGATGGTGCGGGTATGTTTACCATGAGCACTGAAAACTGTGCTCAATGCCTTGGTCTATGCTGTCATCAAGCATCATGCTGCTGGCTTGGAGATTTGGTCATCATCACTGCCAGCTGCTCCTACACACCATTCAGTTGTTAGCAGGGACTCTCAAAAGTGTCTTGCATTTCCTGGATGTTTTGTGTTAAGGATTTGTTGGATTTACAATTTTCTTTGGTCGATGAATCTATTCCCTCTAGTTTATCTTCAGCACCTGAGATTCTGTCTTCCATCTCTTGAATTCTGTTGGTTATGCTTGTGTCTGCAGTTCCAGATCATTTGCCCAGTTTTTCTATTTCCAACATTCCTTCGGTTTGTGTTTTCTTTATTGTCTCCATTTCTGTTTTCAAGTCTTGAACCATTTCCTTCATCTGCTTAATTTGTTTTTTCTTGGCTTTCTGTACTTTCTTTAAGAAATTTATTCATTTCTTCCCATTTTTGTTTGTTTTATCTTCCACTTCTTTAAGGGATTTTCTCACATCTTCTTTGAGGGCCTCTATCATTTTTATGACAATAATTTTTAGGTCGTTCTCTTCTGATTCACTTGCTTTGTTGTGTTCTGGTCTAATTGGTGTAGATTCCCTAGATTCCAGTGGAGTTATGCTTGTCTTTCTGATGTTAGGTGTTTTCTTGTATTGCTGTCTTCCCAAAGCTTCTTCCAGTAGGTGTTGGTGGGGTTTCTCTTTCTCTCTGTAGCCAAGGCCTGTTGATGGGGACAAAGGCAGGGCTGGTACTCTGGATGTTTCCACACTGATAGGCAGGTCTAGCTGGCACTCTCCAGCTGAGTAGGGCCTCTTTAGCAGAGGTCCTGTTATGGGTGGGGGTCAAGGATCCAGCCCACAAGAACTCAGAGTGGTCCTGTAGAGATAGGCGAATCTCTGGGAGGGGCCCAGAACTCCAGTAGGAGACCCCACAATAAGAACTTTGTGGTTTTAGAAAGAAATTAAAGAAGATACAAGAAAATGGAAAGATCTCCCATGCTCTTGGATTGGAAGGTAAATATAGTAAAAATGACAATATTGCCAAAAGCAATCTACAGAATCAATGCAATCCCCATTGAAATCACAGCACAATTCTTCACTGACCAAAGGATAATAATCAACTTTGTATGGAAAAATAAAAGACCCAGGATTGCCAAAACAACCATGTACAATAAGAGAACTTCAGGAGGCATCGCCATCCCTTACTTTAAGCTATACTACAGAGCTATAGTTCTGAAAACAGCCTGGTATTGGCACAAAAATAGACTGGCAGACCAATGGAATCGAATTGAAAATCCTGATATTAATCCACACAACTATGAACACCTGATTTTCCACAAAACAGCGGAAAGAATACAATGGGGGGAGGGAAACATCTTCAACAAATGGTGCTGGCACAATTGGATGATGGTGTGTAGAAGACTGCAGATAAACCCATGTCTATCACCATCCACAAAACTCAAGTCCAAATGGATCAAAGACCTCAATATAAATCCAGCCATACTGAACATATTAGAAGAAAAAGTAGGAGGTACCCTTGAACAAATTGGTATAGGAGACTGCTTCCTGAACATAACTCCAGTAGCACAGACAGTGAGATCAACAATTAATAAGTGGGACTTCCTCAAACTTAGAAGCTTCTGTAAGGCAAAGGAAACAGTTGATAAGAACAAACAGCAGCCCACAGACTGGAAAAAGTTTTTTTTACTAATCCTACATCTGACAAAGGGCTGATCTCCAAAATATACAAAGAACTCAAGAAACTAATAAAAAAAAAACAGCAAATAGCCTTATTAAAAAATGGGGTACAGAATTGAAGAAAGAATTCTCAATAGAGGACATCAAAGAGGCTGAAAGACACTTAAGAAAGTGTTCAACATCCTTAGCTATCAGGGAAATGCAAATGAAAACAACTTTGAGATACCATGTTACTCCTGCCAGAATGGCTAAAAGTAGAAACACCAATGACAACTTATGTTGGAGAGGATGTAGAGAAAGGGGAACTGATGGGAGATGCTATTCTGTAAATATGTTTCTCATACTTGTTAATTGATAAAGCCCTGTGGCCAATAGGATACAATAGGCCAATAGGAGACTAGGAGGAGGAAAGAGGAAATAGAAGGAGGGTCAAGATGTAGAGCATGGAGGAAGCAGGACGCCTGCTGCGGCTCCCTGATAAGACGACCACATGGAAATACTTAGATAAGTAGAAATGGGTTAATAATTAAAACAGATTAGCCCATAAACAATAATGGTAATTGGCCAACATGATTGTATCAAATACAGAGTCTCTGAATGTTATTTGGGGCTGGTGCGGCTGTGGGCCCAGACTGGCTGCAGGCGAGATTTGCACTGCGGGAAAAGCCTGCTGTAACAGGGTACACTCCTTCACTGCTTGTTGGAGTGCAAACTCGTACAGCCATTTTGGAGATTAGTATGGTGGTTCCTCAGGAAAATGGGAATTAGCTTACCACAGGACCCAGCAATTCCACTCTTAGGTATATACCCAAATGATCCACATCCATGCAACAAAGACATGTGCTCAACTATGTTCATAGCAGCATTATTTGTAATAGCAAGAACCTGGAAGCAACTTAGATGGCCCTCAACTGAAGAATGGATAAAGGTGATGTGGCACATCTACACAATGGAATACAACCCTGCAGAAAAAATAATGGAATCTTGAAATTCACAGGCAAGTTGATGGAACTTGAAGAAACCATCCTGAATGAAGTAACCTAGCCACAAAAAGAGGAACAGGGTATGTACTTGCTCATATATGGATTTTAGACATAGAACAAAGGATCACCAGTCTATAATACACACCACCAGACGAACTGGGATACAAGGTGTGTTCCAAGAGATTCATACATGGTCCCTCATAAAAGGGGGAAGGGGCAAGTCACTCATAGCACATGGGAAATGGGGGTCAGTGAATGGAGAGAGAACTAGGAGAAAGAGAAGGGGAGGAGAGGAAAACATATGTTACTAAATAGATTGAGTCAAGGTGAGGGGGGCATAAAAGAGGGAGCCATTATTGGTTTGAAGAGGAAACTGAACCTAAAGAGAGGTCTAGAGAACCACAAGACTGACTCCAACTAATAATTTGAGCAACCATGAAAAGGCTACCATAAATGCCCTTCCCTGATAGTGAGATCATCAACTAAATTATCCACCATCATGGAGCCCTCATCTAGTACCTGTTGGAAACAGAAGCAAACACCCATAAGCAAACACTGAGTCGACCTAGAATCCAGATGCAGAGATACGGGACAAGACCAGGTTACAGAAACACACAAAGACAGCTGACCTGAACAAGGAGGAGCTAATCTGCCCTCCCCCAGACTGATAGCTGGGAATCCGGTATGGGACTGACTCAGATCCCCTGAATATGGGTCTCAGCTAGAAGGACTGAGCAGTCTGGGGGACCTCAGAAAGTAGACACAGGATCTATTCTTGGTGTACAAAAGGACCTTGCAGACACATCCCCCATGGAGGGATACCCCTTTAACCTAGAGACAGGAAAGAAGTCCTAGTCCCTACTTCAAATGACTTGACAGATTTATATGACCCAACCTGGATAGCATAGCCCTACAAGTGGAACGGGGTGGGGGGATGGGAGGGGAAGGTGGCCAGGGTACATGTCACAGGGGAAAGAGGGTAAGAGGTAAGGAAGGAGGGAGGTCGAGGGTCGAGGGAGGAAGGGACAGGAAACTGGGATCCACATGTAAAAGTTTTAAATTATATTATTAGTAAAAAAAAAAAAAAAAAAAAGAAGGAGAAAAAAAAAGCATCTTGCAGTTTTTTTTTCTGCTTAACCTGAGTCAGGAAGACTCCCTTAAAGAAGCCACGTGAGTCTGCTTGTCTCTAGCATAAGAGAGCCTATCCGAGAAAAATGCTACTACCAAGAAGCCTTGCTTGCCTCTGTTCTTTTGTTTCTAAAATCCCTTTTAAGGGTTTGTCAAGTTTTAAGTGAAATTTCTTAGTACTCACGTTGCAGCCACCATTTTGTTATGAGCACTTTCCCACCAGGCTGCTTGGTTCCATAGCTGCTGCAGCTCCAAATAGCACAGAGAGATACTGTATTAATTTTGAAACTGTTGGCTGGTTACTAGAGCTTCTTATTGGCTAGCTCTGTCTTAAATATTAACCCTATAGTTACTAATATATGCATTTCTACATGGTCTTCTCTTATTCAAATCACCAGGCTCACAGGTCCTCTCCTCCTGAGATCACATTTTGAATCTGTCCTACATTTCCCAGAATCCTCCACCTCTCCTAGTCCCACCTATCTTGCTTCCCTATAGGCCAACGGTGGTTTATTCACTAACAAATAAGAGAACCATATTTACAGAATGACATCTCCCATCACTTGCCATGCTGTTTGCTGGAGTAAAAAAAGTGGTTGAACATTTTTAGTGGAGCTTAATAGGCCATCCCAGTTGGACCCAAAAATCAGTAGTGCTGAAATCAATCTGGACCCATCACAAAAAGATTCTCAGGGGAAAAAATGTAATGAGTGTCCTAGACACCATTTGTGATATTTTGTCAAAAAATGTAGCTGCTTTTTTTTTTGTAAACCTTGTCTTAAAATCTACCTAAATCAAAATTGAAGTGTTTTAGATTAATGGCATTGACAGAGGAGAATTTATGTTGACCTAATTTAGAGTATGTCATGTTGTTATTAGTGGTCACTGTTAGTGGAGCAAACAGAATAAGGAAAAATACAAAATGTACAGTTTGGTGGGGGGAGGAGCCCCTGGAAATGTTTTGTGGGAGCCAAGTTATGTGCCCAAGTAGACACATTTTCTTTTAATCCTTATGGTAAATGGATTAAAGGGAGAGGTGACCTCCCTCAGCTAAGTTTCTGACGTCTGAAAAAGAATTGAGGAAAATCTTAAGCAGTTAATGAAACAACAATAAGCTGATGTAAATGTAATGGAACAAGGTGGCCAAGTTATAGTTCTATCAAGAGGAGAGCTACAGCTGTTTTGACCATGTGTTTCTAGTTTTAAAGTCAAGGATACAAGAAAATGGTTGTGGAGTCCCTCTCCAAGACTAGGAAAAGTCACTGAAACCTGGTGTGTGTTGGGGGTCTTCCTGCATAGAGGCCCAGAGAAGACACTGTGGGAAGCTGTGAAAGTGAAGCCTGGATTGTGTTGGAGACACAAAAATGTTGGAAGTCAGAGTTGTGGGATACCTATCAAGATACACTGCAGACCCAGCATGGAGCCAGGATGGGAAAGAAGTCCATTCCAATAGATTAGCTGAAAGGAGTTGAATATCCAAAGAGCACTTTGACATTGGCCATGGAGATGCAGAATTTGGAGTTTGCCCAGCTGCTTTTCAGTCTTTCTGTGAGTAAATATTTCCTGGCTATGTTCTCTTTCCTCCCTTCTGGAGTGGTCATGCATGTTCGGTGCCATTGTATATTGAAAGCTTATGATCTACAAATTTTATATTGATTTATATAGTGGTTACAGTTAAGAGATGTCAGTCCTAAGAATCATGAACTTTGAACCTTGAACTTTTAAAAAATAAATTTATTTATTTACTTATTTTACATCATGGCCACAGTTTCCCCTTCCTCCTCTTCTTCCAGTCACTCCCAACCTTCCCCCATCTGTTCCCACTTCCCAATCTACCCCTCCTCTGTTTGTGTTTAGGAGAGGGCAGGTCTCCCATGATTATCAATAAAACATTCCATATCAAGTTGTAGCAAGGTTAAACAACTTCCCATGTATTAATGCTTGGCAAGGCAATTCAATATAAGGAGTAGGGTTCCAGAATCCAGTAAAAGAGTTGGAGAGAGACCCTGTTCCTACTGTTGAGAGTCCCACAAGTGAACCAAGCTATATAACTGTAACATATGCAGAATGCCTAGGTCAGTCCCATGTAGATTCCTTGGTTTTCAATTCAGTCTCTGTGAGCCCCTATGAACCCAGAACCTTGGACTTTAAACAATGTTGATGCTACAAAAGGTGCTGGAGACTTTTGAAGTTAGAGTAAATCCAGTAGACATTATGTTTTGGCTATAAAATTATGTTGGGCCAAGGAGTAAATTGACCCCTGTACATTCATATATTTGGCTGTGTATCCACTAGGCATTATTTGAGACTTGTTGGAATAAGTGTGCCCCTGGTGTTCAGATTTCAAAATCATGCCAGGCTATGTGTGTGTTCACCTCCCCATTTTCTCTCTTTTTTCTTAGCCTTCAGATCAGGATATATCACTCAGCTCTTTCCAGTTCTAGAGCCATGAATGCCTCCACACTTCTTAACATGATGAAAACATATATAGTAAACTCTGAAAGTTTAAGTAAATTCCTAATTAAATGTTTTGAGTTATTTTGGTCATTGTGTCTCTTCACAGCAATAAGACAGTACATAAAACAAAAATCCTCTACTGTATTGGGTTACTTTTCAAATTTAAATTTTACCTGTCATTTTCCTTATTCCCTCATTTGTTCTCCTCTTCCATCCCACTCCCTATATGATCATTCCATTACAGAGTCCTACTCCCAACCAATCTGTAATTATCTACTCAATTTCCCTGTCCTAAGGAAATCTATCCTTAGTTCCTAACTCTATGCATAAATCTGTGTTTCTATGTATTGTGTATGGTTACTGTTGACTTAACAGCTAATATCCATGTATAATGAATCCATACCCTATTTGTCATTGTGGTTCTAGCTTACCTCACTCAAGGTGATAGGGCACGACCTAATGATTCTTTGAATTTATTCAATGTGTAAGCTTTTCTTTAGTCATGAACATCCCAGTTCCAAATAATCACACAAAAGCATATGTTAGTTACAAAATACTTAGCCTAATACTCAGGCTTATCACTAACTAGCTCTTACAGAGTAAAATTAACCAATTTCTATTATTCTACTTTTTGGTAAGTGACTTCATGGTGTTACCTGTACTCTAGCACACCTTGTCCCTCTGGTGGCTGGCTCGAATCTCCTTCCACAATGTCCTTTCTCATTGTATCTCTGTTTAGCTTTCCTGCCTAGCCTTATTCTGCCTCACTATAGACCAATTCAGCTTTATTATTAACCAATGAGGGTTTGTAGGGTTTCTATAATTTGTGTTGTTGAATTCCAAGTTAAAAGCATGGTGGTCTGATAAGATACAGGGGGCTATTCCATTCTTTTTGTATCTGCTGAGGTTTGTCATGTTGCCTAGTATGTAGTCGATTTTAGAGAAGGTTCCACATGGAGCTGAGAAGAAGGTGTATTCTTTTGTGTTCGGGTGGAATGTTCTATTGATGTCTGTTAAACACAGTAAGACATAAATTCTGTTGGTTTTTTTTTTTGGTTTATTTTTGTTAAGTTTCTGTATGGTGGTCCTGTCTAGTGGTGAGAGTGGAGTGTTGAAGTCTCCCACTATGATTGTGCGACTTTTTTATGTGAGCTTTGAGTTTTAGTAGCATCTCTTTTACAAATGTGGGTGCTTTTGTATTTGGGGCCTAGATGTTCAGGATTGAGACATTGTACTGATGGATTTATCGTGTGATGAATATGAAATGACCTTCTTCATCTCCTTCGATTGATTTTGGTTTGAAGTCTAACTTGTTAAATATTAGGGTAGTTACACCTGCTTACTTCTTGGATCTATTTGATTGGAAGATCTTTTCCCAACTCTTTTCCCTGAGGTAATGACTGTCTTTGAAGCTTAGATGTATTTTGCAGCTGAAGGATGGATTCTGTCTTTATATCCTTTCTGTTAGCCTGTGCCCTTTTATAGGTGAGTTAGGACCATTAAATTTGATGGAAAGTAAGGACCATTGATTGTTAATTCTTGTTTGTTTTAGAATTGTTGTTGGAGGTGATATTGTATGTATATTTGTCATGCTTTTTCTTTTGTGGTGTGGTAAAGTGGGATTATCTATTGCCTATGTCTTTATGAGTGTAGTTAATTTCCTTGGGTTGGAGTTTTTCTTCTAGAACTTTCTGTAGGGCTGGGTTTGCGGATAATTATTGAGAAAATCTGGCTTTGTCTTTGAATATCTTGTTTTCTCAGTCTATACTGATTGAGAGTTTTGCTTGGTATAGTAACCTGGGCTGGCGTTCATGGAGTCTTTGTATTTGTAGAACATCTATCCTGAACCTTCTGGCCTTGAGAGTTTCCATTGAGAAGTCACGTGTAACTTTTGATAGCTCTGCCTTTATATGTTACTTGGCCTTTTTCCTTCACTGCCCTTAATATTCTTTCATTATTCTGTACGTTAGGTGTTTTGAATGTTATGTGGTGAAGGTAATTTCTTTTTTCTTTTTTGGTCCTGTCTTTCTGGTGTTTGGTATGCTTCTTGTACTTTTATAGGAGTGTCCTTCTTCAAATTGGAAAAGTTTCCTTCAATAATTTTGTTGAATATGTTTTCTGCACATTTGAGCTGGGCTTCTTCCCCATCTTCTATGCCTACTATTCTTAGGTTTGGCCTTTGCATGGTGTCCCACATTTCCTGGATGTTTTGTCTTATGGATTTGTTGGATTTACAATTTTCTTTGGTCAGTGAGTTTAGTTCCTCTAGTTTATCTTCAGTGCCTGAATTCTCTCTTCCATCTCTTGCATTTTGTTTGTTGTGTTTGCATCCGTATTTTTTGATTGTTTACCAAGTTTTTTCTATTTTTAGCATTCCGTCAGTTTGTGTTTTCTTTGTTGTCTCTATTTCAGTTTTCATGTCTTGAATTGTTTGAATTGTTTCCTTCATCTGTTTGATTGTTATTTTCTTAGCATTCCTTACTTTCTTTAAGAGATTTCTTCATTTCTTGTGTTTTTTCTTGGTCTTTTCTTCTATTTTTTCCAATTTGTTTGTTTCTCTTTTTCATCCATTTCTCTAAGGGATTTTCTCATATCATCTTTCAGGGCCTCTATGATTTTTAAGAAGTTATTTTTAAAGTTGTTCTCTTGTACTTCATCTGCCTTGGTGTGTTAAGGTCTACTAGTTTTAGAGTTACTTGATTGTGGTTGTGTCATACTGGTCTTTCTATTGTTGGGCGTTTTCTTGTTTTGCTGTTTTCCATCATTTCTTCCAGTGGGTGCAGATGGAGTCTCTCTCTCTCTCTACCTTGCTCTCCAGGTGGGTTCAGGTGGGTGAGGAGTTTGATGTCTTTAACTATGCATGATCCAAGCTTTATTGGAGGTCTCTTCTCTGGAAAAAGGCCAGTGAAATAGGATCCAAAGATCAGGTCAGTGAGGCCTCAAGATGGTCCCTCATGGATTGGCCTGTCTATTGTGCTCAGAGCAGACCCAGGAAGTTCCACAGAAGTGGAGGTGTTGTTGGACCTGCACTCTGACCCCAATACTCACTGGAGCAGTGAGTCCAGCATGACAAAGGGTGAGGGGTAGCTAGGATTGTTATTTTTATAGTTTCCCAGATTTTCTAGATGTCTAGGGTCAAGATTTAATTTAGAATTAACATTTTCTTTTATTGAAGTATCTATTTTGTCCATTGTATCATCAATGTCTGAGATCTCTTCTTCCACCTCTTGTATTCTGATGATGAAACTTGCCTCTATAGTTTCTGTTTACTTACCTAGATTTTTCATTTCTAGAATTCCCAATGTGTGCTTTCTTTATTGGTTGTGTTTCTATTTTAAGGTCTTAAGTAGTTTCACTCATTTCCTTTAACTGTTTTATTTTCTTGGTGTTCTTTAAGTAATTTCTTTGTTTACTTCTAGTTTGGTTTGTTTGTTGTTTCATCTCTTCCTCAATTTCTTTAAGAGATTTATTCACTCCATATTTAAAGGCCAATATCATCTTCATAAAGGTGACATTATGTCTTTTTATTATACTTCAGCTCTGTTGTAATTTTCAGGGTTTGTAATTGAACAAAGCTTTTACAGTATCATTGAGAAGGCAGGTGTGATTCTCATCTTGTGCCTTTATATGTGACATTGCCTTTTTCACTTGGTAATTTTAATATTTTTTCTTCATTCTGCATGTTTATTATGTTAATTATTATGTGTCAATGCACATTTCTTTTCTGGTGCAATCAATTTGGGGTTCCTTATGTTTCTAGTACCCTGATAGGCCTCTTCTTTAGCTTAGGGGAATTTTCTATGATTTCTTTAAAATATTTGTCTGTGCCTTTCACTTATGTTTCTGTGCCTTTAATATCCTCCTTCCCCTACTTATATTTTTATTAAGTTGGTCTTTTCATAACATTTCCATATTCCTGGATGGCTTTTATTTTTTTAATTTTTTTCTTTTTTCTTTTTATTTTACATGTTGATCCCAGTTCCCTCTCCCTCCCTCCCTCCCTCCCTCCCTCCCTCCCTCCCTCCCTCTCCTTCCACCCCATCCACCTCCAACTCCACATGTAGAGTGATGCCCTCCAGGAGGGGTCATCTAATTCTGCCAGGTCATTTGGAGTAGGGACCAGACCTTCTCTCCTGTCTCTAGGATACTCTAAGGAGTATCCCTCCATGAGGGATGTGCTCCCAAAGTTCTTTTTGCACCAGGCATACATCCTGGTTCCAGTGTTCGAGGTCCCTTAGACTGCCTCCTAGCTGAGACCCATGTTTAGGAGATCTGAGTCAGTCCCATGCTGGATTCTCAGCTAGCATTCTAGGGGCCCATTAGTTCCTCTTTGTTCAGTCAGCTGTCTCTATCTGTTTCTGTAGCCTGGTCTTGTCCTCCCTCTCTGCATCTGGATTCCAGTTCTGTTCAATGTTTAGTTGTGGGTGTTTGCTTCTGTTTCTATCAGCTACTAGATGAGGGCTCTATGATGGTGGGGTTTTTTTTTTTTTTGCTTTGTTTTAACATTTATTTAGCCTAGATATAAAGTTCTTTTGTTTTGTCTTCAATGTCTTAGATTCTCTCTCTCATCTTTTATATTTTGTTTGTGAGGCTTGTCTCTAAGGTCACTTTTTTGAGTTCCTAAATTTTTTATTTCTATATTCCTGTCAGCTTTGTTTTCTTTTATTGATGATAGTACCACTCTCTGGTCTTGAAATATTTTATGCATTTAATCTATTGTGTTTTTATAGATTTCTTCAATGAGTTAATTTATTTCCTGTTTAAGGAAACCTATCATATTCATAAAGGGCAATGTATGGCATTATCTTTTCTTCCATTCCTTTTGGAATATTCAGTGCCTGCCATGGTAGGGTTGCTGGTCACTAGTGGAGACATATTAGCTGCTATGGTTGTGTTTTTACAATGGTATCTAGGTTTTAGAAGATTGTAATTCTAGGTGCAGATATCTTATCTTGCGTTTGTTAGGTGGGCCTTTTGCTCCTTGGTTTCTGTTTCCCTTTTGGTCCTTAAGGTATGTGGTGGATTGCACTGCCTGGTAGAGAATATTCTGGAATTCTGATAAATGTGGCCATTTTGGTTCTGGATAAGATTTGTTACTAGGTATTGGTAGCTGACACTTAAGAATGGGGATTGACTATGGGGGTTGAGTTGGTCCACAGGAAAGAGGAAAACAGGGTCTTCTACTAGGTTCTGTGAATGGTACAAAAAATAACGTGAGATCTCTGCAGGTATTCTGCTACATAGCTGGGGACAAGTCCAGTGGCTGGATTTGGAGAAGAGGGAAAGGTGAAGACCAATGGTTAGTTCATCTTTTTCCTTAGCCTGCCAATGCTTAATGGATTTATTATCAGCCTTAGTACAGCAAAATTTTAATGTCAAGATATGTGTTTGAGATCTTTTACTCTTATCTCTGCTTCATTCTTTCTAGCAGGTGCACAGTGCTATCTATCCAGATTGGCATAAATGAGAGCTTGTTTATTCTTTGAAGTGGTTAAACAGTATTCCACTCTAAATATGTGTGACATTATTTTTTTTTCACTTTTTGTTTCCTGTCCTTGGTTATTGTGAACTATATGCAATAAACATGGAGTGTTCAATATGTTGATTTCATGCCCTTTGGATACACACAAATAGCAAGATTTCAGGACCATACTGTAGTTTTATTTACTGGTTGCTGTTGTTCAATTCTGGGCCATTTCCTTTTACATTCCCACAAAGACTCTCTTTTTCCTCTTCTTCAGCAGCTCAGGTATTGTACTCTTTGTTGATTGCCATTCATAGGGGCATGAGGCTTTGGGTATCCTGATGATAGTCAATATTAAGCATTGCTGGCCATTCTCTATTTTCTTTAAAAATGTGTATTTTCAGAAAATTCAGGATTTTTTAAATCACATATTTTACAGCTTTTGTGATTACTGTACATATTTGAAAGCATTCCCTTATTCAGTATACTGTATTGTATATGTCTCTGTGACTCATTTGACTGTTTTATTGTTTTCTTCACTTTGTACAAACTTTTGAGTTTGCTATATCTGATTTCTCTATTTATATTTTCATTTATTCTTTCCAATGTAATTTTCTCTTATATTTTCTTTTCTTAAATTTAGTTAAGTTTTTTTAGTATTTCATACATGTGTATTGTTTTGACATCATTTCAACTTCTCCTTCCTTTCTTACTTTTTTCATGCATCCCCACTCCATCTCAAATTCACGCCTTCTTATTTTCAATTATTATTGTTACATACTATACACATGTATATAAATCCAACTTGATGAGTTCATTGTTACTCAAACACATTTAGAGTTGACTATTAGGAATGGATATTAGGGGACTCATTTCTGAAAAATAATAATTCTTCCTCTCTCAGAAGACATTAAATGCCTCTAGTTCTTCGTCTGTGGGTGGATCCTCATTAGATTGTCTTCACCTATGTTGGCATATAAACTGGTGTTATTGTTCAGGTCTTGTTCAGGCAACTATATCTTTGAGATTTCTTGGGCACTGTTGCTTGTCATATAAAGGAGACATTATTCACAATGAATGTATTGGTCTACTACATGCCTATTAGGTACAGATGGGAGTGATACTCCAAAAGCTAAGGACTACTGTGATTTTCACCATGAGATGGCAGAAGACATCAGGAAGAATCTTCACCTAGAACTTTTGGCATGGCAAAGGCCCTGCTAACATCTTAGGGTTTTTATCCCTAGTTTGTGAAATTATCCATCAAGTTTACATTGACTTGATCATTCCAACATTCTGATAGTTCTTTGAGCAACAGCTTGTAGTCATTATTTATAGGCAGAATTCCTCTCCAGTTAATTGCCTGAAGAGAAATAGATCAGAGTTTCTGTCCATAGTGTCTGGCCTTTGGACATTTTCAAGTTAAATATTACAGATTTATTTTTCTATTACTCAAAGAGAGGCTATAATTTTTTATGATGACTAATGTAAATCTTTGAATAAACCTGATTATTCCTGAATTATTGGCACCATTTGATTTGTAAGAGTCTAATTTAAAAACTATGGAGCTTACTATTGTACAATATAGACTTTGTTGGTAGCTATCAACTAGGATAGAAATTATTTTTTAATTTCACAATGTCAATGACATTATACCCTTGTATTCTCATATATTCCCTTCATATTCATGATTTTTTAAAAACCTTTTAACTATAGAAATTTTATGATCAAGTTCCTAATTATTTCCTAAGCATGTGTATGTTATTCAACATCTGACTCTTTAGCTCTGGAGCTTTTTATTTACTTTTCACAGTGCACCTCAGCCATGCAACCCATTAATCATATTACATGGGTGAGGACAAGTTATGTATGGCTGGATGTTAACTTATATTCATGATGATTAATTATTGTGCAACAGTATCAATGCCATGGAAAGCATGACATTCTCCATTGTCCACTGTTTAAGTTCAAAGAGACGCAGAACAAAGTGTAAAATTGTGACAAGTTATTTGAAGTAGCCTAATGTTGAGAAAACACTTGACAGGTAAAGATTTGGATCAGTGACTCTTTTCTTCCTTCCCAAGATACATGTTTTACTGAGATAAATATTTAATTTTATATGTTTTCATAAAATGTGACTTATATAGCATGTTTGTTACACAGTTTCCCAGGAGGAAAGCTTACTATGAAAGTTACTAAGACATGTGTTTTTTTTCATATTTTAGTATTTCACATTTGTATACAAATTACAGATTTAAAACTAGCACCCAGTATATTTTCAAGTTTGAGGTGTGTGTGTGTGCGTGTGTGTGTGTGTGTGTGTGTGTGTGTGTGTATGTGTGAATGTGAGTATGTGTATACATGTGTGAATGTGATTGTGTGTGTGTGTACATGCACATGCAGGTAAGTAAGATTTATAGATTGATCATAATATTATTATTTAGCATCTCTGACATAAGAAAATAAGTGTACCACAAGCTACAGATGAAACAGTCACAGCTAATATCTCTTCATGTCACTGTTTAAAAATTTAATCATAATTTTAAAAAATGACCCTTGCATATGTCCCAATTCTTTATTCTTACTGAAAATTTGATGTATAAGAATATGAAATTATAATTTACAAACACTACTTTTTATTTATTCTTTTAACCTACTTTCAAAAGATGATTTGATTCCTTTTTAGTTTATGTCATTCAGAAATAATAATGTTGAGACATTTACTCACAAACTAGCAATTACTGCAATTATTTTCATGGATTTCATGGAGAGATCCAGGAATATACAGTCCCTATTGATGCAGCATTTAACACGTGAATCCTTATGTGTATGTTTATGTATCTGTGTTTGTGTGTGTGGTAGGCATGTATATGATGAGTATTGGTATGAAGATCAGAAGAGCCAGATTCACTATGATTGCCACGCAAAGTAGATGCAGGAAACTGAGCACAGACCGTCTGTACATCCAGTATATGCTCTTAGCTTCTGAGCCACCCCCTCAGCCCTTCTATTGCTCATATATTCTTGAGTGTGTGACTTCTACTGGAGTATAGTTAGCTTACCAGAGGCTGTACTCTTTTTTAAAAAACAAAAATACATATTTTGATTACAGCATAATAGTATCACTTCCCTCCTTTCCTTCCCATGTCCTTTCCTTCCAAGCCCTCCATTCATCAAATTGACAACTTCTTTGTTATTGTTGTTCTTACATATGCATTTGAATGGCGTGCACACACACACACACACACACACGTGTTTGTGTGTGTGTGTGTGTGTGTGTGTGTGTTGTATACACAAGTCTAGAATATAGACTTATAAATACAACCTCTGAGTATGCTTTTGCTCCTTGTGTGTATGTGGTTTCAAGGCTGACCACTTTATATTGTGTAACTAATTAAAGGGCTTATCTTTGGGAGAGACTATATCTCCCTCCTTCAATAGTCACTAAACCCTCTATAGTTCCTTGTCTAGGCGTGGAATCTCATGAGAAATATCCCCCTACTGAGTTAGCATGTCTATTGTATTATGATTTTTTTCATGTCTCATTTATTCAGCCATTTCTAGGAGAGATTGTTTCACACCAAATTTCTTAGTATTCAGGCTCTTACAGTCATTTTGCCCCTCTACCAAGATGTTACCTGAACCATAAATGCAAGGGTTTTATTGCAGATAGAAGTGGTGTTGTACCCACTGGGTTTGAGCTCCCTACAACCCATTGACCTCTGTAATGCTTTCAGTTGTGGTATTATGTGATGGTCATTATCTGTATGGCATTTTATGTCTTAGCAACAGTGACTGTAAATGAGTTCTACCTCCAACTTTGAAATAAATTTACCCCTTCTGTGACACATTTTCATTGTTGTATATCCCTTCTCTTTTAGTTTTGGCAATTCCCACAGCTCCTTATGAATTTGGGGTGGGTCATATTTCTCAACTGTCAGACAGTGTCATCTTGCCACTTCATGCAATTTGTAGAAAGGCATCTTGTGCTCAAAACCTAGCCTTACAACTTAATGACTTTATTACTTTAAATGAGTTTCATTTGTTTTATGTTTCCATTTTATAATCTATAAAATGAGGATAGAAATGTAACCTAAAACATAGTTACTATATTAAACAAGAAATAGAATCATAAGGGTGACCTGTACTTATTAGGTCCATTGTTAGAGTTTCTCCCCACAGTGATGTGATGTGTCTGTAGTTTCCATGTCATTCTTATGCTGATGACAAATTAATTTGTATTTTACTCAAAGTTACACATAGTTTCCAAACAAATATTTTCAACCATCAATTTGATATTTATATTTATACTTGTATTTAATGGGAAACTTGATATGCTCCCTCAAATCTGTTTCCTGCTTTGACACTACAGTTGATTTTGTTGTTTTGATTGATTAAAAGGTCTTGGACGCAATTCTTTATATTTTCTTTTGCTTCCACAAAGATGTCATCAACAAGTTATTACTTTTTTTGTCTCTTACAATTGATGTAAACCACACACTTCTAGAATATCCACTACTGGAAGATTAGAGAAAGTAACTCTCATTTCTTACATGTTACATATTTGCAGGATTTCTTTTCTGTTTTCACTCTTGTCATATTGCAATTTGTCCCAGTGTACCAAATTTAGTAAACCTTCTGAAACATAGATGATTTCATATGACTTTGTGTTGCATACCAATAATAATTCAATAACTCTATGTTGAATGAATGAGTGAATCTGTCATTAATATTAATTGCACAGCATAGAAATGTGGTGGTATACAGAACACATATTCCCAAATATTTCATAGCTTACCAAGAGTTCAAAGAATGGAATGTTAATAACAAGCAGGAAGTGCTATACACTTAAAATGAGGTAGTTAATGAAGGCTACTAAGAGTAGAAATATTTTATTTCATTCTAAAATCAAACAGGCAAAATCATATGTGTTTAATATATATGATGCTTTAAAGAGTATGCACACATGAATACTAAAATGTAATAAATATATGTGCTATTTTATAGTCATAGCATTCTTTACTGTGAGAACACATTTATTGCAGCATTTTAAAAATGAATATCTTGTCATTCAACTGATACCTTTCATTTGAATCAAATTTCCAGATTGGATGACCACCACTCCACTCTTTTCTAATAAATCAACTTTATTCTCAATGTGTGAGACCATGTGGCATTTATCTTTCTGTGCCTGTGTAATTAATATAATGCCTTCCACTTTCATCTATGCAATCTCAAATTACAAACTTTCTCCTTTTATATTAATGATGACATCCCATCATGTTCTCTCTCTCTCTCTCTCTCTCTCTCTCTCTCTCTCTCTCTCTCTCTTTCTCTCTGTCTCTATCTCCCACACACTCAAATTTATGTATGTATATACCACACATTTGTTTCTAGCCAATTATCATTTGATGAAAACACTGCCAGTTACTCTGCTCCTTCTGAGAGAATACCTGACAGAAACAACTTAAGGGAGAAGGATTTACTTTGGTTCACACTTTGAGAGGATACAGTTCCATCATGGGACAAAGGCATGGTGATGGGAACAGCTCTTGGCTGTGGCAGCAGAAGCATGAGGGGGCTGGTTATATCAGGTTGACAAGTAGGAGGTAGAAGTTTCCAGCAGAACCCTGCCAGGTATAACATCCCCTCTATATCTATGATACCTAGTCCTTATTTTCACAAGGTTCTACCATATCCCTAAGCAGAAATAATATCTGGGGATTAAGTTCTCCAAAACATAAGCCTACTGAGATATATTTCATGTGAATATATTGTACGTAGCTGGGGACTAAGTACTGAAAGACATAAGACTCTGAGGGACATTTCATATATAAATCATAACATTCTGTCCCTGGTCCATAATGTTAAATGTATTCAGTCCAACTTTGAAGGTCTTCATAGTTACATTATATGAAAAATTTAAAACTAGTCAAAAACTTAATAACTAAAACATTCCCTTATAGTATTACAAAGGGTCCTTCCTTACAGTATTTTAGTTGTAATACTGTTCAAAGTCTCTTTAGATACTCAAAGGAATCAGATAGCTATGAGCTCCTATGAAGTAAAACAAACAACAAAGACAATAGAGTAAACATTTCCCAAAGGAAGAATGGAAGAATAGGGAGGAAGGATTGCCAAAATAAGACTAAAACTCAACAGGGCCAATGTCAAATTGTGTTCCTTCATATCTGGCTTCTTTGGCTCTAGGTTATATTGGATCCAATGGGCTTGGTAACTCCAGCCTTCCTGCTCTGCTTACTGCAGAACATGTAGCCTTACTGGGGATCACATCATTCTGCCAAGAACTTTCTCAATGCATATCTCATGTTCAAGACATCTGCAGTGTCATGGTGTTTTCAGTGTAAGGTAAGCTTTTTGCTTATGCATTGGGTCTCTTATAAAAATATACCATGGTCTAGACCTGTGTGATGGATCTTTCCTGTTTGTCCTACTGTGCTGAATTCAGAGTTTCAGGCATTGCATTTAAGTCTCCATGTTGGTTTTTATACATGGTGAAAAATAAAGACCTAATTTCATTTCTCTGCATATGCATATTGTCTTCTAAATCCTCTGTATTGAAGAAATTCAGCCTCTTTTCCTTCATTTTGTCTTGACACCTTAGTTGCTAATCACATAGTTGTAAAAGCATGGATTTAATGTGGAGTTTTGTTGAATTTTAAAGCAGAGACTTTCAGAATGAGAACAGATACTCTTGTTAAAATGATATACAAAGAATTCTAGATTGAAGCTATCTGGCATGAAAAAGTTTCCACTTGATGGCAGCCAATAAAACATGAACTCTGTAAAAGAAAAATGTATTTCAAAATGAGAAAAACCTTTCTGGTCTTTTATTTTACTGATTAAAAAATTAACTATAATAAGACTGCAGTAGATTTTCTAGTAGCAATATAACATAATACAATCCTTTTGCTGGGTATTTTGAGAGAGGCTTTCTCTGAGTAACTTTTGCTGTCTTGGAACTCTTTTTGTAGAGCAGACTGACCTTGAATTCACAGAAATCCTCCTCCCTCTGCCTCCTGAGTGCTGGGATTAAAGGCTTGAACCACCATGCCTAACAGTACAATCCTTATTAATAAAATATAAATATGCTTCTTTGTAAAAATATTACAGGGAAACACAGAAGTTATCAATGTGGACAAGAACAGAAGACAACAGCATCAGAGATAAAATTCTGCAGCAAAATTAAGGCATCAAGATGGCTTCCTGAAAATAGGCTCTGGAGAATGGAGAAGGGCTGCCTAGCTACTAGCTTGAGCTATTTATTAGGTGGATGTTTATACCAGTTAATCAAGTGAGTGCTAAATATTTGACTCTAGAATGCAAAGCACAGGTTTGGTTTAGAGAAACAAACTTGACAATAATTAGGATTTAGATGGCATTCATGACAAAAGAAGTAATTCACCTGTCCCAGAAAGATCATACAGAAAGGGTATCACTCAGCATTTTTACCTCAGGCTTGCTTTAAAAGGTTATGAAAGGAAAAGAGCTGGCAATGAGACCACTACATTAATGTGTTACTTTTCTACATATGTGTCTTGTAGAGCACCACCTCTCTTACCTTTTTGGCAAAATTTTATACATATTTCTTAGATTAAAAACTCTCTGTAATGCCAGTCAGCAGTTAATGGTTTTCAAAAACATGTAACTATTAAATCTTACTATAAAATGATAATAATTTTACCAACATTTACCAGGCAGTTATTAAATGTAAAGTATATTTTGATATGCTATTAAATCATTACCTTATTGAATCCCCACTTTAATAACACAGAGAGGTAAGTAATATACTATTTTCCTAAAATGCCTTATAGTTGGTTCCCCATGGAGCTGAGAAGTGAAGCTCAGGCTGTAGGAGTTGTGCTTATCTATGAAGTTTTGGTACAATGTTGTTTCTTATATATCTTCTTTGCTTATAAATATTCTATGTTTTTAAATATATAAGTAAGAATGTGTAACAACTAAAAGGGTAGAGGACCATCAGTGGGAACTTACTGTTTTATTTTTTCCAATTGCATTTCTTAATTTTAGGTTAGGATTTAGAGTATTTAGGGAAAAAATTTCCTTGAGAAATTCTATCCTGATGGAATAGAAATATACTTCTTAAATTTGGAAAAAACATTGTTTAAAACTCAGGCATTTCCATTAAAAATGACATCCACTATTCTTTATATATTGCCCATCCTGACATTATGTACAAATCATATAGTTTCACCTAAAATGCATCTCTGATCCAGAATAAATCATAAAAGCTGTAAACCATGATTCTCCTCCTACAACTTGTAAACTAACCCATTTTGTGCTCTTTATCTTTTCACTTTAAACATTGCTTTCTTTGTCACTATTGTCTTCACTGCATTCTTTAGAATTTTTAACTTTAATTTTTGCTTTGAGAGTTTTATACATGAGTACTGTATTTACACTATTTCTACTTCTCCCACTTCCTCCTCAAACTTCTGCTGTTCTTCCTACCTTCTCAAAATGATGACCTCTTCTTTTTAAATAATTTTAATCTATATGCATATAAATGTACACATGCATCATGCAAGGCTCATTTTCTCTTTGTTTTTTGTTGTTTTGTTTGTTTGTGTGTTTGTTTTGTATATGTTTTTAGGGCTAACCACTTAGCCCTATTTAGGTCACTCATACCTGGGAAAAATTTATTATTGCCCTCTCAGCAGCCATTAATTTGCTGTAATGCTTCACTAGGGGTGTGGCTCTATGAGATATTTCTTCTACAACATTGGCATGGTAACTGGTATTGTCATTATTCAGGTCTTGTTTAGGCAGCCATATTGTTCTTTTTTTTAAATTTTATTTAATTTAGAAACAATCTTATTTTACATATCATTCCCAGTTCCCTCTCCTATTCTTCCATGCCCTCCGCCAATCTCCCCCCACATCCTACCCCCATCCACTTCCCAGAAAGGGTGAGGCCTTCCATGGGAGTAATTAAAGTCTGCCACATCAGTTGTGGGAGGGCCTAGACCCTCCTCTGTGTATCTGGGCTGAGAGTATTGTAAAGATTTCATGGCTATAACTTCCCTGGAATAGCTAGAAGACACAGTTTGCAGCAGACCTCTGGCCCACTGACTTCTACAATCTTTCTTTCTACTCTCCCACAAGGTTCTTTGGGCCTAGGATGTAGCAGTTATGTTGTAAATATATCATTTAGAATTGGGTTCCCCCTGGTCTGTGTTTTGAGAAATTTTTGATTTTTGTAATGGTTGGGCTGCTGAATAAAGAGAAACTTCTTTGATGCGAGTTGAGAATTGCATTTATTTGTGGATACTAGGACAAGTTTTAGAATTCAGTTAGAAACCACACTGTCTTAGGAAGACTGTAGTAGTGTGTTCTCCTCTTGTATCTATGTGTGCACCAGCCATGAGAAGTTGCTTTCCTAGTACTAAGCATGGATTTGCTCCTGTTGAACCTTAAGTAAAGTATCTGCTCCTTGTCGCCCTCATTACTAAACTGTGGGCAATTTCAGATTTTTCACATATATGGAAGACCATCATGGTTTCTATGGGAAAAACACAGAGTAAAAAATTGTTCTATGTTTAAGTGAATAAAGATCTTTAATTTATGGATAAATTCTTACAACATTTGTTTCCCTGACTAATCTTTTTTTTTTTTTTTGTACATCTACATATTTAGTAGTTTAGTGTTAGAAGTAGATTTCACATTTCTTAAATGAGATTTTGAGTTAAAGCCTTCAGGAAATTTACCAAAATCAAGATATATTTCCTGCATTTTCTTCCTACCAGAGTTGCATTTTTACAAGGTGACATCACTAAGTTATCATGCTGATTGTTTAATAAATTATTTTATCCAATTTGTTCTAAGTTGTTATTTCATGCAATTTGTTCCCACCTATCTTTTTTTCTGGATTCCCCACCATTTTGAAGTAGTCTTCCATTACTAAGGATTTAATTTCATGCTGCTCTCAAGTATCTTGAATGGAGACCAAAATGTGTGTGAATTCTGGAATGGAAAAATACTAATTTGTATAATTCATTCAAAGATAACTGTGCTAAATGTTCGTTGTTCAAAAAAAATACAATGAAAAGATAAGAAATATTCTTTATAAGAAGTATTAATTTAACACACTACCTCTTATTGTTAGGATCATAGAGAATACAGCTTAAATGGACTGGAATTATTGCTGAATTAAAAGATAAATTGTCTCCCTTTTAACAATAGCTGCATTCTGCCTAAGGAAGGTTGCCATCATTGAAATGTTTCACTTTGTCAGGCAATATCCAGTGAGACCACTCCTGTTATTAAGAAGCTTTTGTTGCTTTGACACACTTCCCAAAATAAATACCAACTCTTTTCTCATATAATTGAAATAAAAACACTCTGAAAGAAAATATTTCCCTGTAATACAATAGTATACAGTCACAAGGAGTCTATTGCTCTAAACTTACAAAGTGGCAGTTTTTCCTCAAAAGTTTTCTCTAGTTTTTCCTTAAAAGTTTTCTCTTCATGTCTCCTAGTACCCCACTCTCAAATGTAACAATATCTAAGTTGAGATTCACAGCTAGCAACTGATTGTGAGTAAAGGAAGAAATTGTTAAAGAAAATTCTATACTCCTTCAAATGGACTTTGACTTTGAAAGAAATTTTAAACTAAGCAATATTCTTGTTTTTATCAACTGTCTCTTTTGATCCCAGAAAATAGCTTTTGGTAGTCAAACTTCATATAATCATTCTTACTGTTATTCACCAAAATTTCACCATTTCTCTGAGGACACTTTTTACCTGGAAAAAGGTGAGTCAATTCTATTTTTTTATGATATATTGTCTAAATAACTATGCCACAATGGCTCTCTCAACAGCACTATCATAAAATTGTTCGTGTTTTATGTGTCCTTATATGATTAAGTTTTGTTCCACACATTTGACTCTTCTCTTGCCTTTAAAACATCTTTCTATAAAGTTGATTACATACACAGATACTTTTACATGTTCATATTTCTGACTTGCTTTCTGACTCCTTCATTTTCACTTTAATGGACACTCCTTTGCTATATTCATAATAAACCTCAGTGTTTCCATTTTCCCACAGCAATTGATCTATAGGTTTACCTAAGGTTTTTCATACAGTCACCCATTGTAGAGATGAAAACTGATAACTGTATATTTTAACTCTCTTTGGTGCAATTATATTTCTAGGAATATCATTATCAGTATTTCCTTCAAATATTTCATCTTCCACAGAGTCTGTGCAGGTTTGAATGATAATGGCTCCCATATGCTTCCATATTTGAATTTATGGTCACTAGTTAGTGGAATTATTTTGGGAAGGCTTAGGATATGTGGCCTTGTTGGATAAGGTATACCACTGGGGTGGACTGTATGGTTTCAAAAGCCTTAGTATCCCCAGCATCTCTGCCTATAAGTCAGAATGTTAGCTCTTAGTTATTGCTCTAGGAACATGCTTGCTTACCTGCTACCATGCTCCCCACCATCATGGTCATGTCTTCTGAGACTTAAAAGAAGCCCTCAGCAAATGTTGTGAGGTCTCTTCAAAACAATAGAGAAGTAACCAAAGGTGAGGTCATAATTCATGACCAAGTTACTACTTTTAAAACCAGAACAATTTAAAACATTTCCACGTGGTTCTATCTTATTTGTTACCAAATATCTGTTTTATTGGTTTCCTCTGGAGCCACATTCATTTTTAGAAGCAAAGGTCTCTTTTCTCTTTCATGTGTTAAGACTTTTGCCTGAGCTTGTAGTCTTTTTTTATCTTTTCTGATAATATTTATGTATCTTACCTTGAATAGTCCCTCTATCACTTTGTCTAAAATATGATAAAGAAGGTAGCCTAAAATATTTCTGTTTTCCACAACAGGAAAAACCAGGGAGAACACTTTCACTTTGAATGTTCTATTTTGTATACACAGTTGCTTTTCTTTCCCCTTCAGCTTCATAATGAGACTTCTTGGAAGTGACTTGTGCCCTGTGTGGAGGGTTGGTCTTCTGCCAGCATGAGTGTCCATGTGGGTGTGTGTCTCTCCAATACCACCATTTCAATCTTTCTAATAACAACTGTTTGTATTGTATTTTCCTTTTTCTTAAAGATAGGAATATCCTGTAAATAAAAGTGAATAAACTAGGTAAAATATAATAAAAGTTTTAAAATAAATATACCAGAAAGAAGTTCCTAGCCCTGATCTCTTCCTCAACAATTTCTTCTTTCAATGTGCATATCTAGTATTCTCATGTCTGAATTTCTTATCACCAGCCTTAAATTTTAACTTGATGGAGGTATTGCATGTTTACTTTGAAACACTAAATGCATTATAAGTATTTAACCTTTTACCCATAAGTATGTTTCTTACCCCTCATCAAACAAACTTCTCTTTGCCACAGTAGAAAATCATTACAGAAGACCACAAACTGATCAAAATGCAGAGAACAGGTGATAATGTGGTGGTTATTCCTAATCATACAACATAATTCCTGTTCCCATGACTCAGAAGACTATTAAACAGTGGGTAGGATGACTGTAATCATCACAGGATTAGAATATTTTCTGTAAAACTGTATATCCTAAAAAAATAAGTGAAGCTAGAGCCATTCAATTTCAGTAACATGGATGCCTTCATAAGATCTGAACATAAAGAACACCAATGGATATGAAACTTGGATAGGGGAAAGATTTTGGGGCCTCAGCTCTGTACAAAGTACTATGGACTACTGGGGAATAATGAAAGTGGGAATAATAGTCTTCCAGAGAGATCACTTGAAGGCAGGTAAAGAATTAACAGGTATCTATTGGGGAAGCACTCACACAATTATGTTAAGTAACTGCTGCAGTCTTCCTGCTGCTGAAGATGTGGTCTCTGCCCTTCCAGATGCTCCAGCCACAACACAAGAGAGAGAGCCAGACCCTCATCTTGTATATAAGGGTCATGTATGCACACCTGAAGCCACACTCCTAAGATGTAGTCACCACCGCAAATCCTCTGGTGGAATAATATGTCACTACAATCTCCAGTAATAACCCAGTAATAACCAAGTAATAGTAACCCAGTAATAATAAAAAAATGATCACCAGAATGAAGTATAGTACCCATGTACTTTTAATAATGTGATTGCTGAATAAGACCAGAATAATGACAATACCAGTTGGCATACCAGTTAAAACATGGCAAATTCTATATGATCTCACTTCTACAGGAAGAAATTCAGGTGGTCAATGTCCTCTGATAGTAGGAGAATCAGTTTTCTCCAGGGATGATCCCCTACATAGGTTCTTCAATCCAAGTAGTTACCCTGGACACGTGTATATATAAACAAAGTTATATGAGCTCAGTAGGTTTTACATAAATGTGGGCATATGTTTTATATAGAGAGCTTATAGAATGATTCTCTTTTTTCTTCTATTTCACTCTATATACATACATACATACATTTTCATACACTTACACACACACACACACACACACACACACACACACACACACACACGTTGACTTACAAACTGTGGCTCATATAACCAAACCAAACAATCAATGGCTGGCTATGAACAGAATGTCCAGGAACCCAGTAGTTGCTCTCTCCATGAGGTTGATTGTATGTCTCAGCTGAGTTTCAGGATATTCTGGAATGCTGAAGAAGTAGTCTGTAACATCAGTGAAGGAATGGACTTGCTATCAAAGTGAGAGCAAGCAGGCAGAGAGAAAAAACCTTCCTTCTTCCACATCGTTATATAGACTTCAAAAAGAAATCATGACCTAGATTAGATCTGGATTGAAGATGTGTCTTCCTACCTCGAAGATTTTAGAAGTAGTTCTTCCCACTTCACATTAAGCTAAAAGCCCTCATAGATATGTCCTCCATTTTTTTTTGGTTTTAGTTAATTCCAGATATACTCAGGTTGCTAACCAAAAAAATAACCTTCACATTTATGTGTATATGTAGCTGTAGCAATAAAAAAAAGAGACTATGAAATTGGGAGGAAAAAGAGGAGGAGCTGGAGAGAGAAGAACAGTGAGAGTGATGCAGAGGTTGTATTCATGTATGAGATTAAAAATAAAACTATTACAAAGTCAGTATTTACATACAGGACAAGTGAAGAATAAAGTAAAATTGCTACAAGACTCACTATTTTACTATTTAAAGTGCATGCTTTTGGGGAAGTGTGTTAGTTAATGTATCTTAATGTTATTTTGTTAAATTTCAGTTTAAATAAAATTATCAAGCTAGAAAAGCCATCATTGTGTAATTGCTATAGCAAAAAGTCATTCCTTTTGCAATTAGATTATTTCTAAGCACTTGGATACTTTTTACAATGATATTGTGACAAAATATTTTATTTTTATGATACTCTTTGAAAGTGGGTGTATATATGGGTTATAAAAGCTGACAGTTTAATTTAGTTTGCTAAACACAGTACTGTATAAAATGGTGACAAAGCAATGCTGTTTTAGTAGCTGTGATTTGTAAATTATTTCCTTATTTGATTTTTTTTTTGAGATAGTATCTCACTGCATAGCTCTTGTAATTCACCATGCAGATTAGGTTGGCCTTAAACTCATAGAGATCTGCCTGCCTCTGCCTCTTGACGTCTTCCATTAAAAGGTTTATAGCAAAATAATCAGATCTTTGCTTAGTTTGAGGGATCAACATACAAAGTAACAGGTTTTATTATGTTCTTTTCATTCACACATTCACATACTTTCTTCTCACTTATTGTTCTCCCGAAGAACCTTCTCCCATACCCACTAGACCCTACTGTTGCTCTCTTTCCTCTCCCAGATAGTCCTCCTTTCTGCTTTTATGTCCTGTGAATTACCTTACTCTCTTACTTCCCTTTTTCCCTGATACTTTAATAATTTTTCTTTTATTCTCATGATTCCTGTCTTTGTTATAGTTTCTATTTCTCTGAACAGGCTTTGATGGGAGATGTTATTCTGTATATATGTTTCTCATACTGGTTAATAAAGCACTGTGGCCAATAGAAAACTAGATAGGCGGGGCTAGGAGACTAGGAGGAGGAAGAGGAAGTAGTAGGTGGGAGTCAAGATGTAGCCCGGGGAAGGAGCAGGACGCCTGCCACACGGCTCCCCATGAGACGACCACGTGGAAATACTTAGATAAGTAGAAATGGGTTAATAATTAAGGCAGATCTAGCCCATAAACAATAATGGTAACTGGCCAACAGGATTGTATCAAATACAGAGTCTCTGAGTGTTATTTGGGGCACATGTGGTTGCAGGACCATGGCGGCAGGACCAGGAGGCCGGCAGGAACAACATGCTGTAACTTAATGGTGTCAGAACTGGGATTGAGAACTTTCACTTAAAACTTAACAAAAGTTTAAAAAATAGTTTTTAGAAACAAGGGAACAGAGACTAGCAAGACTTCTTAGTAGCAGCATTTTCTCGGTTGGATTTGTTTTGTTGTAGACAGAGATTTGTGCGGCTCCTTTAAGGGAGGTTTCCAAAATTAGCATAAGCGGCAAAAAGCTGCCTGGCTTTTAAAGAGCTCTGCTAACAATTCATTAGTGTGTAGGAGAGCTGCAATAAAGGTTTACACTGTGTTTTTAAAAATACGCTGGCTTGGGAGAGAAAAAGAAACAGGATACAATGGTTTAAAAAAGAAAAAAGGAAGTAGAATTAATCCTAGTACTCAGCAGACAGAGGCAAGCAGATCTCTGTGATTTCAAAGTAAACCTGGTATGGAGTGAATTCCAGGACAGATAAAAGTTACACAGGGAAACCCTGTCTCAAAATATGTAAAAATAAAAGTAGAATGAATACAGTAATAAAAAAGCCACGTAAAGATGGAAAACACAGCGAAACTTTGGATACTATACGTGCTTCTGTTGTCTTTAAATTATTTGATTGCTGAGAAAATAACAACTACTAATAAAAGAAATGCTGCTGGATTAGTTCAATTTATATATTTTAAAAAATGCTTTGACTCCAAAATTTAAGCATAAGGACAAGTTACTGGGGAAAAAGATTTCTATTTTTGTTTCCACAGAAAATGAAAGGCTATGGATTCTTTCCAGACTTATGTGGTTTGATCAAGCCAGACCCCCTGAAACAGCTCCTCAGGTGATCCAACATTCAAAGCAGTTGAGACAAAGCCGTGCAGACTACAGCCAAGATTTCTGCATCTTCTCATGATCACCATGACAGCGCCCTCTACCAGCAGGAAGTAGTTTGGAAAGAACGACGCCCAAATTCCCAAATATTGTTTATAAATGTTTGTTTTCATTTAAATGGACTTGGTTATAAATGGCTATAACCACAAACAATCTTTTTAAAGGTAAAAAGGGAATTATGGTGTAGATATGAATACTTTGCTTTGGAATGGATTTTCTTTTATTGATACAATTTAAGGTCAATTTTGTGATATGTATATTTCTCTTGTTTAGGTATTATGTTTATATAGCTCATTGGAAAATGTAATGTATAATTTAGTACAGATTATAGAGAGTTACCTATGATAGTTAAAACTTGAAGTTAAGTTAGTTAGGATTTCTAGATATGCAGAGATGGATATATTTGAGATGACTAGGCATTCTTCAAACCTTTCAAAGGCCTACAGAATATGGCATTTAAAATGGTTTAGGGTTTTTCTTGACAGCGAGGCACAACTGCTCCTGGTAACACCACCTACAAAAGAAAGGAAGATGGACATTGAAGAAACTCGTTATGAAGTTTGCTTCTAATATGGCAAGACTAGCCATTTGAGCAAGGTACTTCTATTGTCTAGACTGTTTGACTTTATGTTGTAGAAACTGGACATGCAGGACCCACAAAAAGATGACTGCTGATTCAAGATGGACATTGCTACAGGATTCCTGCTTCATGGAAGAGGCTGCCAGACAGCCAGACAGTCTACAGGACACAGAGAAAAATGACTGACACACTGTCAATACAAATGGACAGTTTAAAGTTTCCTGCTTTGCTGAGGAGTCTGGAAATACACTATGGCCTATGGGATGAAGATGGAACATTACAGAAGAACTTCGGATGACTGACCAGGCAATGAGTTGTCTCTGTCATTTCTAGAGTTTATGTATTATCCTTCTGTGGTCTTTGATGGAATTGAAGACAGGTAGTTATAATTATAGTTTTCCTTAGTTAGGATTAAAGATAAGTTACATATAGGACTTTAGACTCACAAAGATAGGATAGATGATATTTTAAGTCTTACAAAATGTTAATGGACTAAATATTGTTTACTGTGATTCTTATTTGATAACTGTTGTATGGTACATTTTGCTATGTTAAGGTTAAACCCCTTCTTTTATTTTAGACAGAAAAGAGGAGATGATGGGAGATGTTATTCTGTATATATGTTTCTCATACTGGTTAATAAAGCACTGTGGCCAATAGAAAACTAGATAGGCGGGGCTAGGAGACCAGGAGGAGGAAGAGGAAGTAGTAGGTGGGAGTCAAGATGTAGCCCGGGAAGGAGCAGGAAGCCTGCCGCGCGGCTCCCCGATAAGACGACCACGTGGAAATACTTAGATAAGTAGAAATGGGTTAATAATTAAGGCAGAGCTAGCCCATTAACAATAATGGTAACTGGCCAACAGGATTGTATCAAATACAGAGTCTCTGAATGTTATTTGGAGCACATGTGGTTGCAGGACAATGGCGGCAGGACCAGGAGGCCGGCGGGGAAACCCTACTATTGCTCTCTTTCCTCTCCCAGATAGTCCTCCTTTCTGCTTTTATGTCCTATGAATTACCTTACTCTCTTACTTCCCTTTTTCCCTGATACTTTAATAATTTTTCTTTTATTCTCATGATTCCTGTCTTTGTTATAGTTTCTATTTCTCTGAACAGGCTTCACGACCGTGGCAGCTCTTATAAAGGTAATCATTTAATTGAGGTGGCAGCTTACAGTTGAGAGGTTCAGTCCATTATCATCATGGTGGTTAGCATGGCAGTGTGTAGGCAGACATGGTGCTGGCTCCATCTTTATCAGAAGTCAACAGGAAGTAGACTCAGACAATTAGCAGTATCTTAAGAATAGGGAACCTCAAAGCCTGCCCCCACAGTGTGCCTGCCACACACTCCAAAAAACCACACCTCCTAAGGATGCCACTGCCTTTGGGGACTATTTTCTTCCAAACCACCACAATCCCTTTATACTTTCATTATTTGCTTATATACAAATGCACAAACCATTCACATAAACACACAAAAACATATATTTGAATATATATTATACATATGTGGGGTATTTGCCATTCTAAATCTTGCTGTATCAGCAGTGTTTTCATTTGTTTGTTTGTTTTCCAACTTGATAAAAGCTTGAGTCATCTGGAAATAGAAAACCTTAATTGAGGAAAAAAATATGTCTGCAGAAGACTTGCAGACTGGCCCGTGAGTCAGTCTGTGGACCTTTTTCTTGATTAATGATTAATGTGAAAGGACCGAGATTATTGTGAACAGTGCCTTCTTTGGCCAGGTGATTCCAGGTTGTTGAAGACAGCAAGATGAACAAGCTATGGAAAGCAACGAAGTGATAACCCTCTTGCAATGATTTTGCTTTAAATTTACCTCAAGTTTCCTGCCTCGAATTCCTGCCCTCATTTCCTTTCATGATGGACTGTAAGCTGTATGAACTCTTTCTTCCCAAAGTTTATTTTGGTCATGGTGTTTATCACAACAATAGATAGTGAACTATTTCAGAAATTGATACCAGAAAGTGGGCAATTACTCTAACAGACCTGATATGATGTGTGAGGAGTCTCATGGAAGTAGTTTGGAGCTTGTGTGTGGGGACACTGAGAACTCACAATTTATTAAGCTTGTCTGTTGGGAGTCTGGAAGATAAGAATGCTGAGGGACAGGCAGGTGATGGGAGCCTGGATTGTGAAATTACAGAGGGATATTGGAATCCCTTAAAGACTCTATTAGAGCTGTTCATATAATATTGTGTATTATGACTTTGTAGTTTTGGTTAGGGATGGCTTTAGAATTAGTTGGTATAACAAGAAATCAACATAATTGAAGTGGAACCTCTCTTTTTCTGGGAGAGTTGATGCTGGTTGGCTGGCACCAAAAAACTGTTGTAATAACAAGACACCACAATCACTGTGTTGAGTCATTTGAGAGCTTTTTCTCAGGTTTAGTACACAGAATCTTTTGTTAAAAGGGAGCCCAATTTGCATTTCATTCAGTCATCTGAACTTGGTAATGTGGAAGACTTTCCTATGTAGTTCTGGTTTTGGTGGCATGAAAATTGTAAGATTAAAGGGGTCATAGAGAGAAGTTGAGGTTTAGCATTGTGAGAGGCTAGGAAGGGCCATTGGTGAAGGTACATCAGTAATAGTGAAGACTCAAGCATGTTGTAGACATTATGACTGCGGGATGACTACCAAAGGCAGTGAACGGTGTGAAAAGATGTTGTGATATGTCAAGCAATGTATACTCAGGATAGAAAAACTAGAGAAATGGAACTGTTCAAACCCCATGGAGCCCAGAGGGTCTTGAAAGAGCTTCAGATCCAACACTGTTAAAATTTGGTTTTATTTTTATCTGATTTTAACTGTACCCCGGTTCTCTACTTGATAAAAAATACACAGATTACTTTTCAGTATACTAAAGCCCACAGTTGATAGACTTTAAACTTAAGATAACGGATTTTTAAAGAGAATTTGACTTTTGAAGTCTCCATTTTTAAAAAGACGTTGGGGCTTCGAAAGTTATGCTTTATAATATTAAAATGACATCTTGTAAATAAATAGGAAAGAAAAGGTTATGGTTTAGTGGGGTCATTGTTGTTGTGTGTCATGTTGACAAGAGATCAGTTGTGATGATGGTTTTGTTGTCAACTTGAAACTGTCTAGGTCCAGAGTCATCTGTGAAGAGAGAGGTTTATTTGAGAAGATGTCTTCATCAGACAGGTCTATAGGAAAGATTTCAAGAATTTTCTTGATTCATGATTGATTTTTAGCTGATCCAGATCAATGTGGGTGGTGCCACTCCTGGGAAGATGGTTCTGGGTTATATCTGAAAGCAAGCAGAACAAGGCAATCCAATAAGAAGAATTCCTTCATGCCTCTATTTCAGAGTATGTCTACAGTATCTCGTCTAGTGTTCCTACCCTAAAATCACTTCTTGATGGTCTGAAAACTGTATTGTGAAATAATTCCTTTTCTCTCCAAGTTGCTTTTTTTTAAACAGTCTTCATCATAGTGATAAAAAGCAAACTACAACACTGTTAACTGTTTAACACAATGTCATCCAGTTGCATGCATACATTTCCTGCAAACTTAATAATTTTCTTTATATATTTACTTCTTAATGGATCTACAGACTTGTTCTATTTATAGCTATTTTGGACAGTGCAATAATAAATGTGGATGGTAAATATCTTTTTAGTATATTAACTTTGGTATAATAACTGAAGAATGATACACTCATGTTATATTTTTACTTTATAGAGAAACTTTCACTTTGATTTCAATAATGGTTATATGAATTTACATTCCCACCAATAGTGAATAAAAATTGTATCTTATCCTGAATTCTCACTAATATTTATCATCCTTCATTTTGTTAATAATTGTTAATAATTATTTTGTTCTGACTGGGGTGAGTTAGAATCTCAAAGCAGTTTCATTTTCAAGAACATTGAATGCTTTTCCAAATATTTATTGGCTTTTAGCACTTGTTCTTTTCAGAACTGTTCATTCAGTTCTTTAAAACCTTTTGTTGTTTGGATGAATTTGATTTATTTTTTTTTTGTGTTTAAGTTCGTAGTGATATATACATATATACTATATTAGAAATTTATATATGATAGCTACCCTAGAAATTAATTCCTCATCTAAGGTATAGCTGGCAAAGATTGTTTCCTATTCTGTAAATTGTCTCTTCACTCTGATTATTATTGCCTTTCCTGCTAAGAAGCATTTTAATTTTATGTAATCCCATCTATCAATTCTTGGGACTATTTTCTTTTCCTTTTCTTTTTCCTTTTCTTTAATTTAAATTTGAAACAAAGTTGTTTTACATGCCAGTCTCGATTCCCTCACCCTCCCCATCTCTCCTGTTTTTCCCCAACCTCCATCCCATCACCTTTCTGCTCCTCAGGGAGGGTGAGGCCTTCCATGGGGAGTCTTCAATGTCTGTCATATCATTTGGACCAAGGCCTAGGTCCTCACTCATCTGTCTAGGCTGAAACAGTATCCCTCTATGTGGAATAGGCTCCTAAAGTCCATTCCCATAGTAGGGATAAATACTGATCACTACCAGATGCCCTACAGACTGCCCAGTGTTCTTAACAAACACCCATGGTCAGGGTGTCTGGGTTGGTCCTATGCTGATTTCCCAACTATCAGACTGGGGTCCATGAGCTTTTGGGACTATTTCCTGTGTTATAGAATTCTTTCTAGATAATCATTGCTTGTGTTTCCATCTTGAAGTATTTTTTAATGTTTTCTTCTAGCAATTTCAATGGTCAGATTTTAAATTAAGGTCTTTGATTCACTTTAAACTAATATCTTTATAGCATAAGAGATATTGTTACAGTTTTATTCTTTGATATGTAGATGTCCAGGTTTCCCAGTACTATTTTTTAGAAAAGCCCCCCCCCGTTTTTTTTTTTTTTTAAAAGTATGTTTTGGTACCTTTGTCAAAAATTGGGGATCTATATACCTTTGTAGGATTTATTATGGGTTCTTTATTCTATTCCATAGTTCACATGTCTTGTTTTTCTGCCATTACCTTACATTTTGTGTTATTATGACACTAGTATAATTTGAGACCAGGTATTGTGATAATGTGAGAATTATTCTTTCTGTTTATGTTATTTTTTATTTTGGTTCTTTTGAAATAGTTTTGCTACTATATAAATTTTAGGATTACTTATATTAAAGTTAAAAATTTTTATATCATAATATAATTACAATATTTCTCCATTACTTTCTCTCCCTCCAAACTCTCCCACATGCCCCTTCCCATTCTTCCTTAAGTTCGTGGCCTACTTCTTCCCAAATTGTTATTGTATGCATGTATATATACATACATATATTTCTAACTATAATCTCAGTTCATCAATTATCATGTTTATGTATGTCTTCAGGGTTGACTGTCATTGTGATTTTCTCTAGACGAGACTACTTCTTCTTTTACAATATTCTGCCCACCCACGAGGAGGGGAATCATTCCATGTTTTAGTATATTCTTTAATTTATTATTCAGCATCTTTAAGTTCATGATGTTTTAAATTATTTCCCAGTTTTATACCTATTCATTTTATTCTTGATGCTCTTGCGAATGGGGTTTTAAAAATTAATTTTTATTTATATTAAAAGCAATCTTATTTTACATACCAATCCCAGTTCCCTCTCCCTCTAGCCCTCCCATTTTCCTCACCATACCCCATTCTACCCACCCCCTATCTACTCGTCAAGGATCCTTTATGGGCTTAATGAGAAAACTGGCACTAGGGAAATTCCCAGAAATCCACAAAGATGATCCCAACTATAATTTAAGCAATAGTAGAGAGGTACCTTAAATTCCCTTCTCTTATAATGAGATTGATACCTATCTTAATTGCCACCATAGAGCCTTTGTTCAGTAGATGATGGAAGCAGAAGCAGAGATTCGAAGCCACACACTGAGCCAAAATCTTGGAATCCTGTTGTAGAGAGGGAAGAGTGATGAGCAGGATCTGTGAATAGGATTTTTTAAATTAAATTTATTTTCTGAGAATTTTTGAGACTGCTCCCATTCTACCCACTAAATGTCTTATACATCTGTCAATCACTACTTCCATGTCCTCTACAGGTCTCTTTCTTATGTTCATGTCTTCTTGGTTGATTTTACAAATCACTGAGTTTAACCAGAACTCTATCTGTAATCATGGGTTTGAAACTATCCATTGGAACTTGGTAGAGTTGCCAGTGGCTACACAACTGAAGACAGTGACTCCACTTCTCCAAGAATTCTTCAGTAACTAATAGTTCAGCAGGGATGGTTGAGGTCCCAGGTACTCCTTGCTCCATTAACAACTGATTGTTGATGTAGCTAGTCTTACTCAACCCAAAGCAGGTAACCACTGCTGCAATGAATTCATATCTTGACTAAAAATGGCATTTCACAGCCTTTCTCTCTGTCTCTCCACTGTTGTAGTTCTTTCTTCCCCCTCCTGTGAGACATTTTCTTTTCTTTTTTTTTTTATGTTTTTTTTTTATTTTACATATAGATCCCAGTTCCCTCTCCCTCCCTTTTATCTTCTCTCCCTCCCTCCCATGCCTCCCCTACCCTCCCATTCCCCACCCCCCACTCCACAGTGAGGATGGTGCCTTCCAGGAGGGGTCAACAAAATCTGTCAAGTCTTTTGGAGTAGGGACTAGGCCCTCATACTGCCTCTGAGACATTTTCTTAGATTCAGATTGGGGAGTATAAATTTCTTGTTTAGGAAATCATCAACTATCACTGATTCTCAGTGTCTTGAGTAGTCAGGTGTCTATTCATATACTACCCATCACTACAAGAAAGGGTTTTTTTCTGATTTAAGCCGAGAATAGCATTTGGTCAGTGTTTTTTTTTTCCTTCAATTTTACAAATTATGTCATTTATATTTTTCTTTTAGTTAAATTGGCTAAGGGTTTTCAAGCTTCTTTATCTTTTCTTTCTATTATTATTTTTTCTTATTTTACATATCGATGACAGTTCCCTCTCCCATCCTCCCATGTCTCCCCCTAGCCCATTCTCCACCCACTCCCTAGGGAGGGTGAGACCTTCCAGGAAGGATCATCAAAATCTGTCAAGTCATTTGGTGGTAGGGTCTAGGACCTTCCTCCTGTCTCTAGATTAAGGGAATATACCTTCATGGGGAATGTGCTCCCAAAGTCCTTTCATGTACCAGGGATACATCCAGATTCCACTGTTAGAGGACCATAGACTGTCCAAGCCTTCTAACTGATATCCATGTTCAGGGGGTCTGGGTTGGGCCTATGCTGGTTTCTTAGCTATCTGTCTGGAGTCTATGAGCTCCCACTTGTTCAGGTCAGCTGTCTGTTGGTTTTTACAGCCTGGTTTTGACCCCTTTTCTTATCGCTCCTCCTCCTCTGTAACTGGAATCCAGGAGTTCGGCTCAGGGTTTAGCTGTGAGTGGAATTGTTTCCTTCAGCTACTAGATGAAAGCTCTAGGTTTGCATATAAGGTTGTTATCAATCTCATTACCAAGGAAGGACATTTAAGGTAGCCTCCCCACTACTGCTCAGATTGTTAGTTGGGGTCATCCTTGTAGGTCTCTGGATATTTCTCTAGTGCCAGTTTTCTCTTCCAACCTATAATGACTCCGTCTACTATGGTATTGCTTTCCTTGCTTTCAATTATTCCTCCCCCAATTTAATCTTCTTGGTCCCTCAAATATCTTCTCCCTTCCTCTTCTTCCCTTCTCTTTCTCCAAACTCCCTCTCCATTCACTACCCTCTGCCAACTCCCAATATGCTCAGGAGATCTTGTCCCTTTCCCCTTCTGTGGGGAACCTTGCATGTCTCTCTTAGGGTCCTAGTTGTACCTAGCTTCTTTGTGTTAATAGCAGGCTGGTGATCCTTAGCTGTATGTCTAAAATCTATATGCTCTTCTTTTTCTGACTGGGTTACCTCACTCAGAATGGTTTCTTCTAGTTCCATCCATTGAAATTTCGGGATTCCATTGGTTTTTTTTCCCCAAAAGTAGTACTCCATTGTGTAAACATACTACATTTTCTTTATCCATTCTTCAGTTGTGGAAGATCTAGGTTGTTTCAAGGTATTAGCTACTACAAATGGCTATTGTGAACATAGTTGAACAGATGTCTTTGTTGCATGGGTGAGCATTTTTTGGGTATATACCTAAGAGTAGAATTGCAGGATCCTATAGTAGACTGATTCTCATTTTCCTGAGGAACAGCCATACTGGTCTCCAACATGGCTGTACAAGTTTGCACTCCCACCAGAAGTGGAAGAGTGTTCTTCTGTCTTTACATCATCTTCAGCATAAACTGTAATTGGTATTTCTGGTTTTAATGATTCTGACAGGAGTAAGATAGTATCTAAGAGTTGCCTTGATTTCCATTTCCCTGATGGCTAAGGATGTTGAGTACTTTCTTAAGTGTCTTTCAGCCATTTTAGATTCCTCTGTTGAGAATTCTCTCTTCAGTCCTGTACCCCACTTTTTAATTGGATTATTTGGTGTTTAGGCGACTAGCTTCTTGATTTCTTTGTATATTTCTGATATTAGCCCTCTATCAGATGTGGAGTTGGTGAAGATCTTTTCCCATTCTGTGGGTTGCTGTTTTGTCTTCTTAACTGTGTCCTTTGCCGTACAGAAGCTTTTCAGTTTCAGCAGGTCCCATTTATTAATTCTCAATCTCAGTGTCTGTGCTACTGGTGTTATTTATGTTCAGCATGTAATCTGAACCAGCATGTAATTTGTTCAAGGGTACCTCCCACTTTCTCTTCTAAGAGGTTTAGTGTGGTTGAGTCTTTCATGTATTTGGATTTAAGTTTTGTGCATGGTGATAGACATGGATCTACCTGCAGTCTTCTATCCACCCTCATCCAATTATGCCAGCATGATTTGTTGAAGTGTTTCCTCCTTACATTGTATACTTTCACCTGTTTTGTCAAAAATCAGGTGTTCATAGGTGTGTAGGTTAATACCAGGATTTTCAACTCCATTCCATTTGTCTTCCTGTCTATTTTTGTGCCAATAACAAGCTGTTTACAGGACTATAGCTCTATAATAGCTTTTGAAGTCAGGGATGGTGATGCCTCCTGACGTTCATTTATTGTATAGGGTTGCTTTGGCTATCCTGGGTCTTTTGTTTTTCCATATAAACTTGAGTATTATTTTGATTGAGATTGCCTGGCCCTATGCTTTTTTTGGTTGGGTGGCTTTTGATGACTGTTTCTATTTCATTTGAGGTAATAGGTATATTTAAATTGCTTATCTGTTCTTGATTTAATTTTGGTAAGTGATAGATCTCCAGAAATTTGTCCATATCCTTTAAATTTTTTGAATTTTGTGGAGTACAGGTTTTCTTTATTTTTTATTAATAATATAATTTAAAACTTTTACATGTGGATCCCAGTTTCCTCTCTCTCCTTCCCTCCCTCTGTCCTTCCCACTTACCCTCTTTATCCCCTCATATCACCCTTACCACCCTGCCCTCCCATTCCCCTCTCCACTTTCCACATATAGGGCTATGCTATCCAGGTGGGGTCAGTTAAATCTGTCAAGTCATTTGAAGTAGGGACTAGGACTTCTCTCCTGTTTCTAGGTTAAGGGACTATACCTCCATGGCGGATGTGTCTGCAAGGTCCTTTTGTGCACCAGGAATACATCCTCGTTCCACTGTCTGAAATCCCTTAGACTGGTCAGTCCTTCTAGCTGAGACCCATATTCAGGGGATCTGAGTCAGTCCCATGGATTCCCAGCTATCAGTCTGGGGAGCCCATTAGCTCCTCCTTGTTCAGGTCAGCTGTCTTTGTGTGCTTCTGCAACCTAGTCTTGTCCTCTCTCTCTGCATCTGGATTATAGTTTGACTCAGTGTTTAGTTATGGGTGTTTGCTTCTGTTTCCAAATGCTACTAGATGAGGGCTCCATGATGGTGGATAATTTAGTTGATGATCTCACTATCAGGGAAGGGCATTTATGGTAACCTTTCCATAGTTGCTCAAATTGTTAGTTGGAGTCAGTCTTGTAGGTCTCTAGACATTTCTTTAGGTTCAGTTTTCTCTTCAAACTAATAATGGCTCCCTATTTTATGTTCTCTCTCTCTCCCTTTTCTGTCTTCTATTTGTACCCTGACTCAATCTTCCTAGTTGTACGTGTTTTCTTCTCCTCCTCTTCTCTTGTGGCTTTAAAGAAAGAAATTAAAGAAGATATCAGAAAATGGAAAGATCTCCCATGTGCACAGACTGCTCAGTGGGTAATGGGTCTGCTTGGAGACCAAGACTCGGATGACCATGTCAGGAGTGGCTTCGGCGTGACAGACAGACACAAACACACTGGAGGAGGTTTGCATACTGCTGCAATTTTTACTTCAGATCATCAGGCTTTTAAGCAGAAAGTTCAAGGAACAGATCTTTGGCCACAATTCAAAACAAATTACAGATATTCTACAGAAATTAATGCACATCAATAATTCCAATGAAGCATGAAACCACAAGTACATAGCTAGGAAAACTTCTATTTTGGCCTGCCTGTGGTCAGGCTGCCAGACACTTGGTTCACTGAGTTTAGAGAATAGTCATTGTTTTTGAACATTAAACTTACAACAGCATTGACAAGAATTCTTGTACTGTTTTACTTAGTGTAGAGAATAGTCATTGCCTCTGATCAGTAAACTTTCAACAGCATTGACAAGAACTCTTGCACTGTTTTAGGGGCCCTAAGATCCCCAAAACACAAGTTAGAGTTTGTAGTAAATCCCACAGCAGCTTTGCTGAGAGTGGGCTATTTTCAGGCAGGGTTACATTGCGGGCAAGTTCATACAGCTTCAATCCTATTAATTTCTCAGGCCTTGAACTGACACCTGTTTGGTCAACCAGTGCCGTGGGTCTTGTGGTTGAGGGCACAGAAGACATTCATCTGCTGTCGCTGGTCTGCATCTCTTTCAATTCTTGAAACTATATCTAAATGTTCTCTAGGCTTCATTGGACTAATAGTGGAGCTGCAGGCCAAACCATTCATAATCAAAAAGCATTATTGTTAACATAGAACAAAATACATCTAGCACCCATTCTAAACAGCCAGGCAAGCAAGCACCGCAGGGACCTGGACCAATTTTCCACAGGAGGCGTAACCACATGTTGTACGAACCTCTGAACATGTAGCCATTGAGATTTATGTCAGCCATTGCCATACTGTCTCCACTGGGGCTGGTGCAGCACCCATGCTCTTGAATAGGAAGGATAAATATAGTAAAAAATGGCAATCTTGCCAAAAGCAATCTACAGAATTAATGCAATCACCATTAAAATCCCAGCACAAATCTTCACTGGCCTTGAAATGATAATAATCAACATAATATGGTAAAACAAAAGACCCAGGATAGCCAAAACAACCATGTACAATAGAAGAACTTCAGTAGGCATCACCATCCCTGACTTTAAACTCTACTACAGAGCTATAGTTCTGAAAACAGCCTTGTATTGGCACAAAAATAGACTGGTAGACCAAGGGAATCAAATTGAAAATCCTGATATTAACCAACACACCTATGAACACCTGATTTTTGACAAAACAGCTAAAAGAATACAATGGGGGGAAGAAAGCATCTTCAACAAATGGTGCCGGCACAATTGAATGATGGTGTGTAGAAGACTGAGGATAGACCCATGTCTATTGCCAAGCACAAAACTCAAGTCCAAATGGATCAAAGACCTCATCATAAATCCAGTCACACTGAACCTATTAGAAGAGAAAATAGGAGGTACCCTTGAACAAATCCGTATAGGAGACTGCTTCCTGAACATAACTCCAGTATCACAGACACTGAGATCAACAATTAATAAATGGGACCTTCTCAAATGTAGAAGCTTCTGTAAGGCAAAGGACACAGTTGACAAGACCAAACAGCAGCCCACAGACTGGGATAAGATTTTTACCAACCCTAGATCTGACAAAGGGCTGATCTCCAAAATATACAAAGAACTCAAGAAACTAGCCAACAAAACACCAAATAACAATATTAAAGAATGGGGTAAAGAATTGAAGAAAGAATTCTCAATAGAGGAAATCAAAAATGCTAAAATACACTTAAGAAAGTGCTCAACATCCTTAGCTATAAAGTAAATGTAAAACAAAACAACTTTGAGATAACATCTTACTCCTGCCAGAATGGCTAAAATTACAAACACCAATGACAACTTATGCTGGAGAGGATGTGGAGAAAAAAAGGGGAACACTCCTCCACTGCTGGTGGGAGTGCAAACTTGTACAGCCATTTTGGAGATCAGTATGGTGGTTCCTCAGGAAAATGGAAATTAGCTTATCACAGGACCCAGCAATTCCCCTCTAATGCATATACCCAAATAATCCACATCCATGCAACAAAGACATGTGCTTAACTATATTCATAGCAGCATTATTTGTAATAGCAAAAACCTGGATGCAACCTGGATGGTCCTCAACTGAAGAATGGATAAAGAAGATGTGGCACATCTACATAATGGAATACTACTTTGCATATAAAATAATGGAATCTTGAAATTCACAGGCAAGTGGATGGAACTTGAAGAAACCATCCTGAATGAGGTAACCCAGTCACAAAATGTCTTTTGGGTGTGTACTCGCTTACATATGAATTTCAGACATAGAACAAAGCATCACCAGCCTATAATTCACACTACCAGGGAACTAGGATACAAGGTGTGTTCTAAGAGAATCATATATGGTCCCTCACAAAAGGGGGAAGGGACAAGTCCCCCAGAGCACATGGGAAATGGGGGGGGCAGTGAATGGAGAGAGAATTTGGAGTACAGGTTTTCACAGTATGACCTGAAGAGTCTCTGGATTCTTCAGTGTCCATTGTTATATACCCTTTTTCTTTTATGATTTTGATGATTTGCATTTGATGATCTGTCTGTTCTTTTTGATTAGTTTGAATAAAGGTTTGTCTATCTTGTTGATTTTCTTGAAGAACCAACTTTTTGTACATTGATACTTTGTATTGTTTTCCTAGTTTCTACTTTATTGATTTCAGCCCTCAAACTGATGATTATTTCTTGGAGTGTACTCCTCCCAGGTGAGTTTGCTTCTTTTTGTTCTAGGACTTTTAATTTTGCTGTACATTCTCTAATGTGTCTATCTTTTGTTTTCTCATATGGGCACTTAATAATACAATGAACTTTTTTCTTAGCACTGCTTTGATAGTGTCCCATAATTTGGGTATGTTGTGTCTTCATTCTCGTTGAATTCTAGGAAGTCTTTAATTTCTTTCTTTCTTTCTTTTCTTTTTTTTTTTTTGGTCAGGAATGGTGCAATTTTGCATTATTCAGTTTCCATGACTTTTTAGGGTTTCTGCAATTTATGTTGTTGTTGAATTCCAACTTTAAAGCATGGTTTTCTGATGTTTCTGATGAGATATAGTTTGTTATTCTATTTTTTTTGTATCTGTTTAGGTTTGCTATGTTGCCAAGTATGTAGTCGATTTTAGAGATGATTCCATGTAGAGCTGAGAATAAGTTCTATTCTTTTGTGTTTTGATGGAATATTCCATAGTTATTTGTTAAACCCATTGGGACAAAATTTCTGTTAGTTCTTTTGTGTCTTTGATACGTTTCTGTATGGTAGTATTGTCTAGTGGTGAAAATGGGGTGTTAAGTCTCCACTATGGGTGTGTGAGTTTCTATGTGAGCTTTGAGTTTTAGTAGCATTCCTTTTACGAATGTGGGTGCCTTTGCGTTTTGCTCATAGATGTTCAGTATTGAAAAATTGCGCTGATGGATTTCTCCTGTGATGGATATGAAATGACCTTCTTCATATCTTTTGACTGATTTTGGTTTGAAGTCTAACAGATCAGATATTTGCATACCTACACCTGCTTGTTTCTTGAGTCCATTTGATTGGAAGATCTTTTCCCAACCCTTTACTATGAGTTAATATCTGTCTTTGAAGCTTAGATGCATTTCTTGTATGCAGCAGAAGGATGCATTCTGTCTTTGTATCCATTGTGTTATCCTGTGCCCTTTTATAGGTGAGTTAAGACCATTAATATTGAGGGAAAGTGAGTACCAGAACCATTGATTAATAATACTCGTTTGTTTTAGATTTGTTGATGGCAGTGGTATTGTAAGTATATTTGCCTCACTTTTTCTTTTGGGTTCTGGTAAAGTGGGATTATTTATTGCCTAGGTATTTGTGTGTGTAGTTAACTTCCTTGAGTTGGAGATTTCCTTCTAGATGTTTCAGTAGAGCTGAATTTGTGGCTATGTATTGTGAAAATATGGCTTTGTCATTGAATGTCTTGTTTTCTCTGTCTATAGTGATTGAGAGTTTTGCTGGGTAGAGTAGCCTGGGCTGGCATCCTTGGATTCTTAGTATTTATAGAACATCTGTCTAAGACCTCCTGGCCTTGAGTGTTTCCATGGATAAGGGTGGTATAATTTTGGTATGTCTGCCTTTATACATTACCTGACCTTTCCTCTTTGCTGCTGTTAATATTTTTTCTTTATTCTGTATTTTAGTTGTTTTGATTATTGTCTGGTGACGAGACTTTTTTTTCTTGGTCCAGTTTATTTAGTGTTTGGTGTGCTTCTTGCACTTTTACGGACATGTTCTTTTTCAGATTGGAAAAGTTTTCCTCAATGATTCTGTTGAATATGTTTTGCACCTTTGACCTGGGCTTCTTGGCCTTCTTCTATGCCTGTTATTCTTAGGTTTGGACTTTTCATAGTATCCCCCATTTTCTGGATATTTTGTGTTAAGCATTTGTTAGATTTAAGATTTTCTTTGGTCGATAAATCTATTTCCTGTAGTTTATCTTGAGTGCTTGAGACTCTGTCTTCGATCTCTTGTATTCTGTTGGTTATGCTTGCATCTGTAGTTCCTGATTGTTTACCCAGTTTTACTATTTCCAGCATTCCCTCAGTTTATGTTTTCTTTATCGGCTCTATTTCAGTTTTAAGGTCTTAAACTGTTTAAATTGTTTCTTTCATTTCTTTGTTTTTTCTTGGCTTTCCTTACTTTCTTTAAGAGATTTGTTCATTTCTTGGCTTTTTTGTTTGGCCATTTTCTCTATTTCTTCCAATTTTTTATTTTTTTCTTCCATTTCTTTAAGGGATTTTCTCATATCATCATTGAGGGCCTCTCTCATTTTTTATGAAGTTATTTTTCAAGTCATTCTCTTCTGCTTCATCTGCTTTGGTGTGTTCCGGTCTAGTTGGTGTCAAATCCCTAGATTCTGGTGGTGTCATACTGGTCTTTCTCTTTTTGGGTGTTTTCTTGTGTTGTTGTCTTCTCAGTGCTTCTTCCAGTGGGTGCAGGAGGGTTCTCTCTCTCTCTCTCTCTCTCTCTCTCTCTCTCTCTCTCTCTCTCTCTCTCTCTCTCTCCTGCTCTTCTTGAGGGTGTAGGTAATCAGGAATTCAATGTCTGTAACTCTAGATGATCTGAGCTCTCTTGGAGGTCTTTCACCAGGTAGATGGCAGGTAATGTGGCCCATAGATCAGGTGAGTGTGGCCTCAAGGTGGTTCTGTGTGGATAGGTGGTCCAATATGCTCAGAGCAGACCCAGGAAGTTCTACGGAGTTGGTTGGGTTGTTGGACCTGCACTCCATTGCTCAACCTGATTAGTGGTCCAGCAGGACAAAGCACCTCTTAGGTGTTAATAGTGCCTCAGTTTGGGCTTCTGAGTAAAATCACATGTGAATGTACTTTGAATGATCCTTTTTCCAAGATGACAGGTTGAATGATATGACTCAGATCACCTCTGTACATTCTCTGTATAGATGAGACCTGTGTAAGAAGGAAGTACTGGTGGACTGCCTTGTGCTACATAATCCATATGCGGTCATACTGCAGTGGCTGCTGCTGCTCTCTCTAGTACGGAAATATGATTGCAAATCCTTTCTCTGATGTTATTTTTATTTGTTTGATCCTAACAATATTTTAAAGTCCTCCATATTTTGTTTACTGGTATGTTTGTAGTGATGAAACCTATCTCACTATACTCTTTCCTGCAAGGACTGAATATTTTATTGAAGGTGTCCTACATATGATAAGCCTTGATGTGTGGTACCTAAAATTATTAGAATCAGGAGGAAAGTTAATAGGGTGTCTGATCATCTAGTAATTCAGGAAGTATAGTGTTTATAAAAACATACTTACTATGTTATACTGACCTGAAGGCATTCATAATTCACAAGAAAAAATGGACAAGATGGATACCTATAACCAAGCACAGTTACGTGCTAAATGAAAGTTTCTTTTAGGATATTTGATAAAATAAAGGAAATCTGACCAGAGACTGTAAAAGATTGCATATTGCACATTGATACATAAGACCAGAATTTGATGAAATTGACATATATAAATTGAATGTTGAAAAGGAATCAAAATAATCTTTTAAAATAGTGGTTTCTATTATGTATATGTCTTTTCTTTGGGGGAAAACAGAACAAGAGACTTAACATCTATGACTTAAGTAATAATGATTCTGATTGTTGTTAATTTGTATAATCTCCACTTTTCTCTAATAGGAAAAAGGCTTTAGATATACAACAAATGGCTGTAAATAGTAGGCAAGTACTTTAGATTCCAATCATACACTTTGTTCATCTCCTGCACATAGTCCTCAGTCCTATGGCAGGCAGACAGACATTCTTTTGCTGCATTCCTTCCTACTGATATGTGGCATTATAATGCAGATTGGCTTTCATTTCTTTCAAACACCCTCAAATCCCACAGGGCAGAACAAAATTCTCAGTGGTCATTATTATTCTTGCTTTACAAGCAGTACCACTCACACTCCCTATTTAAAATGCCAGTAAAAGGACAATACATAAACATCAGAGTGATTAAATGTTTTATATTTTAGTAATTCACATTCCCTTTTCCTTTCTTGGGGACATAATATGGCAGTTGTTTCCTCAGAACCTGGATTGCTATTGTTCCTTCATTCACATTCCTGTAGAAATGGCCCAAAATTGTGAGCTGTGTGCATGAATATCTGCAATATCTTTATTAAAGCCATACCCAATGCAAGTTCTCTCACTGAAAGATTAAAGAATTCTTGCTAACTGGTTCATTTTGTGATCCACTGAATTTGTTCAGAACCATCTGAATGACCACAGGTTTATAATTATCTACTGGAGCCTAGTAGGGTAACCAGTGACTAATTAGCTGAAATGGTGATTCCCACTCTACCAAAATTTTAAATTAGGATATTTGCGATGAAATGATCCTCTAGAAACTAAATGGACAAAATATTTGGAAACACATGAGATATGTTTCTTTTGTAAATAAAGAAGAGATTGCTATAATCCTGTTTTGGACTGTAGGTCTTGTTGTTTTGATCTATAAAAAGAGCCAATAATTTGACCATATAATAAGAATAAAAAATGAATAACTAGCTGTGCTGAGGTGCATGTTCCACAGAGCAACAAGTAAAGACATAAAGCTATAAAAATATTAATAGCAGAAATATCATTTTTGAAGCCTTTGCCCCAAATCAGCATGGTAGTTAATGAAGAAGTAATGGAAACCTTATATAGAGCAAACAATGAAAGTTAGAAAAACCAAAGGGAAAAGAAGCAAAACATATGAGAAGTCAGAAAAGCACTTAAGAAAAACCTATTTTTTAAAATTTTATTTATTTATTTTATTTATACAAAGACTTTTTTTAAAAATGAAAACAAACATTTATAAACAATATTTGGGAATTTGGGTGTCGTTCTTTCCAAACTGCTTCCTGCTGGTAGGGGGCGCTGTCATGGGGGAATCATAAGACGCAGAAATCCTGGCTGTAGTGGTCAGCAAGGCTGCGTTGTCCCATTGACGTTGCTTCAGGGCGTCTTGCTCGATCAAACCGCATTAGTCTGGAAGGAATCCACAGCTTTTCATTTTCTGTGGAAACAAAATTATAAACCCTTTTCCCTAGTAACTTGTCTTTAGGTTTAATTTTGAAGTCAAAACAATATATATATATATATTGAATTAATCCAGCAGCATTTGGTTTTTTTTCTTCTTTTTTATTAATAATATTTTTTAACCAACTAGTTTATAACTAGTTTATGTCAAAAGACTAAAGTTGAACACTGAGGGAAAGGATAACAAATTAAATTATATAACATGAGATCCTGGGGAAATAAGGGGGAAATGGGGAGTGCATATAATCATATATACATATATATATGTGTGTGTGTGTATATATATATATACATATATATGTGTATGTATATATATATATATACATACATACATACATATATGTGGAATTCTCAAGGAATAAAAAATAAAACAAAAATAGGTTGTAAGAAAGAAGGAGGAGATTGAGGAAGAAGAAATATATAGTTAAGTGTGTGTATGAGTTTCCTTCTAGATGACAAAATGGATAAACTATGTATTTAGTGAGGATAAAGGTTGACAGTGTGATAGTAAAAACAGATATGCATGTACATCCTATTTAAGCTTTCTGATTCTTCATAGAACATGTCATCATCATCTTCATCGTCATATTATTATAAAAGTAATAACTTTCTATGCCTGTGAAAATCTTAACAGGTTGTCCTTATGGAAACAGGAAACTTAAAACTCAGAATTAAAAGGATTATCAAAGGTTTTTAAGTAGCTAAAAAAATTTTAGAAAGGATTAGAGATTTCACAGTACCTGATTTTATTTTAAAGCTATATCAATCCAAACAGAATGTTACAATGTTACTGTAGCTGGAGAGATGACTCAGTGGTAAAGAACATTAGCTGTTCTTCCAGAAGACCAGAATTTGGATTCCCAGTATCCATATCATGGCTACCAACCATCTATAACTCCATTTCCAAGGGGTTCAACTCCTTTTTTTCAGGCCTCCATAGGCACCAGGCCTGCACATGATACACATATATGCACAAAAGCAAAACTTCCACATACATAAAATGAGAATAAATGAGAAGTTTGACACTGTATTGAAGAAAAAAGAACAATGGAGTAGGGAAGAAAGTCCAGAAGTAAGCCTTTGAATACATGGTGAAATGATTTTTGATAAAGGTGTTACAATCATTTGGTATAAACATGTACTCAAAGGCTTCAGATAAAGGCTTTATAATGGTAGATATAGCAGTAATTTCTGGCATATTTGTCCAATTCCACATGTATTAAACATATAGACAACTCAGGACCTAAACTCTCCTTTGCAAAAAATAACTCCATCAACAAGCTTAAAATATAACCCATGGAATAGGAAGAAGTATTTGAAGATCAATTAATTGATACAGAAAAAGTATTCAGAACATTTAAAAAATTTATGAAACTCAGTAACACTAAAGATAACAATAAATAACAACTGAAACTGGAAAGGCACACAAATATACCATTATTTGATGAGCTATACAAACTATCAATGTATAGAAAAAGATGCTTTCAGCACTAATCACTAGAGAAATACAAATTAAAAGCACATAATATCACTTCATATTCACTAGGATGCTTTTTAATTAGAAGTAGAAGAACACACACACACACACACACACACACACACACACTAACCATTTAATGATAAATGCTAGTAAGATGTGGAAGCCTTGGACACTACATGAGAGAGTGTAATTGGGACTTAAACAACTGAAAATAGAAGTACCATGTGATTTGTCATCCTACCTCTACATATGTACTCCAAACAACAATACACAATGATTTGAATACACAATTGTATACCCATGCCCATGGCTATTCACAATAGCTTTATATTTCATGTTTGAATAAATACACAAAGGATTTCATTAGGATATTACAAGAAATAGATTAGTTAATTAAATTAATATAAGGTGTTTAGTGTATAGAACTTGTTTTGAAGTAGTTGAAGCTATAATAGTCTTCTAAATATTTGACTTGGTAAATATCAAGTATAGATAAGACTTTGAGATAATTTTTGAATTTATGATTATTGATCTAATGCTATTTCCACTATTTAATATATCTCAGCTATACATTAAACCAAAAAAGAAGACATAGTTGTTGAAAATTTACTTCATACAAGTGGAATTTGTAAAGTTTTCTCTTGTATTGTTCTCATTTTATTATTCTCCTGAACATACAACAACATTTTTGTAACTTTATTATCCAGTCTCTGAACAAATTTTTGTATACTTCCCAATTTTAGTACTAAAATGGTGCAAGTTTTTCTTTGCTACGTTCTTATGATATCTTATGGCATTATAGTTGAGTATAAAATTATGCATCATATTTTTTCTTTATTGTCTGTCTTGTTGGTAGTTAATGCATTCAGCTAGAACATTTAGCTGCAAGGTATGCAATATGATGGCCTTTCAAAAATTGATTTAGGCAGAATATGATCTTACAATTCCTTTGGGATTCATTGGGGATAAAATTTTACCATGAAAACTTAAGTCTTTTGACAGTATGAAGAAATGTATTATTTTTAAATCTGAATAAATCATGAACTATCAAGTTGAAACAAAATTTAAGATTATACACCTAATATGACTTAAACTAATACATAGTTCATTGACTAGTTTTATGTCAATCTCACACAAGCCAAAGGCATCTGAGAGATGACTCTGAAAAAATGCCTTGGTAAGACCAGGCTGTAGGCAAGCCTATAGGCATTTTCTTAATTAGTGATTGGGATGGGAGACTCTGGTCTAGTGTGTCTGGGTGGTTTTGTTCCAGGATCTATAAGTAAGTGGCCTGAGAAAGTCTAGGAGAACAATCCAGTGAGAAGCACCAGTCCATGACCTATGTATCCGCTCATGTCTCCAAAATCCTGCCCTGCAGGAGTACCTGTCCTCCATGCTTTTTCATGATGAACTGTTGTATGGAACTGTGAAATAAACTGGGAAATAAATCTTTTTCTTCCCAAGTTTCTTTTAGTCATGGTGTTTCATCACAGTGACTGTAACCCTAACTAATACACACTTGAAACATAATTATTTGCTTCTTATGACACAAGTGCCTATAGTTCAAAGGCTAGCAAACAGTTCTGACAATAGCTTGAGATGAGAAGTTTTAGAATTTCCAAAAGTCCATGGCCCCAGACCACATGTTAGAGTTTTTATTCCTGACTCAATTTTATTATATTTCATAAAACTTCATTAACATTATTTATTTTTGTCATTTTTATTAGTGTATATTAATTATATAAAATAACCTTTGTTATAGCATTTCTATTTATGAATATCATTCAATGTGATCATGCATCCCCATTGTTTTCCTCTCCTGCTCCTCCTCTATCCTAACAACACTCCTTCTATTTTCATGACTTTTAAAAAGATATAAGTCCCACAAATGAGAGAAAATCTGATGCTTTTCTCTCTGAATCTGTCTTATTTTGTCTAATATGATGATCTCCAGTTCTGTTTTCTTGCATATGACAAGTTTTCAAAGATCATTGTTTCTATAGAAAATTCTCTAATACTATAAATAAGATAAGTAACTTGTCTTTGTCACATTTAGGAACCAAACTTATAAATTACATAAAAATATCAAACCAAAGAAAATGACAAATTTCAACTCTAAACACATATATCAAAGCCGCAAATAGCACTCCATAGCATAAGAAAAATAACAAACATATTTCCAGTACAATGGAACAAGATTTGGCTCAGCCACAGAATGATCATATTATACATGATTGAGTATGAAGATAACTCATTATATGAATAAGAAAAATAGTAGAAGCCATAATTTATCAAGAGAGAATAAGATATAGTAAGATTCTGTACTTATTTTTACAATCAGATTTTCAAGATTATTTTCAGAAAACTTAAAATATTGAGTTACCATTTCACTGATGGAGAAACATCTCTTTAGAGACAGGAATAGTGGATGGGAGTGAGATGGGGAGATGGTGAGTGAAATGGGAGGATGGGAGGGAGAGGGAACAAGGATTGGTATACAAAAATAGAATTGCTTTTATTTTCAATAAATATTAATTATAAAAAACAAAATAAAAAGATGTAAATAAGAAAATTTTCTGAATTTAGAAATCATCCAAATTAAACAAGGCCATAAATTATTAGAAAACCTAGTCCTTCACCTGTAAGTATTAAATAAACTATTACAATATACACAGACATAAACTGTGCATATAAGTAGAAGCTATACTTGTGATGTATGTATGTATTCCTTATTGCAGTAGAGACTGAGGCTAAGTTGGGAGAGTATAGGCATCTCCATATTATCAACAGAGAGTAGCTACTGTGCATCCTCCCTATGAAATAGAAGTGGGCTTATGTTTGAGTGTCACTCCATCATTTGTTGCTGGGACCAGAATGTTCTCCTCCTTCTGAAAGCACTCTGAATCTAATGGTATTAAGAGTGAGACTTGGACAGGTAATTAGGCCATGAATACTCTAATGAGTAGAAATAAAAGGGGTTATTAAGAACCACATTTATTTACTTCTTGCTCACTTTTGTCCTTCCACAACATGTAATGGGATAACCCAGTGAGAAAGCCCTGCTGTATATGGGCATCTAGATTATCTCAGCATCAAGAACTGAGAGCTTTTTCCCAAGGAGAAAATTTTGTTTGTTAACTTTTCCAATGTGATATAATAACAATAGTTGCAATAGTTATCCTAGGAAAGTAATTAATTGCTTCATATATAAATTGTTCCTTGTTATTGAAAAATTGTCTTAAAATCAGGGTTTATTATAGCATTTTCACACTACTGTGCTTGTGGCTGATCCTGTTCTACTTCCTCTTCTCCACCCCTCTCTCATTTTAATCCATCCCTAATTGCTACTTTATGCTTTCATATAACATTCTGTTGTCCCCGATTAATGAAAATTTCTTCTAAACATCTTCTAGTTTGATGACCAATATTAGTTTCTAATATATACACATATAAATACATTAAAAGCAGAGATCTTCATAAGAGGAAACTTGCAGTATCTGCTTTTACAAGTCTGGTTGTATCACTTGATATGATAATTTCCAGATGAAACAATTTTCTTGACATTTAAAAAATGCTGTTCTTCAGTATGGATGGATAACATTCAAATTTCAAATTTACCATGCTTTTATTATTTATTCATCTGTTGCTGGGAATGACCTAGGGTGACTATTTCCCAGCCACTGTGAATAGGACAGTAGTAAAACATGGATCATATGAATCACTGTCGTAGGTTATAAAATCTGTTTTGGTTTCCCTTCAATACTGGCTTAGCTGTACCATGTGCTAGTTCTACTTTTAGTCTTTTTAAGAATCCTCTATACTGGTTTCCATGATGACTGGCTAGTCTACATTTCTACCAACAGTAGATAATATTTCCTCCCACTATGTCTTTATCAATATTTGTTGTCATTTGTTTCTTTTATGATAACTCTTCAGATTGGGGTGAGATGAAGTCTCATTTATGGCTAGGATTTTGAACACTTTAAAAAGTATTTATCTTCCACTCACATTTTTTCTTTTTGGAAATGCATGTTCACTAACACGTTTATTGATTGGTAGGATTTTTTGGTGTTTAATTTTTGTAATTCTTTACATAGTCCTTATGTTAGAGAGGCTATTTCTTTTTAACCTACATCTATATCCTGAAGAATTTTACCCAAGTAGTTTCAGGTTGTAAATTAAGATCTTTGATTCATTTTGAGTTAATTTTGTTGCAAGGCGAAATATATAGCTCTAGCTTAATTTTTCTGCTGATGGACAACTAATTTTTCAGTTTCTACTTATTGGATATGCTGTTTTATCCTTATTCCCATAGATAGGAATAGGTATTCAACCACACTAAAGAAGCTTCTCCTAGCATCAAATGGAAACCACCATGGAAACACAACTGATCAAACTGCAGAGAACAACTGTTTATTAGAAGTATAACTCCAATCGATGCATTTTTAGCAAAACTCTGACACTCAAAAAGAAAGAGAACCTATCTGAAGAGGCTGGTGGTACAGCATAACTGTAAGAGCCAGAGGACCAGGGCATCTGCTGTGAGATAGTGTCTTTTTCATGTGAGAGGGATGCTGCACCCATGAAATTGCAAAGCTATGTTTGTCTAAATGAAACTTTACAAGGACAACATCAATTGGCATCTTAATATGGATAGGGGAAATCTCACAAAGCCCCTACCCCAGATAAGGAGTTATAAGCAATTAACTGTTGCTAAGAAAAAGAGAATCAGTCTTCTCTAGGGAGTGGCCTTCTGGTATGTTACTTTCAAGTTATCAGTCTTAAACAAACACACATATAAGCAACACTCGGGTTATTTACTTTCAAGTTATCAATCTTAAACAAACACACATATAAGCAACACTCAGCAAGATATCTATCTATCTATCATCTATCTATCTATAATCATCATCTATCTGTCTGTCTATAATTTTTTCATTAAAGAAGATCTTGTAATAGAGAATGAGAAGGAGATCCGGAGACATGGGAGGAGATAGGGAGAGTAGAAATGATATAAATAAGGCATCAATGCATTTTTTTTTTTTTTTTAAAAAAATCGTGTCACAACTTTGAAAGAATCAATTATGTCTTGGGAGGCCCTTCAGAAGAAAATCTTAGTAAACTTTGAATATCAAATATTTTCTTTCTAGAGAAATGTGACTTCACTTAAAAATAGTTATATTTGTTATCAAAAATAAGTAGAGTGTACCCCAGTCTTTAAGATTGAGTCATGAAGAGAATTACATGAAGGGGTCACAGTTTACAAACAAGAATATAAAAGATGCAATTCATGTAATTTCTCTCTCTCTCTCTCTCTCTCTCTCTCTCTCTCTCTCTCTCTCTCTCTCTCTCCACACACACACACACACACACACACACACACACATGCACACACACCAGTATGTGGAATAGAAAGGCAAATGAAGAAGAGTTCAAAGCTGCTGTTTAAGTTCTGTAATAGCATTAAGAAGCTATGGTTAAAGAGATAATATTTTTGATGATTTTTCCCCTCAAATGTTAATGCTGAAGTGAAACAAAAGGTATTAAGATCCCTATTGCAAGTCAAAAGAACAGGTGAGTGACCCACTTGCCAGCTGAAGTGCCCCACATAGTATATTCAGTACCTAAACCCATTCAACTGCTCCTCCCAGTTCTATCCCATTGCTCTCCTCTCCTGCTGTTGTGCTCCAGCCAGTAAGAAGAACTGGTGCAGGCCAGGACAATTTGAAGAAGAAGCAAGGTCCAAACAAGTCAGAAAAACAGGGGAACTCAAGCAAATACTCCCTGTTGGACCAGAGACTACACTAGCCTTGAACCACAAATAGGTGGCCCACTAGTGGGAACCTCCACACACTCAGTGTCCCAATCCCCATCTGAGTCCTTATCACCCTATCCCACTCTCCCCAACTCTAGCAGAGATTATTTTACTGTACCATAGGCCAAGCTAGCCAAGAGAAGTCCAGCCCCCAACTTAGACAGAGACTCCCTACAGGATCAGAAATCATTCAAGGTGACAGGAACACCAGAAATCCAGTCCACGAACATCAGAAGACCAAAGAGGAAACAGAAACTAAGGAACAGAACACCCATCCAAAGAAGACAAGGTCAGAAATTAGCACCTAAACCTATAATGCCTAAATGCCCATGTAAGAATACAATGAACAACAAACAGAGCAATATGTTGCCACCAGAACCCATCTGTCCTATGACAACAGCAAGATCTGAATACTCCAACACAGCTGAAGCCCAAGTTAAAACCTTAAGACAAACTTTATGAAGATGATAGAGGTCCTTAAAGAGGAAATGAAAAACTTCCTTAAGGATATCGAGGAAAAGACAAACAAAAATTGGGGGGGGGGGAATCAATAAATCCCTTAAATAATGCCAAAAGAGTCTAGAAAAAAGTTGAAGGAAATTGATCAAGACCTGAAAATAAAATGTCCAGAGACCTACAAGGATGACTCCAACTAACAATCTGAGCAACAGTGGAAAGGCGACCTTAAATGCCCTTCCCTGATAATGAGATTAATAACTAACTTATATGCCATCATAGAGACCTCATCTAGTAGCTGATGGAAACAGAAGCAGACATCCACAGCTAATCACTGAGCCAAATCCCTGGAATCCAGTTGCAGAGAGGGAGGAGTGATAAGAAAAGGAGTCAAGACCAGGCTGGAGAAATGCATACAGATAGCTGACCTGAACAAGGGGGAGCTCACAGGCCCCAAGGCTGATAGTTGAAAAACCAGCATATTGTACTGACTCAATCCCCTGAACATGAGTCTCAGTTAGAAGGCCTGGGCAATCTAAGGGATCTCTGACAGTGGAAGCAGGCTGTATCTCTGGTGCCTGAATGGACTTTGGTCCTGCAGTTTGTCCTGCCTGCTGAGTGTTCTGTGATTGGAGCCTGTGATGGATCCTCATCAAAGAGACCCGAGAGACTTCATCCAGCAACTGATGGGAGATTCAGAGTCCCACAGCCAAACATTAGGCAAAACTCAGTCAGTCTGGCAGAAGAGAGGGAAGAACTGGAGGGGTCAGGAACACCAAGAGAACATGGCCCATAGAATCAACTGACTAGGACTCATGGGGACTCTCACCGTTCAGGGAGCCTGGAGGGGACTGACCCAGGTCCTCTTCCATGTATGTTATGGCCAAGTAGCTTGGTGTTCTTAAGGGATTCGTAACCATGGGTGCAGGGACGGTCTCTGTTTCTCTTGCCGGCTTATGGGACCCTTTCCCTCCTCCTGGGTTGCTTTGTTCAGCCTTGATGAGATGATGGCAAATGCCTGGGCTTGCTATAGTGTGTTATGCTGTGCTTGATTGATGTCTCTGGGAGGCCCATTCTTTTCTGAGGGGAGGTAGAGTGGTGGTGGAGCGGGGGGAGAGGGGATGTGGGAGGGAGAGACTAAGAGAAGGATTGTAATTTATGAAAGGATTAGAAATAAAGAGAGAGAGGGGAGAGAAAGAAAGACAGATGGATAGATAGAACAAAAGAAAGAAAGAAAGAAAGAAAGAAAGAAAGAAAGAAAGAAAGAGAAAGAGAAATACAGCAAGGATTGGTACATGTGAAAATTTTGTATGTAAATGATATTATGATCTCAAAAACCCAAAAGAAACCATAAAAAGTCTTTCAAAGTGTTTTTACTGCCTATTTATTATAAAATAAAATAAGAAAAGCTGAGGGTTTTAAAAAATTCAATATTACTAAGAACAAAAAGGATTCAGACATGCTGAACCACAGCTGTAATCCTAACATGGAGAAAGATAAGCCAGGAGGTTTCATGTGAAACCAGCTTGAGTTACACAAGGAGTTCCAGGCAAGCTTGGCATATATGTCAAATGTATGCATCAAAATGTGTTTCAAAGAAACATAAGAAAGTATATTCATTGCTGTGTTGAAGATTACAAACCTTAACTCATATGTTCATCATTGAAGATGGTTATTAGATTCTTTTTAAAAAATAATGACTTCTATTTATGTCTCTGTGTGCATGCCACATGTACTTGTGGCGGCCAGAAGACAGTATCAGATGTTTTGGAGCTGGAATTACAAGCAGATGTAAGCTACCCAACTTGGGTGATTGGAACTAAACTCTAGTCCTTTGCAAGATCAGCAAATACTCTTAACCACTGATCTATCTCTCCAAGCCCCAAGTACCAGTTTCTTAAAGAATAGATGAAGATAAAATTCTTTACCTGAAAGGGTTTCTGAGCATCAAAATAACAGATATGGATGAAGTATTTTTTAATTATAAGACTTTTCACTGTAAGTAATGAACTATATTTTGTTGATGTATTTTTAAAATTAGTATTAGCTACATATTTCTCTTGTTGAATATTGAAGATAGGCTTAGACATTTTCTTAGTAATTAGTATAATCAGTAAATGTGAAATAATTAAAAAAATATAAAATTATAAAATGAGAAATAAATTGAAAAGTGAATGTTGATCTTTGTCCATAATAATTAAGGAAAATATTAGTTGACAGAAAAACAAGTAATTTTGTTATAAATGCTTATTCTTTCTAGGTCTTTGATTGTATTTACTTCTCTTATACCAAACCTAGCACTTGGCTTGACTCAAAACTCCTGATTATCAAGTTTACCCAATGTGCAATAGTTTTTACCCCAAGTACAGCTGTATTAGGCTAATAAGAATGCTGTGGGATCTGTCCTACTCATTAATGAACTCAGGTGGGGTTCAGTGTATAATTATCTGTCTTAAGGGAGTGAGGTATTTCCTGCCTGGGAGTCAATTTGGCTTCCAAGTTGAAGAAAAGCAGCATTTTGTCTCAGCAGTTCACACACTTTGGAGATGAAAATAAACATGACATGATGGCTTGCTCTTTAGTCTTACTGTATTTTATCAACAGAAATTACCTATATCTAATAATGAAAATTGTTGATCTGGGTATTCAGTTACTAATGTGAACTTTGCAAGGATGTACTTTTAATTATTCTCTAATATATTATATCATGATTACAACTTGGCCTCTTTCCAGTCCTCCCAGTATCCCTATCCACAAACCTCCTCATAGATCCATTGATCCTCTTTTCTCTTCAGAAAAGAGCAAGCTTCTAAGGGGTATCAACCAAACATGGCATAACAAGTTGCAATAAGACTAGGCACAAACCCTCATATCAAGGCTGGAGTATGAAACCCAGTAGGAGGAAAAGGGTTGCAAAAGGAAGCAATGTGTCAGAGACAACTCCCATTCTTAGTGTTAGGAGCGCCAAGTTACAAAACCATAGCAGATATGCAGAGGACTCATACAGGAACTGTGTTAATTGTTTTAGTCTCTGTGAGTCATTGTGAACCCTAGTTAGTTGATTCTGTGGGGCATATTTTCCTAGTGTTCTTTACCCCTCTGGCTACTACAACCCTCCTCCTTCTTTTTTAGCAGGATTTCCTGAGCATCTGTTCCCTTCAGTTACTGGATGAAGTCTCTTTGATGACAACAGGGCTAGGCAACAAGGATGCATTTTGATGATTAAAGCTAGAAATGTTAGAAGAATTCACTAAAATGAATAACTGGAATGGGGTCACCATGTCATTAAAAGAAACAAAGTATAGATAGCCACAGAATTGTAGTTTAGGGCTGTTTCTGTGATTATTTAGAATTTCAAGTTTACTCATACACAATGGCTTGGAATGATTAAAAAAACTGGAAACCTTCCTATTTTAAGTGAATTAACTAGTTATTTCATAATGCCAAATTTTAAGATTTTATGCCAGAAATATATGCTATTGGAAAAAAGAAACACATTCCATATCCACTTAAGTCCATTGCCAAGGAAGCAGAAGTAGACCCCCTTTTGGTCCCTAGGCTATTAAAACTATTCTAGGTAGGAGGCTACAGTTGTCAAATACTCTATGGCAGAGATTAGCAAACTTTGTATGTGAAAGGCCAGATGGCAAATATATTGGTTATGTGCTCCAACATAAAAAACAATTATGAATCTATGACTACAATTAAATAATTTTTTCTACTTAAGACATTTATATAATTCTAGTGAGTCATTTCTTTTTTAAATAAAATTCCACCAGTTATTTGTCATTGAGCAGGCATTGTACCGGAAGTTAGTTATTTCTAGTTTGAGGTTGGGTAAAAATCTCTCAGATCCCCTGAATATGGGTTTCAGTTAGAAAGCCCAGGCAGTCTACAGGACTGATGATAGTGAAACAAGATGTATCCTTGGTGCACGAAAGAACTTTGGGAGTACATTCCCTTAACCTGGAGACAAGAGGAAGGGCCTAGGTCCTACTTCAAATGACTTGGCAGATTTTGATGATCCCTCCTAGAAGGCCTCACCCTCCCTGTGGAGTGGTTGGGGAATGGGATGGGAAGGGAGGTAGGAGGGAGCATGGGAGGATGGGAGGGAGAGGAAACTGGGATCAATATGTAAAATAAAAAAATAATAAAAGAAGTTACTCAGCTTCTATAATATAGGAATTTCTTTTCCACTCACAATAAAGTCTAAAAGATACTCCTGGAAATGTAATTAGACTGATGTTTGGATGTCAAGTTAAAAAGGGATGGAATTTTAATGGTTAATTGTTAATGCCATTGAATGAATTTAGAATCACCTAGAAGACCCACAGATACATCCAAAGGTTAGGAGGAAAGAAGTGAATATAGAAAGTATGGTCTAGTAGACTCCGGGTCCTAGAGTAAATAAAAGGGAAGAAAGGGAAAGGCAAGTTGAGCACCAGCATTCATCTCTCAGTTTCCTGACTGTAGATTCAAAGTGGCAAACTGCCTGACAGGCTGCCATTCTATTGGTGGACTGCAAATTTGTTAGGTAAAGCAAGCCCTTTTTTTCATTAAGTTGCTTTAGTAAGGCAGTTTGTCACAACAAGAAAAGTAAATAGTACACGTGTGAATATATGGATGTGTACATGGGGCTTCCATGCACTGTTCTGTATTTACCTGTAATTCAATAATGGTACAGGGACAAATCTCTCTTTTTTTCTTGTGAAGTACACATACATCCAGTTACCCACAGCACACAATTTTAGTAATATTTTGGCTTCAGAATCCAGTTCTAAATAACTATTTTTCTCTGTTACAGAAATCTAGATGTATCTTTTTCCTTATCTGTAGACAGCGTTTCTTTCTCACCTAGCCCCACAGGCGTTTAGCTCTAAATAAATACATAGAGACTTAAAATAATTATAAACTGTTTGGCCAATGACTCAGGCATCTTACTGGATAGCTCTCTTTTTATTATTAACCCATTTTTATTAAACTGTGTGTCTCCATGTGGCTTAGGTTTACCAGAGAATGCTTCAGCATGTTACTCTTTCGTTGGCTACATGGAATTTCTCTGGGAGCTTCTCTCTGACTTCCTCACCCCAGAATTCTACTAGTTTCTACTTCTCTGGTAGCTCAGTCTATAATTCCTGCCTGGCTACTGGCCAATTAGTGTTTAATTCATCAACTAATAAGAGAAACATATATACAAAAGAACATCCCCATCAAATATCACTACATTTTGACTATCTAATGAGAAATGAAGTCATTACAAATCTTCTGTACATAATTATGCCTAATAAAGTGATAAAATTCAAACATCAGAGCCTCCACAACCCATATGTATGTATGTATATATATGTATGTATGTATGTATGTATGTATGTATGTATTTAATGTATTTATTCTAAATCTTCAATAGCATGGATATTCCTAGAAAATGAGAGATTTGTCATGTAGTTTCAACTATTCATTTTCAAACATGCCATTTGACCTTTAGAAGTGTTTGGTGGAACCATGCATGAAGAGAGAAGTAGTGAATATTATAAATTTTCTATCCAGCATAACCATAAGAGGGAGGCAAAAGGAGGGTAGACTGAGTAGCACACATTTTCATGCCAGTTTTGTATGTGAAATTCATGGGGCATTTAGAATATAATGTGTACCTCAATCTACAAAGATAACTTAAAAAATGTCATTCAGAGAAAATATACAGGGAATGGGGTCCAGCAATTGAAGTAGACTGTAGGGATTTCACAACACATCAAATGTTTGAAATGATGAACCCTCTAAGTAATACAAGGAGAGAAAGGTTATTATCAAACACTGTCTTAGTTAACCAAAAGATTTTCTGCTATTGGTGGACAGAGAAGGAAAAGAAAACAGGAAGGATTGTTTTCTCTGAAGCATTTAGAAGTAATTTTCTCATGAAATTTACTTCTATTTTGTATGCTGTCAAACTTGCTCAAAGAAAAGATAGCTTTGGGCAAAGGAATCCATCATGTATAAATTCTCCTTTAGTGACAGAATTATCATACCTTTAACATTTAATTATCTCATGTTTTGACCTGACATTTTTAGGTAGAAATTTGTTTTAAATTTATACAAGATTATGTTTACTTTTAAATTTCAAGAAATATGCTAATTGATTTTTCGTTAGGTTTTGTGTCTAGCAGTCATTAAGAAAGGACGATATGAGCTTAATAAATAATATATCATACCACCAAATACTTACAAATTTTCCTCCTGGCTCAAACAATGTACTATATGAATACTATAGTAATTAAATATTAAGAATCTACTAGCTATGAGATGTATGTACATGGTGATCACCTACAAGGACTGGAAAAGAAAATCAGCCATGGGGAACTAAGATTAATTATATCAGCCATTACTTACAAGTCCAAATAGCACAAATAGCATGTAGACTATTTGTCTACAAGAGGGAAGAAGGGAGGGAGGGAGGGAGAGGGAACTGCGATTGACATGTAAAATAAAAACACAAAACGAAACAAAACAAAAAACAAATAAAACCAAATCCAAACCAAAACAAAAACAAACCTGCAGTTATAATATTGAACTGTCTTTGAATGTACAATTCATAAGTACTAGAATTGTTTCTATGCTAAAATTACCATCAAGGAAGTGCTTCAGAATCTGTTGGAAATAGATTCTGAATTGCATCTTGAGGGAGATGTTTACCTGTAATCCCACTGAGACATGAAAAACAATTCTGCCCTGGGGCAGATTTGCAGATTGACATAGTTAGTATATATTGCCTTGTCTCCCTAAGTCATTCAAACATATGGAACTTTATAAGCATTCACAGTGTGTGAAGATTGTACAAATTCTAGCAATTTTAGGATAAAAAATCCATGGAAATAGAAATTTTAGCAAAATACTGGATACTTTACTCCTAGATTCAATTTCTGGGGCCAAGAAAACCACAATTTACCCTCTAACCAGACTGGGCCTTTGTATGGGGCCACCATTTTAGAAACATTCAAACTCAGTCACTGTAAGCCTGGTTCTTTCTTACAGATGCTAGTCTTACCCCACAAAAATTATTAGTAATGAAAAACTGAGTAAGTTTTAAAATATTAGTTTATAGTTGTATGTTTGATCTTAACAGAACCTAATTACAAGTTTGGTTTCTCTTTACAAATGAGATTATTTTCTCCTAAAACAGTTGGGTTGTATATATGTGACTTGCATTATTTGGAAGTATTTTCAAACCATCCATATGGATACTTATTCATATGTTGATAAACATAGGTTGCAAGAAGCCTATAAGAGACAAATAATCAACTGTTATTATTATACTACAGGAAATGCAAAATGATATCAGTATAAATAAAATAAATAAAGCTAGGGGTCCAGTGTTCAACTTAAGAATGAATTATTTCTTTTGGTGCAGTTACTTAACCTTGCTATACTGATTACATAATAATAAAAATATGCAAAAAATATTAGAAATGACTTATCATTCATTATTACAGCTTAATTTTACATAACCCAATAATAATTATATGTGATATATCTATTTCTTGATTAATCAGTCAGCATCTTTTCTCCTGAGCTAATCTCTATTCCCAGTACATTACTGTTTCCAGTTCTCATTATCACCAGGAAGGATGGATTTTCATCACAGAGATCTTTAAATTTGGTTAATTGTGCTTTTGTCTCAACATACAATCTGTTTTAACCAGGTCTATATTGAAGATATATGAAATTTCTCTGGTTATTTTAAGCAGAGAGTATTTAATACAGGAATAAATATGCAAACTTACTAGAAGCTTGTGGGACTGATTATAGTCAGGAGAATTCCTATTTCTGCTTTAGTGGACTGTGGCACTGTTACTACAAGTGTGGGCTTTAGGAGTACACATACCATTTTAACTAATCCATGTAATAGGAAAATGTATGCAGTTGATTCTGTTAGACAAAGTAAAACATGATACTCTGCTGCCTGTCAATATTCAAAGGCTAATTAGGAGTTTCTGGGATCTGAGCTTATAACTGCTGCAACAGCATCCACAATCTCCATAGCTGTATTGATGAGCAGAAATTGTGAACTGCTGGTCTTCAGATTACACCTACTTTCATATATCATATTGCCTCAATCAACTTTTGTAGCCAAAATCGTATTCCATGCCTTCTTTGCCAGGGATAGGAAAGTGTAGACTTTAGTTTCTCAGCCTCAAGGGTGCTGGAAAGCCTACCAGAAAGTTGGTGGCATAGATATTAAGCATAAATATGCCATAACACCCTTTCCTTTCAATTCCCTAACAAATTATTTCTAAATAAGGGTGACACTGATAGTCAATTTGTGATGTATCAAATGGAAACATTCTGCCATACAAGTAAAAATCCACACACATGTTCCTTAGAACAAGAAACTTACAGTTCTCTGGCTACAGACCTTTTGTCTTCTTGTCTTTGTGTTAGTTCTTCTGTTTTTAGTACACTGATGTTTTTCATATATATCTTGTACAGTAATTTACAGTGTGTAGACATTGTGTTATGATTAATATTTATAATTTATGAGAAATTAAAAAAAACTTGACAGTGCAGGACTAAGTGATCTGTTTAAACAGTGGACAAAGAGCTGACTACACAGTTCTTCAAACCAGATCTACAAATTAGCAACAAACAGATGGTATAATGATCAATGTTACCACCCATCAGAGAAATGCAAATGAAAACCAGAGTGAGATATTACTTCAGCAAAAAGAAATTTCTACCATTAAAAAAAGAATATTTTGAGGAGAATACAGAGATAGTGGCCTCTTGTTCTGCTAGTGGGAAACTGGGCAATTTATAAATAAAACAGATATGAAAGTTGGGTAATCCAAGGTCCACTGATGGCTTGGGAGTTCATCAATGTTAACATCAGAAGGGCAAGGAAGAGATGACCTTCTTTCAGGATCACATATCCCTGAAGTGACTAACCAGTACCATGTGCAAGACAATCTTATTTCACAACTTAATTACCCAATAAAGGTGCTACGATATCTACATTGTTAGAACAGGATAGCAGCCAACATTGGATAGCATGAACCACATATAAATTGGAGCAAGTGTCTCTCTCCATTTTCTTTTGTATTACTGTGAGGGACTCTCTTAGGGTTTCTATTGCTTTGAAGAGACACCATGACCACAACAACTCTTATAAAGGAAAACTTTTAATTTTGGTGGCTTGATGGACAATTCAGAGGTTTAGTATATTATTTTCATGGTTGTGTTAAGGAAGACATGGTGCTGGAGCTAAGAGTCCCACATCTTGGTATGCAGGCAACAGGAAATAAACTGTCTCACTGAATGTGGGTTGAGTACATATGAGACCTCAAAGCCCTTATCCACTGTAACACATTTTCTCCCAACAAGGCCACACCTCCTAATAGTGCCATTGCCTTTGGGAGCCATTTTCTTTTAAATTACCATAGTGATGTATAACATTTCCTAGACCTATTATATTGTTTCCTCAACCTGTATGAGGCTTTTTTAGCATTATGGATCTAGATATAAATTTACCTCATTAGTTCTTGAAGCATGTAACCATTAATTGCTTGTATAAGCCTTCTGAATCCTCTTTGTTTTGGAATTCTAGAAATTTCATACTGGATATTTGTCCAGTTTTTAATATTCCATAATTCCCATATGTTTTTGTAAGCCCCTTCTACTTTATTCTTTTGCCTCCTGGGTACTTTCAGATGACTTTGTTAGACAACATCTGTTTTTAAAGTTCTCTATTGGAATTTTGGTGTCATCTATGCAATTTTTAGCTCCACATTTTCTATTTGCTTCTCTTTTTACAGTTTCCATCTTCTCTTTAAAATTTTTCATGTTACCATATTGATTTTTTATTTCATTTCATTGTCTATTTTTATTCTCTTGCAGCCACTAAATTTCGTGGTTTCTAGTCAAACATTTTGTCAGAGAACTTTTAAGTTTTCTTGCTTTTAAGGTGAGTTGGTAGAGCTTTGTCTGTTTCTTTATTGGTACCATTACCCCATGATCCTTTGTGATTATTGTATGCCTGTGTGTAGATGTCTGTGATCTTGATTAAACAATTTCTCCTATTAGTTATTTTGGCAAGATATTCTAATTGGAGATTTCCATGAAAATGATACTTTGACTTTGGGATCCATAAGCTAATGGGCCTGCTGCCAGGGTCTATAAATTGCTAAAATTAAGAAACAAAGTGTTGTAGAATATTAATTTAAGATGTGCTACATTCATTTAGACTGTGGAATATTTGTTTAATGATACAAAGATGTATTGCATTCTTTTATGTTGATTTTGTTTAACTCCATAAACCTGTGTAACTTTGCCAGTCCAAAACACCTGATTGATCTAATAAAGAGATGAATGGCCAATAGCTAGGCAGGAGAAAGAATAGGTGGGGCTAGCATGCAGAGAGAATAAATAGGAGGAGAGATCAAAGGGAGGAGCAAGAAAAGGAGAAGAGGAGGAATCCAGGGTCCAGCCACCTGGCCACATAGCCAGCCACAAAATAAGAAGTGAAGAAAGATATACAGAATAAAGACAGATAAAAATTCCAGAGGCAAAACATAGTTAAAGAGAATTGGGATAATTTCAATTACAAAAATTGCATAGAAACAAGACAAGGCAAGACCACGCATTTAATCATATGGAAGAATAAGTCTCCATGTATTGGGAACTAGGTAGTGGGCCCTCAGAAAGAAAGAGAGAGAGAGAGAGAGAGAGAGAGAGAGAGAGAGAGAGAGAGAGAAGAGAGAGAGAGAACTACAGGCAAGAATTGGTTATGTTTATGCATTACCTTCAAATTGACATTAAAAGGATATCCTCATTTCAATTTTCTCCAAATATTCAACTACCTCTGATCAGAGGGGTTCAACCTTTTGACATCACTACATAGCTGTTACAATCTCTCTCTCTCTCTCTCTCTCTCTCTCTCTGTCTCTCTCTCTGTGAGTGTGTGTGTGTATGTACAGTATATATGTATATGTGTCTATATATGCAAAAAAGATGCTAGCTCTTTATTTTATTTTGTTTGTAATTGAAATAGAATTACATACTTCCTTCTCCTTTTCTTCCCTTCCCCATCTCCCACCTACTCTTTCTCAACCCCCTCACATATCCCCTCCATTTTCAAGTCTATAGTCTCTTCTTTGATTATTATTGTGAGGTACATATGTGTGTGCATACATATATACCATTGTTGGGGGGGGTGCATAATGGTTTCAAGGCTGAATACACTGTTCTAAGTGGATAGTTGCCTTCAGCAACAGGGCCCAACCTTAGCCCTTAATAGTAACCAAGAACTATGTAGATAATCTATAGTGTTTGGGAACTTTATTATATTTAAAAATATCTTAAGTATTCTCAAAAACTTATATTACATAGGGACAGAGTTCTATATGATATGTTTTGAACAATTTTCATTTGGGTTGGATGTTCTCCTATTTGATAATTTCACTATCTCTTTTCTTTCTATACCATTTCCCCCTGGTATTTCCTTTTCTCCTTTGTCTGAGGTACAGCTACCCCTTAAAGCCCATTAAAAAAAAAAAAAAAACACAGTTTCATGGACCTTGTTGTATTTTACACACATTACTCATATGTTCTCCCACATAGATACACAGACATAAAAATTAGAGGTTAAAATTCACATGTAAGAGAGGGTATATGACTTTTTTCCTAGTGAGTCTGGGATATCTTGCTTAATATATTTTCTGATTCTGTTAATTTGCCTGTAAATTTGATAATTTCATTTTCTTAAGGGATGAATAAAAATTTAAAACTTTTATTTATATATATTTATTTATTTATCTACCCATTAGTCAATAAACATATTTCATGCCCTTGCCAATGAGAACAGACCAAAAATATACATAGACGTGCAAGTATCTCTGTAGTGTGAAGGAGAGTTCCGAGTATCTCTGGAATTGGATGGAGAGTCCTCTAGTGGGTGGTAGATTCCTTTGTGTATGCCTAGGAGTGGTAAGGCTTTCCTAAAGGTTGATAATATGGAAGCCTTTTCTCAAAGGAGACTCTCTCCTTTCATATGTCTTTAGCCTTTGTCACATTGATATAAACACTAGCCAGCATAATTGACCTTTTGTCATTTTGATGCACAGATGTATCACCCTTAAGCCACTATAAGACCCATGAAAGCTTGGTCCCTCACGCTGTCACTCAGGAAAGGCGCCCCCCCCAATCACTCTTGAGAAGAGGTCTGGATGCAAAAGCATAAGGTCCTTTATATTCCAAGTGCACTGGGGCCAACAGCCATATGCCACGCAGGGTTAGAGGGCTGAGGACCTCGGTACAGGCTTGAGACAGCTTTTATAGGGTTACAACAAAGCCCACGTGTTACATGCAGGTGTGTGGGAGATGTTATTCTGTAAATATGTTTCTCATACTGGTTAATGAATAAAGCACTGTGGCCAATGGGAAAGCAAAATAGGAGGGACTAGGAGATAAGGAGGAAAGAGGAAGTAGTTAGGAGGAGTCAACATGTAAAGCCTAGAGGAAGCAAGATGCCAGCTGCCATGCTCGGATAAGATGACCACGTGGAAATAAATAAAAATGGGTTAATTATTAAGACAGAGCTAACACATAAACAATAATAGTAACTGGCCAACAACATTATATCAAATACAGAGTCTCTAAGTGTTATTTGGGGCTCCCGTGGGGGCAGGCTGGGCACTCGGCAGGGAGGAACAAAGAGTGGGTCAGGCTGCCAGCGGGAAAAACCTGCATGTAACACCAGTGCATCGTAACTAATCACCTCGTAGCATCCAGTGCAGACCAATTAATTTAAACTATCCAAGCCTGCGCTTAGCCTAGGAAGTCTGCTTTCGCACAGGCTTCTGGGTGGGGTGACAAGGCTCATTTCCTGTGTTCACTCACTCACGGGTGCTGTTGTAAACATTCAAGAAGGTGACCTTCAGCCTGGTATTTAAGACTCCTAGCTTCCTGGGGTCAGTGGAGAGTTAGGCTAAATTTTTCCATCCTATCACCACAACCTTTCCTTTCTCCAAGATTACAAATTAATATCAACAACACAGTATAAAACATTTTAATGTTTAACAGTCCCACAATCTTTAAAAATTTAAAATCTTAAAAGTCCAAAATCTCTTTAAAATATTCAAAATCTCTCTAAAATTCTAAAGTCTATTAAAAGCTCACCAAGACTTTCAACTGTGAACTTCTGCCAAATCAAAGCTAAGTCAAATACTTTCTCATTCTAAAGGGAAGAAGCAGAGGAGTCACAATTTGAACAAAGCAAAACCATTGTCTAATAAAGCTCCAGAATCAGACCTATGAGATGCAGTAATGATTTTCTGGGTACCTACAAAGGCCTTGTCATGGAACACACAGCTTGTTTGGTAGATTTAAGATGGCCCAGCCCCTCCACTGCTGCCTTCCTTTTTGGTCATCCCTTTGTTCTAGTGACTCAAAAATGCTGGGTTCTGCTATCATAGGCTTCAACTTCCAATAGTCATTCCCAATCTCTCAGTGTGGTGCCAAGCCTCAGCATGACCCCTTCAGTCCTGGGGCCTCAGCTGCTATTGCAGCTGAAGCTCCAGTAACTGCCTCTTCTGGCTTCATCTCATAATGGCAAGTCTCAAAAACAGCCCAGCCTGGAAAACTTTTAGGCATGACCAAGGTCATCTAAGAACATGAGGTACTTTGGTTATGTCTGGAACATGATTTATGTGATAACTATAAGTAAATATTGCCAGATTTCATCTCAGTGATGCAGATGTCTTTGTAATCACCACTAATTTCTCAGCTCTATGTGTCCAGCATCACTTGTCCCAATAAAGCAAAGGTTATACTTTAGTGATTCTGGTGTCTTGTGAATCACAGCTGATCCTTCAGCTCCAGTTGACCAGGACCACTGAGTCTTAATTCAAAATAGCAGATGTTCCCAAAAAATTCTTTAAGGGACTCTCAAACTTAAAAATTTACAAAGCCTTTACCATCTGCATTTCTCTTGACATTCCTATCTTCTAAGATCCTATAAAACATCCTATAGAGTTCTCAACACTAAATTACTTTTCTAGCCCTGAATCTAAAGTCCTTTTATAATCCCCACCCCCAGAAGAACATAGTCAGTTATGTCAGGTGCCCCAGGATACTGGTACCAATTTCTGTCATAGTTTGGGTCATTATTGCTGTGATGATACACCATGACCAACAACAACATGGGTAGGAAAGGGTTTATTTTGGTTACATATCCACATCTCTGCTCATCATCAAGGGAAGTCGGGTCAGGAATTCAAACAGGACATGAACCTGGAGGCAAGAACTGATGCAGAAGCCATGGAAGTATATTGTTTACTAGCTGCTCTACATGGCACACTAAGTTTGCATTCTTATAGAAATATAAGCACCACCTACAGTGAGTTGGGCACTACCTTATCACTCACTAATTAATAAAATGCCTGACAGGCTTGCCTACAGACCAGTCTTATGGATGCATTTTCTTAATTATGACTCTAGCCTGTGTCAAGTTGACACAAAAGCTATCCATCACACAGTTTAAATCTACTTTTGTGCAGAATGAAATATATGGATCTAATTCAATTCTTCTCCAGGCAAATCTGGTGTTTTACTAAAATCATTTGTTGAAAAGTCTGTGTTTTACATGGTCCTGCTGTGAAGGGGAGAAGATCTCCAGAGCAAATTGGGAGCATTGGGGAGGAGAGATGGAGTTAGAAGAAAGAGAAGGAGAGAAGATGAGGGGAGAGGAAGACATGAGGAATCAGGAAAATTGAGTCAGGGGAAGAATAGAGAAGAACAAGAAAAGAGATACCATAATAGAGGGAGACACTATAGGTTTAAATAGAAATCTGGCACTAGGAAAATGTTCAGAGATCTACAAGGATGAGCCCAACTAACAATCTAATCAATAGTGGAGAGGCTACCATAAATGCCCTTGCCAGATAATGAAATTGATGACTACCTTATATGTCATTCTAGAACCTTCATCTAGTAGCTGATGAAAGCAGAAGCAGACACCCACAGCTGAATTCCTGGAATCCAGTTATAGAAAGGGAGGAGTGATAAGCAAAGGGGTCAAGACCATGCAGGAGAAACCCACAAAAACAGCTGTTCTGAACAAAGGGAGCTCATGGACCCCATTCTGAAAGCTGAGAAACCAGCATAGGACCTACCCAGATTACCTGAATGTGGGTGTTAGTTAGGAGGACCAGGTAGTCTATAGGACCTCTAGTAGTGGATCAACATTTATCCCTAGTATACTAATGGACTTTGGTAGCTGCCTAGACACATCGGAGAGGGCCTAGTCCCTGCTAAAAATGATATGACAGATTTTGAAGATTCCCCCATGGAAGGCCTCACCCACCCTGGGGAGAAGAAAGGTGATGCTATGGGAGTAGGTTGGGGGGATAATTAAATTATCAAAAATTAATCTAATAGGATACAATCAAGGAAAATAAAAGCCTGCACTTTATTCAGTGCATTTCTTTTTCTTTTCATTTATGCTTCTTTCACATAATCCATCCTAACTGTAGTTTCCCCTCTTTCCACTCCTCTCAGGACTCCCTACCTCTCTTCTTCCCTAGATCCACTGTTATTCTGTTTCCCTTCAGAAAAGAGCTGTCCTGCAAGGAACCTCAACCAAATATGTCATCACAGGTTACAATAAGACTAGGCTCAAGGTTCTGACTTGCCTTTAAAGGTCTAGTTATCCTTTTGCATTGAGAATTAACATCTTCAAATGCCAGAGATTCAATTATTATTTGTCTAGCTTCTGAATCTGGTATCAGATTCAGAAGTCAGTCTTTTATTATTATTATTATTATTATTATTTAAATTTTTAAATTTAAATTTGAAACAAGCTTGTTTTACAAGTCAATCCCAGTTTTCATACCCTCCCTTCCTCTCCTGCTCTCCCCCCAATTAACCCCCATCCTATCCCCTTTCTGCTCTCCAGGGAAAGTACTGTCTTTTAGTGATATCTTCAAAGTCTGTTATATTATTTGGAGCAGGGACTAGGCCTTCCCACATGTGTCTAAGCTGAGAGAGTGTCCTTCTTTGTGGAATGGGCTCCCAAAGTTGAATCATATACTAGGGATAAATACTGATCCACTACCAGATGCCCTATAGACTGCCTGGTCCTCCTAACTAACAGATACACTCTGAGGGTCTGGATCAGTCCTATGCTGGTTTCCCAGTTATTAGATTGAAGTTCATGAGCTCCCCCTCATTCAGGTCAGCAGTTTCTGTGGGTTTCTTCAGCCTGGTCTTGATCCCTTTGCTCATCACTCCTTGCTTTGTGCAAATGGATTCCAGGAGTTTGGCTCAGTGTTTAGCTGTAGGTGTCTGCTTCTGATTCAATCAGCTACTGGATGAAGGCTCTAGGATGGCATAAAGGGTAGTCATCAATATCATTATTGGGGAAGGGCATTTAAGGTAGCCTCTTCAGTATTGCTTAGATTGTTTGTTGGGATCATCTTTTTAGATCTCTGAACATTTCTGAAATGCCAGACTTCTTTGTAAGAAACCCATGAATATATATACTCAAAAAATCAGATATCAAGAAAACAGTGACTGCACAGTGCACCAAGAGGTGAGCAACCAGCCTTTCAGGTCTACAGCCCATTCTCTAGGCCCTAGGTCCAAGTGCAAAACCCCAAAGGACTAGAGTGGAGAGATAGATCATTTAAGGAGAGAGAAATAAAATAGATAGTTATAGTTGGATAGAGGGCTGGGAATGAAGGAACACATAGGTGAGATGGGAATGGAGGTGAGGTCTAGAAGACAGCTCAACTTAAGGGGCATTTGAGGTATAGTTTGGAAGCCTAATATGGTAGAAGCTTCCTAGAATATATACCTATGTGAAGACCATCTAAATGAAGTAACCAAATGGGGGAGACAGAGCCATACTGCTCTTATGTTCACCCAATAGAGCTCTTATTTGGGGCCTGGATTACATCTAAATGAGGTGTTGGCCAAATGAGTCATTAACAGACAAAGCTGAAGTACACATGTTGACAAATTGGTCCTAGCCAGGAAGTAACATTGACTAAGCACACAAGACCTATCCCAGTTTACACCTTGTTGCTATCTATTTATTTTTAAATATTAAAACATTCATTTATTGTGTGAGCTCATACATGAACTCCACATCATGTTTGTGGAAGTCACAGAAAACTTCCAAAGTTTCTTTTATTTCACCACATGGGCTTAGGAGGTTAAACTCAGGTTCTCAGGCCATACAACAAAAAGAAGGTTGAAGACATGATTAAAAATATTCTCACAAAAGGAAGTTCTAGTTCATATGAGTGATTGTTGACTTCTACCAAATATTCAAAGAAGACAAACACTAACACTTCTCTAGCTGTTCCTCCATAAAAAGAAAGGATAAGTCCATTATACAAAGCCAGAATAGCTTGGATAACAAAACCAGAAAGAAACACAAGATGAAAAAAGGAAACTACAGAGGAATCTCTTATGAACATAGATGCAAAATCCTCAAAACATATTTAGAAACTGTATTCAAGATCATACTAAAATTCATCATGGCCAACTTGGGTTTATTCATGGGATACAATGTTAGTATATCATAAACATCTTAAGAAATGTACTATGCCATATTGCTAAACTTATATGTTAACTCAATAGATGCAGGAAATGAATTTGACAAAAAGTTTAACATGTCTTCATGATGAAACTCTTTAAAAATATAAAAGAAGGAACCAAGCAGAAGATGAGCTTTTATCTCTTCCTGCTTCTTGACTATGGATTCAATGTAACTAGCTCCCTCAAGCTCCTGCTGTAACCGTATCACCATGATGGACTGTAATCTGGAGCTGTAAGGCAAAATAAACTTTTTCTCCTTTAACTTGTTTTTGTCAGGGCATTTTTATCACATCAATAGGAAAAGAAAATGAGACATTTTATTTTAATTTAATCTATAGCTAAATATGCCCATTTAACATATTGCTAAATATTATTTACATTTTTAGAAGTGACTAAAGCAAATATAAAATTGTAGGTGTAGATTTTTCACACCTACTTTAAAGCAGTTTAAGTAACCAACAATAAGCAAAGAGTTTAGTCTCATAAGAAATAATAACCCAAATTAGGATAAATTAACACATTTTTACAAAAATGAAACAATAACAGAACTGTAAACCTGTATTTTCATGTCTACACTGGTCAATACTAATACATGTAATAATGTATAACTAGACCATTTCATGCTATAAAGACATGATGCCATCTTTTTAAAGTTCCTGTACCTGTAAATAATAGCAGGTAACACATCTTAAAACTGAGGTTACAGGGCTGATGCATACATTCACACATACTTGGTGTCAATCTTCACACCACATTCTATCAAATGCTGTAATATTTGTCAATATAATTTATATTTAAATACTTTAAACACATCTAATTTTCTTAAAATTGCTTGAAAATGTTCCACATCATGGGCAAGAGTTTCTTCTTGATAACTTTTGTTGAGTCCTGTGTTTTCCAACCAGTTTCTGAGAGGCTGGTATAACCTATCAGATTGAGGAGGCAAAGGTATTTAGGGAGAAATATTCTAAATTTGAGCTTCACTTTGTTTTAAGACCCCTGGGCTCTGCTTCTCACCATGGAATAAAGTATATTTTTGAAACTCTATTAGCTAGTTCTGATTCTTAAGCAATGTGAGAAAAATGCACTTTAGATGCCTAAGGAGATTAAAAAAATAATGTATTTATCACTCATAATACATGGTTTTCTTAAAGACATATTTTGCCTTCCAGATTCACTAACTATTTTTCTCTATGAGGGGGCATTGGTAGTCTGCATATGCCTTGTGTGACTTTGTAGACATGCCCTCCTGAGACTGATACATAGGCCTATGTGTGGTAATTTTTTATAAGTGCACTGATATAGTTCTTTCATACTCCACAATTTGATGATTATGAGGAGGAAAGTGATACACACATAGTCAATGCTTATATAATAGAGTGCTTCTGTATAGTAGATTGCAAAAGTTTGGATATGCAAAAGGCATCTAGGAGGTTTTGGTGTCTAACATAACAGATGGATCAATATCTTGATGAATACCTAACATTTAGACATTTGTAATTGTGACTAAAGTGTTTTCAGTGAACTTTCACTGAGAAAGTAGGTCACTGGGGAATGCCTTGAAAAGATATACTGTGTTTAAGGCACCTTCCCATCTGTCTACTACAAGGTGAGTAGATCAGCTTCTCTATGCTTTCTGCTCTATCTTCTCTTTAATGATACTCTGCTTCTTATCAGGATCATGGCAATGGAACTCACTAATCACTAGCTGAAATCTCTGAAACTGTAGTCAAGGTAAATCCTTTCTTCTTTTGGCAGCCTCCTCTGGCACAGAAATGAAAAGTCTGACCAACACGTCTGAAGCCGTATTTTTAAAAGTTTCACTTTGATAGTCAAACTTTTGGATCAAAGATCTTGCTTTAACTGATATTCCTAAGTGGCAATAGCTTCTATTCTAGAAGTAATAGAGGTCCAAGTGAGGACTTCTGTAGCACAGGTCTGATATTTTTTACTACATCATTAAAATTATAGTTGATTTGGCCATTTTCTGACAAGGAGGATATTATATCAATCAATTATTCTTGCAGCAATGACAGGGTAAATACAGCAGAGTGAGGGAGTAGAAACAATGAGTATATTGAAGGGCAGAGCTAGGATTCAAGACCAATTCTGATACATAATAGTGACATGAGAATGAACCATAGCAAGATTTGTTTCTAAGGAAAACTCTAAGTTGTATTGAAAAAATTAATTGTAAAGGTTTGGTTAGATAAAAATTATAATTAACTAAATATATTCCAATAATACAAAATAGTATTCCTTTATAAAGCAAATTATCTCTTTTATCCTCACTTAAAGGACAAAAATCTAATTATGGATGACATTCTGGTTTAAGTCAGGTGACAAAATGACAAATGTCTACCAGTATTTTCAAGGTGTGAAGAGACTTTCATATACTATTATAATTAAATAAATAATAGAACATAATCAGTATTTTACACATAGGAAAGAAAGATATTTTCAGTAGAAGTTGACTTCTGTTTGAAAAAGTAAATTGTTAAACATGTATATTACTCGGAGATATTTATAACTTGATTGTAAAATAAAGGTGGCTTTTATTTTAGTGCTGTGGTAATTAATGCTAAATTATGATGATAAAAGTAGAAATAGCAGTGAATAGCAAATGAGTTAATACTGCAAATAGCAAATGAATAATTTCTATCCAAATTTATTGGCTTGATAAATTTAAAGTTTTGTTTATTGCTTTGAAATATTCTTTGAATTCAATTGTTTTACTATAAAATTTAAAATGCAGTGTAGTATGTTTTACTCCTTCTGAAGGAATGATCTTTTTGTATTTGAGTGACTGCTTTCTTTATGCACGTATTTTTTGCTGGCTAATTTTATGTCAATTTGACATGGCTAGAGTCATTTTGAAATAGGGATTCTCAATTGAGACAATGTCTCCACCAGATGACTCATTTCATTAATAGTGATAGATATGGTAGTGTCCAGTCCATTGTGTGCAGATCCACCCATGAATAGCACAAAAAAGCAGGTTGGTGAGTAAGCCAGGGTGAGCAAGCCCATAAGTACTACGCCTTCATGGTTTTTGGTTCAGTTCCTGACTCCAGGTCAGCCTTGCATTCCTGCCTAGCATTTTTCTGTGATTGAATGTGACCTCAGAGTTACAAGGTCATCTGAGAGTTAGAAGGTGAAATAAAGCCTGTCCTCCCTTACTTGCTTGTGGTCATGGTGTCTTATCACAGCAAATAGCCATAAGACAGTGTTTATTTATTTAGTTTTTGGAGAAATTATGCAACAAGTTTTGACCATATTCACCCTTTCTCCCACTCTCCCAGATCCATCCCCTGTTTCTACCCACCTAGCTTTGTGTCCTCTTGTTTGGTTTTTCATCTATAAAGTCCAGTTTCTGCTGTTCATGTATGTGTGATCATGTACTGGAACAACCTACCAGGAACAACGCTCTTACAGAAAACTGACTCTCACATCAAGTATCAAGTGCAAGTAACTTCTCCACTAGGGGTGGGACTATATAGTCATGCTCTCTCATGCTGGGTGGGATTGTGTCTGGTTTGGGAATGTTATCATAATATCTGTGAGTTTATTTGTGCACCTGCCTGTTGTGTCCAGAGGGCACTGTTTCATTTTATTTCTTCATTGCCTCCAACTTGAAGTCTTTCTGCACCCAGTTTTCTAATGATGTCTTATAGTATAGTTTACATTGTCAGCCTACCGAAAATTAATCTTCAGTGGTTTATATGTTGTTTCCCATTGCTGAATTCACCTCCTCAACCCTGGTTTCAGAGTATCTGAAGAAATAGGAATTACTGTTGGTATGGTTACCTTACCCTGATATATGAGGATCAATCTTAGCTTAAGGATATAGCTATGCTCCCCTGTTAGAACATCCAAACAAGCTGTCAACATTTGGGAACATACTCTGAAAGGATAAATAGTTCTTTTATGGAAATACAAGTCTGTTGTTTCCCATTTTCCTGTATAATCACGATTTGACTTATATGGATGGTATTGTCATATGTTTCTGACTCTTTTACTCTCTGTCAGAAATATGATTAAATTGAATTGGATTGTTGAAAACTATGATATAACTAGGGATCTGTGCTTGTCTCAAGAAGCATTTTGGTTTTAAGCACAACACAGCCTGCAGAGTTATCCATAATCTTCTGAGTTACAATCAGTTGTTTTCCCCATTTCCCATTACACTAAGAGGGATAGTTACAGGATCTAGATGAGAACTATTTGGTTAAGAAGAGTTATTGCTTTACCCAACACTTATGAACAACAGTCATAAAATCACTATCTTAATAATATAAATTATGTATTTCAGAATATTAAGAGTTGAAAAAGAAAAGAAGGAAATATAGGAGGGTTTGCAGGGATGAAAGGAAAGGGAAAATTGTTGTACTTATATTAAAATTTCAAATATTAAAAAATAAGCTTTAAAAAATCCTCTAGGATATTTAAATACAATTACACTTGCAAAGCAATTAAATTGGCAGGAACTATCTAAGATCTAAGACATTTATTAAAAGAATTTGAAGGAATAGAGAAGAAAATTAATGTATGAGAAATGATAGAATGAAGATAGAAGTAAAAGAATTTTAGTTCTGGGTCCTGTAGGTTTAATGATTTCCTCTGAAACCCCTCCTGTTGCCTTGCCAGACCAGGCTGGACTTGCTACAGTAATGGATAAGGGCCTAAAAAAATCTCATTTTATTATGATTCCTTCATGCAACCTTAAAATTATCATGTTCTGTATTATCAGTTAATATTTTTTAATTCTCTTCCTGTGTGATATCTATCTCTTGATCACAAGATGTTTGAGTGTTCTTTTAGCCAGAAAATTCTAGCCAGTAAAGGTAGGTATTGCCTCAGTGTGCCCCAGCATAGTAATGCCTATGGTCTTTCCATATTATAGAGTACATTTACAGCATTATGAGTGGGAGGTGCAAGACTGTAGAAAGCCTCCAATTCTAAAGACATTTCCACTTTCATTACTAGCATTTTCATTAAAAGGAAACATTAAATGCATGTTCCTTTTGAATAATTCGTATTCATCTTGTATCATTAAACTTGTGCTACTTGGATTGATCTTCGCTCACAAAAGCAAATTGTATAACAGCATGGATGGTGGTGATATATCGTAATTTCAAAAGCACTTTTCATAAGACTTTAAAAATAGTTAACCAACTTCCCTTTCAAAATATCCTTCTCCAAGTGTAGACGATATCAATGTTAAATGAATATTATGGGGCATTTTTTGTGTAACATACTAGTACTAGACAAAGCAATGTTTTATATAATCAGTGATATACATTAATAACTGTTCCTTGGTATCGTTTCATCATTAGTGTCATTGCAAGAGCAGTTTAGACAGGACTAAAAATCCACAAGATGACATCAGTTAATACAGGAAGACAGCTGAAAATGTGGAGTATTCAGAGAAGAGGCGATGTATTGTAATGGAGATTTCCGTTTCATCTCTCAGCAGAGAGCAGCCACTCTCTTTTGTGTTTAGATAGACATATGGATATATGAGAAATTATAGAAAGGATAGAGGACATGGAAATCTAATGAGTGTTCTGACCGAATGTTCTAACCTCTGAAATTATCAGTCCATAACTACATGTTCAGAACTTCTGAGCAACATTATCTTGAATTATATCAGTCAGTGCATTAAAGGAAGTAGCTGGAAGAATAAAATTAAGAAAAGCAAAAGTGATCTTTACTTTAAAAGCTTCTTTTCAGGAATGGTAGGAGTTTCTACCCAAGCCACCTTAATTTTAAAGTGGCTGTGAGATCCTAGAGTGGTGCTGAAAGTAAGTAAAAGTCTCCTAAGAGGCTCTCATTTTCCAAAGCTATTGCTGAGGCTTGTGTTAAATTAAATGTGCTTAAAAAAAAGCAGGTGGGGAATTTATTTTAGCAATTTTGAATACTTCCTTTCATTTGAATATTTTAGAATTTTTAAAAACTTACATTGAAGAGATATTCAATATTCAATTAGAAATTATTAAAAGGAAAGCATATTTCATTGAATGTAATTTTCACTTTTATTAAGAAAAACAATAGATCTAGGTATATATTTAAACACTAAATATTTCTTTCCAGCTCTACCATGCCATGACACAAGTATATTATAATCTCATTTTGAGTATGCTTAGTGGCCAGTGTTACACTATTGGTTGCCAGCGTTTATAATAAAAGAGAATCAGTTATTCAGGAGTATTTGCATTCTTTGGCAGATTTATGAACATGTAATTTGCTGCATTCTATTCACAGACATGTTATTAGTGAATGCTCTGTTCAACTAGCCAGACTGTCAAAAATATTATCAAAAATAAACAAATGGAAAATTAACACTTGACATGCCTGACTGACAGTAAAAGAGGGGTCTTTCTGTATATTCTAACATGATGTTTAGAAACTTATATAACTCAATTTTCTTAAAAAGATTAATCAACACATCACGTGCTTTCTGCATCTCTCTTTTCTAATTTTCCTGCAAGCATGACCAATACTTTATTTTTTACTTCATTCAATCGGTGAAGTTTATTTATTTATTTATTTATTTATTTATTTATTTATTTATTTATTTATTTTCTTGTGGGTTAAGCACAGGATGAGTTGCTAAAGACCCCAGTCAGGTTCTTTTCTCATGGAATTTCTAACCAGATCAAGGCAACAAAACAGAAGCAAACAAATAATTAAGATACCTCAGAAAACAGAAACAAACAAATAATTAAGATACCTCAGAAAGCCATTTTGTGTGTGTGTGTGTGTGTGTGTGTGTGTGTGTGTGTATTAGAGAAAACAGGATATGTCAACATGAAGAACATGTTTGATTGAGGAAAAGTAGAGCTTTCTCTACTAAAGGTGAGTGGGAGTTTTCTTAGAGAGCATCCATGCTAAGAGTTGTCTATGAAGAGATCAAGGACTTTTGCAATGCGTAGATGCTATATGCAAAGGTATAAGGTAGGAATGGATTAGGGCCATTTTAGAGAAGAAATAGAGCAACAAGGGTAGAGTGTCTAGTGCAAGGTGTAGGTAGTACAAAAAGAGGAGGAAGATGCTGGCTTCCAGCCAATGGTATTTGACCACACAGGGACTCAACTATTTGGATTCTAGATGTAAACTATAAAAGCCTAATGTTTTCATTTGTTTAGGAGTCAATCTGGTGTTTTCACTGAAATATTTTAATGGGATCTCTCATTTCCCCCAACTTTTACATGTTCATTGAGGACACAGGTGACAGATTATACTTTATCATATGCTTTGTTCTCCCTGAAATGCCTTCAAAAGATTCTTTAATTCTTGTTTTAACTTTAACACCTTTCCCCTCCACACTTAACTCAGAGAAGAAGGAAAGAGAAGGGCAAGTTTTCTTTGTATTTGAAGGAAAAAAGTTTCTGTTGACATGATTCTGTTCTTTCAAAGCGTACAGAAAACAATTTTCCTGAACAATATTTTAGAAACATAGTAGCTGAGCATTATTGAAGAACAGATTTGGTTCAAACTCCTGGTTCTACTATTGTCCAATGGGCAAAAGAGACCCCTGCTAAGTTACCATTTGAAGAAGGCTGGAGGTTCCTGGAATATGTATAAGAGAAGAAAATAATCTGAAGATCTCTAATGGAAAAGTTTAAGTAAGAGGTTCTCTACCTTCCTAATGCTGCTCATGTTGTGACCCCCAACCATACAATTATTTCACTGCTATTTTTTCTTAACTGTAATTTTTGTACTAAATATGAATTGTAATGCAAATGTCCCCAATGGAGTCATGAGAACCAATGATTTAAAAAACATATTTCCCCTTTACATATATGAAAGTTCTTGCTTTTTTGTGGTTGACCTTTCTCTTAAAATGTGTTCTTCTCTAGGTCTACTTTTTACTATTAGCTTAAGCACATAACATCTAACTATATCATTGCCAGAGAATAAAAAGAATTCAATCCCAATGTTTTTATTATTTTAAGCTGAAATTCATGCTTCTTCCTCTTCAACATTTCTAGAGTATAAATTCAGTTGCCATGGATGCTTAGATTTTATTATTTTCCTCTTCTTTGTTTACTGGTTGTTTTATACAGCTGCATCTGCTAGGATTCCAGGCCCAACTCTAACTTTAATTTCCTAATACTTAGTTACTTGATCAAGAAAACAAACCCAACAGTTTTTTCCCAATAGTTTCTTACAGAACATTTCTGCTTGTGTGGAGTGTTTTTCACAGCAGCTTTTCATTCTTCGTGAATGCTGAGCACATTTTTTAGTGTGACTGATTTTTTTCTTCCACCAAGCTCTCACCACACTGCTGTTTCCTCTGCATCATAGATGAAAGAAAGATAACCTAATGAATACTTGGAGATGCTCACCTGCTCAAGGATGGCTGTTCATGGAGTGACAGTAAAGAGCAAGCTCTGGAAAAGGAGAGATATGTATGTAACTCCTGACTCTGCCTTTGTCTTCCTGAGTCAAGAAATTCTGACCTCAGTTTTAACTTTCAGAAACTTTATGCCCACCCACTACAGTCTAACATTGAAGCCTGGAGATAACTGTCTTATTTGGGGTTTCTAATGATGTGAAGAAACACCATGACCATGGCCACTCTTATAAGGAAAACATTTAATTGAGGTGGCTCGCTTACAGGTTTAAAGGTTCAGTACATTGTCATCATTATGGGGAGCATGGCAGCATGCAGGCAGAGGTGTTGCTGGGGAAGTAGCTGAGAATCCTACATCTTGCAGGCAACAAGAAGTTGACTTAGACGATGGGCAGTATCCTGAGCATAAGAAATCTCAAAGTCAGCACCCACAGTGATAAACCTCCTCCAATAAGGCCATACCCACTCCAACAAAGCCACACCTCCTAATAGTGCCACTCCCTATGAGATTATGGGGAGAAATTTCATTCAAACTATCACATTATACTTCCTGGGCCCAAAAAGGTTGTAACAATATCATAAGGCAAAATGCATTTAGTACAACTTCAAAATTCCCCATTGTCTATCACAGTCTCAACAGTGCTTTAAATTTTAAACTCAAATTCTCTTCAGGGATTCATGTAACCTCTTAACTGTAATCACCTATAAAAATAGAAATCAAAATGCAGATCACATACTTCTAACATGTAATAATAGCACAGGATATAAATTACTGTACTAAAACATAGTAAAGAGAGCATATTAAGGAATACTGGACCAAAACAAGACTGAAAACCAGCTGGGCAAACTCTAAAGTCTGTATCTACATGTCTGATGTCAAAATGATCTTCAGGTCTCCAACTCTCTTCAGATTTGTTAACTGCAACATACTTCTTTCTCTTGGACTGGTTCTACTCCCTGTTAGCAGCTCTCTACAGCAAGTATACCATGGCTCTGGCATCTCCAACATCTTGGTGTCTTCAAGCAATCCAAATTTTACAATGACCTCTCCACTAGGCCTTCGTTCATGGACACTGTTGATGCATGTCTGGTCTCAGTGGCTTTCTTTAGGCATGAAGGCAAATCACACAACCTACTTCTTCTAGTCTTAACTCTCAAGGATAGAACCACAAGGCTGAAGCTTCCAAGTTCTACTGCTTACTTCAGATAGCACATGGCCCACTTGTTCAATTGCATCTTTACCAGCTTTCTGATGTTCACTGCCTAAGCTTAGCTATTCTGAAACATGCTCTGTAGACCAGATTGGCCTCAAACTCAGAGATATGCTAGCCTCTGCCTTCCCTGTGCTGGGATTAAAGGTGTGAACAACCACACTCAGCTCTAAGGTTTTCTTTAGTCTTTTCACAAATTTTGAAACTTAGCTGGGTGGAATCTTAACCTGTGGTCACCAGTTCCTTTATCTATTTCTTAATGTTTGTCTCCTTGAACAGAGAATTTAGCTCCATTCTACTTCCTGGTGGTCTTTTTCTCCTCAAATATTTTCCTTGTTTAGCTTTCTCCTTTTCATTATATATATTTCATTATTGTTGACACTTATAACAGACACACACATGAGTCTATGCTAAGCTGTTTTTGAGATTACCTCTGCTAACAGAATTAATCCAAAACCCTTGACTTTAGCCTCAGGGAGATTCATTAGACAAGGGCAGAAATCAGTCATTTTCTTTATCAAAATATCTTAAAATTAATCTTTAGGCTACATACTGACATTCTTCTCCTTTGAAATCTATTGAATCCCATAGATCACTCTCCCATGCTCCTATTAGTATGGCCCATTAAGCAGTGCTTAAAGCATTCAACTGCTTTCATAACTCAAAATCCCAAAGTCCATATTACTCTAAGAAAAAACTATGTTCAGGTTTATCACAGCAAAACCCCAGTGCCAACCTCTGTCTTAGTTTGTGTTTCTAATGCTGTGAAGGGACCCCATGACCAAGGCAACTCTTATAAGTAAAACAATTAAGGGGGTCTCACGGTTTCAGATGTTCAGTCCATTATCATCATGGTGGTGAGTATGGTGGCATGCTGGCAGATGTGGTGTTAGGGGAATAACTGGGAGTTCTACATCTTGCAGGCCTTAGGAAGTCAACTGAGATACTGACTAAGTGGTATCCTGAGCTCAGGAAACCTCAAAGCCTGCTTCCACAGTGATGCACTTCCACCAAAAAGGCCATATCCACTCAAACAAAGTCACAACTCCCAATTTTGCTTCTCACAATGATACTATCTGGGCCAAATACATTCAAACTATTACAGTAACATACAATTCCCTATTTTTTGACAACTATTTACCATGCTATGTTCACCTGTTTTCTTTTTGTGCATGATGTTTAGCTTTTTGGGGATCCTGGTGGACCATACTTTTTCATGCTTCCAATGGTTAGTTCACATTTCTTATACCTATTTGTCCTCTCACTCTCTCCTTCTCTCTGATTCTCCCTTCAAGACTCATGATAGAAACCACATTCTTTAAGACTATTTCCTTCTGTGATGCTTCCCTGGATGGACCAGTTGTCCTTCTTTCCTGTACTCACTGTACCTAATACAACTCTATAGATCACACTGGAAGCTCAAGGTTGTCAGTGGGTCATCTTTCCATCATGTGAAGTACATTCTAGTTTTGTGAACAGAATTATACTTATCTTCTTTACTTACCTAATGCCAAATTATAGCAAACTCTGTAAGACTCAGATTAGAAAAAAAAATTTAAGTAGCTTACCACACCTGTAGAGTGATAAACAGATTGTCATTCAGAGATATCATAAATATTTTTAATAGAAATTTCTTTATATTTAATGGAAACAGTGTTTACATATATTTATGGACCATAGCACATTTTTCTATATGTGAATACAGGGATCAATGATCAAGACATATTTATTGACTTTTAGAGTAAAAATAATAACTCTATATCCCATAAAACTGAACGAAAAACCAGAAGCCCCCCAAATTATACATACTGAAGAAATAGCAGGGAAGGTTAAGGACAGATAATCCTTTGGCCAGGTATGGGTAAGCCACTTTGTTTTCTCAATTCAGTTACAACTTAATTTGTCTCTCTTTGTGGAGAAAGGCCCCAACTAGCTTCTCCTCTTTCTTTCTCTACAAGATAATCTGTCCATGGAGCTATTGTAGCCAATCCCGGACAGCACTACAGTGGTCTGCATATGTCTACGTTCCTTTTGAATATGCATTTCCTTGGAGAGGGAAGGGGTTTGCCTTCCTCGTTGATACTCTGGAGCTGTTGCTCTGCCTGGTATGTCATAACTCTCATTTAGTAAAGAATAGATGATCCACATTCTGTACTGTGGATGGGTGAGGTGATTCACTATTACCTGCTACTCACAAAGAGATATATCAACATGCATTTTAAAGAAAAGAGACAGATAAGGGTTTGCTATGCTGAGGTTTCAGTGTCTTTAAAATGTCAAAGGGTGAGTCAAGTTCACAATGTTCCTGCTCTTGAGATTGAAATAAAAATAATTATGCATACCTTAGCTATGTTAGGACTCAGGATTTTCACTGCTTGGATGTATGTTCTTTAGAGTAAACAAGCCACACTGTACTCTGCACTGATTAAGTAGCATAACACTCTTCTGAAGGCCTTGATCCCCCACCCCCAACCTCTTCTCCAAGCTGCCCAGGGTGACCATGACTGTGATGCTTGTTCTGAGGCTCTTCCTATTCTCACATGCAGGCTTTTTTTTTTTTTAAAGTAGAATTCACCTGAAGCCAGTTTTCACACTGCAGAGCTAATTTCCATGCAAAAGTGAATGATGTCTCACATTAAATATTCCTTAGAGCATAGAATTGACGTTGAATGTATAATTTTAAGCAGCTCAAGCAGTATTCACTAAAGGGTTGACACAAGAACGAGGATCGCAGGAAAGTGTAGGTGAGAAGGGAAATGATGAGCATGCTGAGGCTTTTCCCAACACCTCAAGAGTCAGGTCTCCATTTATCTTGCTTCTTACATAGAGTTTAACTTTTATTTTTAACAACTGGGTCACATCCTTTAGGAAAAAAATCTCAATTTTTGCTCAAAGATTAAGGATATCTGGAGAGTCATTAACTCTTCCACACACCAGAAATGACAATGTGGCAAAAAAGGGCAATGACACAGCCCACTAAATGCATTTTAATTGTCTGAACAACCTGAATGAAATTTCTTAATTATAAAATTTTAATCCTAAAGGCAACTATGGTTTGCCAGGAAGTATGGTCACATTTGTAATTCTTCACTGGACATGTAAGTGAAGAGACATTTCACAGTGGACTCTCAGGCTTGTGGAATTTATGAATGTACAATCAAAAGTTGTGGAACTGGGTAGAATGTCACATTTTATTGCATGAAGAAATGGAGCTAAACGGTTTTTATCTCAGTTTGGGCAACATTATTAATATTTATCATTTAAAAGGAATTTGTGACTGTTGACCCTTTTATAAGCATATTTCTAAGGTGGCACATTTGATCAATTTCACATGCAGTGAGTTATGTAAATTCACAATAGAAGGCAAAGGAAAACATGAATACTTTAATTCATACATTGCACAATTTATACATATAGATTGTCCTTTCTATTTGAAGGTGATGCTGCTTTTATTGTCTCTGCTATTTTCTGTGTGTTCTTATCTCACTGTTTGATTGGCAATTCCTACTGTGTACAGTCTGCATATGTGTAGACTAACAACTGCAGCCATTGCCTAGAGAGCTTGATTGCTGGGTTGTTCAATATTTATTAGCACCCAAGAAGTGCTAGGTGCTGCACTGAGCAGTGCACATGTACAATTGCTGCAGTTGTCCTTTAAAAATTCTGTCCCAAGGTGACTAGTGAAATGCATGTATTTTTCATGTTTAATATGATTTGATTAGAACTATAAAAGTAGGATACTAGTTAATGTTGTTTTCTCAATAATACATCTTGTAGGTGGCTAATATTGTCCTTTTTCATATTAATATCATATCCTTTTAGGGACTGTTTAGACTATAAAGCTATTTTTGAATAAATCTATTAAAATGACCCCACTACGGGGTCGTATTGGCCAACAGTGCTTTATTCATTAACCAATAAGAGAAATATATGAAGCTTTTGCTATTTGTCTGCTATGCCTCACTGTTACTAGAGAATTCACCTATATTTTTTGCTGAGGTATTCCTTCATTTGTCTTAGAACTACTTCTTCAACATTATAATGTAGACAGAAGACCAGCAGATCTCTAGAAATTTCCTGGGACTCCAGCACCAGACTGGGACTGCGGAGGCATATACCAACTTGTTGATCTCTCTCTCTCTCTCTCTCTTCTTCGTCTGTGTGTGTGTGTGTGTGTGTGTGTGTGTGTGTGTGTGTGTGTGTGTTCATTCCCTAGAACACTGACTAACACAGGTGTCATATTTTTTTGTCCTTTACTATTTCAATTAATTAACTTTGTTATTTAACATTTACTCCTGTGCTTGGATGCTTGGTGTCCATCTTATGGCACTGTTGTGGGAGACTTTAGAACTTGGGCAAATGGATTGCTGAGGGTTGGCCCTTGAGGATTATAATGTGGCTTTGCTTCCACCTTTAGCCCTCTCTCACACTTCAGTTTTAGAGATGTGACAAGCTCAGTTGCAAACTCCTACCACATGCTGAATTACAGTATCTTGTCTGCTACAATTGACTCTGTATCCTTAAACTTAAATTTTCTGCTTCCCCAAGTTGGATATTTTCATCACAGAAACACAAGGTAACTCAAATAGGGTAAAATAAGATGAGAAAACAACTCAAGGCTCAAAGACATTTTTGGCTTAAATTGAATGGAGATAATAGAACCTAATAATAGTTTCAAGGTTTCATCATAGGTAAAATTCTCAGTCAAGATGAGACACCCCTATTTTGTCTATTGATTATGAAAAGTATATATTCTATCCACCATGTGAAAAATTTAGAATGTCACCAGTGCAAAAATTCAAAAAAAAAAATGTAACTAGAATTTTCATGCAAGACTCGGAATGTTTCAATGTTAAAAGTGGAATCCGTGGGCTGGCTAGAAGAGGGGGAGTGACCTTGAGGGGGTTTAGTTGATAGAAGGAAACAAAGATGTATGATGAGACTATTAAAAAGATAACTCTTCGGTTTTTCATGTATTAGTGATGAAAATAAGTATCAGGACATGCATATAATAATACTTGTCTTTAAGGTTTGGGTGTTCTTTGCTATAGCTCCTTAAGTCTGCAACATAAATAATAACTTCCTCTTTAAAAGAGCTATTCCTTAGAAGCTAATAAAAACACAATGGAATCCTGAAATTCTCAGGGAAATGGCTGGAACTAGAAGAAACCATCCTGAGTGAGGTAACCCAGTCACAAAAATACAAACACGGTATGTACTTACTCACATATGGATTTTTGACATAGAGCAAAGGATTACCAGCCTACAATTCACACCACCAGAGAAGCTAGGAAACAAGGAGGACCCCTGGAGAAGGGAGAAGGGACAAGATGTCCTGAGCAAATTGGAAGCATGGAGGGAGAGAAGAGGGAGTTAGGAGAAAGAGAAGGGGAGAAAGGGGAGAGGTGGGCAAAAGGGAACATGAAGATTGAGATAGGGAAAGAATAGAGGAGAACAAAAAAAAGAGATACCATAATAGAAGGAGCCATTATAGATTTAAGGAGAAATCTGGCACTAGGGAAATGCCCAGCGATCTATAAGGATGAACCCAAGAGAGAATCTAAGCAATAATAGAGAGGCTACATTAAATGCCCTTCCATGATAATGAGATTGATGACTACCTTATATGCCATCTTAGAGCCTTCATCTAGTAGCTGATGGAAGCAGAAGCAGACACCTGCAGCTAAACACTAGCCGAACTCCTGGAATCCAGTTACAGAAAAGGATGAGTCATGAGCAAAGGGGTCAAGACCAGGCTGCAGAAACCCACAGAAACAGCTGCTCTGAACAAGGGGGAGCTCATACACCCCAGTCTGATAGCTGGAAAACCAGCATAGGACTGAGCCTGACACCCTGAATGTGGGTGTTAGTTAGGAGTACTGGACAGTCTATGGAGACTCTGGTAGTGGATCAGTATTTATCCCTAGTATATGAATGGATTTCGGGAGCTCATTCTACATAGAGGGATACTTTCTCAGCCTAGATACATGGAAGAGGGCCTAGGCCCTGAAATGATATTACAGACTTTTAAGACACCCCATGGAAGGACTCACCCTCCCCAGGGAGCAGAAAGGGGGTGGGCTGGGGTTTAGTGGGGGTGATAGGGGAGGATGAGAAGGTGAGAGAACTGGGATTGACATGTAAAAACAAGCTTGTTTCAAATTTAAAATAAAAAAGTGGGGGGTGTGGGGGGGAAATGCTTTTAAAGTTGACCAGAGCTTCATGCATTGTATTTTATCATCATTTTAACTCAGGTATTCTATTTCATTGCTGAAAACAATAGACTGTACAATTTTGCTTTTAAGTGTTCAACATGTAAATAAATTTACTGTAGTGTTAAATGTATTTCTTAAATACTATTTTAATATTTTTGTCTACAGATGAATTATTTACAAGATCCAATATAGCAGAATATTTTGAAGAAACCATGATGCAAGATTTTGGTGTGCACTAAAGTTAATAAAGAATATGTTGCATCTTCGTAACAATCAAGGAGCAGTATATTTAAATTTAGGACTTTTTATGCCTTTCAATTGATAAATTTGTCATCTACCTTATCAAAACAACTTATTTTAAGGAATTTAGTTCAAAATAATTTCAATAAAAAGGATAAGGGTATCGGTGATTTGATGTGGCTCATATAGTCATAATTATAGTGAGAGGAATATTATAAATATTATACAGAGCATGTAATAAAGAAATATTGACAGCTAAACTGATTTCTCCTTTGTTAGTCTTACCTTTGGGGATTTACATGCTGAAACATATAAATGACAATATCTATTTTCTTGCTATTTATCTAATAGCTTCTCATTTAATGGGAAATGTATTAAATATTCTTTTAATTGAAATTAGACATATATAAAATATAAAAATATATTTACATGTCCATAATTAATTCTATTCACCATATAAGCAAATTTAAAAAGTCATCATGATTGAAAAAATTCCACAAACCAAGTAGAACTGGACCTTGACACAAGACTTGGAATGTTGCAGTGTGAAAAGTGGAGAAGTGTACTGACATGAGGAAATGACCTTGAAAAGGGTTGAGTGGAAAGGTTTGGAGACACTACTAAAAACTAACATGCTGAAATTTTCAAGCTAGGAAAAAGTTGACATCAAACCACATCCTTTCTATGCAAATGTTCATGTTCATAGTAACTTAGGTCCAACTGTATTTTGACTCAGTTGAATGTCAATGACCTTTTTCTTTCCTTTGAGCAATTACAATTGAATGATTTATTGCTGGGATGGGGGATTGTCTAATGAGTTCAGACTCCTTTTGTCCAGGTTGTATAGCATGAAAAATAAAAACCCAGAGATAGATATTGGGGTTAAAGCTGAATATCATAGAAACAAAGTGGACAGCTACTAGATAGTTCTCACTTCTACCAATGCTCAGACTGAGGGGCAATTCCCTGAACTGCTCTTTACCAATCCTCAGACTCCCCTCAACTTCTGTCTCCTCCCACCTTATATTCCTCTCTTGTACTTTGATTAAAGAGGTAGGATGCCAAGTGCTGAGATCACCTTTGTGTGAGCTCTTTCTCTCTTTTAGACTTCCATCAATTTAAGGTAGCTGAGTGTGGCCTTGAAATATAGAGATCATATTTCTTCTGTCTTCTGAGTGCTGGTATTAAAGTTGTATACCACCACTGCATGGCCTCTATGGCTATGGCTATGGCTAGCTTTGCACTTTGATTATGAAGCAAGTTTTATTTGTTAGATCAAAACAAAATAACACCACACGGTTGTTGGTCTTATAAATAATTTATAGAAAGACAAAAAACACCAATAGGCAAAAGCAAACAAAAAATAACAACAATAAAAAACAAAAACACAAAAAACCCCAACCAACAACCATTTATTAATAAGATAACAAAATAGTCTTTTGGAAAGAAAGAACATACATTATGGGGAGCAGAGTGGCAAATGCAGAGTGAGGACTGGATAGCCCTGGAGGTGTTAGCCTGCTACTTTCTATGGGTTTAGATGTTTTTGGTGAGCAAAGTGTTTAGAAGGGATCATTTGACTAGTTCAGCCTCTTATTGTAATGAACCCGCATAATAATTTACACCTTACCTTGGACAAACATTTTCATTTCAAATTTCCTTAAATAGCCCCTGCCCTGACTTCCAGAGCACCATCAGTGGAGCTTTGGGGAACTTCACATATTGGGGGCTTCATCAGTTGGCAATGATTTTGAAGATCCATCTGGAGACCAGGTCCTATTCCTTTCTGACTGGACTAGAGGTGAAGGCAGCTGATCTGATTGTGTGAAAGGAGGAGGGGTAGTACAACAAGGATACAGTCCCTGACTGTCTGCTAAGCAAGTCCTACCATTACCAGTCTCCAGTAAGAGAAGCATAGAAAACCACCCTCCTAGAATCTATTGCAAAGGGTATATTTTTCTTCCACTTTTCTTTCTTTCTCAATAAGGCAGAGTTGTGCTATTATGGACCTAATGAAAGAGGTCACACACTCAGACTTAAGCGGTCACCGGGAACATTATCTCTACTATTGCTCTAAGATTATAGCTCTTGAATATGAGGCTCATTTTACATAAAAAGAAATATGTTAGGAGAATTTCTTGAAACTGGAATAATAACGAAGGAATCTAGATGAGACCTTGAGAGGTGAGGTGTTTTCTTAGTGTGGAAAACTCTTTGTTGTCATGATATCTTAAAGGTTAGAAAACAGAGGAGCTGAGAAAGTGAGCCATGGCACTTGGACATGCAGCTGAAAAGGCCAGCTCAGTGCTTTATCCACCAGGCACACAGTATCGCTGCTTTCACAGTTGTGTGTATTTGATTTAACAGCAGTTTTCATAATGCCTTCTAAATGATTGAAATATAACTAAAAATCCTAGATTGTTACAGCTGCATTATTACCTTTGTCTTTATTAGTATAACAATCTTTTTTTCTTGTTCACTCCGTTAAGTGCTAATGTAAATAACAGCTTTTATTTAGCAAATATGCTGACTGTTTTTACACTTCATGCTACCTCTAGCCTAACCATATTTGACTCTTCTTTTTGCAATTCTTCTAACTCTAAATGAATCAAGTTTACGTTGTATTCTAAAAGAATGTTCCTAGTGTTCAGTTCTAATGAAAGCCCTCATCTCTCCTGCCCCTTTGTGCCAGCTGTACTTTGCAGCTTATAAGGAAACAATTCTAATACAATTAAAATGATCTAATATTTAATTATTTGCTGAGAAACTGTGTTCTCTTCATGTACTCATCAGATTAGATTCTACAAAATATTAAAGAAAAAACATATCTCTTAAATCTCATGACTGGGAAATAGTTTATTTTTTATCTTGAGGTGACCATTTGCATATTTTTTCTGTAGCCCTTCTTGATTGCTTGTATAAAATTATAATTCTGGTATAAATAAGACAGATTGTTCTAAGAAAAGTCTCTTCATCTTTTCAAGGCTTTTGGTTTTCTAAAGTCAAGGCCAGGGGATACATATTCTCCATTAGAGATGATTTCAGAAGAGCCATGGAAGAGCAACCATTTCATGACCTCCTTGCTCTCCAGTAGAGGAGTGTTTTCCCACCTGTGATAGGTCATCTTGATTGTCTACTTGGTAGCTCCGAGTCACAATAGGAACAAGAGTCTAAGCATGAGTGCATGGACCTCCTAGATTACATTGACTGAGTTGGAAAGGCCAGGCCTAAGTGTGAACAGGAGCATTCCATTGCCTAGGATCTTTACTGAAAAAAAAAAGTGGGGGTAGAGTGGGGGGGGGGGAGAAGTGAACTTAGCAAAAGCATTAATTGCTTACTGTTTTCTGTGGATGCAATATGAGCAGACACCTCCTGCTTCAGACACCATTCCTTCCTACTGCCCCCATCCCTCTTTTCATGATGGTCTCTGTGAACTGGAGCCAAGATAAGTCTTGCCTTCCTTTAAGTTCTTTTCCCAGGAATTTTGTCACATCAATAGAAAAATCCCAACAATATAAACAACAACAACAACAAAACAAAAAACAAAAACCACTACTATACCATTCTTCTACATATTGTAGTAGGAAAAGATATTTGATTCATAAAGGGTATTGGCTCACTTGCAAGATTTCTTTCACAGGAAGGGACTTTGGCTGTCATATATGCTCTCTTGTGCCAGCCTTGATGGACACAAGGCTTTCTTCTATTGTACAGGGGACATAAGAAACAACTGAGCATGGTGTATTATGCCTGTTAGCTTCATGGAACACTGAGGCTGAAGGATTCTGAACTTGAGGAGAACCAAAGCAACATAGTGAAATCTAGTTTTAAAAGAGGTACAATAAAGGAAGAACACAGAATGCTGCTGGTGGTCAGAGCTTGCCCATGTTCCTCCTCTTCTTAAGCACCTGTCATTATTCATTAACTCACAAGAACAGTGAAAAACAGGAGAAACAGATGTTGTAGAGCTCATCAAACTGCACTTTTCTTCAGTTGAATCTCACCTAACTTCAAATGGGAACAAGATGTTCTTTCTGCCACTGATGTTCTACTGCAAGTTTATACTACCTTAGGTTTTCTAAATTTAATAGTTTTAAAAGGCATGAAATACCCACTAAACTATCCTTTTTTTCAGGCAGACTTTCCCTTGATGAAGTATAATATTTCTTAGGAAAGGATACAGATTACTTAACAGTGATCCAGATGTCTCCCCAAAAGAAAAATACCAAAAACACAGAATTGGATAGCTGGAAAGAATCGGTAATTCCCCGTGAATCTTATTAATGATAACCACAAATGAAACCTTATTCACAGGCCATGAACTTTTCCCATTCGCTAGCCTTATTTATCAACAAAGCCTACACAGCAGAGTCTAATGACCTGTGATTTTTCTTCTCATTACTCTCATATAATTTTTTTATGTATTTATTCTGATTTTCCTGTTGTTACAGGTGTGATAACCAAAAGAAAATCACTGTCTCCAAAACATGAAAGTTGAAAGGAAACACTCTCCCTTGCTCTCTATTGATGGGAGATGTTATTCTGTAAATATGTTTCTCATACTGGTTAATTAATAAAGCACTGTGGCCAATGAGAAAGCAAGATAGGCAGGGCTAGGAGACAAGCAGGAAAGAGGAAGTAGAAGGAGGAGTCAGCATGTAGAGCCTAGAGGAAGCAAGATGCCGGCCTGCTGTGCCCGGTAACATGAGCCTCGTGGAAATACTTAGATAAGTAGAAATGGGTTAATAATTAAGACAGCACTAGCCCATAAACAATAATGGTAACTGGCCAACAGGATTGTATCAAATACAGAGTTTCTGAGTGTTATTGGGGGCTGGCATGGTAGTGGGGCTGCGGGACCAGACCGGCGGGGAAAGCCTGCATGTAACACTCTATTATTATTTAATTCAGTAGTATCATAGAAATGCAGTTAAAATGTAAATAATATAAAGAAACGTAAAGGCAGTTAGGAAATAGCATGTCCAGGAATTACAGAAGTGAGCACGATTTACTAAGCACAGCTTGCAGATTCTGGGTTTTAGTCATGCATCCAGTACATGTGTATAGATATTATAATGTGTACCAGCTACTGTTCCAAACTCTTACAGCATTACAATTAACAAATAAAAACAATAACAGCTAGAAATTCAACAAGCATGCTATAACAGGCAAGTTCTACAATGGTTACATAGGTTCCTCATTTCCTAGCAAGTCATCTCTGTGTGTGATCTTCTTATTCCTGAGTATAATCTCTTTCCTTTGAGTGTGGTTATGACCAATGACTAATGAAAGATAATATGGTAATCATTTTGCTGGGGAAATGGTTCAGGAATCTACTATGATTTCCATTGTGGATGTCCTCACTCACTGGTTTGCTTTGTCTAAGACAAGCTAGTTTCAAGAGTGAGTTGCTTCTTGGAAAGATGTGTGGTACAAGTAATAGTACATGGACCAGTTTAAGAGTGTGTGTGTCATGTGTGTGTGTGTGTGTGTGTGTGTGTGTGTGTGTGTGTGTGTGTGTGTGTGTGCACGCGTGTGTGTGTGTGCACGTGTGTGTGTGTGTGTGTTAGAGAGAGAGTGACAAAGAGAGAGAGAGAAACAGAGAGGCAGAGAGAGAGAGAGAGAGAGAGAGAGAGAGAGAGAGAGAGAGAGAGAGAGAGAGAGAAGCAGAAGAGTCAACCAGGAGGAGAGGGTGACAGAATATGTGTGGAATGAACTCAGAATGGAACCATTTATTGGAACAAAGGCCATGTAAAAGAGGGAAAGGAGAGACGTGTAAAGCAGTGGAGGACTATAGAGGAAATTTTATATCCTGCATAGCACTAGTCAAGAAGACTTTTGACAACATTTGTGATGAGAGTGGGTCCAATGTTACTGACTTGTCTATAAATTCACTCAAGTCCATCGGATAGACAGAAATAGAATTCATCTCTCTGAACTTTAAACGTCTTGTTGAACCACAGGGGAGCATCTTTTCCTGTTAGTTCACCATTATAAGGTGTTCCACTAATGAAAAGTGCTATTATTACCTTGAAGGTAAGAAAAAAAGATAAAAAATTTTAAAAATAATTATAATTGATTATGTCATCCCCATACTTTAAGCAGTAGAAGTTCACTAAATTATAGTGCAACTAATAAATGAAGATAGTGCTTCATTAAAGTCTTTAGACATTTTCTAAGATGAATTAAAATGAACAAAAAGAGCTAAAGGGTAAAATGCAGATCTTTTGCAAACTGTTTTTTTTACAAGGTGTTCAAAAACACAAGTGATTAACACAGGGGTCGATTAGTATGTATTTAAAACCAGAGAAGTGAACTTCAAAATCAAATAAATTAATAGTTTCCACATTGTTTACATCCAGAAACTATTGACTTGTTACACTGCAGATTGTAGCAGGTAAGCTGATGTCTGTTTAGGAACACAAGAGAGATCTAGCCATTTACTGTTTCTACCATCTTACTTGTGTGAAAGATACTGTTAGTGGGACGACAGAGAGACACACAGAGAGAAATAAAAATATTTCACTGAGATAATGGTTTACATCTCTCCTTTGTTTTATAGTATGACCAAAAGCTGTCATTCTGGATTATGCTGCTAAGTCATTCTGGAAATCTTGCCACTTTAGAAAGTTGTTTGAGCAGGGCAGTGGTGGTGCACACCTTTAGTCCCAGCACTGAGGAGACAGAAATGGATCTCTGTGATTTTGAAATAAGCCTGGTCTACAAAGTGAGCTGTAGGACAGCCAGGGTTCTTACACAGATAAACTCTGTCTCAGAAAACAAACACACAAACCAACACAACACAACAACGACAACAAAAGAGAGATAGGCTCCTATAAGCACACAGTTTCTAGACATCTCCAAGTTTCACTCATTACTAAATTTAAACTGAGTGTTAATCAGTGTTGCTTACTAATCCTGTATGAATCTGCTAAGATTATATTTGTGATGATTTAGTCTGCTGTGTCATTGTTGTTATGTCATTGTCCTCATCCTCCTCCTCATTATCATCATCATCACCACATACGTCATGATGTTTCAGGTTCTGAAGTGATCAACACAAATACAGCTTCTTTTCCATATGCTGTTTCATCATAGATGGCTTAGAATATCCCATGAAACATTCTTCTAGTCATGGGCCATTGTCACTGTAATCTAGCCCTCTGGGAAGGTGTCATCAAATAAAACATAAACCCTTGAATTTTGTTTCCTGGTTGCAAATGTTTAAAAAAAATTGAATGTTCTTTATATAGTTCAGAGTAGTGAGTAGTATATGGCAAATACATCTATATTATAGAATAAATAAAACAATAATAATTTGGTATTAATAAAACTATTTGTATTTTGTTAGGCTTTTCTTTTTTCCCTGTTGATATTTCCTCCAAAAGAATGGAAATATGTTCAAGATCACTTATGAAAAATGCTAGAGGATTTCATCCTCTACATGAAGGAATAAATTATTAAAAGACTACTTAATTTGTTTGAAACCTGATTCTGAAACTTACCCTCAGGCTTTTTTTTATAATGTACCTTATTAGTGTGTCTATGGAAAGAGTATCTAGTCTCATCTATTATTTTTCCCATGAAGACAATTAATTAAAATAGTTTCTAAAATTATTTAGGCATACAAAATGTAAAAACTTTGTGGTAATTCTTAAATAAATTTAGTTTAAATTGATGAAGATTATTTTCTATGAAAAAAAAAGAGAAAGAGTATTACATTTTGTAGCATTTATAGGATGGAACCTTAACTTGCTAAATGTGGTAGGACACATGGAGAGACCATGTCACACAAACAAAACAAATAAACAAACAAACAAACAAACCCCAACCCAATGGAAACAAACCAACTAAGCCAAAACAAACAATTAAACTGTATAAACTCATCCTCCCTTTATTTCCCCTTTATGCTTTCCATATTTTGTCCTGTGTAGTACAGTTATTTTTTCCCTCACACTGTCTGCCTAGGTGTTTTTTCTATACAGAGAAATTTTCATTTCCTATCAGAAAGCTATCACTCTTCTCCATATATTCCAACAGAACTTCTATTAAAATAATGTCAAAAAGTTTAACACAGTAGCACCAGGGATAATTCTATGCCCTATGAGGACAGGAGTTCATCTTCCCAAAAATATTTGCTTGGTACTTCCTATGTCAAGTCCTGCAGTCTTACTGTGCTTTTGTAGAAACCACTATCTGCTGCCTCATTACCTCCATCTTTATTCATAGACTGTGATATGGCTATCTGCGGCCTTGTTATCACCATCCTTACTCATATATTTATTGAGAGCAGAGTGAAATTATTAGACCATTTTAGTTTATAACATACTTAAATTTTATATGGAAGACTTTAACTAGACCAATTTTAATTTTACACATTATATATAAATCACACCCCCAAATCTCCTAAATCCTGACAACTACCAATTTTATCCTTTTATATTTTCCCCCAAATTAAGAGCAATGTTATTTCATTGCCAAAAGTAGAAATTTCATCATATTTCTTTGTCTGTATACTTTTCTCCCAACTAAGTTTTTTGTTAATCTGTGGCCTTATCCTTACTTATTCTCATTTAATTACACACAATAATCAATGGCTTTTAAAAAAAAGGCTTATTTCCTCCCAAGCCTCATTTCTCAAGAATGATCTAGAACAGGCCAGTAATTCCCACTAGTAGATAAAAATGACCCCCCAAGTTATGTGTTATCCCGAAAGTATATCACTTGACCAAACTATTAGCATTGTCTATACAATTGTACAAGGACAAGGCACAGCTCTAAAAGTCACATACATGTGTGTTACAGGATCCCAGTGGTGTCCCTTGGGGATGGGGCAAAGTAGGTATGAGACCACCACCACCAGGCATCAGGAACAAGTTGAAACAACAAGCTCAGTTTATTACAGGAAGTGGTAAGCCTTATATACTCCCCCAACCCTGCCCCAGGGAAGGATATCAAATGAGCTGGTATCTGCAGAAGTGATGTGGTCTCTATCCATAGGTTCACATCATCTCTTGTCTGCTGTTGTCAAGTGCATCTGGCAGACCCAGCCTGAGGGTCAGGATATATCTACTGCACATACTCTTACTATTGGTCTAGGCCAGCTGTCAGGAGATATTTACTATGCATGTTCTAGACCAGCTGTCTGGCCGTTTGGGACTTAGTTTCCCACATATGTATGAAAATAGGAAGAAAATATCTTTGCATGGATAATTGTTCCTTTTTATTCAAAATCTTTCCATCTCTGTTTACCCATTATCATCCCGTTACCCCAAATTTTTGATGTATACTGCCTCCTTTGGAAACCTTCCCAAGCCTCCTTGAGACACAGGACGTTCTTGTGGATTCCTGTATGCTATTATTCTCATTTGCATATCATGTATATAAAATAACTCTATTTGTCTGTGAGTGGTCTATCAAAAAGTTCATATGGAATACAACTTTATCTAATAGGAATTAATTAAAACAAGTGTAAGAAAGGCTTAAATAAAAAAGGGACAGAAGCAGAAAGATGAAGGATAGGAAGAAATGAAACATGGAAGGAAGAAATTATTTAACTTTTGGATTTAAACATATTTTGTTTTTATTTGTCCTTGTACAATAATTTATCTTTATCTTCGGAGAGTACCTATTTCAAAGGTCTATTTATTCCCATGGGCCCTAAATTTCTGATTAATATTTTTCATTTGAGCTGAAATAAAATATTAAAACGCACCTATTTCATGTTCTATTTATTCTTAAAAAGAATCATGATTTACATTTTGTACCTATCAAGTTAAAATATGCTTTGGGGCCTCTCCTTCATATGTACTAATACCATAGAATATATCACTGGATAAAGAACAAATTGAAAAGAGACTCATAGTTGTTCCCCAATTTATCTAGTTATTCTAGCGTGTTTGTTTTGCTACAGGAATTCTCAGTTTTATTATTTCTTTGATTTGATTTGTATGGTGCAATAATTTACTAATATTTAAGAGTATTGACACTTTTTACTTTAAAACAAGCAAGGTCTCAAAATGGACTGAGATTCATTTTTATGAGGGTACACTGTGATCGCTTAAAATGTTTAAGCAGTGATAAAAACACTGAAGGAACCACAGAAAGAACCAAACCCCTGGGGAAGCTATTAACAACTTAGGTTTTCCAAGCATGTGGGAATATTAACCCCACTTTTTAAAGATAGTTTTGTAGATATATTTAATGACATGAAATATCTCAGATGCCAGTAGGCATCTCTGCTTTGTAGTTATGACCCTGTCTTCTGACCCCATTTATGTAAGCACAGATATTTTAAAGGGCTTTCTATTATTCTTGAACAATTTGCAACATCAGTCAAATTATGCTGAGGGTGATTTCTTCAACTAAAGGAACAGAACGTATATAGAGAATCACTTCAGCATCCCATGGAACAACCTTTCAAAGCATTTAGTGGTTTTGAAGGGGAAATAGTGATTAAGTTTTAGCCTCAGATACTTATGTTGTCTATTTAACATAAAACAAAACCAGCACTTTTTATTTCTGTCAAGAGAAAATCCATTCTTGGGTCCAACTGATTATTTTGTACTGTGATTGGATTCACTTTCATATCATAAAGGTAGCTTCTGAGTCTAAAGAGGTTTATTGTGTTGCATTTAGTACATATATGGTTCTGAAAGCAAGTCACAGATGGTTTACCATATTGTTTCACATCATAGTGTTAATAATCCACTGATTTAAGAAATAATGGGTGTTCTGAAGTGTGAATTATGATTATGGTTAAGCTAATTCTAAAGTTTTATGCAAAGATTAATAACATATATAAAACTGTTTGCTTGTTTAAGGATTTGTTTCATTCCTGTGGGAGCAGATGTCTGTTTTGATAGGTGCTTGCAGACGTATTGGATTTTCTGGAGCCTGAGTTTCCAGCAGTTATAAGATCCACTGCTAGTGCTGGGAACTGTACTTAGATCTAGAAGAGTACCAAGTGCCCTAACTGTTGAGCTATCAATACAGATGTACAAACATGAATATAATAATATCAAAAGAAAGTATATTGCCAACATCTTTCCACTATTGCCTGATCTGATCCTTTTAGAAACATTAAATACATCTTTCCTTATTTTAAGTTTTACACAAAACAGGCAAATCTGAGGCTTTGAGAAATTCATACTTTGAGCTCCATAGCACCTGTTTCTCACACTAGCAAGTCACTGATAAAATTTGTTCTTTCTATCTATCTATCTATCTATCTATCTATCTATCTATCTATAAGATAGAGAGGGGGCATGTATCTGAGAAGTAGGCAAGCATGAGAGGGAATTGCTGGAAGATGATGGATATGTTGAGGTAATATCATTATATTATAAATGAAAGAGAAGAAAAGAAAAAAAGAAAAAAAAAGGAAAGAAAAGAAAAAAAGACAAAATAAAGAGAAGGGCATTTAGGTACTATTAATCATTTTTTTTAAGCTTTCATTTTCTCTCTAAGCTTCCATCCTAAAATCAAAAATCATGGAGAATGTCCACTTTAAAATAATAAGCATCAGTCCATTGTCTTGAAAATATGATACATTAACATTTTAACATTCCTTAAATTAACTTTCTGCTTTCTAAATATTTTTTTCTGCATTTTAAGTTGGCGTTAAGTTGTAGATTTTTAACATCACAAGTAAATGCAATAGATTTTGATTCAGAATTAAAGAAAGAACATTGTAATGTTTCTCTTTTTTATAACACTTTTTTTCTGCCTAACAAATTAAGGAATGCATATTGAACTAGAGATATATGCAACTTTTACTTTAATTCGTCAATGTGATTGCTATTAAACTCTATAATACATTGCTGCCATGAAATTAGAAATTTTAATTAAAAAACTTTTAAAACATATTAATTTCCTTTCATGGCATCAGTCTAGGAACATGGATGAAAGAAAGAACCGGTGCCTTCATGGAATTTGTATATTCATGCAACCAGTGATTATTCATGCTATTTTCTTCTTCTCTTTTCTCTTCTTGACTTGAGTTCTCATTAGAATTGTGGTAAATTATGAAGTATATTCAATATTCAGCATCTTTCAGATAATAACATCAAAGAATAGCTCTGCTCATCACATATTTTGTATCATACTAACCAAGCTATTCAGTACATATTCAGATATACCTACTTTTATATATAACAATTAACAATCATATTTTCCCATCAAGATAGTATTACTGAAGAGGACATACACTAGGAGGGAGGTGTGGGGAGACCTAGAACAAGTTGAAAGGGAGAGTTGAATGTGATCAAAATACATGGTGTGTTTATCTAATTCTAAATAGATAAAATATATTACATAACGTACTACTGACGAATAATGATTTACCATGGATGTATTCTTTATTCTCTCTTTTCAACAGAATTGAATTCCAATTAAGTATTACCCTCAGGCAACATCTTTTTTTTTCTCTTCATAAATCAAACTATCTTAAATTCTCAGTTCTATTAATGGAGTCATACACACATAATTATGGAAATAACTCATTATTTTTTCTCAAACAGAAAAACTGTGCTTTATAAACAGTAGATGGTAAATTATTTCAGACTCTTAAGGTCAGTGCTGAGCAGGGAGACAACCTAGCTTCTGAGTCTCAGAGAAGGTGCTGCTGCTCCTGTGCTGAGCCCTACTCAACTTCAACCCCATCTTTTATTTCACATTCATGATGTAGTTCACAATTGGATGTGGTTACCCTACGGCTTGCACAGGAAACAGACTACCTGTCGTTGTCATAATGGGAAAACTAAGATATAATTCAGTTCCCCTGATCTTTACCCTGCAAATTTCTCAGGTTTTTTTTCTCCTCCATTTCTGACTGCTGGCACCTAACTCTCTCTAGGAACTACAGTGCTGTCCTTTTTGCTCTGCTTTTGGCAGCTTTCCCAATAGGAGAAGATAGAATTAGCATATACTCCCTAAAGAGGCCGGGAGTTGGGAGGGAACACAGCAGGGTGCTTCCTCAGTCCCTGTAACCACTGGCAGAGAGTATTCACAGACACCCCTGGAACCAGCGAACATTGTATTTTGTGATGAGTTCTACCACTGCCTCTGCATTCATGGAAAGCCAGCCCAAGAGAAATAATACACAAATATTAATTATTTGGAGATAATAATATGTGTACAGAGTCTGATCTGTGTATACAGCTCCCATTGATACTCCATTAGGAAAACAAAAACACATTCACAGTCAATGTTTGCCCAACTTATTTTTAAAGAAGTGTGGGTGTCTTCCAAAGGCAAAAGGTATTAAAAAAAAAAAACCCAAACAAATAAAAAAACAGCAAAAACACAGCTAAATAACCAAAACACATCCCTGTATATTATTTCAGTAATGGAAGACCACAGGCCTGAAATATTATACTTCATATATGCGAAAGTCTTATTTTTTTATAACCAAAATCTTCAAATTAAATGAATTAATTTCATCAGTTTTTCTCACTGAGGTTGGATTTGCAGATTGATTAATAAGTAAGAAAGCCAATCATAAGACTATTAGTCAAATTACTGGAGGCCAAGTCAAATGACAGTCTCGATGAACCTCATTTTTATCTACTTCTCTTGATAGGGTTAGTCACCAGGACTTTAAACAGATTTATTCCATGTGATTTGCCTTTGATAGCACTGGTGGATTCTTTTCAGGCCTCCTCTCCATTAGACAAAAAAGTAGTTATTTGCCTCTCACATTTTTACTTCAGTAGCATTCCATGCTGACACATCTTCTCTCTGGAGGGAAGAGTGTGGCTTGATGATAGCAGCACACATTCTAAGATGCAGGAGACACTGAGTTCCTTAGTGACTTCCTCATCCCTGAGCTTCCAAACCTGAAAAGGAGAGGCAACAATGCACTGGTAGTGTGAACAGCAATTAATGTTGGTAAAGTGTCATCATAATTCTAAATATTGTTATCATTTACTTCAACACAGTTAGTTCATTGAAGCAACCCCCTATGAATTCAAACATTGTAGTTAATTAAACTAACTATGAATATAAACAATGTTTATTTTATGCAATTAGAGATATTCTAATAATCTCTAATCATGGAGAATATTCCAAACATTTCTTGTACATGCACTTATTTTTGATTTGGGATATATTTTCAATGAATCTTCTAATCAATTATGAATAGTCTTCAGGACAAGGCTGTCATAGAGTGATGGCTACGATTGGTTGTCAGTTTTATTCCTGGAATTCACTAAAACACAAGCAGCTGGGTTCATTTGTGAGAGATTATTCTTAATTAGATTGTTTGGAGTCAGAAGAACCATCCTATATCTGGGCTACACTTTCCATGGCAACCTACATAAAGAAAGAACTTGGAAGAAACTTTTGTCAAAGTGCATATATCCTTCTGCTGAGGCATTCTTTCATTAGTATTAAAGCCTACTTTACAATGAATACTTTCTGAAACATCTAGCTTCATGGAAGGAGTACCTATTGGATCTTTGGACGTTCATTTGGGAGATAGCATTTTTGATTTGCTGGATCACAGCCTGTAAGCCATTGGTCCTTTCTATATCCATTCTGTCAGTAGTGTTACTTTAGAGAATTCTGATACAAATATCTATCGTCTAACAAGCATTTTCAACACAAAATATTGAAAGTTATATTGGCTTCATTATAAAGAAGAGATGATAAATGGTCTTGAAATTTTGCTTTTAATAAATAAAAAATGGTGAAGAAGCAAGAAAACAAATATTACAAGGGGCTTTCTGGTTTCCCTAGTTTGGAAATCATTAATAGCATTTAGTTCTGCTTTGCTTTTTAAGACTAGTGTTTGAGTATATTTCCTTACCAGCAACAGTTGCCAATGTTGAGAACATAGCAGTGAATGAAAAGTAATGTGTGGTCATGGGGAGGGGTGTTCATCAAAAGGGAGGGAAGATGATAAGCAAGCAATTAGTACTAACTTAGAAGGATTTAATTTGCTGTGAGAAGCAGCAAAGCCAGATGATGGTAGGTGGCTAGGAGTAGGAAGGGCTGTTTTCCATGATGAGTCTACAGAGGCCTTGCAATTTGATAACATCTAATCATAAACTGAAAATGTCAGTAAGCTAAGCATGTGACTACTTGGAGTAGAACACTCCTGGCAGAGTGTGGAGCAAATGCAGAGCTCTGAGGTGAGAGTCTGTTTGCTTTATTTGAAAGGTGGCCAAGAAGCACGTGTGGCTGGAGCACAGAGAATAGTATGTGGCAGCTAAGATGCTTCAGCTTATGTAGGGCCTGATCTCACATGGCCTTTAGCTATATATACACTTCATACTTAGTTCTGTACAAAGTGGGAAGCACAAAGAAGATTTCAAGGTTCTGATTGTTTTAATTGGGCAGAAGAGAGTGTGGTAAACAAAATGAGATCGTCTATTCTACAGTCATAATCTCCATATTTTGTCACTCTTACTTTATATGGCAAAGGGGACTTTGACAATTTTATTAAACTGGGAATATTTTGAGATAAGATTAACCTGGATTAATAGAATAAATCTGATATAATCCCAACAGCTTTTATAAAAAGGAATTAGACCAGAGTGAGGTCCTTTGATCATAGCAACAAGAAATTAAGAGTGAAGCAAGGAAAAAGGCCCAAACCAAGGGATGCAAGGAGCGTATGGAAACTATAAAAGGCAAGGAATGGACTTTCTCTAGGGTGCCCGAGGAATTCAGATATAACAGCAAGCTTTAGCTTGGAGATAAATTTAGACTTCTGACTTTCATGACAGTAAAAGAATAAGTTCATGCTATTTAAGGTACTAATGTAGTACCATTGCCACAATAAAACACTACAGAGGACATAAGTACACTTTGAAAGTTCAGCTAAAAATCCACAGCCTCAAAATATGATAGCTTGTCACACTGCTAATAGTGAAGATGGTAAGAGGTCATAAAATTCAGAATTTTTCTTACAGTTTGAACTGACAGATTTCATTTAAAAACTGGGTACAAAGTAGAAATTCAGTAGAAGAATCAGGAATTCCTCTAATGACTTGGATCTGAGAAACTCCATCCAATCCCTATTTGTCCATGTGGCAATGATAGGGAGTTTCATGAAGAAAGAGTTTTTGAATATGAACTAAATTCCACGTAATGTCTTAGACAAACAGATGTGCATCTTGATGATTTCACTAAATTTACAATCCAATATATGGCTTGCCAAACCTGTCCAGCAGCAGAGATAAGGTGATTACTAATGATGGTGAATTTCTTTATAGATTATTCTTTGATAATTTAATTGATGTGCATAATGCAATTCAACGAATCTTCTTCTTCTTCTTCTTCTTCTTCTTCTTCTTCTTCTTCTTCTTCTTCTTCTTCTTCTTCTTCTCTCTCTCTCTCTCTCTCTCTCTCTCTCTCTCTCTCTCTCTCTCTTTCTCTCTCTTTACTTTGTCAGCCACCACTTGCTACAACAAACTCTTTCCACACTCATGATTTTGTTTTGTTTTGTTGACCTCTGAATTTGGCTAGACATTAGAGAAGTGGTTCACAACTTGTGGGTTGTGACCCCCAGGAGGTAACATATCAAATATCCTGCATATCAGATGTTTACCTTATGATTCACATCAGTAACAAAATTACAGTTATGAAATAGCAACAAAATAATTTTATGACTGGAGGTCATCACAAGACGAGGGTATCATAGGGTCCACAGCATTAGGAAGGTTGAGAACTACTGCATTGGAGTCTAGTTGACTTCAATAGTAGGTACATGTCTGAAGACAATGACTTCCTTCTTTGGTGAATCTGTCAGTAGACAATAGTTCATCAAAAAGTGTTGAGAAACCATGCCACCATCCAAGGTCATGTTGTCTTATGTAGTTCACTATCAGTAAAATTGCAGCTTTTATAAGTTTGTGACTGCAAAGCCTGTGTTATGGCTAAAGATGACATTTTATAGCTCCTTTATCTTCTAACTCTTACATTCTTTAAATATACTCTACTGTGATGTTTCTTAGCAAAGTGGTTGGTGGAAATATTTTGATTAGGAATGATCCCTCAACTGCCTTTTATTCTTAGAATTTTGAAGAGCTATGAGTCTGAATTCAACATCATTTACTGAAAAGGAAGGCTTTTCTGGTTTACAGTGAGAGTAGGATTTAAACATAAATCTTTAGAAGGTAGTTTGAAACTATATCTATTTATCTAAGTAAGTGTAAGTTCTTTCCTAGGAAGTATGACCTCCCTTAAGTACTTTTAAAAATGAATTACTTATTTTATTATACAGGTTTAAGTGTTTTCTTTTTCTCTATGTATGTATATGTACCACCTGTGTGTCTGATACCCATACTAGCCAGAACAAGGCAGAAGAACCCACAGAACTATACTTGGATACTTGTAAACTACCATGTGGATGCTAAGAACTGAATCTGGGTCTTTGTGAGATCAACAAATACTCCTAACCACTGAGCTATCTTTCTTACCATTGAAACATGAATTTTAGCAACAGAGTAGTGTTGATCTTTCTTCAGTAGAGTCATTGTTTTTATAATAATTGTGACACTATTTCTCTGGTGAACATATTTTGTGAGTTAGTAGTACATTTTGTAAGGTTCACAGTTGGTTAGGATTCATGGGATTCTAACCTTAGCTATTATATTACATCTTCCAGGACCCTGAATGTTAGCTGATAGAGAGGAAGATTCTGGCTCAGTTCCAGCTTGGTTTCTCTACAGTTTATAACCAAGTTGTGTGGTGTCTTGAGAATTAGAGTCTTATCATCCAGTTCTTGTGACAACTAAGAAGGATGGCAAGAATTCTGTAATACTTTGGAGTCTACTGGAGCCTTCCCGAATCTACAACTTTAATGAGAATATTTTATAACTGGCAATAGGAGTTTGCACAATCACTCATTGCTTCTATGTCTGGAATTTCATAATAGTGGAGGGTACTTTACTCAAACTCTCTTTTGTGATTTTTAAAGATTATAGGATTAATGTAGCTTTTTCATACATGTTTGTTGTGGATATTTCCTTTAGCCCTTTCATCCCCTTACCCCACTTTCTTACTCTCTCCCAGTTTAAAATTTTCTACTCCAGCATCTCCTACCTCTTACTTCATTTTACCTTTGTTCTACTCTCCAATTCCCTAAAAGCACACCCCCATTGTCTGCTTTCTAGTTTGCTGGCTTTCAGTATTCTAAACTAAATAAACAAAACTAAAAAGTCAAGCTAGGATACACATGTGAAATAGTCATGACCTTGCCTTTCTTTTCCAAGGTTACATCATTCAGTAACAGAATTTTTTCCCCATTTCTTTATCCGTAAATGTTATAATTTTAGTTTTTTCTTATGGCTTAATTCCATTCATATATATATATATGTATATATGTATATCACATTTTTATTATCCATTTATCAGTTGATGTACATCTAGGCTGATTTAATTTCCTAGCTATTGTTAATAGAGAAAGACCAAGCATAAAAAAGTAAGTATCTTTGTTGCAGGATATGAATTCTTTTGGGTATATGCCCAGGAGTGGATGGCTGGGTCATATGTTAGGGTTTTTTTTTCTGTTGTTTTGAATAATATCCAGACAGATTAGCAAATGAATGTACTTGTTTACACCTCTACCAGAGTGCATAGGGTTCTAATTTCCATGCCTCCACATCAGCCTTTGTTATTATTTATATTTGTATTTTTTGCTTTTCACTGTGTTTACCTTCTCTACTTATACTCCAAATACACATGAAATGTTTAAGCAACACACATATTTTTATCACTAATTAATGGGCTGCAAAAGCTGAGCTAAGACCTCTACCTATTTAGCACAATGAAGGAATATTTTATTCCAAGATTATTATGGTACTTCATAGCATAGTCTAATACAATGAAGGAAGTAAACCATTATTCTAAAAACATCACTGGAATGTTGATTAAAAAAATACTGGTAATTGCACTAATGAGTGTAATACCAAAGAATTGTAGCTTCAAATAAATTTAATCTTAGCCTTCTAATCCCAGGTCATTCTTCAGTGTCATTGGGATTTGAAAGCATCACTTTCTATCACATTAAATGTACCTTCCCTTCACATATAAACTATTTGATAGATTACTGGGAAAGTGCCCAAAACTAAGACCAATAAAGAGCAGTTGGCTGTCCTCATAAGAATTGTGCCACTATTTCTCAGGTGGGCACATCTTTTCTGGCAGGTTTGTATGGCAGTTCTTAGGGTCCCTGGATACTTGGAATTGTTGATACCTTTCTCCTTTAGCAGCTTGCATAGTACTTTCCAGGAATACGAAAGCTAGCCAATAAAAGAAAGTTCATTGCTAACTTGTTTTGTGCATGTTTTACAACAAATATATGGGCTATCTTCAACAACAGTGTTTTGTTATCTAGTTCTGAAGAACTGATATCTAGAACTGATATCTAGAATTTGTTATCTAGAACTGAACCAGGGCACTCTAAAGTCCAGTTTTTCTTCCCATGGCTATAAAATGAATGAATGAACATTTTTACTAGTCAGGGCTTTCATTTAAAAAACCAGTTTGAAAAATTTCAGTGAGAACTTCACACGCACACACACACACACACACACACACACACACACAAACATAGTATATCTTGATCAAATCTATCCCCATGTCCCATATACACCTTCCTCTTGGAAATCCCCCATCACATTCTCCTACCACTTCATGCCCTCTTATTTTGTTTTGTAAATAACCAAGTGAATTCATTTAGTGCTACTCATATGCACATGGGTAAGAGATTGTCCACAGAATCATGGCAACCTACAAACAGTCATAGCCACAAAGAAAACTAGCTCACTTCCCCAGCAACCATTCCCTACCAATAGATGCTCAGTTAGTGGCAGGACCTAATAAGCCCCTCCCCAGCCACCTATGCTAGAATTTTGACAGGCTTGTCTTGTGCATATAACCACAGTTTCTTTGAGTCTGTGAGTGTAATTACCATGCATGCCTAGAAAGCAACCTTTTAAATCACTCATCCCCATCTTTTGGTTCTTGCCACTGATGCTTTGAATCTCTAAACTGGCCAAAGTACAGGGAATGCCAATGCCAGTTTAGAAATTCTGTATCAACTACTGCTCAGTGCAAAAAGAAAATTTTCTACCAGGGTTGAGAACAATGACAAACTATGCATATAAATATGAATATTTAAAAGTCAATTTAACAATATGTCCAAGTAATATAGTCAGAAGTTTCTGTCCTTCCTAATACCTTAGCTCTTTATCACAAATAAATACACAGAAGCTTATATATTAATTATAAACTGTCTGGTTGATGATTCAGGCTTCTTATAGGCTATCTTCCTCTTAATTATTAACCAATTTCTATAAATTTATGTATCTGCACATGGTTTTGGTTGACTGCTGATACCTGGACCACATGCTTTCTTGGCCTCTACATGGAGTCTTCCTTCTCGACTCACTCTCTTCCCAGAATTCTTCTAGTCTGGTAGCCCCATTTATACTTCCTCCCTGGGTACATACATCCTGCCTGTCTATTGGATGAAACAGCTTTATACATCAAACAATAAGAGAAACATATATTCATTCAAAGCTTACAGAGGGACATTCTCCATCAATTTAGCAAAACAATAATTAGTAGGTTTGTTCCTAGAGGCTATGGTTCCCCCCCCCCCAGCTAACAGAGTTTTAACCAAGCTTACCTGACATGGATTCACTCCCATGGAGAAGGCCTCAAAAATCCAATCAAGCTCTTATAGTTACTAAAATAAAAGCCATTTCTCTGTTGCACTCATGAGCACACTTTCTCGGCAAGTCAGTATTTTATCAAACTCTGGGAAACACCATGGTGTCTTTTCTCCCCTAATGGAATACATAGTGTTTTCCAGTACTATGAAAGTTCAGTAACAAATATGAAGTTTCCCAGTCATTATTTACATCCTGTAACTGAACTATGTGGTTTCCTCAGCAGTAGTGTCTTACTTAGTTACAGAATGCAAAGAAGTAGCCTATCTTTTTTGGAGAACTCTAGGGCTTTCCTAACCAGTAACTTTTTGAATATGTAGGCTAATTCTATTCCCTAGCTACAGTGAATAGAGCAACAATTAACATGGTTGTACAATTATCTCTGTAATAGGCTATGGAGTTCTTGGGATATATTTTCAAGAGTTACAAAGTGGGATCATATGATAATTTTATATCTATTTTTTGTAAGAAAGTTTCAGACTAATTATCACCAATTTATACTTCCAACAACAGTAGCTAAGAGATAACTTTCCTCAACAGTCTTAGGAACATTTGTTGTATATTCTTGATGGTGGCAATTCTGACTGAGGTGAGATATCATCATAAAATAATTTTTATTCAATTTTCTCAGTTGCTAAAGATATTAAACATGTTTATAAGTGTTTTCTAGATGTTCATATTCTTTTGAGAACTCATATTTTGAATTTCATAGCCCATTTTTCCTCTGAGATTGTTTGCTTTGGGGTATTCAGTGTTTTTAAGTTGCAGTAATATTTAAACAGAAGTATAGGTGGCCAACGCTGTCTCCCATTCTCTCCACTGCCTTTACACTCAATTAATTTTTTATTTCAGCTTACAAAAGATTTTTAATTTCATGAGAGCCCTCTCACCAATTGTCGATATTATTCCCTGCACTACAGGAGTCTTATTTAGAATATCGTTAATTTATGTTAAAATGTATGTATCCATTTGTAATTGAGTTTTTTGCTGAGTGAAATATAGCAATCACATTTTAATTTACTACATGGTGATAGTCAGCTTTTCCAGCATTATTTGTTATAGATGCTTTCTTCAGAGTATATTTTGCATCTTAAAGAAAACAAGTAGCTGGAAATGTGTGAACTTGCATATGGGTCCTGCATATGGACAGATATTTGTGTCTGCACCATGCAGGTTTTGATACTACAGGTCTGTACTATATCTTGAAATCAGGTACAGTTATACATCTCAGAGAATGATATTGGGGTTCAAGATGAAGATCAGAAAAGTAAAGCAGCCAACCACTACAGAGTTCTTAGTTCTACCAGACTGTGGTGATCCTTTCCTCAGCTTGACTGCAGCTGAATAGATATGCAGCCCTGAGTTCCTGTCTTATATTCCTTTCTAGTGCTGAGATTAAAGGTGTATACCACCACTGTCCAGCTTTTATTGCTACCTAGTGTGGCTGCTGGGATTAAAGGTGTTTTACAACACAGCCTGGCCCTTATGGCTATGGCTAGCTTTGGATTCTGATCTTCAGGCAAACTATTAGATCATAACCAAATATCGCTATAGGCTATCTTTGGTCTTTTATGCTTCCATGTAATTTTTATAGTATCTTTCTGTCTGTGGAAAATGACCATGGAATTTTATTGAGATTTCACTAAGTCTGTGATAGGAGATGTTATTCTGTAAATATGTTTCTCATACTGGTTAATAAATAAAGCACTGTTTGGCCAATGGAAAAGCAAGATAGGCGGGGCTAGGAGACAAGGAGGAAAGAGGAAGTAGGGAGGAGGGGTCAGCATGGAGAGCCTAGAGGAAGCAAGATGCCGGCCCGCCATGCTCAGATAAGATGACCACGGGGAAATACTTAGATAAGTAGAAATGGGTTAATAATTAAGACCGAGCTAGCTTATAAACAAGAATAGTAACTGGGCAACAGGATTGTATCAAATACAGAGTCTCTGAGTGTTATTTGGGGCTCACTTGGTGGCAGGACTGGGTAGCAGGCGGGGAGGAACAAAGAGTGGGACCAGACCAGCGGCAGAGAAAAACGTGCCCATAACAAATCTGTGGGTTGCTTTTGGTAGAATAGGCATTTTCACAAAATTAGTGTTCAGATTCATGATTATGAGAAGTCTTTCCACCTTTCATTATCTTTTTAGTGTCTTTAGTGTCATTAAGGAGGTCCTTTGTTTCCTTGCTCTGGTTACTTACAAGTATTTTATTTTATGTTTTAGTAGCTATTATGAATGGATTGTTTCTCTGATTTCTTTCTTAGTTTGTCTAAGGCCATGAGTCCCAAACTTTATTTTATTTATAAGTTAATTATCTAATATATTTCATTTAGTGAAGCATAGGTTATTAATATCTACCTGACAGAGAGATAGGGATAGTAATGGCATCTATAAAATAGCAATTATTTTAAGCACTACTAAGTTTCTTATTGTTTCCATTTCTAAGTGAGAATGGTAAATTTGAAGGAAATTATGTAATCTTTTAAATCATAACATTAGACTGTGGTTAACTTGTTTCAGGTAGTTTTGTTGATAGGGCCTCACTATTTGGGTCAGTATGGACTATTTCTCATTTTATTATTATTGTTTCATTTCATTTTATTATTATTAATAATAATAAATAAAAATATTTTTCATTTTATATACTAACCTCAGGTTCTTCTCCAGTTTTCCAACCCCCATTCCACCCTTCCCATACCCCATTCATTCCTCAAATAGTGTAAGGCTTTCCTTAGGGAGTCAACAATATCTGGCATATCAAGTTGAGGCAGGAAAAGCCCCTCCTTCTTTGTATCAAGGTTGCTCAAGGTATTCTTCATCATAGGGTATGGGTTTAAAAAGCCAGTTCATGCACTTGAGATAGGTCTTGGAGCCACTGTCAGCACCCCCTCCCCCCAAAAAATTCCCTAAACAAATCAAACCACATAACTATCACCCACATTCAGAGGTTCTAGTTTGGTCCCATTCAGATCCCCCCAGTTGTCAGTGCACTAATATTCTCAGTCCTCCTGTTTCTACTTCCTGACTGCACATAGCTATAATACTAACACCAGCAACATTTATCAAACATCACATCTGTTTGTCTTCATTCTCAGGTATTGTGCCATGGGAGATGAAAAAGAGCAAGAAGAGCAAGAGGGGGGGTGTGAGTCGCTCTGAGGAATTAGTTGTAAACTGAGGAAAGACATTTTCCACCTTTCCTCCTTGAATGAGAATGACACAGGATGCTGAATCCTTCTCCATTCTAAATTCCAGAGTCATGACCCAAATTATGGTAAATTTATAGTATGAATGAAAGGAAGCTTATTTTTGGATTAAAAGACAACCGTGAGGTTGTCATTGGAGAAGAATCAAATAACTTTCTTTGGCCAACCAAAACAGATAGGTTGTTTCCTTCTGTCTGTTTTTCTGTAGGTCTATATGTTTTTCTTTATTTTATTATAATTTTTCATCTGTAGTTTTTGGTGTGTAGGGGAAGTGTGATGAGTTTCCTTGATGGTTCCTGGAGTGTGGTAGATCTCCATAAAGACTAATTGCTTAGATAAGAACATTGATATAAGTAAAAACAAACAAACAAACAAACAAACACCCCACCCAAAAAAAAATAAAGACAGAATGTATCAGAGAATGTGAGAGATTGGAAAGGGAAGGATTTTATGTAGCAAAGATGTGACCTACAGATGTGATATCAAATGGCATTTTTTTCAGAACCTCTGCAGATCTTTTTGAAAACTTGCAACCAAGATAGTTTTTATATTTTTTCTAATTTTATAAAACAAGCAAATTTTAATACTGTATCTCCTGATTTTATAATTTTCAAATTTGCTTTGTGCTTTCTGTATATAGCAAAATATTTCAGCCTCATAAGCCTAGATTATTAAAAATGTTCTAAAGTTATAATTATTTACTTTTATTAAAGGTCCAAAGCATGTGATCTAACATTCCAAGTCAAATTCAATCTATTGCCTTGATGACTACTCACCATAGCGAGATAATTTAGGGTTTTCATCATTTCTATTCAAAGAATCAGGGAATGGGGTAGCTTTCAAAGCATTATTTATTACACACAGATATTTTTTTCAGACAACACATGTCTTATAATATCAATGTTAACCAATTTGTATATTTTACTTCCCAGATTACTGTCTATATTTAAATCATTTTTTTATTAATAAAACAAATTAAATCTCTTTACTTGGAGCTATCATTTATATTTGAAATTTGAGCCAAGTTCTACACTTCAACATATACAATGAAAGTAGCAAGACTACTGCTTGAAAGTGCTGTCTTTAAATTTTTTATCTCACTAAGTGCTTACAAAAGGGTAGATAGAATTATGAGGAAGTAACTTGAGAAGCTAAAATCATCTTTCTTAAAGGTATTTTAAAAACAGAAAAGAACTTTGGATTAGATCAAATTTTCTTCTGAATATTCCCTGCTTTTTAAAAAATGGATTTGGTGACTTGTGTTTACTTAGATAGTGTGGTAGGAAAACCACAGTTTAAAGTGATGCTTTGTCAGCAACGACACAGTTGTTTAAGGCTAAAATTAAACAAAGGAATTTAAGGCTCCTTTTCAAGTCAGGGTGGAGGAAACATTTGAAGAAGCTGAGATGTAATTATTTAAACACAAGCTTGCATTTAAAAGAGAGATGAGTCTATCATTTCACCAGTCTATGAGTCTATCATTTAGACACCTAATCTATGTGACAGAAGAATTGGTCTTCATCATTATTTACACCTATCCTTTCTATTCTTTATATGCATTAAAGAGTGTTGAAAATTACTGTTTGTAGCATTTCTAAAGGAGAAAGAAAAACAACTTCCACTCAGGTTAAGATTTATGTTTTCTGATGACAAGAAGAATTACACTTGTATATTTTAGAATATAAAGTGGCTTTTTTTGTCATGAAGTTTCCTTGCCACAGAGTTCAAATGACCACATAGGATTACTCATTGAAAATATATTGTATGCAAACACACGAACTGTGGATTGATTCCCACTTAATAACCAGACCACCAACTTTACAAGTACCATTAGCTGCAATACAATCTTGGACACTGTGCAAAACCATTATGATATCTTTCTGGTGTGCTTCAGACCACCTATGGAAGGCTCAGAAAGAGCACATATTGTTTCACACTTGCACTTCAAGCTGATGGAAAAAAGTTGGCATGCCGAAATGCTTTTAGAGTGAGAAACTCAGCTTTATATTAAATTCATGGATAAACAATGGAAATTTGAAAGCCATAATTTCAAAGTTTTATTTCTACAACTATTGGCATATGACAACATTTTATTAAGTCTAGCATACTATAAAATTGAACACATAAGAGATTTACATTGGGATAAGAGATCTTTGTGCAGACTGAGAAAAATTGCAGATGACATTCAGAATGCAGTAGTCTATCTTGCAAAGTATAAACTGAACAATAGATTTTTTTAATAGAACACCCCCAATCTAATTTCCACAGTAAAGCAGGACATTGACAAGAAAGTACTAAATGTAGAAATTTTGTTAGATAGCCAGTGGATACTTTGTTAGGTCTCATTCATGGCATGTGTAAATAGTTTTCCAGCATGAAAGGTATACTAAAAACATTTTTTTGCATTTTTCTATTATTGAAAGAATGTATTTTTCATACAATACTTTCTTATTTACAGTTTCCTCTCCTCCAAGATCCTCCTCACATCTCTTCCCATCTTAATCTACATCCTTTCTGTCTCTTGTCAGAAAACAGACATGTAAAGAATAATAAAACAAGATAAAATAAAACCAAATAAACTGAAATTGGAAAAAAAGTACAAACAAACAAACAAAAAGAGCCAAAGAAAAAGCAGAAGAAACCCATACAGACTCATAAAAACAAATCTTTGCATATAAGAATTCAATAAACACAAAGCCATATATGCCTGCAACTAATGAAGTTAGAAAATGAAAAGAAGGGGGGAAAAAAAGAAAAGGAATCCTGGCAAAACATTATGAGACAAAGAATCTCAAAAGATGCCAATTAGTTCTTTTTATTGTCCATCAACTACATGGGGCCTGCCCTTAAGGCAGGTTAATATATCCAGTGAGACTCTGTTAGAAAGAATTAATTTTTCATCTATGAAAAGTTGTTAATTGGAAATACCTTTTGGTAAGGGATTGGAGCTTGTGTTTCCTACTCCTCTCATCTGGGGTGGTATGTCATCTGGTACAGATCTATGCAGGCCCTGGGCATATTACCAGGGACACTGTGAGCTCACATATGTATTGATCCTGTTATGTTTAGAATGCCTTGTTTACTTGGTGTCCTCCTCCAACCGTTCTGCTTCTTCTTCCACAGAATTTCCTGAGTCAGGAGGAGATGGATTTGATAAAGGAGCCTACTTAGAACTGAATGTTATAAGTTCCAATTGTCTGAATAGTGCACACTTGTGTGTCTTTATATTAGTTCCAATATACTGCTGGAGGAGGCTCCTTTGATGCTGGCTAAACAAGACACTTACCTATGAGTGCAGAAGAATGTTGTTAGGATTCATTTTATGGCTACCCCTTTTTTCCAGCAGAATAGCATTTGTCTTTTCCCTAGGTCTCAGGCTGATATGTTCTCAAGTTCATGGCCACCAGTCATGTAGGTTTTACCTTTGGTAAGTCAGCATTATGTTAGTTTGTGGAGACCCAGCAATAACCTTAGCAATAGTCAGGAAACAACCTAGATCTCCCTCAAGAAAAGAATAGTTAAAATGTGGTACATTTACACAATGGAGTATTTCTCTGCTGTTAAATAATGACATCAGGAAATTTGAAGGCAAATGAATGGAACAATAGGAATTCATCCTGAAAGACATATATGGTATGTATTTACATAAGTGCAAATTAGCTTCTAAGTAAAGAATAATCATGATACAACCCAGAGAAGTTAAATAACAACAAGGGTTCAAGGAGGGAAGCATGAATCTCCCTGGGAAGGGGGAAGTAGGTATATTTTGCAGGTGGACTGGCAGTGGGTAGGGATAGGAATAGGAGGGATTAGGTGGTTTTGGAGGAAGGGAAGGAAGGAGAGAGTAAGGAGAGAAATGACTAGATTTGGAATGTGATGTGAAAACCTAGTTCAGCTGAAACTCCCTGGACCCTATGAGGATGACCCTAGCAAAGACTCCTAGTAATGGGAGAGAAAGAGCCTGAAGTGGCCATTTTCCTTAGACAGCCAAGGATTCTAGTAGTGAAATTAGAATACCAAATCTTTAGCCTCTAGCCAACTTATTTTTAACAAGTTTGTTACAACCATTCAAAGAAAAATAGAAACAGATTTCACAATAAATATTCTAAGGACAATTGATATTTATATACAAAAGAGTAAGGTTGAACCCTTCACAGCATACTATATGCAAAACTTAACTCAAACTTAAAAGAAAGCTTAGTGTAGGAGCATAAATTTTGAATACATAATTCCAAAAGTAAGTATGGAAACAAAAAAGAATATGGTGAACTTGATTAAAATTATTTTTTTTGCAAACAACAAAATACATTGAAAAGTGTACAAGATAAATAGAACTTTCATTTGTATATTTCTAGGAATAAGGTTAAGAATTGAGGAGGGTGGTGGTGGTGGGGGATGGGAGGGAGGGACAGAGGGAGAGAGAAAGGAAGAGAGAGGGAACTGAGATCTATATGTTAAGAAAGAAAAGTAAGTAAGTAAGTAAATAAATAAATAAATAAATAAAAATAAAAAGAATTGAGCTTAGTGGCAGAGAACCTTCCTAGTATATGTGAATCCCAGGTTTGATCTTTAGCTCTTCTGGATAAAGACAGATAAATAGAATGACAGACAAACAGAAAGACAGTCAGACAGACAGACACACAGACAGACAGACAGATAGACAGACAGAAGGTATCTGGTGGCTGACATGAAAATTTTCCATCATAAGAATTGGGCATTTGAATCATTGGACCTTAGATAGCAGTGCTGTTTGGCAAGGTTATGAGGATGTGCAGCTTGTGAGAGAATGTACATCTCTGAGGGTGGTCTTCAAGAGCTTAAAGTCTCATAACATTTCCAGGTCTCTCTCTATGCTTTGTGAGTCCTCAGCTTCTCCTGGTGCTGCCACTGCTATTTGCTGGTATGCTTCCCCCTCATTATGCACTGTTATCTCTATGGACTCGTAAGCCAAAATAAAGGTGTGTTTGGTCATGATGTTTTTCACAACAACTGACAGCAAACAAACATATACAATAGGGTGATGCTATGGAGAAACAGACTGTGATGTTTCTGGAGGAATATCAGACTTTGAAACCCTGGAGTAGAAAAGTGGTTACATGTTCTTAGAAGAGCTTAAAAGGCCATAAAGTAGGAGTGCAGACTACTAAGTAGTGCTAAGAGCAATGCAGACTGGAAGACCCTACCCAATACTCTTTATAGAAGAACATTATTAGGAGCATAACTAGAGGTCATTTATGGGAATCTGAGGCTCTAACTCCTCATCCCAAGACATAGCCCAAGACTAAATTATAAAGGAATGGAGTAAATCATTTGGTAGAAGAAATTTCAGAATAACCTAATTTCGAGTCTGTGATATGGTGGTCCCTGATAACATGTATGCAGGGCTATAGAAAAAAAGTGCAGGTGGGATTAAACAAACACAATTTAGAGCTTGGAAAGAAATAAATTGGAGAAGCCTAATGTTACACTGCTACCTGCACGTTTTCTCCAGCCAGTATGGTCCAGCAGACCTGCTACCACGCCAAAACCCAATAACACTCAGAGACTCTGTATTTCATACAATATTGTTGGCCACTTAATATTATTGTTTATGGGATAGCTCTGTCTTAATTATTAACCATTTCTATTTATCTAAGTATTTCCACTTGGTCATCTTATCTGAGCATGGCCTACATCATGGCCTACATGTTGACTCCTTCTACTTCTTCTTTCCTCCTCCTAGTCTCCTAGCCCCGCCTATCTTGCTTTCCTATTGGCCACACAACTCATTGCCTGGTCAGTCACCAGAAGTTATTTTGTAATATTTCATCTTCAGCCCATAGGCCATAGTGTGTCTCCAGACTCCTCAACAAAGCAGGAAACTTTAAACTGTCCACCTGTATTGGCAGTTTGTCAGTCATTTTTCTCGGTGTCCTGCAGAATGTCTGGCAGACTCTTCCATGAAGCAGTAACCCTGTAGTATTGTCCATCTTGTATCAGCAGTCACCTTTTTGTGGGTCCTGCATGTCCAGTTTCTACAACATAAAATCAAACAGTCCAGAAGAGCAGTACCTTGCCCAAATGGCCAGTCTTGCCATATTAGAAGCAAACTCCATAGTACGTTTCTTCAATGTCCATCTTCCTTTCTGATGCAGGTGGTGTTACCAGGAGCAGTTGTGCCTCACTGTCAAGAAAAACCCTAAACCATTTTAAATGCCATATTCTGTAGGTCTTTGAAAGGTTTGAAGAATATCTGTTCATCTCAAATACATCTCTACATATCTAGAAATCGTAACTAACAACTCCATGTTTTGACTATCATAGGTAACTCTTTAATCTGTACTAAATTATACATTACATTTTCCAATGAGCTATATAAACACAATACCTAAACAAGAAGAGAAAACTAAATATCACAAAATTGACCTTAAATTTGTATCAATAAATAAAAATCCATTCCAAAACAAAGTATTCATATCTATACCATAATTCCCTTTTTACCTTTAAAAAGGTTGCTTGTGGTCATTAACCATTTATAACAAACCCCATTTAAATGAAAACAAACATTTATAAACAATATTTGGGAATTTGGGCATCGTTCCCAAACTGCATCCTGTTGGTAGGGGACACAGAAATCTTGGATGTAGTCTGCAAGGCTTTGTCTCAACTGCTTTGAATGTTGTATCACCTGGGGTGCTGTTTCAGGGAGTCTGACTTGATCAAACCACATTAGTCTGGAAGGAATCCACAGCTTTACATTTTCTGTGGAAACAAAATTAGAAATCCTTTTCCCCAGTAACTTGTCCTTAGGCTTAAATTTTGGAGTCAAAGCATTTTTTTAAATATATAAATTGAATTAATCTAGCAGCATTTCTTTTATCAGTAGTTATTTTCTCAACAGTCAAACAATTTAAAATTGTTAAAGAACAGTGTACAATATCCAAAGATTCACCATGCTTTCCATCTTTACATGGTTTTTTTTTATTACTCTATTTCTTCTACTTCTGTTTTTACATATTTTGAGACAGGGTTTCTTTGTGTAATTTTCATCTGTCCTGGAATTCACTTTGCATACCAGGTTTACTTTGAAATCACAGAGATCAGTTTGTCTCTGCCTCCTGAGTGCTGGGATTAAAGGCTTGTGCCACCACACCCAGTTACTCTAATTCCTTTTTTCTTTTCTAAACCATTGTATCCTGTTCCTTTTTGTTTCCCAAGCCAACGTATATTTCAAAACACTGTAAACCTTTGGCAGTTTTTCTTAATGTGAATCTGTCTTTACTGTAAATCTTTCTCTTTTTCAGGCCACGAGTTTTTATCTGTTAATCAACAACATTGTTAAAATGAAAGCCACGTTTTTGTTTTTTTTGTTTTTTTCCAGTCTATCCAAGATGGTGGTGGCTATTTTACTGCCAGCAGTGAGAGCAGTGCTCACCGCCTTGGTCTGCGCTGCATCCAGCAGCATGCTGCCGGCTTGGATATATGATCACTGCCATTGCCAGCTCTTGTACACACCAATGAATTGTTAGCAGAGCTTTTTAAAATCAGTGAGGATTTTTGTCACTTATGCTTAGTCAGAAAACCTCCCTTAAAGGATCCACGCAATTCTTTCTTTGTCTCTAGCAAAACAGAATCCAACTGAGAAAAATGCTGCTACCAAGAAGTCTTACTTGTCTCTGTTATTTTGTTTCCAAAAACTATTTTAACTATTTTTTAAGTTTTTGTTAAGATTTAAGTGAAAGTTCTCAATTCCACTTCTGACACCATTATGTTAAGGGCAGGTTTCCCCCGCCACTGCCTCCACTGCCACCAGCCTCCTGGGCCCACTGCCACAGGAGCCCCAAATAACACTCAGAGACTCTGTATTTGATACAATCCTGTTGCCCAGTTACTATTATTGTTTATGGGCTAGCTCTGTCTTAATTATTAACCCATTTCTACTTATCTAAGTATTTCCACATGGTCATCTTATCTGAGCGTGGCGGGCTGGCGTCTTGCTTCCTCTAGGCTCTCCTTACTTTCTCTTTCCTCCTTGTCTCCTAGCCCGCCTATCTTGCTTTCACATTGGCCACAGTGCTTTATTAATTAACCAGTATAAGAAACATATTTATAGAATAACATCTCCCATCATTACATCTGGTTCAAGTTCTGGAAGGGAGACTACAATTCTTAAGAGATTACTGTCATTAAGAGGAGACCTGATCTACACTGGCTAAAAGGGAAATAAAGATGCCCCTAGTATGAAAACCAAACCACCTAAATTTTCAACTTGTGAAATGTAAGGTCCAAAAAATTATCTGTTCCTATACAACAATGATAAATAAAAATTTCTAATGTGGTTCACAAGCCACTGTAAGCCAGTAGTTTAATGTGGCAGCATCATCCATGTAGTCTTGGGTTTAGTGGCATGAAGGATACAAGAGTTGCTGAGGTCAAGCAGCATGTGGCAAGTGTGTACCTGTATAAATGTCGTGACAGGGAATGGACTCACAGAAGGCACTCTGTGAAACTGTGACAGCCAAACATTCACAACAGTACAGACCCCACAATAAAATAATGGCAAAGAAAATCCAAGAACACATTAAAAAAATCATCCACTATGACTAAGTAGGAATCATCCCAGACATGAAGGGTTGGTTCAATAAGTAAATATCCATAAATGTAATCCATTATATAACAAATAGAAAGGAAAAAACTTAGTCATCTCATTAGATGATGAAAAAGCCTTTGATAAAATTCAGCACACCTTCATGGTGAAGGTCTTGGCGAGATCAGGGATACGAGGAACATATCTAAACATAAGAAATGCAATGTACAGCAAGCTAACAGCCGCCATCAAATTAAATGGAAAGAAATTCGGATTGTTTCCATTATAATCAGAAAAAAGACAAGGCTATATACTCTCTCCATATCTATTCAATATAGTACTTGAAGTTCTATATAACAATAATACAACTAAGGAGATGAAGAATATACAAATTGGAAAGGAAGAAGTCAATTTATCACTGCAGATGATGTAATACTATATTTTAGTAATCCACAAAATTCTACCAGGAATTCCTACAGCTGATAACACCTACCGTGTGACAGGATGCAAGATTAAATTTTTAAAAATTGGGAATCTTCCTATATACAAATGATAAATAGGCCGAGAAAGATATCAAAGAAACAGCAACTTTTACAACAGCCACAAATAAAAAAAAATATCATGGGGAAACACAAACCAAATAAGAAACAAACAAAAAAAAACTGTATAGTAAGAATTTTAATCCTTTAAAGAAAGAAATTGAAGAGGATATCAGAAAATGGAAAGAGAGTTAATTATGTTCATAGATAGATAATTAACCTAGTAGAAATGGCTATCCTACCAAAAGTAATCTATAGATACAATGCAATCTCCATTAAAATACCATCACAATTCTACATCGATATTGAAAGAACAATATTCAATTTCATATGGAAAAACAAAAAACTCAATATAGCTAAAACAATCTTTTACAATCAAGAAACTTCTGGAGACATCACCTCCCCTGACTTTAAACTCTACTCTAGAATTATAGTTTTAAAAAAACAGCTTGGTTTTGGCATAAAAGCAGGCACATGGATCAATGAAATTGAACTAAGAACCCTGACATAAATCTAGACATATGTATACTTGATTTTTGACAAAGGATCCAAAATTATACAATGGAAAAAAGAAAACTTATTCAACAAATGGTGCTGGCATGAATAGATGTTGTCATGTAGAAGAATGCAATTTGTACATATTTATTGCCATGAACAAAACTGAATTTCAAGTGGATCAAAGATCCCAACATAAACCAGTTGCAAGAAACCTGGTAGAATCGAAAGTGGGGAGTATCCTTGAACACTTTGGAATAGGAGACTACTTCTTGAATATAAAACCAGTAGCAAAGACACTGAAAAGGACACTCTATTTAAGGAAAAGAACCCTCCAATGAGACAAAGCATTAGCCTACAGAATGGTAAAACATCTTCACCAACCCCACATCTGACAGAGGGCTGATTTTCAAAGTTATAAAATATTCAAGAAACTATACATCAAAATACCAAATAATCTGATTAAATAATGGAGTACAGCTCTAAACAGAGAATTTTCAACAGGAGAGTTTTAAATGGCAGAAATCCATTTAAGGGATTTTTAAACATTCTTAGTTATCAGAGAAATGCAACTCAAAACGACTCTGATCTACCTGTCAGAATGGCCAAGACCAAAAAATGCTGATGACAGCTTATACTGGAGAGTATTATATAGAGTAAGGAGAACACTCCTTTATTGATGGGAGCACAATCTTATACATCCATGTTGGATATCAATATGGCAATTTCTCTGAAAATTGGGAATCAACCTACCTCAATATCCAGCTAAAGCAATATTGGGCATATACCCAAAGGATGCTGAATCATACCACAATGACAAGTGCTCAACTATGTTCATAGCAGAGTTATTCATAATAGCCAGAACCTGGAAACAACCTAAATGCCACTACATCAAAGAATGGATAGAAAAAATATGGTGCATTTTTATAAGGAAGCATTACTCAGCTGTAAAAAGAAACAGTGACCTCATGAAATTATCAGGCAAATGGATGGACCTAGGGAAAAATCATTCTGAGTGAGGTAACCCAGTTACAAAAAGCAAACATGGTATTTACTCATTTATAAGTAGATATGAGGAGTAAAGTATAAGATATCAAACCTACAGTCCACAGCCACAGAGATACTAGATAAAAAGGATGACCCAAAGAGGGATGGATGGATTTCTCTGGAAAGGGAAAATAGAAACAATCTCCTGAGTAAACTGGGCATGAGGAGGGGGGATGGAGGGATGTGAAGTTGAGAGAGAAGCTTGGGTAGGCTGAGTTTAAGAGACAGGATGAAGGGGGAAATAAACAAAAGAGATGCCATGATGAGTGGGACAATTTGGGGTTTAGAAAGAAACCTAGTGATAGGGAAACCCCCAGGAATCCACAATAATAACACCAGCTAAGCCTTCTTGCAATAGCAGAGAGGATGCCTGAACTGGCCATTTACTACAGTCAGATTGGTGACTATACCAATGGTCATCAGATGTAGTCTATCCAGTAACTGATGGAAGCAGATACAGAGATCCACAGCCAACCACTGGGTTTAGCTCCACAAGTCCTCCTGCAAAAAGAGACAAGAATTACATGAGCCAGTGGAGTCATGACTGGGGAATCCACAGAGACAGATGACCTGAACTTATGGCAGATCATGAACACTGGACCACCATTTAGAGGCCCACCATGGCAACAATTTAGGCCCTCTGCAAGTGTGTGACAGTTGTGTAGTTTGGTCTCTTTGAAAGGCTCCCAGCAGTGAGATCAGGACCTAACACTGGTACTTAGCTTACTTTTAGAAACCTGTTCCCCATGCTATATTACCTTGCTCAGCTTTGATGCAAGGGTAAAAGCTCGGTTCCCTCCTCAACTTGGGGTACCACGCTTTGTTGAAACCCATGAGACGCCTGTACCTACCTGGGTGGAGACAGAAGAGGAAATAAAGAGGACTGATGGAAAGAGGGGTAGGGATGGGAGACGGGAGGAGTCTGTAGTCAGTATGTAAATTAAATGAAAAAAATTTATTTAAAAAATCATTTGTATTCTAAGCAATAGTGAAAAGGCTATCTTAAATGTCCTCCCCCATAATGAGGCTGATGGTTACCTTACCTTATATGCCATCCTAGAGCTTTATTTAGTAAATGATGGAAGCAGGAGCTAAGCACTGGGATGAATTCCTGGAATCCAGTTGTAGAGAGCAAGGAGGAATGAGAAAAGGAGTTCAAATCAGGCTGGGGAAACCCACAGAAACAGATGACCTGGACAAGGGGGAGCTCATGGCCCACAGGCTGACAGTTTGAAAACCAGCATAGGACAACTAAGCACCCTGAAAGTGTGTGTGTCAGTTATGAGGCCTGGGAAATCTATGAGGCCTGTGGTTGTCAACAGCATTTATCCCTACTGTACAAATGGACATTAGGAGTTCATTCCCCATAGAGGGTTACTTTCTCAGCCTAGATACACAAGGAGAGGACCTAGGCTCTGCCACCAAATGATATGACAGACTTTGATGATCCCCCATGGAAGTCCTTACCCTTTCTATGGAGCTGAAGAGATGGGATTGGGGTCTGTGGGGGGCATGCAAGAATGGAAAGAGAGGGAACTAGGACTGATGTATAAAATAAAATTGTTTCAAATTAAAATAAAAAATCATTTAAGAAAAAAACTTGGATGACTGTCCAGGCAGTCAGCTGTCTCTGTCATTTCTCACATTTTTTTTTTAAGTCACTTGCCTGAATTTTTTTTTTTAAGTCACTTGCACTTCCTGTTTGCTTGGGTAATATTATTTACTTCTCAGGTCTTTGATGGAGATGAAAACTAGTTTTGTAGTAATAATAAAAGATAAATTAGATATAAAATTTTAAACTCATTAAGATAGGATTGATAATTAAATATTTTCTCTAAATTTGTTAAGTACAAATAGACCACATATTGTAACTGTAATTCTTACATAATAAATTTTTTTGTTGTATGTAATTTTACTATGTTCAAGTTAAAGAGGGAAACTCTGAGGGATAATTCTTCTGTATGATGAGAATAAATATTATTGTCATTGGTTGATAATAAAGCTGATTTTTCTCATTAAAAAAAAGAATTACTGTTACCATTCTCAGTTCAAAGGTGGATCTCTAGTCTTTCTTCCTTGATAACAGTAGGAACAAATGTCAAACATTCTCATGAAAAAAATATTGTCTGAATATCTAGGAGCTCAACCATCTTCTGATTTCTCCCTATCTAACTCCCAGAGTATTGGAGCATTTCATCTTGAAAGTGGGTGAAATTCTCTAATTCCCCATTCAGTTTGTAGACACAAATTCTTTAAAAAATATTATTTTTCCAAGCATGATCATGCATGCTTTTAATGCCAGTATTCAGGAGGCAGATGCAGAAGGATCTCTGTCAGTTTTTGGCTTGCTTGGTCTATATAAGGATTTCTAGGCCATGATTAACACAGTGAGACCCTGTCTAAAAATAATGGTTTACATTGATTCATTTATTTTGATTTTGTTGTTGTTGTTGTTGTTGTGTTTATGTGTGGGATGGGTCTGCATGTGGATATTAGAGGTAAACTGGCACCATATATCTCTTTCCACTATGTGGGTTCAAAGAATGTTAACTAGGTTATCAGGCTTGAAGACAGAAAGCCCCCTAACCTTCTGTGCCATGCAGCAGGTCTCAGATATCAAACAGTCTAGCCACCATTGGAAATATTCTTATAAACTTTCTGAGACATGTTTTGTAGTTGTCTCTCAACCCAATCAAGGAGACAACCATGATGAACCCTCAAACCCTTGTCAGTACTGTATTATTCCAGCTTACAGTGTGAACAATAAGGTTTAAGGTTTTCTTTTTCCATTACAATGTGTGATTCCTTAGGAGGAGAAAAATAGGGATAAGGCAACCTATAGTGTTCTGTCTTTGGAAGTGATTTTACAATTTTAAACAGAGCAATGAAGGCAGTAACATAATAGTTGAGAGGCAGAATCAGGTTTGAGGACATAGTAACTTTTGTAGTATTCAGTAGTCACATGATGAGGTGGCTAGTTTACTCAGTGCAGTGGCTAATTTCTATAATCTCAGTATTTGTGAGTTAAGGGAGGAAATTTATTATGAGTTTGATAGAATCCTGGGCTATACATAGTGAGATTTTGTATATAAAAAAAGAACGAAAAAAAAAAATAAATAGGAAAGCTCACATACAACAGTAGCAACAACTATAACATAAACTCCAACAAATAATAATAATAATAGTAATAATAATAATAATAATAATAATAATAATAATAATAATAATAAACAGGAAGAAAAAGAAATACTTCAAAAATGTTCTTTCAGTTAAAGGCTAACCAGAAACATGCAAACACCAACGTTCTTATTCTTCCTGCAGTGAAATTTTCCCAGGTCAAAGACCAGATGTTAAATGAAAGTACCGATATTCACTTGGAAAGTGAACAAGCCACTGTGAAAGCTCTGTGAATCATTTCTCCAATTTTGGTAATCAAAACATTGTTCAGTAAGAGATAGTTGATAGTCAAGTAGCCTTTTAAATGATATTACTTAAATCAAGGAAACTGACTAAGAAAAATCTGTATTCCAACACTATTGAAGTGACAAATGGCATTATACACCTGCTCCATCTAAATTCACTCCTGAGACAAAGTGCTACCCATTCAGTATCTCCTTTCATTTCCGCCAAAATACTACAGCACAGGAAAAACAAAATTTTAACCTGAAATCTCAGTTTATAGTGATTGCATTTGGTAGGAATTGGGAAAAATATATTAAATATAAAAATAAGTCTTTCAATTAAGTTTTTCAAGTATAGAATCAAAAAAGTAAATTTTTCTTGCATCATTGATGACAACAGCATTCTCATGATACTTATGTACTCAAACTTATCACCTACTTTGTATTAAATGTGGAAATATCAAAAGCAATGTGTGAATCTTCATTTTCTCCACTTTTATTCAATATTGTACTGGATGGATTTCCATTGCAGTAGAGAAGTAAATAAATGGGATACAAATAGAAAAGGAATAAGATGACACACTGAATCCCCAGAGACCTGCTGGCAGCCTAAACCAGCTGCAGTCGTCAGAGCTTTGGCCCTGTACCCACTGGGAGAGATGAGCACTGCTTCCCCCACCATTGGAGACTGTTAAAGCAGGTTCTTCCTGCAGGCTGCAGCTGGTTCTGCCGCCATGGTCCCACAACCACGTGTGCCCCAAATAACACTCAGGAGACTCTATATTTGATTTAATCCTGTTGGCTAGTTACCATTATTGTTTATGGGCTAGTTCTGCCTTAATCATTAACCCATTTCTACTTATCTAAGTATTTCCACGTGGTCGTCTTATCGGGGAGCCGCTGCAGGTATCCTGCTTCTTCCCCGGGCTACATCTCGACTCCTCCTTCCCACTTTCTCTTTCCTTCTCCTGGTCTCCTAGCCCCGCCTATCTTGTATCCTATTGGACACAGGGCTTTATTAACCAGTATGAGAAACATATATACAGAATAACATCTCCCATCAGGAGACCCTTGGGGTACATGGTCCCATCCAGCCCTGCCCACTGAATCATCAGAGAATGCTGGCAGCCCAAACCAACCAACATCTACCACCATTGGAGCCTTGCCTTGCACACACCAGGAAAGAGACCTAAGGGCAACCCTGTACCCACCAGGAAAGCTGTAGCCATCGGAGCCTTGGCACACACCAGGTGAGGTGCCACCTGAAACTACTAGAAGAAGAGATTGGAAGATGACAGTAAAGGAACACATTCAACAATATAAAGAGTAATATGACACTTACAGCAGAGACTAAGGGTTCTATAGTTCTATACCAGCAAGACTTGAACATCCCAGTGCAGATGAATCAGAACAAAATGACCTTAAAAAACAACTTTATGAGGATGATAGAGGTGCTTAAGGAGAAAAACCTTTAAATAAATGAAATAAATGAAAACAAAAATTGGAAGAAATGAAGAAAAAGACAAAACAAAGAATGCAAGAAATAACAAATCTTTTAAAGTAATTAAGGAAAGCCAAGGGGGAAAAAAAACAATCAACCAGGTAAAGACAACATTTCAAACAGCTCAAGACCTTAAAACAGAATTAGAAGTAATAAAGAAAATACAAAACAAGGGAATGCTGGAAAGATAAAATCTGTATAAACAATCATGAACTACTGATGCAAAAATAGCCAATAGAATACAAGAGATGGAAGAGAGAATCTCAGGTGTTGAAGATACACTAGAGGAAATAGATTCACCAATCAAAGAAAATGTTAACTCCAACAAATCCTTAACACAAAATATCTAGGAAATATGGGACACCAACAAAAGACAAAACCTAAGAATAATAGGTACAGAAGAAGGAAAAGAAGCCCAGCTCAAAGATACAGGAAACATATTCAACAAAATCATAGAAGAAAACTTTTCCAACCTAGAGAAGGACATGCCTATGAAAGTAAAAGAAGCTTATCGAACATAAAATAGACTGGACCAAAACAAAAAGTTCCCTCACCACGTAATATTCAAAAGACCAATCATACAGAACAAAGAAAGAACATTAAGAGCTGCAAAGGAAAAAGGCCAAGCAACATATAAATACAGACCAATCAAAATTATACCTGAATTCTCAATGGAAATTCTGAAAGTGAGAAGGTCCTGAAGGTTCTACAAACACTTAGAGACCATAGGTGACAGACTACTATTCCTAGCAAAGCTTTCAATCACTATTGATGCAGAAAATAAGATATTCCATGACAAAACCAGAATTAAACAATAAATATCCACAAATCCATCCCTATAGAAAGTACTGGAAGGACAACGCCAACTTAAGGAAGTTACCTATGCTTACATATACATAGGCAACAGATATTCCCACATTACCAAACTTGAAAAGAAAAAAAAAAAGAGGGGGGATCACCACACAATACCATCACCATGAACAAATCCAAAACAAACAAAAATCAATAGTGTTCTGATGGGAGATGTTATTCTGTATATATGTTTCTCATACTTGTTAATAAAGCACAGTGGCCAATAGGAAACAAGATAGGCAGGGCTAGGAGTCCAGGAGGAGGAGAGAAGAAGTAGTGAGGGTCAAGATGTAGAGCATGAAGGAAGGAAGACGCCTGCCGCGGCTCCCTGATAAGACTACCACGTGGAAATACTTAGATAAGTAGAAATGGGTTAATAATTAAGACAGAGCTAGCCCATAAACAATAATGGTAACTGGCCAACAGGATTGTATCAAATACAGAGTCTCAAAATGTTATTTGGGGCTGGTGCGGCTGTGGGCCTAGACTGGCAGCAGGCAGGATGGAGCCGGCGGGAAGGAAAAGCCTGCCATAATATAATGGGATTGAGAACTTTCACTTAAAACTTAACAAAAGCTTATAAAATAGTTTTTAGAAACAAGGGAACAGAGACTAGCAAGACTTCTTAGTAGCAGCATTTTCTCGGTTGGATTTGTTTTGCTGTAGACAGAGAGTGTGCGGCTCCTTTAAGGGAGATTTTTCCAAAATTAACATAAGCGGCAAAAAACTGCCTTGCTTTTAAAGAGCTCTCCTAACAATTCATTGGTGTGTACGAGAGCTACAATGAAGTTTTACACTGTGTTTTAAAAAAACATACATTGGCTTGGGAGAGAAAAAGAAACAGGATACAATGGTTTAAAAAAGAAAAAAGAAAATAGAATGGATGGATATGATGGCACTCACCATTAATCCCAGCACTCAGGAGACAGAAGCAAGCAGATCTCTATGATTTCAAAATAAACCTGGTATACAAAGGAAATTCCAGGACAGATAAAAATTACACAGAGAAACCCTGTCTCAAAATATGTAAAAATAGAAGTAGAATAAATAGAATAATAAAAAAGCCACGTAAAGATGGAAAACACGGAGAAATTTTGGATATTATACACGATTCTGTTGTCTTTAAATTATTTAATTGCTGAGAAAATAACAACTACTAATAAAAGAAATGCTGCTGGTTTAACTCAATTTATATATTTTAAAAATCCTTTGACTCCAAAATTTAAGCCTAAGGACAAGTTACTGGGGAAAAGGATTTCTATTTTTGTTTCCACAGAAAATGAAAAGCTATGAATTCTTTCCAGACTTATGTGGTTTGATCAAGTAAGACCCCCTGAAGCAACGTCAATGGGACACTGCAACCTTACAGACCACTACAGCCAAGATTCCTGCATCTTCTTTGGATCCCCATGACAGCACCCCCTACCAGCATGAAGCAGTTTGGAAAGAACATTGCCCAAATTTCCAAATATTGTTTATAAATGTTTGTTTTCATTTAAATGGGCTTGGTTATAACTGGTTAATGACACAAGCAATCTTTTTAAAGGTAAAAAGGGAATTATGGTATAGATATGAATACTTTGCTTTGGAATGAATTTTCTTTTATTGATACAATTTAAGGTCAATTTTTTGTAATATGTATATTTCTCCTCTTGTTTAGGTATTGTGTTTGTATAGCTCATTGAAAAATGTAATGCATAATTTAGTACAGATTAGAAAATTACCTATGATAGTCAAAACTTGGAGTTAAGTTAGTTAGGATTTCTAGATATGCAGAGATGTATATGAGATAAATAGGCATTCTTCAAAACTTTCAAAGACCTACAGAATATGGCATGTAAGATGGTTCAGGTTTTTTTATTGACAATGAGGCACAACTGCTCCTGGTAACACCACCTGCATCAAAAAGGAAGATGGACATTGAAGAAACTCGTTATGAAGTTTGCTTCTAATATGGCATGGCTAGCCATTTGAGCAAGGTACTTCTCTTGTCTAGACCGTTTGACTTTATGTTATAGAAACTGGACATGCAGGACCCACAAAAAGGTGACTGCTGATTCAAGATGGACATTGCTACAGGATTCCTGCTTCATGGAAGAGGCTGACAGACAGCCAGACAGTCTACAGGACACAGAGAAAAATGACTGACAAACTGTCAATACAGGTGGACAATTTAAAATTTCCTGCTTTGCTGAGGAGTCTGGAGACACACTATGGCCTATGGGCTGAAGATGGAACATTACAGAAGAACTTCAGGTGACTGACGAGGCAATGCGTTGTCTCTGTCATTTCTAGAGTTTATATATTTTACTTCTGTGGTCTTTGCAAGAGTTGAAGACCGATAGTTATGGTTATAGTTTTCCTTAGTTTGGATTAAAGATAAGTTACATATAGGACTTTAGACTCACAAAGATAGGGTTGATGATATTTTCTTTAACTTTTACAAAATTTTAATGGACTAAATATTGTTAACTGTGATTCTTATTTGATAACTGTTGTATGATATATTTTGCTATGTCAAGGTTAAAACCCTTTTATTTTAGACAGAAAAGAGGAGATGATGGGAGATGTTATTCTGTATATCTGTTTCTCATACTGGTTAATAAATTAAGCCTGTGGCCAATAGGAAACAAGATAGGTGGGGCTAAGAGACCAGGAGGAGGAAAGAGGAAGTAGTAGGGAGGAGTCAAGATGGAGACCTGGGAGAAAGAAGATGCTGGCGGCGGCTCCTAGATAATATGAGCCAGCCGGAAGGAAAAGCCTGCCCTAACAGTGTTCTTAACTAACCAATAAAAAGACACAGGCTAAGGGAATGGATATGAAGACAGAATCCATCCTTCTGCTGCATACAAGAAACAGAACTCAACATCAAAGACAGATATGCCTCAGAATAAATAAAGGGTTTGGAAAATTTTTCCATCAAATAGACCCAAGAAACATGCTGGTATAGTTATCCTAATATCTAAAAATTAGACTTCAAACTAAAATAATCAAAAGAGAAGAAGGTCATTTCATATTCATCACAGGAAAAAATCTATCAGGATGAAGTCTCAATTTTGAACTCCTATGCCTCAGATAAAATGGTACCCAAATTAGTAAAAGAAACATTATTAAAACTCAAATCACACATAAATCCTCACATACTTATAGTGAGAGGCTTCAACACTCCACTCTCACAACTGAACAGAACCACCATTTAGAAACTTAATGAAAAAAAAAAAAAAACAAAGGAACTCACAGAAGTTATGACCCGATTAGATTTAATAGACATTTATAGAACATTCTATCCAAACACAAAATAATACACCTTCTTCTAAGCCCCACATGGAACATTCTCTAAAATCAACCACATGCTCAGCAACAAAGCAAACCTCAAAAGAAACAAAATACTGGAATAACCCTGTGTATCTTATCAGATCATCAAGATTTAAAGTTAGAATTCAACAACAGCTCAAATAGTAGAAAGCCTACAAACTCATGGAAACTGAACAATGCTCAATTTCATCACCCCTGTGTATAAGAAGAAATAAAGAAATAAATTAACGACTTCCTAGAATATAATGAAAATGAAGTCACAACATACCCAAACTTATGGGACAATTTGAAAGCAGTGCTAAGAGGAAAGTTCATAGAACTACTAAGTACCCACATAAAGTAACTGGAGGATAGTCACACTAGAGACCTAACAGCACACCAGAAAGCTCTAGGACAAAAGGAAGCAAACTCACCCAAGAGGAGTAGATGCCAGGAAACAATCAAATTGAGGGCTGAAATGAATAAAGTAAAATAAACAAAACAATACAAAGAATCAATGAAACAAAGAGTTGGTTCTTTGAAAAAATATCAACAAGACAGACAAATCTTTATCCAAACTAACCAAAAGGCAGAGAAAAAATATGCAAATTAACAAAATCAGAAATGAAAAGGAGGAGGTAAAAACAGACACTGAGGAAATCCAGGGAATAATCAGGTCATGCTTTGAGAAGTTATGCTCCACAAAACTGGAAAATTTAAAGGAAATTGGCAATTTTCTGGAATGGTATCACCAAAATTAAATCAAGAATAGATAAGAAATTTCAATATAACTATAACTCCTAATGAAATAGAAGCAGTCATCAAAAGTCTCCCAACCAAAAAAACAAAAACCAAAAAGCTCAGGGCCAGATGATTTCAGTGCAGTATTCCACCAGAAATTCAAAGAAGAGCTAAAACCAATACTCCTCAAACTCTTCCACACAGTGGAAGCAGATGGGTCATTACAAAACTCTTTTTATGAGGCTACAGTGGCCTTGGTACCCAAACCACACAAAGACACAACTAAGAAAGAGAACTATAGACCAATATCTCTCATAAACATAAAGACTGGCAAATCAAATTCAGGAACACATCAGAAAAATCATCCACCATGATTAAGTAGGCTTCATCCCAGAGATGCAGGGATGGCTCAACATATAAAAATCTGTCAATGTAATCCACCATATAAACAAACTGAAATAGAAAGACCACATGTTCATCCCTCTAGATGCTGAAAAGACCTTCAACAAAATCCAACACCCCTTCACGATAAAGGTCTTGGAGAGATCAGGGATAACAGTAGTATACCAGAGCATGCTAAAGGCATTATACAGCAAGCCAACAGCAAACATAAAACTAAATGGAGAGAAACCCCATATGATTCCTCTAAAATCAGAACAAGACAAAGCTGTTCACTCTCTCTATATCTCTTCAATATTTTACTTGAAGTTCTAGCTAGAGCAATAAGACAACATAAGGAGATAAAGGTGATACAAGTTGGAAAACAAGAAGTCAAACTTTTACTATTTGCAAATGATATGATATTATGTACAAGTGACCCAAAAAATTCTATCAGGGAACTCCTACAGCTGATAAACACCTTCAGTAAAGTGGAAAGATACAAGATTAACTAAAAAAAAAAATCAGCAGCCTATATATAGACAATAAATGGGCTGAGAAAGAAATATATATAAGAAAATAGGCAGTGTTATGCAATAAAATACAAAAATCAAGTTTATAATCACTGTTTATGCTAAGTCTTAGATTAAGATGGATTTGATTCTGTAGGTGGGCATTTAGGCATAACCAAGCATTTTGTGAAATAGCATACCACATATTTGACTGGAGGTATTACATGTCAGAGACAGTGATCTCAGAGAGCACAAGTTTTGCAATCACATTTACTAATTCATTACCTTCCAAGAATTAGTTTCATCACATCTTAAGTAATTCTCTATTGTTTTTCTCAGATACTGGGATAGACGTTGCAACTGCTTTAAATAGCTCACTCACTGAGTTACAGAAAAAAGTATTTAAATAAGTTTCTCAAAGCACCACTGTAGTCATTTTGCTGACTTGCTTTTTCACAGGCTATAACTGGGCCACCTCCAAATTCCCTTTGTTGTGGAAAGCTTTGGGCTATGTTTTGTTAACCTTTTACCTACTTTTACTATATTTCTTTTTATAGTAGAATTTATATTTTATAATGTGACAACTTTTCACTATTTTTAAAATCATTTATTGAAATTTGAAAGATTAAACAGTTATATAAAAATTGTTTAATAGAAATATTGAGCAAATAATTAAGTTTATTTGGAAAAAGATGCTTGATTGGGAATTAATTTTATAAGTGACCAATTAATGAGGTAAGGTTTTAATGCTGTGGTAAATGTTGGCCCCCAATATCAGTAATACTGTTAAACATATTAAGATAAATCTTAAAATTGCTTTTGCTAATATGTTTGAAATTCCTTCCAAAATTTAATTATTATTTACAAAATTCTACCATATGGGTAGAAGTTGTTGTCATCAAGTATTTTGCAAAAATGAAAGAAGACTAAAGTTTCTATAGTGTTTCATCAGTAGCAGAATTTGAAAGTATCATCTCTAGAATTTGAGATTTAATTTACCAATTCAAGGTTTCCTACTTGAAAATCCAATGACAGCTGTATAACATAGAGTGCATTCTTGATTGATACTTGTGCTGAAAATGATATTTAAAGCATATCTTAACAAAGCCAGTGTACAATCAGGTGGGAAATTTATCTTTATTTTTGTATCTTTCCTTCCTCTATCCTTTGATTTTTTTTTCCTCCCTCTTTCTTCTCTTCCTTTCCCTTCCTTCATTTCATTGTTCTTGTTGTTTTTCTGGGTCTTAAAGATAGAACTCATGGCAACTTTGCCCCAAGCTAAGCAGCCACACTAGTACTAACTTAAATATCTAGGCCCAACCTGCTAAATTTTGAGACATGGTTTTCTTTGAGATGTTAAGCAAATGCCATCCAGTCTTGAAAAGTTGATGCTGTCCTTTTTAGAAAGGCCTAGTATTTTGCTACACTGGAAGACGATTGTCTCTTTATCTCAGTTCCAATATGTGATAAACATATAAAACCATAAACCCAAAATCTGCTCTCACTGGATTCTCTCATCCACAAAATGTTCACACTGACGTGCCCATTTCGGCCTTCTTGTCACTCAATGTTCTTTCCCCTACTGCTCTCTTTATTCTCATTTGATTCTTCCTCTTTTCTAAAATATAATATTGTTTTCTCACTTATTTGGCCATGAGCAATCTACCCTTTACAGACTTGTTCCAGACAAACCTTTTTTGTGGTTTTATCCTCTATCTTTCTCAGCAAATAATGAAGTCTTTTGAGTTTTCCTGGGTGTTTTCATTATATAAAGGTGAACACTAGGGGCTAGGGAGATGGCTCAGTCAGTAGGCAGCTTATTTTGGAAGCAGGAGAATCTGTGAAAGAATTCCTGATTCTCATGTTTAAAACAAAAACAACACATCATGAACAACAAAGAGCAACAAACAAACAAACAGAAACAAATCGCTGCTCCTGATGTCATGAGCTGGTAAACAACCCACTACTGTGGGCACAAAAGCAGGCTTTCTGGAGTTTACTGACCATCCAGTCTAGCCAAAACATGAGCTTCAGTTTCATAGAAAAAGATTATAATAACAAAGAAAAAGAAAAACGAAAAATAAGGTGAAGATAAATACAGGAAGATACACAAAGCTGATGTTTTGTCTCTGCATTGCATACACATACTGTATGGTTGCAAGCTTACACAGGAACCTCCATGTACACATACACACACAAACACAAACTCAAAATAAAGACTGACAGTATAGGTATATGCATTAACCTACAAGAATGTATACACAAAATGAGATTTTTTGGTGACTGAAGAAAAGGAAGAGGAAAAATGTAGTATTGATAGCCTAAGAAATACCTGTAGTATGAAACAACTCAATAAATGTCAGGAATTATGGTAGAGAAGGACACAATTTGTGAGAACCAGGTATAGGCTATTCCTTAGCCTATTATTCGAAACTTGCCTTGCTTGATTTTATGTTTGACGCATGGAAATTGGTCATTGATGCAAATTTCTTTCCCCTACGTTAAGGCAAGGCTGTAACCAACCAGTGAAGAGAGACACTGGGAATAAGCCAAATGAACAGGGCAAGTGATCTCACAGATTTCAAGACACACACAGGATCATGAATCACATGCCTCTTTTCTCTGGCAGGAATAGTGATTGTGCCACATACTCTGCAGAAGTTGGTTTCTTCTGCACAGGACCCCAGAGGAATATAAAGTCAATGAAGCAAGAAATAACCATTAAATGAAACAGAACATACTGTATATGGTTTGACTGTTGCTTGCCCCAGTCTCAGTTGCCATTTAAAGTTGCCCCAAAACTGAGTCAGCAGATGCTCTCACTTTTCATTATCATTGTCAATAACATGTGACATTCTTGTTTGGACAAGATGTCCTGTTTCTATACCTGACATTGGTTTCATTGCTCATCAACTTCTCCCACTTTATGTTGAAAATGTACGTATTTTCCTATTCTTTCTTCTTCTCTGATTTTCTTGATATACCAGTGTTCAATCTCATTGCTGTAAGTAGTACTGCTCTATATTGCAGTAAGAACACATTCTTCCTCATGCCTTTTCACTAGTCTGCTTTAGTTGCTCCATGTGCTTATTAGTCACTTCCCTTCTATCACCCTGCTTTTATTTCCAACTCCATTTGTCTATAACAAAAATTAATGTATACCTCAATAAAAATGTCAAGACACAAACATGAAATGTACAAAATAAAAATGACAAGCGACTAATAAGGCTAAAACATTCAAAATTACTAGTTATCAAAGAAATTCAAATCAAAACAAAAGGGCATACCATTTAAATCTATCAACTTGTCAAAAAACTATTCTTAAAAGAAAATTATATTAAAAAGTATTGGTGGGAATGCATTGAGCTGGTCACTCTTTGATGCTGTTTATAGGAGAGTAAAATTAGCCAAGGTTTCTGAACAGAAATCTACTGTATGCAACAAAACAATGCAGTAATTACTATGTGATTCCACATAGCTATGCGGAAGTATAGTGAGAAGTATACCACAGCATTATATAAGTAAAAATTGAAAATATAATTTTATAGAAAAACAAAAGGGAAATGAGGGATTGACTAAAAATAATGCTGGAGGAATATAGCTGATTGATACCGAGCTTACAGGCTTGGAATGTATCTCAATGGATAATGAACATAGTGCCAAGTAGAGTACTTGACAAAGCCTTGCGCTTGACCCCAACACTGCAGAAAATAAATAAAAATAACACATTCACACAATAAAATGCAGGAGAATTGTTATGTGGAAGGATATTCTTATTTAATTTATTGTTGATTTAAGTTCCTGTTAAGTTCATATTAAGTGAAAATAAAAGGGTGATGCAACAGACTATCATACCATATTCATGAAACTGGGATATTTACTCTATAGTACAAATATGCATACACATGAGACATATGAAGAGAAGAAGGGAGAAAAGACAAGCAAAAGAGAGGTAAGGAGGAAAGGGGGAGTGGGAGAGAGAGAGAGCACACAAAAACACCCTACCATGAAAAATGGTTTTGTTTTGCTTATTTTTCTATTGTATTTTATTCAGTTTTTACATTTTTTTTTACCATGAGTACATGCTTGATTTTTAGTAACATGTTTTTTATTGAAATATTATTTCAAAGTATAATGATTAATTTTGAACATTATCACTGACAATCTCATCCAGCTCATTCAAACCTACAGGCTTTTAATTTTTCTTCTGTTGATGCTAGAGAGGTGAGGTGGTGGGTTAAGATCAAAGGCTGCTCTTTCAGAGCCTGAGTTTGCTTCCCAGAAGCCATGCTGGGAGGCTCACAATCTCCTGTAACTTGAGCTCCTGAGGATCTGACACCCTTGTCTGGACTCCATGGAAACATGCACTCTGCATAACTTACCTAAACATTAACTTTCTTTAACTTATTCCTATTTTGCCTCCCACTGAAAAAAAGTGTCTTTATTAAGTAATGATTTTGCAATTAAGTTTCATGCTTACCTATTGCCAATTAAGAGAAAGCTCACCATGGATTCTTTCTTCTTGCTTCTTGCACAGTATGGATATAGATAGTTTCTAGAAATGTACAAACTTTTAGAGTTACAGTTTGTTCTGTAGTGAACATGTGCTATATTTTTCTAAGAAGCAACTAAACTAATCAAAGCAGAGTCCCACATTTCCTAGAAGATCCAGGTCAGAATCTACAGTTTAACATTAAAGTTTTTCTATAAGTGAATATCCCATCTCCTACTGACAGGGACAGTGTTCAACACTCATGTTTACAATTGCTTATATAGTGGTCATATCATGTCCACATTTGGGTAAAAAAAAAAACATTTTGCAATTACTGATAAAGACACCAGTGGTGTTACTCATTGAGAAGAGTGGCTATTGGTTCCCAACAAAATCACCAGAGCTGCTGCCGGTAGTCTATCCACTAGTGGAGGAGACTCCATTTGAATCTTACAGGCACCACATATCAGTGGACAGATTTCCTTCCTCCATCATTCCTCTGCTCTTCCTTTCCTTGGTGTTTTCTTTTTATGTAAGTCAACACAATATCATTCTATTTCCTGTACTCAGAACTGTTTAATTGTCCAGGACAAAGAGTATGTGCTAGGATTGAAATTCAAGCTTAAGTAGGCTTTTCTACAGTGTGTGCTCTGTTTAATGTTTCAGAACACTCATATTAGACAGACACTTAACAGGTCAAATATGTGCTGATTTACCTTCACTAATTTTTACAGAGTTCACTTTTCCTACAACAGCATCTTTTTTCTGCATTCTTTGATTATCATCATGTCTTTCTAGTAGCTACTTCATGCTTATGCTCACTAAAGTTTTCACTAATCTCTTTAACCACTGAGACTTTCCTCATGATGTTTGTTTGTTTGTTTATTTATTTATTTATTTATTTTGCTGGCTCTTGTGGCCAAGGACTCAAAGCTCAGAATTTGTCTCCAGCTTGAAGCACACACTTGGTTTCCAATGACTTTATGAGACAAAATTTAACCCTTGAACCTCATGTTTGGGCTCAGTGGTTAAGGGTACTTGTGGTTCTTGTAGAGTCCTATTCATAGCAGCACCTAAATACTGGCTCATAACACCTACCTGTTAGCAACAAGTCCAGGGGATCCTATGCCTTCTTCTGACCTCAGTAGACACAAGAGATGCACCACATGATATGCAAATTATCACACAAGCAAAACAATTAGACCCACAAAATAATAAAAATGAAAATGTAACATTCTAGAAAAATTGGAAGAACAAGCTTTGGTCCCAACACTTGAGATATAGAAGCAGATGGATCTCTGTGAGTGAAAGGCCAGCCTCGTCTATATATCAAGTTCCAGCCAAACTGAGATCGAATAGTAAGAATTTGCCTGGAAAACAATAATAGATGGAGAACTATGTTAAGAACACTGGCTGTGTTTTTACAGGAGCCAAGTTGGATTTCCAGCATCTACATGGTGCCTCAAAAGCATCCTTCACCCTAGTTCCAAGAGAGGCCATTTTCTGACCTCTGCAGGCATCAGACACATACCTGGTGCAATGTGCACATGCAAACAAAACACTCATACACAGAAAGAAAGAAATCTTAAAAATATTTAAATAAGTATTAAAAATAGTAACTTAAAGAAACTTCACATGAAAAGCATTTTCAATTTGTCCCAAATTAACTCACCCCCTTTTTAAAACTTTTGCATCATTTGATTTCTTTTTCTTGTCAAGTGTCACCGTCCCTCTCCAGTCACATATATCACCTCTTACTCCAGTAAGGTGAAAATTTGGTAGTCAATTGACACAATGCCTTCAATAACTTTATTTTCTTCTGGGTAACATTAAATTTTTGTAAAGTCTGACTGTGATTTTTATTGTCTTGTAATTTTTTCTTATCTGCTTTCATGAGTGATATAAAAAAAATGGTTTTCAGCAGTGAAGATACTTCTGAAATTGGCTAACCTTCCTTCATATGACTGGATTGAGTAATCTACCTTGTCATTTTATGTATTAGTATTTATTATAAAATAAGGAGATAATGGTGAACAAAATAAATCTGAATTCCACTGAAAATATATTGATTTGTCATGTAAAGAATTGCATTAGTGATTTCTTAAACCAATTAACAGGTACTAAAACTAAAAAAAAAATAAATGCCCTTTGTGGATCTTTTGAATATATCCTGAACTTGAAGACTATGTTGGCTGTTGGTTTGGCTCAGGATTCTACTTAGAATCACATTGAGGAAAGCACAGCATCACAAGCTCCCACAAGACAGAGGCACACATACGGCTGGAATCACACATTTTAGAGAAAACAGATTAGGAGTGATAACATACCCTTTCTGCTTATAGGTCATGTCAGGCATCTAGGATTTGTTTTAAAAACATTTATATTAAAAAATAATACCTTGCATACTGTTTTTACATTAAATTAAAATAGTTAGCCATCATCTTTTTAATTTAAAGAATGATAAGTTTTCCTGTTTTCTTTGGTAATTTCTCAGAGGTTGGTGTGTTGGTATTTCAAGATTATTCTGTACATAGGGGTTAGATGTAGAAAATCTTTAGAACAACATTCTCACATGTTAGGACTTTTTCACTCTGCAGAGAAAGGCATTCGTTTATATGATACAGTGATGCCTCTACAGGAAACCCAGATCCCTGTTTATTACATTGCAACCATTTTAAAGTGTGTGAGTAAATCATAATTAAACAGGAAGAAGTAGAATACACTTAAGTGATTTTCTTATACCTGGATCTGGTTTGTGTTTTTGTTTTTTTATTTTCAGTGAGGGCTTTCATTAAGTGTCACTAAAGGTTTGCTTGCTCAGTTGATGCAGAGGTAACAGTTTATTCCCTCTTGTCATTGCAAAGAAAGAGTGAGAAGAACATGTCCTTCAATCTGTTTGTGGTAGAGAAATTTTAAGAGTATAAACATTGAATTCCTCTCCTTACTTGAAGAAGGAAGGTCATTAACAGGGCACTTGAGCAGATTGGAATTACAGTCAATTGAGACGCTGAACATCCTCAATGGCCTAATGCAACAATGAAGTGCTTCTTAAATTCCAAAACTTTTACTGAGCCAAATTACCATGTATTTCCATTGCCGTTGGTAATGGTGTTTTATATAGTTCCCTGTAAGGAAGCAATACAGATTTAAATCACCATGTTTATGTTTTTTTTTTTTTTTACTTCATAACATTCATCATTGCGTAAACATAAAATTTAATTTTCAGTTAATCATGCATGCGTTCATATTAAAATTAACAAGGAATTGTGTGGTTAATAATTACCAGAAGTGTGGCTAAAACCACTGAAATTTGCTTTGGTATTGTGTACTAATTTGCACTATTACATATATGTTCAAAAGTTGTGCTTTTAGATATCAGACGAACAAACATAAGATCTCTGTTTCCCTCCCCCCTTCCAATCTATTGTGATCAGATTTATATTAAACCACACAATGTTCAGGATATCCAATGTATCAGTATAATGTTATAACCATAGCAGAGACAAAGAAGTAGTAATAATACCTTTATTTCCATCTGATATTGTCTTTTGCCAAAAGTGGAATTGAGGTCAGTTGATTATCATTGCTTTCTACATTTGATAGCAAGTGGCTATCACTAGGTGTAGTTCCCAAGCTCTCACAGTTTCTGAAGTCATCTTTTCATTTAAATTTACAAATGTTAATTACTAATAATTAGGTATAGACAACATTTGGAGTAATGATAAGAACACATGCTCTGTGAAGAGCTCTGAAATAATAAGAAACAAAGAATTAGGGAAGAAGCTGTGAAAGGATATTTAGTTCCATAAAACAAATTGAAAAGCTGGAAAGACATGTTGATAATTAGTTCAGTGCTGTGAAGTGCTTGAAAGGCTAGACTTCCAGAGGTAGAAACTGTGAAGCAGGAAATAGGATGCCAGTGATAGAGGTGTAGACATCTTTCTGAGATCTGATTTAAAGAGGAAATAGGAAATGAAGTGGCAATTAAGTAATCAGATGCTGTCAAGATTATATTTTTTTCAAGAAGACAGTCTAGGGCAAGGTCAAAGGTAAATACACAGTTGAACAAAATAAAAATTAGATTTTTTTCTCTGTATAAGTACCTCGGAAAAGTCTCATGTACAGTTTATTTTGAGGCAGCAAGGTATATTTTGTAAACATAAATTCTAGAAAATAATATGTTTTTGAATCACTTGTGAATAGCTTGCATGGCTACAGAACAGTACTGAGAAAACAACACCTTTTTTTTTATCATGGTTTGGTACAATATCTGCTGAATAATAATACTCATTTTTGGAAATGGCTAAATATATGCATACTGAGCAGACTATACAAAGCCACTATATACTAGTAAGCAAGTAATAAATACTCAAAAGTCCATAAGTATACACTCATAAAATACACAGCTGTCACCTTTGTGAACTAAATAATTCACCTTCTCACTCATGGCTTTGTAACCTATATCTGCAACATCTTAAATAGATCTTGTTAAAAATTGAGTTTGATAGAAAAAAGTATTTACCTTTTAAAAGTAGACATTGTTGAATTAGTAGTTAGCCATTCTCAGAAAAATACATGGCACCACATGCTCTTGGTGTGTCATCTTCTTTTAAACCACTTAATTATCCAGATTAATTCATCATGAAGTAAAGAACTAAACAACAAAAGACCATTACTTTTAATATATACATTTCTGGTCAGTGTAATTTCTTTAAAAAATATTTCTACTAATAAGTCTAGCTAGTTCCATGTAGTAGGCACACACACACACACACACACACACACACACACTGGTGGTAGGTAATTTTCAACAGAGCAAAGGCTATCACTGTGGTTATCTACCTCTCAAGCACTTATGTTTTCATGGATGATTAAGGCATTTATATCCCAGGATATTTTTTTAAACAATACCTGGGAAACTCATTTTAATATTTCATTCTAGAATTTGTGAATAATTCTCATTACACATATTTCATGGTAGAAGTCAAAAGATCAAGCTGCTTCTTACATTTAAAGAATCCCCTTTATTACTACTGTAGACAACTTAACATTTCTTAGTGCTCTCTCTGGGGGTAAAATAATTGTACTCATTTAATTATAATATCTGGCACTGTAAAAGATGGCATGAAAAGAATAAAAAGTTGTAAAAATGTCCAATGACCTCTTTACCACTCTACTGTTTTGTTTCATTATGAGCTCAGGTTGGACAATGGGCTATTGTTTTGGATTGTTGCTTGATAATACTCAGCTTATCATGGTGTAGGTATAGCAGCCTCTTGAGATCATTACAGCACATCTCCCAAACTGTCTTTATGTGAGTCTTCTCTCCATCTTTGCTAGTCCATAGTAGCTTAGATAATTGAACCCACACATAAGAATGTAAGAGAGTGTTCATTGCATGAAAAAAAAATTTTTGATTTAATAGGACAACACTATTTCCCTACAATCAAAGGCTACCATTGCCAAAGGGAGGAAAGACAGACTGTAAGAAATGACTTATATACTTGTTCACTCCTATTCATTTCTTGAGCACTTCTAACTCCCTGCCTCTTCCAAGTCTCCTTCATTTTCTTCTAGTTTCCATTTCTCAATGCAATTCTCTCTCACCGGAACTATTTGCCGTTTATTGCCATGTCTTCTGTATATTGTTATCCCTTTGCTCTTTTCCTGTCAACACCAACTGTTTCATCTCTAGTCTCTACTTTATCATTCCTTCACCTTCACCTCACACTCCTCTGCTGAGGTTACTCAGAAGCAAACTCAACGTACACTTCAATCTCTATTAGTCAGCTCTTTTGTGAATCCAAATGACTATTTCTTTTATTACAGTTTTTCTGTTCCTTCATTATACTCCATCTTTCATTTTATTATTTTCTTTTACAGTTTCTTACCTAATTTAGCTTCAATATTACAGAAATTTTGAACTATACAACTTTCTATGAGAAACACCTGTCATGATTTTAAGCATATTGATGGCAAGTTAATACTTCAAGCTCAGATTTTTATCTGAGACACAAGCTATGGATTCGACTGTGAATTCTTCACACGCATCTCAAACTCATGTTCAAAGTACAAACAATTCTACTCTAAATGGACTGACAAATTATTTTGGCCTAACTTGGCTGAATCAATTTCTGTTTCATCACTGAGTATAGAAACCTAAATTGTTATACCTTCAACTTAATTTTCTTCTCCATGATTCAAGTCTAAAAGTACTGTATGCTATTAATTAGATGTTAGATTTTTCATACCAGTGTCTATAAAATCAAAATATGTTATAAAGTATAACAATCAATGTATGTTTTACAGAAAAAGCAAAAACCCAGTTCACAGTGACACAGCAGATGGCAGAGGATACATAAATCTACTTCTCAAATTCATATATCATTACACTGATAACAAAAATTAGAGCATTTAAGAATAAATGGAGAGTACACATATTCATGGACTTGCTGAATTAATATTATTAATGTGAACTACTTTTACTAAAGTTCCAAAAATGTTTTTCAAAGAAGCATAAAGTAATTCTGTAGTTCATATAGAGCAGATACACACACTCATCTAATTGGACCAACTGAATATTTTGTTAGATGAACAGGACTGAAGGCAACACATTTCCTGATATCATACTATAGAATGAAGTTATAGTAATCAACTTAATGTGGTCTCAGAGTTAGATCATATAGAGCAATGAAACAGAATAGAAATTCCAGAAACAAACACACAAGGTTACTTAAACCCTGACAACAACGCCAACAACATACATGGAGAAACAGACTTGCCAATAAATGCCAAGAAAATTGGATATCTATGTCCAGTAAAACACATTGAAACATAAAGTCTGTTCAAGGTTGATCAGAGAACAGACACTGTAAAACTTCTAGAAAATTTAAAAAAAAGAAACAACAAACAAACAAACATGGGGGTAAGTCTCCTAAATCTTGGCCTGAATAATGGTTTACAAAATACAATTCTACAATGTCAAAATCACAAGCAAGACAATAAAAATTGGGATTTCATTAATTTAAAATCTGAACAGTAAAGTATCTAGAAAACAAAAGGTTATTCTATGAAAATTCTTGCAGACCACATACCAATGAATGCAGCTAACATACAGAGTGTTAGAAGATCCCTAAAACTCAATAGCAGTACATAAAGAAATCCAAAGATAATTACTCAAAAATAGGCAAAGAACCAGAAATAAGGCCAATAGGTACCTGAAAATGTGCTCAACATAACTAATTATTAAGGAAAATATAAACAAACCACAATGATAAGTCACCTTATATTTTCCAGGATTTATTTTATTAAGAAGACAAAATATAAGAAATTCTAACGAGGAAGTAAAAAACAGTGGGAAATAGAAGCCTTTATTCTATTCCAAGCACTTTGGAGGTAGAGGTCAGTGGATCTCAGTGTTTGTTATTAGTCTGGTCTATATAAAATGTTCTCTAAACAGCCAGCACTACACAGTGAGATTCTATCTCACAAATAAAAACAAGATGCACAATAGCCCTTCATGAACTACTCAGCTATCCTAAGGAAGTGGTATCTATACTGGGATTTGAGAGACAGTAGTAATTTGATTGATGGACGATGGGTATTTTCAATAAACAACATGGAACATGCAAACTTCCTGTGACAGTAGGACTTATAAAATTTGAATAACCAGAGATAGAGGAAGTTGCACACACCTGTAATTTCAACTCTTGAGACGTGGAAGTAGGCATATTGGGATTTGAATCAATTACACAACCAGTACAAGACTAGCCTGAACTGAATAGCAAGGCACTACCTCAGGAAAACAATCCAGGTCACTGTTAGAGTGTTTGTGTGACAAACAGGCAAGTCCCTGGATTCTGTCCTTAGCCCTGTAAAAGTTAAAAAGAATACAAAATATGTGTGAAGCTGGAATAGAAAGATGCATGTGGACATGAGATGAATGAAGTGGGAAGGCAATTATAGTAGGAGAGAATCCAAGGTGTTAAGAATCCTGGTATAAAGATTTCCTTTAGCATTATAGAGTTAGAAAAACCCTAGGAATATTTTGAGTGCCAGGCATAGGAGATAATAAAACAACACACATACTTTACAAGTGCCTTATTTTTTTGACAGGAAGGAGCTAGAGTAGACACAGGAGACTCGTCTGTTTTGTGATTAAGACTTTGAATCTGAACAGTTTTGAGATGGATTCTGCAGTTAGAGCCTTGAAATTCTGTAGCAAGGCATACATGTGAGAGAATGCATTAAATGACTTTGACTCATTACTTTTCTTTCAGGACATGCAAACCAGATAGCCAAAATGTTATCTCATGCATAGAGCACGTGCACTTGCAAGTTATGAAGTTTATCCCCTAAACTTATTATTCATATTTTTATTATGTTTTCTCAATGGCAGCATTATCACCTATATTTATATTTTATGGAATAATCCATCTTAAGAATAAAAACAAAAGTGTACAAAACTCATACAGACTTAATAATTAGGTTGAGGTAAGGAGAGAAGATTACACTTTGGAACAACCAGCATACGCTCTAGCCCCTGGAACAATGACTCTTTTTATGTGCTGCACTTCATATGGGTATCAGAATAGAACTGTGTAATGACAGCTCTAATAGCTAGCAGTCAGAAAGAAACAGCAGAAGAACAAATGTTGAGACTTGAAAGTTGGAAGGATCAATAGCTAGATAGCATTTGTCATGTGAGAGCTGAAATTAGATCTTCAAAGAAATACTTCCGAAAGCAAAATAAATTAGGTCATTTAGTATGCTCAAAAACAACTTATTTTAAGGTTTAAATCCCAAAACACAGTGTATATTTCTGTCACTGCTCATCTGCTTTAAAGGATTTAGCCAGTCGGACCTCTGATTACCCTGCAGCCCTAGTGCTTCAGGCTACCAGACTGCTGTTGTCTCCATAAGGCTGTGTGTGTGTGTGTGTGTGTGTGTGTGTGTGTGTGTGTGTTTGAGAAAGAGAGAGAGAGAGAGAGAGAGAGAGAGAGAGAGAGAGAGAGAGAGAGAGAGAGAGAGAGAGAGAGAGAGAACAACGGAGTTCAGTTAGTATGAATTTCTTGCTATTCTATATTATTCTTTTTGGTTGTTGTTGTTCCTAGTTGATAGGAAGTCATGTCAAACAGAACACTTAGAGGCATAATGGGCAAGGTAAATCTGTTTTTTCCTACCTTGAAAACTTTTTTACCCACTTTGACCTTTCTGCTTTGCATGTTCCTCATGTACATTTTTGACATGATGGCAGAGATACTAAAAACCCACCGTAGATCTCAGTCAAAAGCTCTGAAGTGATGTGTGTGGCCTAAAAGGGAACATGGTACAGGACAATGCTCAAATATATTTTGATGAGTGAACAATAAACACTTGTAGTGCTTTCCTTATAATATAGTTTTTGTTTCTCCTTGCTAAAAAACATAATAGACTGGTAAGTTGTTCTTTGCTACTCATAGTTATTCATGACTGTGCACAAAACACACACATTAGTAAAGAAGCAAAAGTTAACTCTTTTCTCCCTCAACAGACTTTTGAATTAGATAAAAATCTCTGCCAACTCCCTATCTACCTACGTTCCTATAGAAAGATTTATTTTAATCACTCATTTTAGGCAATTATAGTACCTATAAAATCCAAAATGCAAGCCCTCAATTTAGAATTCTTTCAAATTTTTCATCTGGAAATCTTAGTCTCTTCGTTAAAGCCTTCATCAGAATGGCAGAGTCTCAGTTGAATTTTACAAGGTAATATATACACATAATCTAATGTTTTGATATCAATTATATCTGAAATACTTTCATGACAACATTAATATTAGTATTTGCCCAAATATATAAAATACCATAGCCTAGCCAAGCTGACATACAACATTAGCTATCACCAAGAAGCACAACTCTCATCAACTATATCTTGTTTTCACCCCATGGGTTGCTATTAATGAAACCTGCATGTGACTAGCACAGCTGCTGTCAGCAGAGGGTACCTACAAGTAAATGTCATCAGGTATCAAGTCTGTATTCTGCTTACTTAATATGCAGTCTACTGAACAACAGCATCTAGAGTAGCAAATAGATCATTCATCTGCAGGATCCTGGGCCACTAAACTAGAGTCTGCACACTTGCAGGATTCCAGGGCTTTCCTATGCTTATTAAGCAGCCACAATGCTCTTTCCAGGGCTTCTAAACAAAGAAGTCACCCTGTCTATTTGCTGGTTTTCAGTATTCACCATTGCATTGTGAGTGATCACACAACTCATTAAAGGGCAGGGCATGGACTTGCTTGTTTGTTTTTCCTGTCTTTTTGTTGTTTGTTTTTAGTAAGGGAGAACCTATTTTAAAGACCAGTACTAAGCTGGGGACTGTACAGAGCCTGAGAACTAAATATATCCTTCAATTCAGCAGAAGCCTTCCATGAGAAAGTGGCATGTTCAAAAGGACAGTATCCTCGGTGGGAGGTATGAGCTCTGGCTCTGAGTGATATGGTTTCTAGCTATGAAACCTTGAAAAACATTTGCCTTTGATTTTAGTCACCCTATGTATACATTTGGAAATATGGATTAGATCATATTCTTTGAGCATACTGAAAGCTTCATTGGTCTACTATTAAATGGAGTGGTGTCTGTAAAAACAAACAAAACTTTTGAAAGTATACAGTGAAAGGAATGGCTAGAATGAAGTCTACTGAGGATAGCACATGAAAGTGGCAGCTGATACCATTTGTAGATTCACTAGTGGTGCTGATTATGTAGTTACCTTCATATGGCTAGCTGCTTCTTATGTTTTAGTGTTGGAGAAGCCTGGGTCCAGTAACAGAAAACCTAAAGTAGTTTAAGCAGGGATAGCTTAATATAAAGAAAAATATGCTAATAAAATACCTCTATAACATAGGTAAACTCTGTTACTTTATGAGTAGGCATGTAGTATACCAAGAACCAAAGACTGGGAAGTAGTTGAGAGGCCAGTGGAAGAGTATGAACCATTTACCAGACATCAGAGACAATTGAGGTAATGTGGAATTGCCAAGGCGACCACTGTTCATCCTCTAGATATGAGACTAGGAAGAGTGTGATCATCACTCAGTAGCTGAGCATGCAGTAAGAGTCTGGCAGCTAGCAGCAATGGAAGTCTTCGGAGATACTATGACCTCAGCAGTCAACTCTTATAAAGGAAAATATTTAATTGAGGTGGCAGCTTATAGTTCCAGAGGTTCAGTCCATTATCATCATGGTTGTTAGGACATCATGGCATGTAGGCAGATATGGTGCTGGAGAGGAAGCTGAGAGTTCTACATCTTGAAAGCAACAGGAAATGGTCTGAGAATATGGGCTTGAGCATATATGAGACCCGAAAGCCTGACTCCAGAAATAAGACCACACCTACCCCAATAAGGTTACACCTCCTAATAATGCCACTCCCTTTGGGGGCCATTTTCTTTTAAACCACCACATTCACTATACCTCCATTCCTCCCTTTGGAATGGTAGATGATATAAACATGTAATTTTCTCTTTGATTTTACTGGAGGCTACAGTTAAGACATTGCCTTGAGTCTCAGAGGAGACTTTGGGCTTATAAACAATGCTGAGACTTAGAAAAAATATAAGGACTTTGAAGTTGGACTAAATGAATTTTGCACTATAGTATGGCCATGAGCCTATGGGTCCAATCATAAAGTGTGGCATTGAAAATGAATTATCTCTCATTGGCCCCTAGGTGGTTGTGCTGTTTGTAGGAGGTTATGGAAACTCTAGGAGATATAGCATGTCATTAGGGCTGGGCTTTGAGACTCACTAGCCTTGTCTCACTTCCTATCTGTTTTCTGCTTTTTGCATGTTGTTGGTGATGCCACCTCTCAGCTTCCTGCTCTTGCCATAGTGCTTTACGCTTGCTGTCATGCCTTCCCACTACCTTGAACTCTTATTTCTCTGGAACCTGTAATATATTCTTTATTCCATAAGCTAGTTTTGGTTATCATGTTTTATTACAGTGACAGAAAAGTCACCAACCCAACCTTAAAGAACATATCTCACCTGCAAGCAGTTTCTGTCCATATTAATAGAAAAACAGTCTCGGAGAAAAGAACTATGATGTTCCTTACAAGCCAAATTTAACTTATGTTTCTAGCATACATTTTTTATTTTAAAGAAAATGAGACTTCTAAACAGGAAATTTGTACTGTATTTAGTTAAAATATTACCTTGCACCTTAATGACTTGATGATAAACCTTGGTTTTGAGTTATGTAGAATGTGTGTGAGAGCATATGAGGGAGGGATTAACACAAAGCAGTGTGCACTTTCATCAGCTTTTACACCTAAATGAACAAATCCAAAACTATAATTATGTTTAAATCTATCAATTTTTCTTCAAATTCTGTAATTTTGTTATTTTTCTTCATATATTAAATATACTGTATAGATTTTTACCATTAATATTTTGCTACTTGCATTGTTTAAACTTGCTTTTTCTTAAATTTTTTTCTCTCAAACACTATAGCCCATCCCAATCACAGTTTCCCCTCCCTCTAGTATTCACAGTACCTCCCCCACCCTCATCCCTCTTTTCCAGATTCTTTAATGTTAGGTCTGATGTTTAAAAAGAGCAGTCAAGAACATGCAACAGTATGCAAGGGAGATAGAAAACGACACAAGAAGACTTTGGGGCCAATAGTTTGGCAATAGTAGCTGAAAGAAAAAGATAAGGCTGGGGCACATAGAGAACCGAGCTTAGAATGGGATTAGGAAGTGAGCCAGGCAGAGTCCAGAATCTACACTGCTTGAGAGACCATGGGTGTGAGTCTGGCTTCTTTTTCTCTGCTCTCTGTAAGTCATTAGGAGTATAAACTAAAGAGTGACAGAGCCCTTATTTTGTGTCTAACTAGATTTCATTGTTAATTATGTACTCAAATGTGTAAATTTGAGCTTGCACTGGGTTTTCATAATACAATGAAAGGGTCATATAAATAGATATTGACAACTTCTAATAATTACTGTATTTTTATGTTTAATCAACATTATCTTTTATTGAAAAAGGCAGTAAGTATATGAATTTAGGAAAAGAAAGAAAAAAATCTATGTATTCTATGTGTTAAGAAAAATGACTATTGTGTTAGTTTAGTTTAGTCTGTTTCTATGTTTTCTTATTTGTTTATTTTGTTAATATTTTAATAACATAATTTCTCTGTATTAAAAATTCTCATTTTAGCTAACACACTGCAAAATGATTTATTACCTGGCAAGACCTTGCATTACTGTAAACACTATCTTATTAATGTTTAATTAGGTGTTTCTAAATAGTTTTCAATTAAAAACATTAAATAAATACCTTATTTGTAATATTGATACTTAACTATATACCTAATTATTATTTTTATTAGCTTGGATTTTTAGGAGAAGGGTTATTAGGTCAAGTACACAGATACCTTAAAACGTCTTTGTGTTTAAACATGCCTATCATGTTACCGCACTATTGCATTGTATCTATTTTAAATTATTAAAGTGAAACAGAGAGTTCTTTTTGGTGCCTTTAGGTACTATTGTCTTTTGTATTAATTTTTTACTTTATCCTTTCATGTTTTGCTTTGTTTTGTTTGAGAAAGAATCTCTCTATTCATCATTGCTGACCTTGAAACTCACTTCCTCCAGGTTTAGCCTCCTGAGTGTGATTGCATACATATTAAAAGGAAGGTTATATTTCATGTTCTGATAATTAAAATATTTCAGTTGACTTTCAAAATTGGAAGAAATTGGTGTGGGAGGAAGGAAGTTGGATGGTATTTCAAAGGAAAATGATTTTATATATACACATACATATATATGTGTATATATGTATATATATATATATATATATATATCAATTTTAAACTTAAAAATTTCCGTAAAAGATAAATGCTCTTCAAACAGCAAGTATATGAGACACAAATATTTATATGTACTTATAAACAACTTGTTATGTACAAACATTTATTCTTTAATTTATTACAACAATATAATATACTGTAAAAGAACTGTACTAAATTGTGATGTATTTCTAAAGTTTTTTGTTGTAGTTCAACACAGAAAATGCATTTTTATCTACTGTGTTGTGCTGTACTAAGAATCATGCTGTTCTTTAGAATATATATAAAATAATAATTATAGTAACAATTATTCTGCCATCCAAAATAGTTCATGGCAGTAGAAATATAAAAGTAAAGGTTAATGACAAAGTCTTCAGACTACATTTTCTTTCTTTTTTTGTTTGTATTTTCTTCATTGATATTTATTGACTTCACAACATTTTTATAAGTTTGATTACTTCAATATAATTCAAAATGAATAATAAAAGTACAGAAAACAAAAACGAACAAACAAGAACTATTTGATTGATCACATAGATTATAACCCAATTTCCATAAACTACCTTATCTTGGAAACCATCATCCTTACACTTTATTAGCTTCTCATATACTTAAAAGATAGCTTCCAAATAAATTATAAGAAGGAAATATTGTTGGGCATGATCGTTTATGTCTTTATTTCCATCCCTCAGAAGGTATAGCAAATGAGTGAGTTTACCCTGGACTACACAGTGCAATGGTTTTCAATTTGTGGGTCATCACCCTTCTGACAATCCTCTATCTCCAAAAATATTTATTCATGACTGTAGCAACAAAATAATTTGTTGTTGGGGTTCTCCACAACATGAGGAACTGTTACTAAAGGGTTGAAGCATAAGGAAGGGTGAGAACAACTGGCTTTGTGAGTCCCAATTCAGCCAGGCTTACACAGAAAGACATTATTTGAAAAGTTATACATATATATTTAACAGTGTAGTTCATATATTTTAATATTTAACTTGTATATAGTTAAATATAAAATATAACAAAGGTAAATGTGTACATATATATATATACATACATATATATGTATATATATTATAGATGCACAGTTAAAAACCTATTGATTTAAGTTAGAGGTCATTCAATAAGATATTTCAGTATATACATAACCATGACCAAAACAGAGAAAAATCTAGTAGTTTTAACAATTAGGGTATAAGATAATCCTGGGATGATTCCAGTACCTTTTGTTTATCCATGGGTGGATTATCTGCTTTGTGAATTATTCATGACTAATTTTGAATCTCAGAGCTGAATTGTCCCTCTGCCTGGTTAGCTCCAAAGCCCTTTCCTCCCACTACCCAGCTGGTGTGTGCTCAGGGAAGACAAACTCTTTTTAATACTAATCCAAGCAAAACACAATTAGGAAAGCAAATGTGCTGGGAAAATAACAATATCATACATTACAAAGCCAACTGAGAAATATTTTAATGCCATTTACCTTCTGAAGCTTCCAGCTACAGATTCTATGCAGTGTTTATGTGACAGAGCTGACCAATCATATCACAGAGATCTGATATCTGTTGGAGAGAACAACCTTACTGCTCTTTGATTTGATAAAGTAACTAAATTTCAGTTTGTTAGCTCAAAGCAGAAGCTGTAAGGCTGATTTATTCCCAATTGTTTGTACCGTCTTCCAAAAGGAACAGAATGATGTACAGCCATAACTCAAAGATGGATTTCTAATTCCCTGTGAAAACATGAAGAAATATAAATAATATGATGCCTGCTTCTAAAGGTAACAGAGCTTTTATCCACACCACAACCCATCTCCTGTAACATGCTTGCTTATGTCCTCACAATCAGGTTTTCATAGACCATCTGCAAATCCTTCAAAGAGTAAGAGATCCTTGAATTTATTTACAATCCTCCATGTTAGTATAAAAATTAAAACAGCAAAATAATAAAATATTCTTTGTCAGAATCTACTGGAATAAACTCATATTCATTTGTGTCAGATGTGGAGACATCAGCAGCTTGAAGAGGTTGTCTGCTACTGTTGTGTAACACTATTCCTGGGGAATAGTAAGGAAATGTCTACTCACTCACTAGATAGGGAAAAAACACAGAACAAAGTCAGATTCCATCAATGTTGAACATAGTGAAAGAGTATTGTGATTACTTAAGAGAATATGGTGAGGGCTTACTTCCAGAAACAAAATGACTCAAAAATAGCTTCATACCCAGAGTCTATCTGAAGCTGGGTAACACATCACTAAAGCTGGAAACCTGGAGCACACTGTATGACCTACAGGCAGCTCAACAGGTTTGATAATAATGTTTCAGTTTTAGGTAGCTCAGTTGGCCTTAGCCTATTCCAAGCAGCTCAAGGGTTTCTTCCTCTTCCAGGCATCTTGGGTGGTCTAAGGATTCTTTTAGCAAACCTTTATACTCATAAATCCATGGGAAGGGAGGGCCTAGTGAATCTGGTCAGTTTCAGGGACTCTCTTAAACATGTGAGTTGTTTTGTTTCTGAAAATAAAGAGCTTCCCTGCAGGAGGAAAAGTTTTATTTCTGAGAAAAATGCTGTTGAATAAATATGCACATATAGGTACCACCTTTCTCTCAAAAAAATAAAATTTTATCACACAAAGATCATACTTCCAGTTGTCAGGGATATTTTAGAAATGATGTATCCAAATGATTCAATTCATTAAAAATCAAATACTTGCACATACAGGTGTACAACTAAAATGTAAATATCCCTGTGGGTTTTATTTTCAAGAATTCAAAACTTTGAGAATTCATATACTTTGAAAATTTGAGAAAAGATATGCTCCTTGTTGAAAGTTCAATTTTGAACTATATTTTAATATTATCAATAATTAAACATCTATTGTTTTATGCAAGGAGGTAACTAGGTATAATGCTGTAAAATTACATATGTAAATTTAGGTTGTATTTAAATAGTAGTCATTCTGTTAAACAGATTTTGGTAAGTAAGAATTACAATATCATTAATTTTCACATTTAAATTAATAACCATTAAAAAATTGTTGGTTGTTATAAGTAGAATTTTGTTAAGTGAATCTTCATGATGCAAAGGATTTGAAATAAAGCATGTACTATATTTTATCAGTTTATTTTCCTTTGAAATAGCATGTCTAAAGATTAGCATAATATATTTTCAAGAAAAAATAGTGTTCTAAATAATAATAATTATTCTCATTTTGACCTGTTGAACTAGCTTTATATTTACTAAAATTAATGAAGTGTTGGTCAGGGTATGACATCTTCTGAGGTTTTCTAGTCATATACTTCATCAATTCAGGCCATTTTTTTGTTGACCCTATGTAAATATACTTAACTAATGAATTATGTACTCTCTCTGCACAGATATAGCCTACTTCAAATCTAGGTTCTCTTTCATAGACACATTTTTCTTTTTTTAATAATAATATAATTTATAAATTTTAAATAATGATCTCAGTTTCCTCTCCCTCGCTACCAGCCTCCCTCCCTCCCTCCTTCCTTCTCTCCCTCCCTCCCTCTTATCCTCTTTCCCCTGTGACATGCATCCTGGCCACCCTCATCTCTCATCCCCCACTCCCATTCCATGTGTCAGGTTGGGTCAGGTAAATCTGTCCAGTCATTTGAAGTAGGAGCTAGGATTTCTTTCTTGTCTCTAGATTAGGGAGTATCCATCTAAGGGGATGTGTCCACAAGTCTTTTTTGCACCAGGAATACATCCTGTGTCTACTGTCTGAGGTCCCTCAGACTGCTCAGTCCTTCTAGCTGAGACCCATATTCAGGGGATCTGAGTCAGTCCCATGTTGGATTCCCAGCTATCAGTCTGGGGGGCCCATTAGCGTCTCCTTGTTCAGTTCAGCTGTCTTTGTATGTTTTTGCAACCTAGTCTTGTCCTCTTTCTCTGCATCTGGATTATAGTTCGACTCAGTGTTTAGTTATGGGTGTTTGCTTCTGTTTCCAACAGGTACTAGATGAGGCCTCCATGATGGTGGATAATTTAGTTGATGATTTCACTATCAGGGAAGGGCATTTATGGTAGCCTTTCAACGGTTGCTCAAAATGTTAGTTGGAGTCAGTCTTGTTAAGTCTCTAGACCTTCCTTTAGGTTCAGTTTTCTCTTCAAACCAGTAATGGCTCCCTCTTTTATGTTCTCTCTCTCTCTCTCTCTCTCTCTCTCTCTCTCTCTCTCTCTCTCTCTCTCTCTCTCTCTCTCTCTCACTCTCTCTTGCTCTCTATCTCTCTTCTGTCTTCTATTCCTATCCTGACTCAATCTTCCTACTCACAAGTGCTTTCCTCTCCTCCCATTCTCTTTCTCCTTGTTGTCTCTCCATTCACTGCACCCCCACTTCTCATGTGCTCTGGGGACTTATCCCTTCCGCCTTTTGTGAGGGACCATATATGAATCTCTTAGAATACACCATGTATCCCAGGTCATCTGGTGGTGTGAATTATAGGCTGGTGATCCTTTGCCCTAAATCTAAAATTCATATGTGAGTGACTACATACCCTGGTTCTCTTTTTGTGACTGACTTACCTCAATCAGGATGGTTTCTTCAAGTTCCATCCACTTGCCTGTGAATTTTAAGATTCTGTTATTATTTTCTGCAGAGTAGTATTCCATTGTGTAGATGTGCCACATCTTCTTTATCCATTCTTCAGGTGACGCGCATCTAAGTTGCATCCAGTTTCTTACTATTACAAATGATGCTGCTATGAACATAGTTGAGCACATGTCTTTGTTGCATGGATGTAGGTCATTTGGGTATATACCTAAGAAGGGAATTGCTGGGTCCTGTGGCAAACTAATTCCCATTTTCCTGAGAAACAACCATACTGATCTCCAAAATGGCTGTACGAGCATGCACTCCCACTAGAAGTGGAGGATTGTTCCCCTTTCTCCACATCCTCTCCAGCATAAGTTGTCATTGGTGTTTCTACTTTTAGCCATTCTGGCAGGAGTAAGATGGTATCTCAAAGTTGTTTTGATTTGTATTTCCCCGATAGCTAAAGATGTTGAGCACTTTCTTAAGTGTCTCTCACCATCTTTGATTTCCTCTATTAAGAATTCTTTCTTCAATTCTGTACCCCATTTTAAAAATAGTGTTATTTGGTGTTTTGTTGATCAGTTTCTTGAGTTTTTTGTATATTTTGGATAACAGCCCTTTGTCAGATGTAGGATTGGTGAAAATCTTTTCTTAGTCTATGGGCTGCCGTCAACTGTGTCCTTTGCCTTACAGAAGCTTCTAAGTTTGAGGAGGTAGCACTTATTAATTATTGATCTCAGTGTCTGTGCTACTGTAGTTATGTTCAGGAAGTGGTCTCCTACACCGATTTATTCAAGGGTACCTCCTACGTTCTCTTCTAGAAGGTTCAGTGTGCCTTGATTTATGTTGAGGTCTTTGATCCATTTGGACTTGAGTTTTGTGCGTGATGATAGACATGGGTCCATCTGCAGTCTTCTATACATCATCATCCAATTGTGCCAGCACCATTTGTTGAAGATGCTTTCTTCCCCACATTGTATTCTTTTAGCTGTTTTGTTGAAAATCTGGTGTTCGTAGGTGTGGGGGTTGATATCAGGATTTTCGATTCGATATTGGTCTACCAGTCTATTTTTTGTGCCAATACCAGGCTGTTTTCAGAACTATAGCTCTGTAGTAGAGCTTAAAGTCAGGAATGGTGATGCATCCATTCTTTATATTACAGGGTTGTTTTGGCTAAGTTGGGTCATTTGTTTTTCCATATGAAGTTGAGTATTATCCTTTCAAGGTCAGTGAAGAATTGTGCTGGGATTTTAATGGGGATTGCATTGAATCTGTAGATTGCTTTTGGCATGATTGCCATTTTTATTATATTTATCCTTCCTATCCAAGAGCATGGAAGATCTTTCCATTTTCTGCTATCTTCTTTAATTTCTTTCTTTAAAGCCACAAAGTTCTTATTGTATAGTTTTTTCACATGTTTGCTAAGCTTTACCCCGAGATATTTTATGTTGTTTGTGGATATTGTAAACGGTTATCTTTCTCTTATTTCTTTCTCAGCCTCTTTGTTGTCTGAATAAAATAGGGCTACTGAATATATAAAGTTTATCTTGTATCCTGCTAGTTTGCTAAAGGTGTTTATCAGCTTTAGGAGCTCCCTGGTAGAATATATTGGGTTGCTCATGTAAACTATCCTATCATCTGCAAATAGAGACAGTTTGACTTCTTCCTTTCCAGTTTGGATTCCCTTGATCTCCTTTTGTTGTATTATAGCTCTAGCTAGAACTTCAAGTACAATAGTGTAGATATATGGAGAGAGAGGACAGCCTTGTCTTGTTCCTGATTTTAGAGGAATCGCCTCAAGCTTCTCTCCAATCAGTTTGATGTTGGCTGTTGTTTTACTGTATATAGCTTTTATTATATTTAGGTATGTTTCTGTTATCCCTGATCTCTCCATGACCTTTATCATGCAAGGGTGTTGAATTTTGTCGAAGGCTTTGTCAGCATCTAGGGAGTTGATCATATGTTTTTTTTTTCCAGTTTGTTAATATAGTGGATCACATTGATAGATTTTAGTATGTTAAACCACCCCTGCAACACAGGGATGAAGCCAAATTGGTCATGGTGGATGATTTCTCTGTGTATTCTTGGATTCGGTTTGCCACTATTTCATTGAGTATTTTTGCATCAATGTTCATCAGGGATATTGGTCTGTAGTTTTCTTTCTTAGTTGTGTCTTTGTGAGGCTTGAGTACCAAGGTAATTGTGGCCTCGTAGAAAGAGTTGGCAATGTGCCTTCTGTTTCTATTGTGTGGAACATTTTGAAGAGTATTAGAATTAGCTCTTCATTGAATTTCTGGTAGAATTCTGCACTGAAGCCATCTGGCCCTGGGATTTTTTTGGTTGGAAGGTTTTCGACGACTGCTGCTATTTCATTGGGAGTTATAGGTCTATTTAAGTTGTTTGTCTGTTCTTTATTATATTTTGTAATTGACAGTTATCCAGAAATTTGTCCATTTCCTTTGAATTTTGAAATTTTGTGATGTACAGGTTTTCAAAGTATGACCTGAAATTTGTCTGGATTTCTTCTATGTCTGTTGTTATGTTCCCTTTTTCATTTCTGATTTTGATAATTTGCATGTTCTCTCTCTGCTTTTTTGTTAGGTTGGATAAGGGTTTGTCTATCTTGTTGATTTTCTTGAAAAGCCAACTCTACTCTTTGTTGCATGGATTTTTTGTATTGTTTTATTGGTTTCTATTTTTTTTGATTTCAGCACTCAAATTGATTATTTCCTGGTGTCTACTCCTCTGGGGTGAGTTTGCTTCTTTTAGTTCTAAGGCTTTCAGTTGTGCTGTTAATTCTCTAATGTGACTATCCTCTGTTTTTTTCATATGGGTACTCAGTGCAATGAACTTCCCTCCTAACACTGCTTTCAAAGTGTCCTGTAAGTTTGGATATGTCGTGTCCTCATTCTCGTATTTACCCTTGGTTTCTGGTGAAGTAGGATTATCTTTTGTCTATGTCTTTGTGAGAGTAGTTAACTTCCTTGGGTTGGAGTTTTCCTTCCAAAACTTCCTGAAGGCCAGATTTGTAGATAGGTAGGTTTTGTGCAAATCTGGCTTTGTCATTAAATAACTTGTTTTCTCCATCTATAATGATTGAGAGTTTTGCTGGTAATAGTAGCCTGGGATGGCATCCGTGGACTCTTAGTACTTGTAGCACATCTATCCAGGACCATCTGGCCTTGAGGGTTTCCATGGAGAAGTCAGGCATAATTTTGATAGGTCTGCCTTTAATGTTACCTGTCCTTTTTCCTTCACTGCTCTTAAAATTCTTTCTTTATTCTGTAAGTTAGGTGTTTTGATTATTATCTGTTGAGGGTTCTTTTTTATTTGGTCCAGTCTATTTGGTGTTCGGTATGCTTCTTGTACTTTCATGGGCATGTACTTCTTCAGATTGGTAAAGTTTTCCTCAATGATTTTGTTGAATATGTTTTCAGCCCCTTTGAACTGGGCTTCCTCACCTTTCTCTATGCCTATTGTTCTTAGGTTTGGCCTTCTCACAGTGTCCCACATTTTCTGTTTTTTTTTTTTGTGTTAAGATTTGTTTTATTTATGATTTTCTTTGGTTGATGAACCTATTTCCTCTAGTTTATCTTCAGGACCTGAAATTCTCTTTTCCATCTCTTGAATTCTGTTATTATACTTGCATCTGCAGTTCCTGATCATTTGCCCAGTTTTTCTATTTCTAGCACTCCTTTGGTTTGTGTTTTCCTTATTATCTCCATTTCTGTTTTCAAGTCTTGGACCATTTACTTCACCTTTTTAATTGTTTTTCTTGGCTTTCTGTACTTTATGAAATTTATTTTTTTCTTCCATTTTTTGTTTGTTTTTTCTTCCACTTCTTTAAGGGGTTTTCTCACATCTTCTTTGATAGCCTCTATCATTTTTTATGGTGATAATATTTAAGTCATTCTCTCCTGATTCATTTGCTTTGTTATGTCCCAGTCAAGTTGGTGTAGATTCTCTAGATTCTGGTAGTGTCATGCTTGTCTTTCTGATGTTAGGTGTTTTCTTGTATTGCCGTCTTACCATAGCTTCTTCCTGTAGGTGTTGGTGGGGTCTCTCCTCTTTATGTGCTTAGGTGGGTCAGAGGTTCGATATCTGTCACTTTGGGTGTCCAAGCTTTGTAGGAGGTCTTTCTGCAGGCAAGGCCATGGTGATGGGGGTCAAAGATCAGGCTGTATAAGAGGACATCTGAGGCCTCTTTGACAGAGGCCAGCCTACAGGATGTTTCCTCAGGGATAGTAGGGTCTAGCTGGGTAGCTGGGACTGGCACTCTCCAGCTGAGTGAGGCATCTTTAGCAGAAGCCTGAGATGGGTGTCAAGGATTCTGCCTGTAGGAACTCAGAGTGGGCCTGCAGAGTTAGGTGGATCTCTGGGAGGGGCCCAGATCTCCAAGTCATAGGAGTGTCAGAGACTAGGCAGGTGGAAATTGCGGGTTGTCCTGTGTGGATAAGCAGGTCTATTGTGCTCAGATCAGCTCCAGTAATTTTCTGAAGGTTGCTGGATTGTGGGCTCCACCATCTGGCTCAGTACTCAACCAGAGCTGTGGGACAGTGGGCAAGGTAGGGCAGAAGGTAGGGAGATGGCAGGCTCTGGGTTGGGGGTGGGTAAGGGTGTATCTGAGTTCCAAGAAGACTCTCTCTGGGGACAGGACGCAGGGACAGTGAGATCCGGGACCCACCCAGGATTTCCAAGGGAAAGGTGTAGGGGAACATCCACCTCAGTGGAATTAGACCCAGACTAATTAGCCAAGGCCTTGTGACAGGGGACAAAGGCTTGGCTGATACTCAGCAAAGTTTGTGCAATTTTCTGCACAGATAGGTGGGTCTAGCTGGGACTGGCACTCTCCAGTTGAGTGAGGCCTCTTTAGCAGAGGCCCTGTGATGGGAGTCAAGGATCCAGCCAGCAGGAACTCAGAGTCAACACATTTTTCTTGTTCTATCACAGTCTTTTATTTTTTAGTGGTTTTTCAAGGGAACTCTCAGCAAATTAAATACATATATACATGTGTGTGTGCGTGTGTGTGTGTGCGTGTGTGTGTGTGTGTTTGTATTTGTGTCTGCAACTGAATACTGCCAAGGTTCTAGAGGTGTACCAGTTGCAACTGCACTAACTAGAACAATCTTGATTGTAATTTTTAACTGAGAATTTTGTTTCTCTTAAAAATATTCTGTAAGATGTCATGTTATCCTTCCTAGCACTGAGAAATATGAGGGACCAAAAACATCATAAATATAAACCCATCTTACTTACAAATATATTTATTAGGGCCTAAAGAGAAATAGAAATGTGCATAAATTCACAAAGCTAATTAGTATCAGAGTGGTATGACTTTTACATGTACATTAAAATTATTTTCTACATTTGTCAATAAGTTAAGTCAATTGTGTACACACACTCAAATACATTTTAACTTTGTCAAAATTTACTGTTGTATTGATGCAAAATGTATTGAACCCACCCTGTTTGGGGGGGGGAGATTAATGAGAAAATTGGTAACATAGAGGAACTATGTTTGGTCACTATTAATCCAAAACCGGGGCTGCAGAGAAGACTCAGGGGTTAAGAGCATTGTTGCTTTTGCAGAGGACAGGATCCCTAGAACACACTGCAGGTGACCCTTAGCTGCCTGTAGCTTAGTCTTCAGGGCATCAGTCATCATATTCTGTCCTTCTCTAGCATATGCAATTATATGGTACACATCCACATGAAATAAAATAAAGTTACAAACCAATGTTCATTTGTTAATGTTAACAGCGTTAGCACCATGACAGTAAACAAGCTAATGTTAAATTCCAAGGACACTGAGTAAAGATGATACATGAACTCTGCAGCTTCTTTGCACCATTTTTCTTTGAGAAATTAAATATCCCAAAATAAGATGATGTGACATCTTATTGTTAGTTACAGAAGTTTAGAATTTTAGGTAGAGTCATTTTTCTTTAAAATTTTGAGAAAAATGGAAGATATTCTGTTTTTATGAAGAAACTACCCTTTCTGTATAAGTTGTGACCAATTGGCACTTCCTAGATGCCATAGTTAGGTTTCTCAGGAAATAGCCTGAGATGGAGACTTGCCGGCATGAGGCTTCTTGGAAGAGAGCACTGGAAAACCCTCAGAGACATAGCAGGGGAATAGGTATTGGTGGAAGGATGAGTTGAAAGGCTTTGAAATTGTAGCACAGACCTCAACATATTCAAAATGCAGTTTCAGAGCTACTGAAGCTTTGCATGGTTCAAACATAGTGACAAGTGTTATCCTGGGACAGGGTACAGCATGGCCAAACTGCACTCCTTGGTTGTGAGGGTTCTTAGCAGATATGTTTGCTTCTGGAGAAATAAACAGCTTGCTCTTAAAAAAGCTGGATCTTATGCCATCATATCCACTGATGTGAAGGAAATTTTCTATTCTCATGATTGTGCTTCTGATAACTAAGTAATTGAAGCCATTTCACTAGGCACAGGCAAAGTCACTTGAATTTCACTTAGTTTATCTTGAACTAGTAATTTTGTTCTTGGATTATTCTTCACATTTGTAGCTATAATTCAAATTTCAGGGTATTGCTCCTTTAATGTTAAATATTTGAAAAGATATTTTGAAACAATAGGATTTCTAAAAGAATTGTTTAGGATCTTCAAGGTGCATGACTTGGTATGGGAGGTATGCATAAAAGCACCATTTAGTTTGCCTAACCAATTGGACAGTCATTCCTCCTTCCACCAGTTTCATTAAGCACTGTTGTTCTGTGGTTTTCAGTGGATTGCCATGGACAATCTCAGTTTCTTATGTGTTAATAAGATCTCGTGGTACTTCACCTGGAAGAGTAGCGTCTGAAGCTACTGTAGAAATAAAGGGCTGGAGTTGGCACCTATGTTCTTGGAAGTGGAGATCCAGAAGAGACAGTCGTGTCCGGAGCCTGACATTTATCTCATGCTTCTGACCTAACTGAAAGGTAAGCTAAGAAATAGAACGTAATTATGCTAAGAGAGCCTATCAAAAGTGGCAAATTAGGCTTCTGGGATAGTCTCTATAAATAGCCCCGCCCAAGCAGAACAATAAAAAGAAAATATTTAATTGTTTCTTTTTTTTTTCCTTTTCTTTTTTTTACTGCTTATTTTTATTCATGATTTAGGGCCTCTAAGCAGAGGAATAAAGGTCAATATTTGTGCCATATAAATGCACACATACACACACACACACACACACACACACACACACACACACACACACAAGCTGTCTTGGCTGGTGAAACAACTTGAACATTTTCAAACAGTTAACATTTTTAAGGACACACAAAAAAATGTTTTGGTTAGTTGCATAATCATGGGAAGACAGAAATTTCAGTTAAAACATCATTTGAATCTGTTATGGAAATGACAGTTACAATTCTAAAATTCTGACTTAAAAAATCTGGGCAGAGATATTATGTGTTTGTTGCTTTATGAGAACCCATAGAATATTAAAACAAATAAGATGATAGGTAAGAGGTACTGGCAAATATCCAAGGAATGCACTAGTAAACAGCCTTAGACAGGAAGGCTTCTTTCTGTAGCAAGGCATGCTTTTCCTTACCATATGGTCCCAGCGTTTCAGCAAAAAATGTGTTCTTTCTCAAAACAAAACAACAAAATATTCTCTTCCCTGTTAATGGTAGAGCAGACCTCTTTATAAATTTAGACTGGCCATTTGTCACAAATGCTGGTCACTGGAACAGGGGTCTTTTTCTTATAGGTGTATGAAGTATTGGGTTCAGTCTGAAAGTCTACAACCATAATAGATACAGTTATTGGCTCTGACTTGTAATATCATTTGGGGAGTCAATTGAACTCTTCGTGCCTCAGTTTCTTCATCTGCAAAATGATCATGCTATTATATATAGGACAGAGTATATATTGGACCTTAGAGTAAATTGTACACATTTTTTGTTGTTTTTATCACTAACTTTCATCTTTTCACAATTTTTCAAAAAACAATTTAGTCTTATTATAGGAATCCTTCAGAATGGGCACTTTGAATACAATATTAGGCAACAAATGTAATGATACTGATAAAATTTTGAATGCTAAAATAAGTCATGAGAATATTATTCATTCTTTTCTTACTCTGTTCTAAGACTTTATCAATCAAACATTCAGTTTCTAGGAAAAATATTAACATATCCTGTTAATTACCTAATGTGTTTTCTCATGTGATATTGGTGTGAGGCAAAGGTCATCTCCTAGTGTTCTCCACACAACAATGTGCCCATAGCTCCATAGCAGCATTCTGCTTCTCAATCTGCTTAGGAACAGAAAGGCAAAGCATACTGGGAAGAGGCAAAACAAAAGTGAAAAATGTGGAAAGCAAGAGACTTTCTAATTAGAAAGTGAAGTATTGAAATTAAGTAAGGATAACTTCTTCTCTTTTATATCTGCAGTATTCTCTTCCAAGTAGTGGAAGTAAAAGGTCAAATCGTTTTCAGAATATAGAAATTTGGAATATGTCCCCATTTCCATGATACATGTAAGTATGCTTTTCTTGATCCCCCAATGTACACACAAGAAATCATCACCTCTATTAGTGATCACTAATAGAAATGTAACAATCTTAGCTCCTAAAGTCATAAGCACTCTAACACAAGGTTATATGGTACAGCTGAACTGCTTCCCTCCCAACTTGTATGTAGAATCTCTAACACCGAGAAACTCTGAATATAGTCATATTGAGAGGTAAGGCTTTTACATAGGAACTAGTTAAAATAAGGCCATTAAAGTGAGCTCTATATTTACATGAGGAAAGTTAAAAATAGAGTGAGATTGTTTGTCCACATACAGAGTGCACATGAGAGCACAATGACAAGTTAACCATCAGAAAGTCTCTGAAACAGAACTCAGCAAGGGGAAAAATAACCTGTGAGCTTGAACTAGTAGACTAAAGACTTCTGAGAAATACATTTCAGTTGTTTAAACCACCCAATTGGTAACATTTGCTATAGAAACCTTACAAAAAAAAATACAGCATGCTTTTGATTCAACAAAGACAAACTATTGGCCCCTCCTTCCATATTTGGCCCAGTCTTGTCTATTGTTATTTATAGTGCTGTTTGATATGTCTACCAATTAGTCCTTTAAAACATATTTAATATTTACCTTCTCCAGGAACATTTCCTATTTACCACACCTCAGCAGGATCACATATAGAGCACCTGCCTTTTGTCAAAGTAATCTGCATATCTGTTTTACCCTAGGGATGTGCTTGTTTAAGGTTGTTGCAATCATACTTGCTCAAGTTATTGATAAGGCCTTTTAATGTCAGGAATATTTAACCCAACCCTCTTCTATTATAGAGGTCAATGAAAAGGGAAAACCCACTTCTGTTATACACATATGTTCTATATTCTATTTTGATGTTAGTCCCTGTGTAAAAGAAAATAAAAAAGAATCATATTCTTTATTGGTCTCTTTGAGGAAAAAAATCTCACTTTGAAACTTTGAGGTAGTGATAAACAGCTACATCTATTTTATTAAAGACCTCTCACACATTTATCCATAATAATTTTTAATTTTGGAGTGACAGTGGAAATTATATTCAAATTATCATTCTCTTTCCTTCTTTCATCCCCCCAGCTAAGTTTATTAATATCAAAGATTTCTATTCATTCTATGTAAATTTACTGAAGTCTGTTAAATCTCCTGATTGCTGACATTTTAGAGTTTTCCACACTTTTTGTCTCTCTTTTGACAAATCACACACATATCTTCAGGGACTCTTATTACAGAGCTAAGTACATTGTCTGACAAAAGTTAAAGAATTTTAATAGATAAATGACAAATTTTAACAAAGAGTTCTGGTGAGTTAATTTTGAAATCATTTACTGTATGTATAGGAAACTGGCAGGCAGATGTGATTTGATGAGGTGCAGGTTTTCTATACATAATATGAGAATATTTTTTAGTAGATATATTTTATGAGATATATCTATTTGGTGCATTTATTACAAAAATAGATCTACCAATGAAATATTCCTTCTATTTTTTTGTCAGGATATTTCATCCAGAATAAAATAAATAGTGTCACCAGTTATTTGGGGTCTACTCTTTCTAAAATTTAGATTGTTGCCCCTGCGTTAAGAACAAATCCAGAAAGGTCAAGTTCAGTTGAAAAAACCGAAGCAATTTCATTATTGTCTAATCGAGGACATCTTGGACTGTGAAAATAAACAAGTGCTCTGATTTAAATATACACCTCTCAGTAGATGCATTTGTCTTTAAATACTTGGCTTATGTTGTGTGGTCTGCCTATGTTGGAGGTGGGGGTACATGTGTAAAGGGGTTTGTGTGCTTCCTCACTGCATGATCTGTTCCCTGCAGGTGCTGTAAAAGGTCAAACAGGGAAAATCATCATCCCAAAGTGAAGTGATTTTCTTCTTTATCAGCTCCTCAAGTAAACAGGCTGATGAGCACAGCCCATTCACACTCACCCGCATGACATCATACATAATCACAGCTAAATGTTTCTATATGTCAAAGCCTGAAGAGTCACTACCAGATTGTTGCCTGATTGGTACATAACCCAAAATGGTATTTCCTTGGTAATTAGTTAGAGATTATTTTGCAAGATTCTGGGCCCTGTGGGGGCTGGTCAAAAACAGGAAGCCCTGAGCCAAGGCTGCAGTTTGCCAGCTCAGAAAAAATGAGCAGGCTGTGTTGGGAGAGGAGCTGCAACATTATTGAACATGTATCGACTGAAGAGAGAAAAAATTTTAAAAAACAAAAATTTAAAGCAGACATTTTTTAAAATTTATTTTAAGATCAGAAGTTTCATATCACATTCTTTGGAAAGAGAAGATTGCAAGCATGTGGTACTTAATCTTTGTTCATAATATATGCCCATGTTCAAGACATTTTTCAAACCCATTTTCTCACAGGCTCTCATTTTGCTGCCAGGCTCTATCTCCTGCCAGTGAAGCAGCAGAGTTTAGGATACTGTGTCCTCACGGAAGATTCACCTCCTGAATTTTCTAACCCAAGACATTTAAGTGGGAATCTGGGCCCAATCTGCTGTGTTGTAGCTTGCAGCAAAGGCCTGGAAACACTGCTGCTACAGACCCTCTCCTGGAGGGAGCAGCCAATACTTTGGAAATTGGGTGGGTTTTTTTTTTTCTATTTAAGATAAAGAATGCATAGTTTAGCAATACTTCAGAGGATCTTTCAAAGATTTATGTACTTCCTAAAAAAAAAAGGTGAATAATTTTTAACACAAAATTAAAGTACAACGTGATTATATCATGTAAAAATATATCTAAAACATCAAATGGATGGAGTGGAAGATTAAACTTCCAGTAGTTTAGAATACTATTTTCTAGAGACAAATTTCAGTCTTAAGAATTACTGTCTGTGTACACATGAACTATGACCAGTTTGACATATTTTTCTGTTTGTAACAATATGTGGAAGAATAAGTTGGGATATTTTAGCTGCTGAGTTGCTAAATTAAATTTTGACTTGACGTCAAATCCATATTCAACTAGAATTTAAAATATAGCCAACCAAATAAGAAGTCTAGTGGCATACTTTACATACAAATATGAATATATTTAAACACTATACCTATATTTCTATAAAAACAAAGCAGGCTAGCCATGTTTGCTCTCATGAATCTACACTGCTGTGTGAAGTAACCCAACACACTTAAAAAATCTTCATAATCTATCCTAATCAAAGATTATAGCAAAATGCTTGAGTATCCTTATATTTTTTTAATCATAGCCATTTTAAATACATAGATTTTCCACCTAACAGCAAGCTCCTCTTTTCCAGAGCCTAAGAGTTTTCAGTACTCTGAACCTCCCATTGATCTGAGCCATGTTTAGCTTTACTCTATTCCTGCACATGACTGGGAAAAAGATGGTCTATCAGACTTTATTTATTTATTTATTTATTTATTTACTTACTTACTTACTTACTTACTTACTTACTTACTTATTGTAGCTTCAAGCCTCTCTCAGAGTGAGAAAAATTTTCAACTCTAAGTAGGGTCAGGCATTAACCCATATTTGAATTTCATTGTGACTGCAGAGGAAGAAGATGCTTGCTTCTGCAATGGAAAGGGCCAAGTTCCAGAGGAAAACTTACATGATTTAGATGGGGTTATAACTCTTGGCTTGAGCAAAACAGGTTTTCTGTCCAAAGACATGCAATGAAGAGTCACAGAAACTCAACTGACAGGTTAGAGCAAAGATGGACTAAGAACATGGCAGAAACAGACATAAAGCTAAGAGGAAAACATCAGGACATGCCATTGAGGTAGGAAAAGGAAGAGAGAGCATGCTATGAGCTTGGGCAAGAGCAGAAAGGATTGGACTGCTAGCCTACTCACAATACTGGATTGGTAGAGAGGACCACAAGAAATACCGTAACATTTACAAATTGCACAAAAAGGGCAAATGCTGATTTCCCAAGCAAATATTTTGATTTAGTACGTAACTACTTATATACGTTAAAAGCACTCTTAGGATTTTAATGGCAACAAATGATATTTTCTCTAAGTAAAATCATTTAAATTTTTTTGAAAATGAATTGCCAACTAATTTTATTAAAATAGAGTATCCAAAGTAATATACAAAGAGTAACACAAAGATCCCAAGTAATATACATAAAGTAACACAAAGATGCCAAGTATTATACAACAAGTAATATCAATCAGAATAATATGTTAATATTATTTGTTAAAGATCAGAAAAGAAACTGGTTAATTAAGAAATAATAGTGGATAGTTGTAAATAAAACCTAATATTTGAGAAAACGGGCCCATTAAATCAATTTTAGGGGCTTCCTTTTTACTTGCTCAGACTATATTTCACAATTACCATAATATGTAAATTTAGACCAAAGCCTCTCTTAGTGGCATGATTCAAGCTGCTTCATAAAAGAAAGCTTGACTGTGAAGGGATCTGGATCCATGTGAACCATGGGTAAACACTTGATGAAAAATTGACAATGTTTACTTTTTACTCTTGGGAAATGTATGACACACCCAGCAGCTTACAATATTCTAATTTACACATCACTTTTACTGTCAGTCATGGGAGTTGTCTTGGAAAAATTGGTTAGGTTTTAAATATTTCATTCATGGAAGAAATAACAGAATGAAAGGTTTTCACTTTATTTTTCCTTGGCCTTGATGTTCAGGTTACAAAAGATAGGAATATTATCTGAATACCTCGGTTTATATTATATAATTATTAAATACCATTGTCTGTATTTGGATAAAGAATAAAAATATTTTATTAACAGTTTTAAGCCATATTAAATATATTTTAAAATTTCTTGCAATGCTGCGAATTATTACATTTTTTGTTCTATAGCTGTGATAGGATGGTCATTTCTTTACAATTACTTATTAAGAAAATATTATACATAAGGAAATAAGAATATTTTCTTATTAATGACAAAAACTGCAATTAAAGCCTCTGATGATGCTGCTTCAGTCATATAATCAGAGATGATTTTTGACTTGTGAAGTGGAAAGGTCACCCTTGGTGATAAATCTTAAAACTAGCTCCTTTTCTTCTTTTCTTTCAATTGTAATAGAGGGGAAAGAAAAAAAATCAAGAATTTAAAGTTTGACAAAACAGCAGATATTAGAAGAGCCCAATGTATGCCAAAAATATACATGGTCTAGTAAAAAGGAATCTCACCTTACGTAGAGTCGTTTCTACATTTTGTTCATGAAGAAACTGGAGCCATAGGTACATATTTTAGTGTTGTTACTTCTTCAGTTTTAACACACAAACTTCACAAGACAAAATCATCATCCTTTTCAGAACCGCATCAACAAGGGAACTCTAAAATACACATTGTTTACAACTAGCGTGGGTAGAAGATCTAGACGGATGCATGAGTTATTAAGTGAAATATACATTTTCTTGTATGTTTTACTTTACTTAACCTATAATTACAAAGCACGGGTCTTTTCCAATCAGCGTGGGGATATTTGTAGTCACTGTCCTTAGAAGGTGGTTCATCATTTTTTTGCCTCTATTGTCTCCTTGTTTGCCTCATGCATCCTCACCCACAACCATGTCAGTATGATCTTTGCCTAACCTCGCAGCCCTCTGATGCCAATTCCCAGTCTGAGTGAATGTGTGAGAATGAAGACATTCAGTTTGGCTGAGCATGGTCCCATTTCTGCCTGGATAGAAAGTCTTGAGCACAACACTCGGCAGTCCCCATCCAAGAGGAGAGATTTTGTTTTGGCCCATCTACAGCATGTTTCTCCACTTTTATATGGCTGGCTAAAACAAGGACTATATCTCAGTTTCTTTGAGTTCACCCTCCCACTCTGCTCTCCAAAAGTTACTGGGTATTTTTCTTCTTTTCCTCTGTCACTGCTGTACATTTCTTCAAAATACTCATAGTAGAAAAATGAGTTCCACAACAAAAAATCTCATTCCATATGTGAAAGAGCATGTCCCTCTCAAATAAAGGTGCATTTTGGAGTAAGAAAGTAACAGCTCAGCAGTCAGTTGCCATAGCTTGCTGAGTAAGCTGGGCTTAGGTTAAATGGGGGTTATAGGCTGCCAGCCAAAACACTGATGGCATTGCTGAATTCACAGATACGGAAACTCTATATGTCCCAAGGATTCTGTGTAGCTACCATTAAAGCCACTCTCTACTGCTGCTCTACTGTTGAAAGTGTCACAATTCAATTCCTTCATGCTGATCAAAACAGACATAGCTTTTAACTGGTCATCTTGTAGATGTCTGTTTTTAAAAATATATTCAATAATAATTATAAAATCATTGGAGATTATCATTATCAGAGTGATGCTGAAACAGACAGGAACATAAACTTGCTTCCCATAAAATCCCACATCGAACTGGTTAGTAGATGTCAGATACAGACTTTTATCTCATCTAGCCCAATCTTTTTCCCATAATCATTTTGATGATATTATAGATGTGGCTACTTGAGAAATAATGGTGGTAGAGAAATGAAGAAAATGATGAGAATGCATAGGAATTCAAGGAAGGGTCTTTAAAACCATAGCTTTCATATACAAAATATTGATAATATGGTCAATATCAAGACCTAAAATTCTCAATTTTACTTGATACATTTTTATACAAATGCTTGAAACAGGTAGGAGCTTCTGAGGGCTCTGTGATTTCAAGGGTGCATCTAGATGAATCTTTGTTGTCCATAAGCCTGATCACATTCACTGTCAGGGTGATTTTGTGAGAATAAAATATTCTCCTTATTCTTAATAAAAAGTTTTATGGTGGCAGTTCTTTTTCCTTAAAATATTTTTCATACAGTATGTTTCAATCCTATTCTTTTCCTCTCCCAACTCCTTCAAGGTCATCCCTACCTCTATACTCATACAATTTTATGTTCTTTCTTTGAATTCTCCCTCTTCTTCTCACCCCCAAAATATACTGAGGCAATAAACCTTAACAGTCCTGAAAATGGGTATGCTTTGGGTAGGAGCTTTAAAAATGTCTACCTTTTCTAGTTGAAAGACATCTGTGTTTGAAATTGTCTTGTGTTTTAAGAAAATTAACTTCATTCATTTGAAGATACTCAGGAATATTTTTTATTATAAGTAATTTTAAAATGGTAACCATAAAAATCTTTACCTCTTAATCAACAGTTACTTTTATGATCTTTATAAAAATATCTAAAAAGTTAATACTCAATTTGTTATCTTTATGATAAAATAGCTACACTTCCTACAATGTTACATTTGTTTTATGTTGTTATGCTGTTTTATTATCTGTTGAATAGTATAATAGTCAGTCTCTTTATTCAAGCCTATCCAAAGAAGTATGCAGCCTGTGATGGACTGTCAATCAGCATTTAGTCATACAGTATCTATTTCTATCCTTGTTCTTCTTAGCACAGAAGAGCTATTATGGTCTACATTACAGCACCTCTACTTTGGATATAGATATCCTTGATGGGCAGGATTTATTTTGAAAGACGATACTGAACATATCATGACACATCATTTAGACATTTTTCAAACAACTACACATGCATGTATTTCAATCAAAATGGGACAAAGCCTAATTTTAAGGATTTCATTCAAGATTTGGAGGGTTTTTTTCTCTTTCTTCCTTTCTTCCTTATTTTGTTTAGCACCAAGAAAAGACAAAATGGAGTCATGAGACTCTTTAGTAGTTTAAAGCAATCATTCATTGCTGTTATGAAATCTTGAATTGCATCATCACCTAGGAAGATTAGCTGTAGTCAGATATTACACTTGTCAAAATTAGCACAGAAGATTCACTAAAGTCCAAAGGGGAAAATGATAATGAAATACATTTATAAACACCTGAGAAATGAAACTTTCCAGATGTCAATAACATACTTCTAAGTACATCAGTATATATGGAGTATAACTGAAAATTAACGAGACTGATTACAGACCACAAACACAGAAAGCAGTCCTGCAGCTGTATACCACACTGGATGTGATTCCAGATGTGATGATAAAAATGGATACAACCTTTTAAAGCATGGGTTTTGGATATGCTATGCATGTGGCACTCATTAGCTAAGCAAATGGATGCTAATCTTCATGACAGTCAATTGCTGTGGTGCATTTCTCCTAAGTGGTGATCAGCTGGTGTGACCAGATCAAGAGCATCCTGACTTAATTTACAAAAGGATTATTCTCCCCATCTCTGCAATGCCATAGGTTTAACATATATAAAAAAGTTTTAAAAACAAAATGGCTAGGACATTAAATTTATTATCTACAACCAAATAGGCAATGCCACCAGAGATTTACACTTGCTGAACATAAATTCTATGTTCATGTTAATAATAATTTCCAATGGTCAGGGCTGAGAAATTAACCTCATTCTCTATTAAAAAAAAAACTCTCATTTTACCATATTTTTCCAGATTCTCACATACTGCCATCAGCAACTTGTTGCTTTGGGCTACCTTTAGTTAATTATGAAATCAAATAGAATCAAATAGAAATCAAAGGAAACCATGAGCTTGACATGCTAGACATACTGCAGGAGGAGGCAATTCAAGTGTTTCAAAGAACTCTGCCAGCACACATCAACTGTTTGACAGCAACTTCTGTTTTTCAGACAGTTTTAGCTGTAGACAACTATTATGCCAGTGCTTCGGTGTTTTCTTTTCTTTTCTTTTCTTTTTTTTTTTTTGTGATGAGCTCTGTTGTCCCCTAATGGTTGTAGACACCAATAAACTTCATTTGTATTCTAATAATAATTCTAATAAAAAGTGTAGATGACCTCTCAGAAAGAGACAAAATCATCTCTAATTTTGGGTAAAAAGCCTAGAATACCATGATCACTCAATTGGTGATATCTTGAAAGTAAACTGCTTCTAGAATTTTAGGTGTTGGGGGAACACATATAACTCATAAAGAACTACTTGGTCTCCTGAAATTTGTATTTTGAACTTTATAGTATCTGGGTTACAAAACAGTTTCCAAGTGTCTAACATTATCATGGGCAAAGACACATACAATATATGTAGTATCAAATAAGAAAAATAGTAAATATGCAATATTAAATAGCTTTTACTTAATGTATGAATAAAATGTAATCCATAATTACTTGAATTTAGGGTATTTAAGGATAAATGCATTGTAATTCATAATGATGTAATTATGTAAGATAAATGGGCAAGGAGGTTTTACTCCTAAAAATTAAAAAAATACTGTGAATGAATAGTGATGCACAGCATCAGGGAGAGTTGAGACAGGGGAATTGACTCTCAATATAATGTTTAATGGCAGAAGGCACCATTACTGCTTATACAGTTTGTTAAAACAGTATATGTCAGAGGAAACATGAACAAATACATTATTAAATGTTACTGATAATCCTTCATTGTGCTCATATTCATTATTTACCTTCATGAACAAGCTTTTAGATGTAGCATTATTCAAATTTTGGACCACTGAATTTCTCCCTTTAAGGTACATCTCTTGGACTAGTCTTTTGTATAAAACAATTACTTTTAAAATAAATTCTACTGGGCTCCTTTGGGGATGTAAAGGGCTACTAATCAGAAGAATAACTAAATAACTGTCATATTGGAATACATGATACATGAGAGTTTGAGTTCTGAGCTGGGGTAGGGACTCTAGGGAGGAAATGGCAAAGATTCCAGAGGCTAAATTGTCTTTTGGTCACTGACTAGATAATTGTACATAGGTCCTGTTTAGCAGATAAAAGAGTCTAGAGATGCATTGTTCACTTAAAATTTGCTTACAGGATTGGGAGGATGACCTTGCTGCAATTGAAGTTGCAGAGGGAGTGAGAGAAAATGGAGAAGGGGGCTCTGTTCTCAACTGTGCATGCTTGCATGCTTGAGAAAAAAAAAAGCTAGAAAAATTGTTCCAAAAAACTAACAAGGAAATTAAGTAAAATAGACACACAGTGAAAACATAGTAATCAGAATCAATGTGATGGAAAGATTTCAAGGGACACATTTGTAAGAATCTGGGATAGGAGGAAGACTGAAATAAAATTATGAGTTTGTGGCTTGTGTGTTACACAACTGTAAGCAAGATCCCATGTGCCAATCTTCAAAAAATGCAAAGATAATAGCCTCCCACCACAGTAGAAGAAATCTGCTTAAAATGAGGTTTTAGTTTTCTTCTTTCCTTCCCTCCTTCTTCCCTTCCTTCCTTCCCTTTTCTTTCATTTCTATCTTTTTTCCTTTCTATTTTTCTTCCCTTCCTTTCTTCCTATCTTCCTTTCAACAATTTGGCTTTCTTGCTTTCTTGCTTTTTTCAGTGTAAGACTTTCTGAATTTGTACTAAGACCTTTTGAAGGAAGATGCTGGGAATACAACAGATATAAAAATATAGAAGAACAATGTCGTTAATTTGGGTTCAAATTTCATTATTATTATTTTGATGCTTAGTGAAATGGTTGGCTTATTTAACATAATTAACAAATGCCATACTACACTAAGTGACTGAACATGCAAATAAATAAAATCTAATGTGTTTATTTTGTTAATTAGCCCATTCTGATTTCTAAATGGTTTAATGACAATCAATATAACCAATTTCCCTAATATACAAATGTGTTGTCTGATTATAATTAATTAATGCAAAACAAAAGAGGAATTTTTAAACCACAATAAAAAAGTTTAAAAGTAGACTTCATAGAAGATAAAATTCCTTATATGAACCTCTAACAATTTAGTCAATTAGCTGTTTTTTTTTTCTTTTTAACATATAAATACTCATACAAATAGGCATAAGTTTGGTAACACGTAGTTACCAAACAAGTTCTTTACACATAATTAATATAATAAAATCAATCACAATCAAAAAAGAAAAGACATAAAATTTCATTATGCTTCTGGCACTTTTTTCATTGTCAACTTTCACTTTATAAATCACAACTTTAAAAACATCTGACAGAGGCAGAGCAGGTGATTAAAGAGAAAGAAAAAAGGAAGGGAGGAGAAATAGAAAGAATGAGGAAGAAAAAGAGGAGGAGGAGGAGAAATTTTGTGCAGAAAACAACAACAACAATCACCTAATCCCAAGAACTCTCATAAGAGGGATTCTGGAGTTTGTTAGTTTTATATTTATTATTACTTTGATAATCAATGTTATATTATCAGGCATTTCTCTTTATAAGAACAAATGATAGATGACAGATAAAACATAGACAGATACATAGCTATATAGATGATAAGTGCGTGTGTGTGTGTGTGTGTGTGTGTGTGTGTGTGTGTGTGAGAGAGAGAGAGAGAGAGAGAGAGAGAGAGAGAGAGAGAGAGAGAGAGAGAGAGAGAGACATTTGGAATTACAAAATCCTATGAGCTGGCACATTTCTCTATTTTTATCAAGACCACTTATAGTAAAACCTATTTTTGTCTGTAACATAGCTAAACAGCTAGACTTTTATTTGGTGCTTATAAAGTGAGTCTCTTTCCATCTTTATCTATGAATATTTACGCATTCTTATATTTAATGTATATTTTCTTATGATGTATGTGATTTTCTTTGAATTTTAGTCTAATGACTATGAACATTAATGGGAGTGTTTTGTTCATTTGAATCACATCTCATTGTTGACTACTTGGGTTGAACCTAGTACACAGCTATTGATTTTCTGTTTGTTCCTAGTATTCTATATTCATTTTACCTTTTTCTTGTTTGATATTTTTCTATGTGTCATTGAGTTTTTATGTTAATGGAATTTCCTTTTGTATTTCTTCAATGTGAATCACATAAGCTCATGAAATGTCCTCATTTGGCCTTGTTTTCTGAACAACATTGTCCATTAACAAAATATTACATTGATTCTCTAAAAAGTGATTACCATTTCAATATCCAATCACATTTGTTGTAACCATTGAGAATAAGTGATCTTCCATACTGTCATTTCTCTGAATATAATATCTTCATGATATCAGGTTGTGAGAACTCATAATCTCTGAACACTTTTAAAAAAACTCTGTTTTTACAGTAGACAGTGGTGTATTGAAGTGTGGTTTTCTTTGAATCTATCTTTCCTGAGGTTGATGTTTATTGCTTTATGCCTCATTATTGTTCTACACTTTCAGAATTGGTATCTTCTACTAGTTTGGAGATTTAGTCTCTATGTTACTTTTTCTAATACTTTAAATATTTACACTTTAGACACCCACCATAACAGAAGATTTGTAATATGATTTTGGAGAGAAAAGTTTTCACCTGCTTCACAAATACACCAGCACCGATAAGAATGTGAAACCAAATCTCTTTCACGTTTATCCACTTCTTGGGTACCAACGGTGCAATTTGGAATATTTGTTGTTTCCTGGCTTCCATTTCAGGAAAATTTATTTATTCTCAATAATCATTTTCTGTATTTTATCCTTCATTTTATCCGTTGATTAGATATTTTCTCCTTTAAAAATTTCTCCTTCTCTAGTCTGCAGTTTCCTTGGAGGTATGGTATATCATTAACTCTGAGAACTTCACATAATGTATTTTTACCATATCCTCCCTTCCCTTTCTTTTTCAATGATAATAAATTCATCAAGGGACAAGCCACACTCAATACTGGGTTCCTCATGCTTGATTTTCTTTTGCTCCAGGTTTGTTCTGTAACTTTCTGATGATACTGTTTCTAATCACCTAAAGTACAGATGGAAAATAACAGATCAAAGTAATGATGCAAGTCAATACTAGCTTGATATCCCAAGGAGTTCATTTGGGTTACTCATAGCAGAATGTGGGAAGAGTACCTACAGGACCACATGTGACTCACAAGTAACTTTATCACAGAAGTCCCATTTCAACATGGGCGATGACTCATGAAATCTGCATCACTGGAGTTGCCTGAATCAGCTAGACCAAATGTTTCCATCCTCCCTGGAACTTTTTGCTGCTTATGTAATGTCACAGGGGGCTTCTCTAGTCTTGTAAATTTCCAACGAGCTCTTAATTTTCTTTCAAGTTCTGTGAGTATCACTCATTCCCTCAACTGAAGAATAATCCTTCAACCACAGGAAATATCTATGCAAAAGATGTATCTTGTCTTCCTGCAATGTGTTTTGGTAGTTTTTCAACGTCATTAAACAGACCTCATATATCCATGTATTGTATGCATATAAATATATCATAGGTCCCCTTTGTAGTTTTGGCAGAATAGTTAATACAAATGTAAATAATTTTATTTTTTGATAAAGAGTCAGTACATAATACCTAAAGACGTAAATGTGTTCACCCATACAATACAAAAACTCCAAGATGGATAAATGAAAGAAATATAGTGATAGGATAAACAAAAATAGTAGAGAAAATTAAAAGATAGATAAAACTATGTTAAAGTGGATCTATCCTCTAACAATAGGAAAAAGAGTTATTGTCAGAACATTTGCACTTGACAGCATACAATTATGGAAAGCAAATGATTGGCATAGGCATTTGACTCAGGTTAATATATATGATAAAAGAAATAAATGAAAAATGGTCAAGGGCAGTTATGAAGATGAGATGAGTATTTATAGAACCAAAGTTATATATGTAAGAAAAAATGGGGATTTATACTTGCCTAATAGCTTCTATTTTACTAAAAAGAAAAGAATCATTCCAATATTTCAAAACATTATGTCTATATGAGTTTGAGGTTTAAATTACTATACACCAGTTAAACTTGAAATCAAAGGTTTTATTATCATTTCAATGATCAGTCAAATTTGGCACTTTCTCTAATTTTCATTTCTGTTCTGACCTTATTGTAAGACTGGCATACCAAATGTAATTGCACCCACATTTGTTTCTTAATTTTGACTCATCATTTGAGTTGAATAAGTCAAAATGTTAGAGATGGGCAGGCGGTCCTGATGAGTGAAACTTTGAAAACAAGCCTTTTTGCTAGCATGCTGAATTAGAAAACCAGAATTTGCATATTTGGAAAAGATGCATGAAAGTTTAGCACTAAATTTTTGTGAAACTGTTCACTCCACTAGTTACTTCAGTGAGGCAAACATTGTTCATCACTGGAACTCCTGATCAGAAGGAGACCAATAAGTGGCACTGGAGTTGCTGTGTCAACACATTCATGCTTGTCTCTTTCTAAGAACTTAAGTTTTCTAGACTCCCAGTCATTGCCTATTTTCTTGTTTCCATATTCATGATTTAAAATAAAACAATGTGATATATCTATGAATGTATTATTAATAATAGTATATAAAATTTGCATAATTTATAGAACTAAGGAAATGTAGAACAATTCATTAGCACACTTGGTTGTTAAAGATGGAATAGAAATCACTTACTACCAACATTACATGAGACTGAAAGGCCAGATTAAAACAAGTACTGTTCAAAAACTAGGATAATTAGGTATCTGCTGGTGAAGAAATATATAACACAATAAATTTTCTCTGTAAATATATCTATATATGGATATGTAGATATCATGGTATTGAATATTTATACTATATAACTTCTTAAAAGTGTCTATAAACATAGATAATTACACAATACACATACATATTTATCTAATGTTATTTAGTATATTTTACTAAGACTTGGTGTGATGAATTATAAAATTGTCTCGTTTTGAAAGAAAAAAGCAGTTGTTAATGCAAAATCCAAAGGATTCATTTGCCTGAGACTAAAATTGAACTTGACTTTGTCTTAAAAATTTGGTTACTGTAGATGAAAATTGAGATGAATATATGCAGGCACTTCCCATAAAATACCATAGTTTAGTGTAATCTAAGTGAAAAACAGAGAGATGAAGTAATAGCATAAAATACCAATAATTAGACATATATTTTTAATCATTATTTATTATACGAGTCTTTAAACACTTTGAATATATAACTTGTAAGTGTATGGCTATGTGAATTGATGGGACTAGTGTGTGCATTCAGATAGGAGCAGGTAGACATGATTTTCATTGATGGATAAGAGACTGTAAATCAATTTCAACCTGTTTTGCTAGGATTATTTCTCTCAATTGATCATAATATTTTAAAGATTTATTTTTGATATTTTTAGTCTCTCTCTCTCTCTCTCTCTCTCTCTCTCTCTCTCTCTCGTGTGTGTGTGTGTGTGTGTGTGTGTGTGTGTGTTTGTGTTCTTATGAGTTGAGTAGCTACAAGGACCAGTGGTATTGGATTCCCTGGATCTGAAGTTCAGGCAGTTGTAAACTGCTTAATATAGCTGTTGAGAAATGAACCCACCTCCTCTATAAGAGCAGCTTATGCTCAGAACTGCTGAGCCATCTCTCCATCAAACAGTGATTATATCATTGTTTTCTTATTTTTAAAAATGTGTATATATGACACATATGGATTTAAGTTTGTAGTCGTCCTGTGTTTTTATGCTTTACCCCAGAAGACATAATTGACTTGCTCTATTCTTTTGTAATATTTACCTTTCGATTAGTCATGCCTATCACATGAGTATTGTTCATATGAGAATTATGGTATCAATTCTTAAAAACAAACAAAAAAAAACAATTTCCATTATCCCACTGGCAATGGATATATCACAGTATGGAATCTGTGAAAATATAAACTCCAGAAACCAAATTCTCCTGATGCTAACAATGCTTCCCCTGAGCATAGTGAGAATGGTCTCAATTAACCTCCTCCTCTTGTTGAAACTAGACACAGGAAGCCCTTTAGCCACAAGCAATGGAGTTACATTAAGGCCACTTCACTGTAAGAGTAACAAAGATCTTTTCCTGAAGCAAACCAGGGTCTCTAGGTGGATTGCAGAATTGCCCAAACATTGGGGTCTCTGGTTTTACACAGCATGAAATTATGTAATGGCACCAGAGGCTCTTTAAGAAGGGAACAACTCCACAGAGCAACAAATAGCCAGCTGAAAGTCAGGAGCTTCTGACTGAAGCTGAGGTTCAATTGCCATTTCAATTTTTCCTCTGAGAAATTATTCAATTAATCTGTATGGATCTTCTTGGGGAAAGAATCCTGTTGTTCATATGATTGAAAAGGAGTATTCATTGAACCTTTAAATTTTTAAGCCAGATTCACTGTAAAATTTTTACTTCCCAGGCTCATCAGGAGTAAAATGGCCCAGAAGAGGTACGTCTCAACAATTCAGTCTGAAGGAAGAGAATGCTTGAAGAAGCCATGGGGATGTGCCAACAGATTCCCAGTCTGTCTCTCTGTCTCTGTGTCTCTCTGCTTCTGTGTCTCTTTCTGTCTCCCTGTGTCAGTCTATCTCTACATCTGTGTTTGTATTTGTGTGTCTTTTCTGTCTGCCTATCTTGATATATGTCCATCTCTCTTTTTCTGTGTCTCTCTCTGTGTGGCTCTGTTTTTGTCTATCTGTACTCTTTCCAGGGTAGGCAATGGCTAACTGAAATTCAATATGACTGAACTCTGCAGAGTTGGTATTTACTGAAGTTCTGAGTTCTTGGAATATAGAGTCAAGGAAGCCAGAGGTGGTTCACCTTTCTTTTCATATATATTGTATGTATGTATGTATGTATGTATGTATGTATGTATGTATATATATATATATATATGTAGATATATATGTATGTACATATATATATATATATATATATATATTCTTTTACATATCAATTCCAGTTTCTTCTCCCTCCTTCTCTGCCTCCCTCCCATGCCAGTTAACCTCCTCCCATCCCATTCCTTAGCCTAGAGGCAGGATGGAGGGCCTAGTCCCTACTCCAAATGACTTGACAGATTTTGATGATCCCTCCTGGAAGGCTTCACCTTTCTTAATAGGAGGGAAAGTGGGGAGAAAGAGAGAGAGAGAGGAAGGGAATAAAGGAAGGATAGATAGATGGAGGGAGGGATAGACCAAGGAAGATTTAACAGCATATTGCAATATTGCAGAAAATCCAATGTCCTAGCATCTCCCCTCAGGTCTTTGGTGTATACAGAAATAATTCCTCTCAGGGAACCAAGAGCTCTCGACTAGCTTCAGTTTCTCACTTTCCCCTTGTATGGGTTAGATAGCAATGTCTATTATAATTTTTAACTTTTAGTTTAGATTGGACAAATATAATTATTATTGTACACAGGACACTAACTAAAGTCAATGAAAACATAAATCTTGATTTGGAATTCCAAATGCAGTTGACATAACACATGCCCATGCTCCAGTCCAGTTTCCTTTCTTATTTAATTGGTATATGATGTCTGATAATCAAAACTTGCTTCTGCCATCTAGGATTGGTTCAATGCAAAAGTCCTTTATGTTCTACTTTAAGTTTTTTACTTATGCAGAGTACCAAAGTAATAAAGAGGAATATTGTTGAAGTTTGTATTGATATTAGTGTTGTGAATATTACAACACAGTGAATATTCAGTTATGAAGATATGAAAAACTCAGTAGAATCATAATACTAAGTTTCAGGTAAGATATTGTCAATTTTCACTTGTATATAAGAAATAAAATGCCAAAAAGTACATGTAAAACAATTTCAGCAGAGAATAATTTTCTTTTCTGCCAATAAAAGATGTTAAATAATGAAGGTATGGAAAAGAAAAAGAAATTTATAATTGAAGAGTCTGAATGTTATGCCTTTTTAATTGTAAAGAAAATTAACCAATAACCACAGCACTGTACTTGAGAAATGAAAAACAAATAACTTTGTGTCCTTTTAGGGTAGACTCATCTTAAATATGCTTTTGTCAGTGCACTGAACCTTTGCCTTGCTATCCAATAAGCACTCCATCTCCTTGCTTGCCATGTTTGATAAGTCTGTGCCTGCCAATGCCATCCATCTGGATACCTGCCACAGAAATCTAAAATCTTACTCAACTAGGATTGCCATTGCTGCTACCGTGTGACTTTGGAGCAATGGTAAGATAATGTCGGGTTATATTATTTCTTCATTGTTTTTAAACCCAAAAGTTATTAGAAATGCATCTTCATAATAAAAGTACTTTTTCTTCTTGAATCAGATACAGTAAACAAGAATCAAGTGCATGCAGAAATATGTAGCTTAAGATTTTATGTTGCATCTTGTTGCAATGTTAACAGAATAGTATTGCTGTGCCACATATGTTATATTCATGTCAATATGTTTCATATGCTAAAATGATCTGCGAAAGAGCCTGCCTTTCCTGCTTATCAAAGAGCCAAACAGCTGTGGGCATTCGCGGGAGAGGAGAGGCACTTAAGGGAGAAAGTACATGTACCTTCACAATGTATATGGTCAGTAATAGCCAAGTGAGTTTTAATTGAGAAAAAGTCATTTAGTTGAGCTGAATATTAGAATCATCTTTTCTTTTTAAAGTCACACATTTTTTTCATTTTAAATCTTAGAGTCCAAATTCATACTAGATTAACATATAATAATATTAGATATTGTATACAAAATATATGCAAGGAAAAATTATGAAAAAAAATATGAATTAATGGAAGGAATTCTGAGAACCACAGAGATGCTACATTCAGGTCCAGATTTTTAAAACAATTGCTAGGTTTAAGACTAGGAAATTCATCTCCACAATGAAGGAAAGGCCACTAGTAATAGCACAGAGTATTACCATAGCCTGTTAATTTCTTCTGGAAGCCAAGCCCCTCTGAATAGTTCACATACAGGTTTGGATGTAATTTCTTTATTTTACCACCCCCATATTTATATATTTTAAATCAAATTTTAAATTTTTCTACATTTTTCATGGTAAATTAGTTTTTGGTACATCCTTAGCATAAAGAGATAAAGTGGAACAGGCTCTGTTCTTATGTCATTTTCTTCCTGGAAAGTTTGAAATTTTAATATGACTGTCAAGTTTATTCAACCCCTAAGAAAACATCAAATATTTCACTACAATTTGTTTCTTATTAAATTATAAATTACTTTTTTAACCATATGTAGTTTTAAGTTCTCCTTGAAGAATTCCATACATTTATGCAATGTATTTTAATCATTTTCACTCCAATCTCCTCTCCAACTCCTCCTGGAACCTCTCTACTAGCCCCACCCAAATTCTTGTACTTGAGAATAACACTCATTTATCTAAAACACTACGAAAATAAAATCATTGACTTATAGTCTATGATTTTTTGATTTCCAGCAGCCTTCTGCGATATTTGGATAAAATGACATTTATATTGTAGCCATGTCATAAACATTGCTTATTTTTCTTCTGAATACTCAAGCAAATATTGGATTATTATCTCTCATATAAGTACTCTTGGGTATATTATACATATGAGTCTATATGGAGAATTACTTTAAAAATTAAACTTTAGCAAGTATACTGTAAGTCAAAACAGTAGCTCAAAACTAATTCTATAGAATAGGGTTTCCTAGATATTAAGTGCCATTTTATTTATCTAAAGCTACGTTAGAAATAGTTTTTGAAATATTGAGTTTATTTTAATAAAAAACAAATTATTCTCAGTGAGAATATTTCAGTTATATCTGAGAGCTTTATTAGTATATCCTTGAGAAATTGTATTGTGATATTATATAATTTGATAGCAATGTAATTCTAGATGGGACTATGCATGGTCTCATGAACACAATCTTGTATAATACACATAATTTAGATAAAATAAATAATTAAAAGTTTTAATTGTCTTAGATGCAATATTAACATTTGCATCATCTTATTAAATAACAAAAATATTGTATTTAGGATATTGTGATATTATTTCTGTTTTGCTTATGATTGTTTATAAGTGCTATGCAAAATGTGATATTATTTTTAAATTTTTAAACATGAAATGTTACTGATTAATATTTTGTTATTGTTTATACTGCAGAAATTTATTCTATAAAGATAGCTGGTAGAAAGAAACTTAGAAATGTAAAACAAAACATGAAAATACTGCCACATGTAGCAGTTGGGGCTTATTCTGAAAAATAAATTGTTCCAATGATTGAGGACAGAGTCCCAAAGAGGAAATCATAAGAAGCTAGACAAAGCTTTGCTGAATAACAATGGAAAACATTTTAAGCATGAAGAAGCTACAATACAGTATGGCATTTATAGGTACATTAAGATAGAGCATCCAGGAGCCAGTATATTTTTTCATGCTGTCAGAGTACTCAATGGTAAATAATGAGCTGTCGTACTTTATCATCAGCATCTAGATTGTTTAGGGCTTCAGAAACAACTTTCTGATCGAAACAATTCAGCTTCAGACTTACATTGATCCTAACAGGTTTAGTAAGTGGCATTTGCTACTCTCTGAAATTTTATTTTCCTCCATCTCTTTTTAGATCTGTGTTCATGTTCTCTTCATTGCCCCTTTCCTTTTGGATAAGAAAGAGAGATTGAGGTGAGGAGAGAGAAGAGAATGAGGGCGAATGAGTCAATAAAGTCAAGAAATAGAGAAGAGAGGTTGGGGAGATGGCAGAGTTCCTAAAGCAGTTGCCAAACCTGAGGAGCTAAGTCAAATATCCACAATCTGCGTAAATATGAAGGCATTTTTAGGCGAAAATGGGGTCGTTTAGCCTAGTGCTGGTGAGACAGAAATCTAGAATTCCTGGGGTTTGCTGTCCAGGCAGTCAAGCTGAGCCAAAGAGTTCTATTAAAACACCTTCTAAAATTAATTTAGAGAAGGTGTTGAAAAAAGCATGTTAACATTCATTTCTGGCCTCTATGTTCATGTATACACACAGACACACACGCACACATGCACACGCACATGCACACACATACACAAATCAGACATACAAGAATTTGGGTTCCTTGGTGTTTAAAGTGGTTAGCACTTGTTTCTATTTCTAGATTAAAAGCAATAAATTAGAATCTTCATGCTACATCATCAATTATACAAACTCTGTTCTACATTTATAGGAGTCAACTGATACCTAAAAATATAATATACTGTAGACTATCTCTCAGTGCTGACCATCAAAGCCAGGGCTTCACACCTGGAAGACAAATGACTTACCATTGAGCTATACTCCATTCCACAATGACTAATTATTAGGTCTCTTCCATGTTGCCTGTATCTTTCTTCCCCCTATGAAAAGGTTTTCTTGTTCACTGTCTACTTTTTAATGTCATATGATTTACAATGCTGTTCAGGCACCCTAAAGTTAGATTGAAAACATGTGTGTGTGTGTGTGTGTGTGTGTGTGTGTGTGTGTGCACGCGTATGTTTAATGTAGTTTTTCTGTATTTACATATGCTTTTGCAATTCTCATCTTCTATATATAGAAGATCAATACCTCATTTTTTCCCCCAGGGGAATTGAATGAGATTTAATAAATGTGTGTGCTAAATGCTTAATGGAACTGTTTCATATATACAGTCTGTTACATTTTACTCAGAGATAAGCAACTTGCTGTCCTTGTTCTCAAGAAGTATATTGCCTATACAAGAAAGAGAAAGGAAATTTAATTATTTACTGTTTAAAAGGTCATCTTCAGACCACAATGGACAGTATCATGGGGAATGTTAGAAATGGAGTCCCACAGGCCATCCCAGATTTGTGGATTTAGAATATGCATTTTCACTAAACCCAGGTGAGTTATACATTGAAGATCAATAACAGCATATTGACTTGGATTGGATAGGACTACAGCTGTAATGCCTGGAGAAGCAAGAAACAGAGAATTTAGGAAGGAAGGAGAGTTTGTGTTGTCTGTGCTGTGGCCTTTACAGAGAAGAAGTCATAAGTTGCTTCTCTTCTACCATGTGGGTTCCATGGATCTATTTAGATCATCAGAATTAGTGGAAAACACTTTTAACCACTGAGCCATTTAATTGGCCCCAAATAAATGTTTTAAAGGAATGTTTTCTTAAGAATGTCTTTGGTTTACATATCATTAGGAAATTAATATAAATATTGTCAGTATGAAAAAAGCTTGGCTATATGCAGCAATATCATGCAGAATTTTCTCTTTTTATCTCATCATGTGGCTTGTGAATATTGACCATTCTGGATCCCAAGAAATGGTGTGTCAGTAACTGTAATTCTTCACTTCTGAGGGTCCATTCTGTCTAGTGTCATGTGCCCTATCACAGCTAAGTAGAACAATTTACTTAATGATGATCCATTTTTAAACTGAGGCATCTAAAATACTTTTCATGGTTTTGCAAAACTTATCATATGGGAATCAAAAAAGTCACAGAAATTGTTTCATGGGTTTGTGTCCATAGGTTTTGAACATTGTCCTTTGCTTGTTTCCATTTTTTCTTTGTCTGGGGCACTGAATATAATCAGAACAGGGCTTTACAGAGATTGGGCATTGTCTCTGAATTGCTTTGGTCTTGCATCTTATATCTGTGTCCCTGAGAATTATCTCTTTCACAAGCTGTCATATAAATAAAATCTTCTGACTAGAATATGACTGTACATACATGTAAATGGTATAGACATTCATGTGTAGGCTGACAAAATGATTTACATATCAATGTATCATTCTGTAGCTAAAATACAGATGGAAAACTGAAGCCAAATACCACACTTTGCAGAAAGCAAATAGGTATAAAAATAGGAAATTATTTTAAAATAGTTCTTATTACCACTTCAGTATATTACACTTACTTAGAGCATATTCCAAAATATAAATATACTTTGTAATACAATAATAGAGATAACTTTCAGATGAGTTAGCAACATGATAAGTAGTCACAAAAATTGCCAGAACTTAAGCCAGGTGATGGTGGTGTAAACCTTTAATCCCAGCACTTGGAAGGCAGGGGCAGAAGAATCTCTGTGAGTTCAAGGCCAACCTGGTCTACTGAGTGAGTGCCAGGATAAGCTCCAAAGCTACAGAGATACCCTGTCACAAAGTACCCCCCAAAACTGCCAGAACTTGAACTGATTAATTTATTATTATTTAACTAGTCATACTCACTTGCTGGCCATTTTTTTATGCATCAATTGTCAGATCCAATTATAGTTAGATTATAATTCATTGCCATGGTTTACAGTCATCTATTAAAATTTCTTCCTGCAATATATTAGAAGGGAAACACTTGGCTATAGAATCTGATTTATAAGGAGAAAAGGTAAATACCTTTTTATATACCACAAAAAATAACTCATAAAGATTCAATGCCTTTTCTATCAATTTTAAGTCTCTCAAGGATCAATAAATACCAGATTTTATTTTTATATGCAGGATCATTATAGGGAACCATTTGTAGGAATATTCCAAGCAGTGAGTGTTTTTATTGTTTGTTTTGTTTTTTGTTCATTTGTTGTTTTTTACTTTTTTGTACATATATGATTACTATGTAACTAGATCATTCAGGTGCATTCCAAAACTGTCTTCTGAACATACCAGAGTAAAGGAATTAAACTTAAACTTAATCTTAGAGATTTTTTTAAATTTAGCTAAGTAATGATGTTTCCCCAAGTGATATTTATTCACCAATGCATAAACTACTTGGAATGTTTATAAAAGGTCAAACATAGTGGCTGGTGATGCACTTTTTTTTTTTTTTTTTTTTTTTTACCAGCATTCAAGAGGCAGGGATAGTTGGATCGCTGTGATTTTTAGGTCACCCTGTTCTATGCAGTGATTTTAAGCCCTGCCATGCTTAGCAAGACCCTGTTTTTCAAATTGAAACTGAAACCAAAACGTTCATAGATAAAACTAGTTAATGGAGGAAGAAATAGTTCGGGTGATAGAACAGCTGAGGCCCATGACTAGTAACAATCAGAAAATACGCAGGTTAACTCCATTGAAAATTGACTAACATTGTTGAGTGGGATAATCAAAGGAGTCCCAGGGTCATGAGTGCCCCTCATGGTAGACTGTGGTGCCACACAAGATACATAAGAAAGGAAGCGGCTGGCTCCTTTTGCCCTGTTGCCCTTCATTTCTTGAATTCACTTCCCACTGATGCAAAATTTGCCTCTGAGATGCTGAAACCAATGTTCAGGAATCAGATGGTTACAGAATGTATCTGCTGGCAAATGGGTCCAGAACCTAAATCAGAGTCTTTTGGAGTTTTATGAACACAATGTAAAATATCAGCTTTAAAAGCAGTTTGTAGTGTAGAGATAGGCATGCACACATTGGTCTCCAGTTTAGACTTTCAGAGAAACCTCACCCTTGCATTTTCCATTCATCAAAGAGGACAGTGACTAGCAAAAGAAATCATAGCATAAAGAGAATTATATTAATCAAAGCAATTTCTGGTGAAAGGAGTCATGGAAATCTTGAAGCAAGTGATAGAAAGAAAGGTACACGCTTCAAACCACTGAACTGGAAACAAAGCTTCAGATGATAACTATATGATTTTACAAAGGTACCTCAAATTGCACAAGAAAATCTTTCTTTACAGTAATGTTTCAGGCTATTTAAAACAGAATCTCAGTCGAAGAACTGAACAAAGATGCTAGGATTGGACATAGAAGACAGTTAAATTTGGCTGTTATCCACACAAGAATAGAAGCCAAAATTATGCTGACTAAAAATGGAGCCAAGCGATGTCATATAGATTTGAAAACCATATTGTGCCAAGGAAGATGCTAATGTTTTTCAATTCTCAGGTTTAGCAAGGATGCAAGTTGTTTGATTTCTTAATCTAGTTTATGTATTCTAAACATCTCTGCATCTTTGAAAAGCCCTGAATCTATCTTTCCTTCGTTCGTTCGTTCGTTCGTTCGTTCCTTCCTTCCTTCCTTCCTTCCTTCCTTCCTTCCTTCCTTCCTTCCTTTCTTCCTTCCTACTTTTCTTCCTTCCTTTATTCTTTCCTTCTCCCCCTCCCCTCCTTCTTCCTTCCTTCCTTTCTTCCTCTTTCCCTCCCTTCTTGCTTCCATACCTACCTCTTGTCTACCTACCTTTATTTTCATCCCGTCCTTCTTTCTATCATAGATTACACTGTCTTAGGCTGAAACTTTAGATGAATAATATATTCCAATGTTTGTTTCATTTTATATAAATATTAACTTATGATATGTGTCTTATGAGACAGTATAAACTCATTTTGTTTGTAGTATTGTCAAAATATTTATGACTCTTTCAAAACTAGCCACTGAATTATTCACAACCATAAAGTACTAGAACTTCATGAAAGCCCAACATTTCATTGTTATTTTCTATTTTTCCTTCCCTTTGTCTTTTAACTGAATTGAATAGCAATAGTTATCTTGGCTTATGATAATGGCAAAAGAAGCAAGACAGAGAAAATCCTTACAGTATTACAGTAGTGGAGCTTGTAACCCTGATCAGATTCTCATGCGTACACATTCATATACATTACCAAATATTATAATATTTGGGATCTTCAGGCAAGAAATTACCCTTTTTATGATTGTATTTTTATAATAGTTTATTTTTTATTTTATTTTACATATTGATTCCAGTTCCTCCTCCCTTCCTCAATCCTTGCCTGCCTTTTTCCCTATCTCCCTCCCTCTAATGCATCCTCCCCCTTCTCCTCCCCCCTAATCCACATGTAGGGTGATGCCTTCCAGGAGGGGTCATCTATATCTGTCAAGTCATTTGGAGTAGGGACTAGTCCTTCTCTCCCATCTCTAGGTTAAGGGAGTATCCCTCTGTGTGTGGGGGGGTTGCTCCTAAAGCCCTTTAGTGCACCAAGGCTACATCCTGGTTCCAGTGTCTAAGGTCCCTTAGACTGCCCAGGCCTTCTAGCTGAGTCCCATGTTCAGGGAGTCTGAGTCAGTTCCTTGCTGGATTCCCAGCTATCAGTCTGGGGGCCCATTAGCTCCTCCTTGTTCAGGTCAGCTTCTCTATGTGTTTCTACAGCCTGGTCTTGTCCTCTCTCTCTCTGCATCAGGATTCTAGTTCGGCTCAGTGTTTAGTTGTGGGAGTTTGCTTCTGTTTCCATCAGCTACTAGATGAGGGCTCCATGATGGTAGATAAGTTAGTCATTGATATCGTATCAGGGAAAGGCATTTATAGTAGCCTTTCCACTGTTGCCCAAATTGTTAGTAGGGGGTCAGTCTTGTAGGTCTCTGGACACTTCTTTAGGTTCAGTTTTCTCTTCAATTCTATAATGGCTCCCTCTTTTATGTTCTCTCTCTCCCTCTCCCTCTCCCTCTCCCTCTCCCTCCCTCCCTCCCTCCCTTCCACCCCACCTCTCTCTCTCTCCTATTCCTCCCCTGACTCAATCTTCCTAGTCCCATGTGCTTTCCTCTCCTCCCCTTCTCTTTCTCCTAGTTTTCTCTCTACTCAAGGTGGATTCTAAGAGATTCATATAAGGTCCTTCACAGAAGGGGGAAGAGCCTAGGTCTCCAGACCATGGGGAGTGGGGAGGGCAGTGAGAGAAATGACTCTTGACTAGAAAAAAAACTTACTTTAACTTTACCAGTTACCATTATTTTCTTTGTAAATCTGTAGAATGGCTAAAGAAATCAAATCACTTAGGACACAAACCTCATAAAGTTAAATAGACACTTGCATATTTCTTCCAGTGTTTTTTCCCCAGTGATTTACAGAGACTTGCAAAGGCATATGAAATTGAAGAAATTAGCAGAAGTCAAAAGTAGCATTATAAATAATAAACACTTTATGTGTGTGGGTGTGTGAAGTACTTACTGAAGTTGGTTATTGTGAACACAACACAAAACAGCTTAAGATATACCACTAAACATTCTTGTTATTTAGAGTACTGATAAGAATAATGGCATGTGCCAACATATTTTATAAATATTGTAGAATAACATGCATGTTTAATATTAACATAATTACTTCTATTGAGCCTAAAATAATTCCTAAGAAATATACATTCAGTTCATGATTTATTTTCAATAGTTCTAATATCAGCAAAATCTAGAACAGATTTCCTTATAATACATGTTTAAAATTACTCTTCCTCTTTCCTTGACATCATGTATTTACTATGGCTTCCTTATCATATTATAATTTATAAAGTGGCTCCTTTTGTTTCATTTTATCATTTGTTCTCTTTTTTGGTTATCCTTTTGTGAGAGTTGAACGTGCATCATTATTAGGTTTACTTCATTCCCCTCAGACTTGTTTAATAAGTAGTAATAGCTCTAAAATGTCTTAATAGGACAACCTTGGGTGTATCTCAAGGGTTCTTGTAAGTTGCATGCTCACTTTCATCTGACTTAAAGAAGTTTTAAATTTACTCTCTGATGTCGTGTATGGCCTACTCATTATTGAAAATGTATTATTTACTAATTATTTGCCTTTAAATTTCTGTAGTTTTTCTATATCTGCTTTCATTCTATTATGATCTAATAAGACACAAGAAAAATATGAAATATGTATACATACACACACACATATATATATACATTCATATACACATATATGTATATATATAATTAATGAGGCTATATGATTGATTTTGGACTGGGTTCTGTGTGTGCCTAAAAAATGTGTAGGCTGTGATTTTCAGTATATCTTGAGTCCAACTGACCCATGGTACATGGTAAATTTTTGTTCCCTGTCAATGGCTTACATTTTAGCTTCCTGGGTTCTATGTGTACCCTATGTCAAGTACACAAAACAAAAGATTTGATGGTGAGGACCCTCATAGAAGAGAGAATATGTAATTGTATTTTTGGGCCCAATGCCCTTAGTATAACTATTTCCATTTCCAATCAGCTACCTGAAAATTTAATGACTTTGGTTCCTTTTATAATCATGTCTACTTGCAATTCTATATTCATTTTGTGTTTCAATATCTATTTAATATTCTTTTTTGTTGTTTTGTTTTTAATTTTTAAAATTTAATTTTAAATTGAAATGAGCTTGTTTTACATATCAGTCCCAGTTCCTGCATTCTCATGTCCTCCCCTGTTCCCTTCACCAACCCCCATCCCATCCATTTTCTGCTGCCCAGGGAGGGTGAGGCCTTCCATGGGGAGCCTTCAAATGTCTGTGAAACCATTTGGAGCAGGGCCTAAACCCTTCTGCGTGTGTCTAGGCTGAGGGAGTATTCATCTATGTGGAATGTGCTCCCAAATTCCATTCGTGTACTAGGAATAAATACTGATCCATTACCAGATGCCCTATAGACTGCCCAGTTCTCCCAACTAACACCCACATTCAGGGAGTCTGGCTGGGTCCTATTGTGGTTTCCCAGCTATCAGACTGGAGTCCAGGAGGTTCCACTTGTTCAGATCAGTGGTTTTTATGGGTTTCTCCAGCCTGGTCTTAATGCCTTTGCTCATCACTCCTCCCTTTTGCAACTGGATTCCAAGATGTCGGCTCAGTGTTTAGCTGTGGGTGTCAGCTTCTGCTTCCATCATGTACTAGATGAAGGATCTAGGATTGCATATAAGTTAGTCACCAATATCATTATTGGAGAAGGACATTTAAGGTAGCCTCTCCACTATTTCTTAGATTCTTAGTTGGGGTCATCCTTGTAGATCTCTGGACATTTCCCTAGTGCCAGGTTTCTCTTAAAACTGATAATGGCTCCCTCTATTATGGTAGCTTTTCTTGTTCTCTATTCTTTCCCCTATTCAATCTTCCTGCTCAATCATGCCCACCTCTCCTCCTTAATTCCTTCTCTCCTCTCTCATGCTCCCAATTTGCTTGGGAGATCTTGTCACTTTCCCCTTCTCCAGGAGACCATGTATGTCTCTCTTAGGGTCCTCCTTGTTTCCAAGCTTTTCTGGTGGTGTGGATTGTAGGCTGGTGATCCTTTTCTCTATGTCTAAAAGCTATATATGAATGAGCGCATACCATGTTTGTCTTTTTGTGACTGGGTTACCTCACTCAGGATGGTCTCTTCTAGTTCCATCAACTTGCCTGCCAATTTCAAGATTCCATTTTTTTCAACTTAGTAGTACTCCATTGTGTAAATATACCACATTTTCTCCATCCATTCTTTAGTAAAGGGGCATTTAGGTTGCTTCCAGTTTCTGGCTATTACAAACAATGCTGCTATAAACAAAGTTGAATAGATGTCCTTGTTGGATGAATGTGCATATGTTTAGTATATGTCTAACAGTGGAATTACTAAATCTTAAGTTAGACTGATTCCCATTTTCCTGAGGAACCACCAAACTGATTTCCAAAGTGGCTGTACAAGTTTGTGCTCCCACCAGCAGTGGAGGAGTATGCCCCTTTCTCCACATCCTCTACAGCATAAACTGTCTTTGTTGTTTTTATTTTAGCCATTCTGACAGGATTAAAATGGGATCTCAGAGTTGTTTTGATTTACATCTTCTTGATGGATAAGGATGTTGAGTACTTTCTTACTTGTCTTTCTGCAATTTTAGATTCCTCACTTGAGAATTATTTATTTACATCTGTACCTCACTTTTTAATTGGATTATTTGCTGTTTTGGGTACTAGCTTATTGAGTTCTTTGTGTATTTTGGAAATCAGTCCTCTGTCAGATGTGGGGTGTGTGAATATCTTTTCTCATTCTGCGGCTGCGTTTTGTCTTGTTGACTGTGTACTTTGCCTCACAGAAGCTTTTCATTTTCAGGAGGTCCCATTTATTAATTGTTGATCTCACTGTCTGTGCTACGGGCATTATGATCAGGAAGTGGTCACCTGTACTGATTCTTTCAAGGGAATCTCCCACTTTCTTTTCTAAGAGGTTCAGTGTGGCTGGATATGTTGAGATATTTGATCCATTTGGACTTAAGTTTTGTGAGTGGAGATAGATATAGATCTATCTGCAGTCTTCTACAGGTAAGCATGCAGTTATGCTAGCTCCAATTGTTGAACATGCTTTGTTTTTTCCATTTTATATTTTTTAAGCTTCTTTGTCAAAAATCAGATATTCGTAGGTGTGCGGGTTAATTTCAGGGTTTTCAGTTCAATTCCATTGTTCTTCCTGTCTATTTTTTGAGCTAATACCAAGCTATTTCCTGGAATATAGCTCTCTACAATAGAGCTTGAAGTCAGAAGTGGTGATGCATCCAGAAGTTCCTTTATAAAGTTCCTTTATAAAGTTCCATATAAAGTTAAGCATTGTTCTTTCAAGGTTATGAAGAATTGTGCTGGGATTTAGGCTGGGATTGCTTATTTGATGGGGATTGCATTGAATCTGTAGATTGCTTTTGGCAAGATTGCTAATTTTACTATGTTGATACTACCTATCCAAGAGCATGGGAGTTATTACCATTTTCTTGTATCTTCTTTAATTTCTTTCTCTAATAACTAAAAGTTCTTGTCATACAGATCTTCTACCTATTTGGTTAGAGTTACCCCAAGATATTTTATGTTGCTTGTGGCTATTGTAAAGGGTGATGTTTCTCTGATTTCTTTCTCAGCCCCTTTATTGTCTCTATATAGTAGGGCTACAGATTTTTTTCTCAGTAATCTTGCATCCTGACATTTTGCTGAAGGTGTATATCAGCTATAGGGGTTCCCAGGCATAATTCTTTGTGTCAATATATAAACTATCATATCGTCCTCAAATAGGGAAAGTTTGACTTCTTCCTTTCCAATTTGTATCCCCTCATTCTATTTTTGTCTTTTTGCTCTAGCAAGAACTTCAAGTACAATAGTGAAGAGATATGGAGAAAGTGGACAACCTTGTCTTATTCCTGACTTTAGAGGAATTGCCTTGAGTTGAGTTTCTCTTCATTTAGTTTGATATTGGCTGTTAATTTGCTGTATATTGCCTTTTTTATGTTTAGGTGTGTTCCTGTCATCCCTAATCTCTCCAAGACCATTATCATGAAGTAGTATTGACTTTTGTCAAAGACTTTTTTAGCATCTTGGGAGATGACCATGCAGTTTTTCTTTTTCAGTTTGTTTATGCAATGGATTACATTGATGGATTTTTATATGTAGAACCATCCCTTCATCTCTGGGATGAAGCCTACTTGATCATGGTGGACGATTTTCTTAACTCGTTGGTTCATCCTCTGCTTCTCTTCACACACAACAGTGAGGCCATTAAGCTTTATGTATAAAGCCTCTACTAACTAGTTTAGAAATTAGCATGCTCAAAGTCACAGATATTTGTCTTAACAGTTGATGTAAGCAGATATTAGAAACTGTCTACAAGGACTAAGAAGGACTTAATCAGATATTCTGAGACAGTCAATGACATAGATCTATGATAAACACAGAATTATGTAGAATCTATAGATTCTAGTTTTGGAAAAACCAACATTTTCTTGATCCTTTTTTTTCCCCCTATGGTTCTGGTATGTCCTCCTAGAAGTCCATTTTTTTTAAAATGCAAGGTGCAATTTAAATGAGAGGTGCAAGGGCACCTCTCCCATTCTTATAACTTCTAGAGGAGCTTTCCTACATGCCACAGGCCACAAATGGTGCTGGGGGGACTTTTCTTCACCCATGCTATCATATGACAGATGAAAGGTGGAGCTACATCTCTCACATGGCAAATGAGGGACAGAACCAGATCTCTCATTCTCATGTTCTCCTCACTGCTCACCTATGTCCCAGTCAACAGGTTCAGCTCCCTGTGCTGCCCAGACAAAGTACAGGGCCCACTTTCCCCAGTATTGAAGATGGTAGAGGGTAGGGTCAACTCCCTTGCCATCTTGAGGCCATAGGGAAGAGGGGTAGGGTCCAATTATTTTGAATAGTTATTTTTCTTAACCTCACTGTGAGGCAATGCATTGATGTCCAATATTAGGAGCTCATACTTTTTCTCTAAGTGCCAGTTTAAAGCCCTTATTGGATGTTCTGAAGTGTCATTTTTCTAATGTTCAACAAAAAACTTCATCAATAACTGAAATGTTGAGAGAATTGTGAAGGCCCACCTGCTGCTTGAGATCTTCCAGTGACTTCACATAATTATTGTTGTGAAATTCCAAGTCATACACATTTTCAGAAAGCTTGCTGTGATTCAACAATGCCTCAAAGTTTCAGGCCACCTTTATCTCTACTTGTCACAGTCCACTTACATCCATCAGTCCATGCTCCCACTACCAGACATTTACAGCCATCATTTGCTGTCCTTATAATATGTCCCTTCTTCTTTTTAACCAATAAAAATCTCCACAGTATTAAATGTAGTCTAGGAGACACTTCTTCAGGGAGTGTCCCACACACATGGCATTAATGCCTCTGTGACTTTGCTCTTTTAATTTTTCTAGTCTGGAAATAAAATAATCATTTAAGTTTTATGGTTTTTTTAAATGTCTATCTATCCCATTACTCTGAAACTCCATAGAGGTCTGTCTTCCTTGATGCATTATCTTTTATGTAGTAGGAACTCATTAGTTGGATTGGCAATTGAGGAAATTATGTGCTCACAAATTCTATATTGCTTTTAGCACTGTTTGTAAGACTTAAATAGGTTAGTTCTGGTATGTTCAGTGTGGTGCTAGAGATATAGTACAGTGACTCCATTAACTGCTAGGAATCTTCAGATATGTGTTTTCTTTTTCTTGGTTATAAACAGAAGAAGAAGAATGACAGTAAGATTTGCAATATACATTTTCTAACATGTTTTCCTACATTGAGCTTTCAAAAAAAAGCAGGTCCTATAGCAAGGTTATATAAATAAGCCACAGAAGGATGATGATGGAGGGAGAAGGTAAGGCTGAAAAGAGGAAAAAAGCAATTGTAGAGCTTGCTAATGAAAGACCCTTCGTTGGTGGGCTCAGTATTATTGGGACCACTCTGAAGGTCTGTAACCAACATCACTCAAGGTTTTCCCATGAATTAATCAGAGCTATGACAAACTTACTGCCATAGTTTAAACATGATATGCTCCCCTCAAGGCCTCTTGTATTGAAAACTTTGGTTCCAGCTGCTGGTGCTACTAAGGTTATGTAACCCTCAGGACTACCTGGCTTGTGGATCTAGATGACTCTGATGTTATTGCCCACAGTACCTTTCTGTTGCTGTGTGCTTCCTGTTGTCCATGATATAAACAGCTTCTGCCACATAGTCCTGTGCCACAGTATACTGCCTCAGTAGGGCCCAGAGATGTGGAGCCAAGTGACTGTGGCCCAAAACCCTCTGAAACTGTGAATAAAGGAAATTGTCTCTTTGATTGTTCTTAGCAGGTATTTGGTGACCAACACTCTTCCATGCCACCTTTATACCCTATGAGTTGATGGTGGTTGCTCCTGAGAGTAACACTTTTACTAAAGAGCACCACAGGAAGTTCTTGTTTTAGTTTTAAATACTTGATTGACACGTAAGTGATTTTTTAAATTGTTCATTTGATTTCTTGGCCATGATTACTAAAAGATATTTATCAGAATCATGCATACACTTCCCAAAATTGGTACAATACTTCTGTTAGCAAATTTTGTATTCTGTAGCCAATAAATATACAGCATGTGACATACATAAATCTACCTCAATATATTTTTCCCAGTAAGAATTGTGAATAAATGCCAATACTTTCTATTTTACAAACAAATAATATATGTCATAGAAATTTGAAAAAATAAAAATATGATAATCAAAATACAAATGAGTAGCACTATCACTAGGTGAAATATAAATAATATAGTAAATAGAAATGTTTACTTTAAAGTTAAAATCTCACTATGTATGTGTGAATTGTCTGTATTTTACAGTGAGCATTTTAAAGCAGTTTTAAATTCTTTTATAATACTATCTTGTAATAGTGTACTATGCTAAGAAATTTTGTTATATGTAAGTAGAAAATTCCAGATATAAGTAATTGCATAGTATCTAGTTCATTAACACTGTATCTATGACTTGATATATAGAGAATACCTAACAAATGAAATGAAAATAAATTAAAAGAGAAAGGCATCATTGTCAAATCCAAATATTTATTTTCCCAGTAAATAACTATTATGTGAACTCTCTGCTCCCCTAGGATAGTATACCACAATGCAAAGTATAAATGAAACCATCAGTGTTCACCTTGAGAATCCCAATGAATTTACTGGGATTGCTTACAGGACATGGGCAATAGATTAGTTATAGAAGTATAGTAGATTGCAGAGTAACCACACCACTGAGAAGTCTTCTCATTATGAACGACTTCCCCATAGCTGCAGAGATGCATATCTCTCTTATGCTAATATTTCACAGTCTACATGTTCTAGCATCTTTGAGACCATGAGGCAATGTACAGTTAGTGAAGAATCATACAGCTGATTAGGAAGCTCAGGAGGGAATGACTGTTATCCCAGATGAAGTCCCAATAACCTCTTTACCACTATATATTGTATTAAGAGTCCCTTGATCTTGAGGTCTCTTTTGAGCAGTCACAGATGCTGTATTGAAGACAGCAAGTGTTATGGCCACAGGGTAGTGCTCTGTGGTTTCTGGGTCCTAGTTAGCCAACCTCCTCCGGAACAACATTTCCTTAAGGGTTTCAACACATGTTGTAAGTGAGCATTGACCATTATGTGATGCTCAGAACTTTATTCTGCCAACAGTCTTGCAAGAAAGACAGAAGAAACAGACTAGCAGTAACAATTAGGTAATATTAGATGACCAACTTACTTGGGCAGCAGTCCACTAAAGAATATTTCTAGAGTCTGAGAGATTGTTTATATATTCTTAAATGTTTAGGATGACATATATGATAAAAATGTGTTGTATGAAATTCTCAAAGAACTAACAAAAATACACACATAAAATTTTAAAAATCTTTTCTTGTATCCCCTTGCATCAGCTTAAGCTAGTCACCATATATTTCTGTAGTTAGAGCACTTAAGCCTTTTCTTAGAAAGATAACCTCCTAAAAACCCATTTTTGAAAATTCTATGAAGGCCAAAGTGACCTTTTGTTGGAAAAATTCTTTAGTTGAAGGTATCATATTGCTGAGTGACTGGTAGAATATGCCTTCCTGGTGTTGTGTCCATGGTTATTCTACAACTAATTTTAAAGCCACAATGTATTCCTTCAGCCACACAGTTTCAGTGTTGATGTCATAATGTTGTTGGTACCTAGCACACTAGCACCATAGACCTTCAGGGATGTTACCATAGAGTACCCAATGTCTCTGTTGCTCTTCACATTTTCATTTGTATTTCCTTCAATGGTGAGGCTGAGACAGGAATTTTCAACACTGGGTCTATAGATGTCTATGCTCATATAGTCATTTGCTCATATCTTACAGTTTATTCAACTTTTCTACACTGTACTATTTCCCTTCCAAGGTTAACTCTTCTACCTTTTTTCCTTATTCCCATCTCTTGTAGTACCCATGAGAACACATCATTTCCAGAATTTAAACTTGCTAAATCACTTTCATATTTCACTGGCTAGGTTTTTTCTTTATTATTAACATGAAACAGCTGATGTAGACTACTTATGAAGAGGTTTGTTCTGTTTGCACATTCAGCAGTTCAATGTCACACAGTGTGAGAATCTCATGGTGAACAGCAGAGAGGGATGACAGGAGAGAATGTTGGAACCTGGGGTCATGTTTCCATCTAGGTAGCAGAGGGAACAAAAGGGAGGTTGTGTTTTTTTCCTCTATCATATGTTCCTAAAGAGAATGCAAGAAGCTGAAGAACTGTCTGGCTAAAGAATATAGTCAATGACCTTCCACAAGACCACACTTCTTAAGGAATTACACTGCCTTCTAATATATTCACCCTAGGGAGTCTGCAATTACAAGCAAACAACTCAGGACACACACACACACACACACACACACACACACACACACACACACACACACACACATACTTAAAATATTGTACACACTAAAACAATTATATCCAAATTCTTGACATAGTAACATACATTTATGTTTGGATAGACACATTCTACCTTTATTCTTTCATTGAAAATAGATTTTTTTCAAACAATACATTTGGATTATTCCCCTTCTCCTATTTCTCCCACTCCACCCTCTACTTCAGATACATACCCTTTGTGTTTTCCTAAAAACAAACACGCTGGCAGGCCCTGGTGGCAACCCTTATTTCCAGCACTATGAAAGCAGAGGCAGGTAGATCTCTATGACTTTGAGGCCAGTGTAGTCTACGGAGCAAGATCCAAGATAGTCAGAGCTACACAGAGAAACCATGTCTTAAAAGTAAAACCAAACAAACAAAACAAAATAAATCTGACTGTGACAAAACAAGACAAAACAAAAACAATAAAAGAAGCCAAAGAACAACACAAGAAACACATAAAGAAGCAGAGTCCCATACTTTCACACACACACAGGAATCCCAGTAAAATACATAACCAGCAGTCATTTTATAGACACACACACACACACACACACACACACACACACACACACACACACTTAAGGTAAACAACAAAAACAAGCTCTGACCTCTGACTCAACATTTTATGACAAAGAACCTCCAAGGATACCACAGAATTCATTTCATAATGACCATCTACTGCAGGGCAAGCAGCCTACTCTTAAGAAAGAAATGGTTCCAGACTTGAAAACGGAAATGGAGACAATAAAGAAAACACAAACCAAAGGAATGCTGGAAATAGAAAAACTGGGCAAATGATCAGGAACTGCAGATGCAAGCATAACCAACAGAATTCAAGAGGTGGAAGAGAGAATCTTAGGTGCTGAAGATAAACTAGAGGAAATAGATGTAGCAACCAAAGAAAATCATAAATTCAACAAATCATTAACACAAAACATACAGAAAATGTGGGACACTGTGAAAAGGCCAAACCTAAGAATAATAGGCATAGAGAAAGGTGAGGAAGCCCAGTTCATAGGGGCCGAAAATATATTCAACAAAATCAATGAGGAAAACTTTACCAATCTGAAGAAGGACATGCCCATGAAAGTACAAGAAGCATACCGAACACCAAATAGACTGGACCAAATCAAAAAGATCCCTCAACTTATAATAATCAAAACACCTAACTTACAGAATAAAGAAAGAATTTTAAGAGCAGTGAAGGAAAAAGGACAGGTAACTTAGAAAGGCAGACCTATCAAAATTACACCTGACTTCTCCATGGAAACACTCAAGGCCAGAAGGTCCTGGACAGATGTTCTACAAGTACTAAGAGTCCAAGGATACCAGCCCAGGATACTATACCCAGCAAAACTCTCAATCACTATAGATGGACAAAACAAGTTATTTAATGACAAAGCCAGATTTTCACGATACATATATGCAAATACAGCCATACAGAAAGTTTTGGAAGGAAATCTCCAATCCAAGAATGTTAACTATGCTCACAAAGACATAGGTAACAGATAATGCCACTTCACCAGAAACCAAGGGTAAAGAAGGACAAATATATTCACAATACCACTGCCAAAAGAATCTAAAACAAACAAGCATAAACAATCAATGGTCCTTACTCTCCCTCTGAATTGTTGGTCTTAACATGCCTAAAAAAAGACACAGACTAACAGAATGGATATGAAGACAGACTTCATCTTTCTGCTGCATACAAGAAACACATCTAAGCTTCAAAGATAGACATTACCTCAGGCTGTGAAAAGATCTTCCAATCAAACGGACCCAAGAAGCAAGCAGGTGTGGCTATCCTAATATCTAACAAGTTAGACTTCAAACCAAAATTAATCAAAAGAGATGAAGACGGTTATTTCATAGTCATTGCAGGAGAAATCCATCAACTCAAAGTCTCGATTCTGAACATCTATGCCCAAATACAAAGGCACCCACATTTGTAAAACAAATGCTACTAAAACTCAAAGCTCACACAAAACCTCACACACTTATAGTGGGAGACTTCAGCACACCACTGTCACCACTAGACAGGACCACCAAGCAGAAACTCAACAAAGAAACAAAAGAACTAACAGAAGTGATGTCTCAACTGGGTTTAACAGACATCTGTAGAACATTCCATCCAAACAGAAAAGAATATACTTTCTTCTCTGCTCTGCATGGAACCTTCTCTAAAATCAACCACATCCTAGGTGGCATAACAAACCTCAACAGATACAAAGAATTGGAATAGTCCCCTGTATCTTATCAGACCACCATGCTTTAAAATTGGAATTCAACAACACAAATCACAGAAACCCTACATGCTCTTTCATTCTTTCTACTTCCAGAGTTCCCTGAGCCCCGAGGGGATAGATTTGATGGAGACATCCCATTTAGGGTTGAGTGTTACAAGATCTCACTCTCTGTATAATATCTGTCTGTGGGTTTCTGTATTTGTATCCAACTGCTGCAAGGGGAAGCTTCTCTGAGGAAGGCTGAGCAAGACACTGATCTAAGAGTATATCAAAAGGTTTTTCTGAATCATGTTTTGTTACATTCCTTTAGAAGGAGTATAATATTTGATTTCCCCTATGTTCCTGGCATGTCTAGCCACGGGTTTTTGAACACACTCCTCAAGTAGCACCAGGTATAGATTCCATCTCATGGAGTGGGCCTTAAATTAAATCAGATATTGATTGGCTACCCCCATAAGCTCTGCACTACTAATGTACCAGCTTATCTTGCAGATAGCTTTGTAGCTGGGTTGGTGTTTACCTTTATCCTTTGGTAGTATACAGAGTACCTTCTAATACCATGGACACTACTTAGTAGTAGTGAAGGCCCAAGATAAGCACCAGCTCAACTTCTTGGTGTTCAATGAGTTGTATGGGTATTGTCTTCAGAATGGAAACTTACCATCATTTTGTGGAGAGCAACAAATTGCCTTTGCAATAGCTTTTTATTTGGAGATGCCCATTGAACAACTTTGACCACCAACTCAATTGGGTATAACTCATTCTCAACACAACACAGGACATGTCCAGTTGGGGTTCTATCTCCCCAGTTAATTGGTGATTTCACTAAAATTGCCAATAGATATATTTATCTATTTTAGAAAGCTTCTACTATATTAAGTTTCCATACAATCACTCATATGGCCCCTAGTTTTAGATGTCTTTTACCCATATCCCCCATCCTGTCCACTCTTCCATCTCCCCTCTCCATTTCATTATCCCATTCTATTCTCCTTCCATTTCGTTCACAAATATCTATTTTATTTCCCTTTTCTAGCAAAAGCTATCCCTCTCCCCCAGTACTATCCTTACTCTATATTTAATCTCCATGCTTATATGGATTGTAGCTTAATTATCAATCACTTAACATCTAATATCCACACATCAGCAAATACATACCATTGAGTCATTTGGATCTGGGTTCTCACTCAGGATGATTTTTTTTTCTATTTCCATCCACTTACCTGAGAATTTCATAGTTTCATTTTTTTAAAATTGCTGAATAATATTTTATTGCATAAATGTACCACGTTTTCTTTATCCATTCATTTTTTGATGGATATATAGGTTGTTTCCAATTTCTGTTTATTGTGAATAGAGAAACAGTGTACATGATTGATCAAATTCCACAATAATAAGATGGAGCACCCTTTCAGCATATACCCAAAGCTTAAGGGCAAATACACTGAATCTGATAGAATAGAAAGTGAGTAATAGTCTTGAACTTGTTGGCATGGGAACATTTTTTTTAACATAACACTAATACCATAGACACTGAAAACAACAATGAATGGAATCCCATGAAACTGAGTAGATTCTGTATGACAAAGGACATGATTATTTTGGCAAAATGGTAACCTACAGAATGGAAAAAAAATTTAATGGCTACATATCCAATAGAGAGCTTTTTAAATCTGAAATATATAAAAAAAAACCCAGATAACTGAACACCAAAACAACACAGAATCGAGTTAAACATGGGGTACAGTACTAAAAAGAGTATTCTCAAAAGAGGAAACTTAAATGGCTGATAAACTTAAATGGTCAACATCTTTATTCATCAGTGAAAAGCTATCTTAAGATTATATTTATACTAGTCAGAATGGCTAGGATCAATAAAGTAAATGACAGTTCATGTTGGCAAGGCTGTGGAATAGGGGAATACTCAGCCAATGCTGAGGGGAATGCACTTAACACAACCACTATGGAAATCAGCATGGTGGTTCCTCAGGAATTTGGGAATTGAACAGAAGCTATTTGAATGACAAACTTCTACTCTGTTACCCTCAATTCCCCATTTGTCTTTAACTTGTATGTGAGTAGGGTCTATGAATAAGCTTTCTTGCAGCAAAAACACCACATTCTGATTTTGAACTTCATTTTTGAAGCATAATTTTTGCTCCTTTCCACTGGCACAACTTCACTTTTCTTGTTTTTCCTTTGATTTTTGGCTATGTTTCTTTATATCTTGCCATAAAGCCCACTTTCCATCTCCATTCAGTTCATAGTTTTCTCTTTCCCTGTGTCCTATTACTTATCTTGTTGGTCCTAGACAAGATGCCTTAAAGTATCACTCAACTTGCTTTTGTTCTAATTTCAAAACTTCAGCTTTTACTTATGTTAATTACTCAAAAGCCAACAATTTTATTGCATTTAATTATCCTTAGTCTTTAACATATTTAACCATTTCATTACAATATATATATATACATACATATATATACATATATATGTATATATATGTATATATATGTATGTATATATATATATATATATATATATATATATATATATATATATATTTAGCCAGGCAGTGGTGGTACATGCCTTTAATTCTAACACTTGGGAGGCAGAAGAGGGCAGCTCTATGTGAGTTTGAGATCTTCCTGGTCTACACAATTGAGTTTCAGTACATCTGAAACATTTGTACAGAATCTCTGTCTCAAAAACAAAAACAAATGAATACGTAAATAAATAAATCTTTAAGAAATGCCAACCCCATGCCAAGCAAGTTGCTAACCTGCCTAGGACATAATGTGATCAAAAGATGAGAGCATTTTTTTAGATAATAAATATGTGCAACAATTAAATAGGCAAGTTTGATGAGTTATTGAAGTTATATTGGAGTAGGGAATAAGTGAGTGTGAAAGTCATGGAAGTTGTCATGGTTAAGTAGGTAAACAGAGATCAGAAAGTTTAGATACAGTTAATTATGGTAAGGACACACAGTTGGCCACTACACGGGAGACAATAAGACCTTGATAAAGAAGTTGGATGTAACTACAAGGGCAATGATAAAATTTGAAGCAATTTTAGCAAGGTGACAGAACTTCATTATTGTTATCATTAAATGTTTGATAATTTGAATATTTTTGGTTAATGGTAAACTTGACAGAAAGGTGTAGAAAGATCCCATACATTCTCTTCTGTCCTAATGTAGATGTATAGTATTTGTGTTTTAAATGCATGGGGATTTAACAGCTCATTGGGTAAGAGCATTTGTTGTGCAGACATGAGTTTGAAACTTACATGTAACTCTACCCATTGATGACTCTAATAAAATGGAGGTTGGAGACAGGAGTATCATTAGGACTTGCTGGATACTAGCCCATGTGAAAAAATAGTGAGTTACAGTTCAGACAGGTCTTTTCTTGAAAGAATAATGTAGAAACTTATAGAGCTATTTATTATGTGATAGGGGTGATAGGTCACTGTAGTTTAAAGTTTATTGTTGTCATAACTGCTTTCATGTACCTGATGGCTATCTATACATTATTCTCAATTTTCCATGTATCTAGCAGAAATTTGTATGCTATTCTGAAAAACATACATTGTTGTTTTAAACAACAGATTATTTTCCTTTTTGTATTGAAGCTCCAGAACCATTTTTTGATAGGTAAAATTTTTATTTTACTTCTTTCTTTGAGTCACTTATATATTTTTGCATATTAAGTTCTCTGTTAGATGTATAGCTGCAAAAAAAATCTCTCCCATTATACAGACTTTATCTTCATCTGATCATTGGCTACTTTAGCTGTGCAAAATTTTTTCAATTTTATGAAGTCATTCTTACCAGTTGTTGACAATAACTCTTAAACAAATGGACTATTATTGAGAACTGCTTATAAAATCATATGCTGTGTAGGACACCATCTATGTTTTCTTCTAGATGTTTCAATGTTTCTGATAACCTCTATTTTTTTATATACTTGGGTTTTGTGCAAGGTGATAGATATAGATCTATTATGAATAGTCTTCCCACCAGCCTGGTCTCACAGCTGCACCAGTCCCAAATAACATACAGAGACACTATATTAGATATAAAGCAGTTGGCCTGCTACTAGAGTTTCTTATTGACTAGCTCTGTCTTAAATATTATCTCATTGCTATCAATCTAAGTATTTCCACGTGGTCTTATCTTACCAAAGAGAGAGTCCGGAGTTCTGATGTCTTGATCTACATGTTGATTCTCCTCCTAACTCTCCCTTAATCCTCCTAGTCCCACCTATCTTGCATTCCTATTGGCCAACAGTGCTCTATTCATCAACCAATATTTACAGAATGACATCTCTTATCATAGATCTAATTTCATTCTTTTTCATGTGAACCTCAAGTTTTTCTAGCATCAATACTTAAAAATGCTTTCTGTTCTTCAGCATATGTTTATTGAATCTTGGTCAAATATTACAGAGCTGAAATTATTTTCACTTATCTGAATGTTCAATTTTCTACTAGTTTTCATGTTTTGTTCCGTGCCAGTCCTATAATAAGATACATTTCTTTTTTTCAGGGTTGTTTTTGCTATCTGTTGCAATTTATAACTCTATATGAATTTTATAACAGCATATTTATTTTAATAGTGAAGTAGGCATTTTGATATTGATCACATTGAATCTATAAATATCTTTTGGTATAATTATAATTTTCATAGTATTAATTCTTTCAATCCATGAGATGGAACACCTTTCCTCTCTCTAGTATCTTTTCATCTTCAGAGGTTTAGGGTTTTCATTGTAAAGATTCTTCATATCCTTTTTAGAAATATGCCTGGTTATCTTATTTTCTTTGAGATTATTATGAATGGGAGTGTGTCCATGTTCTGTGTTTCTTGTTGGTGTGTGGAAGAGCTATTTGGACAAGTTAATTCTGTATTCTCAAGTTAATTCTGTATTCTGCTCCATTGTTGGACTAGTTTATCATTTCTACAAGTTTTCTGGCATGTGTTGGGAATTTTTAAATTACAGAATTATTCCATCTGGAAATAGGGACAGCTTGATTTCTTTCCCTATTTGTATTTCTTTAATTGTCTTCTCTTGACTTATTTCTTTTGACTTATTTCTTTCTACAGTCTTTCAATTATGCTCATTCTTCTCTTAAGCCTGGACTATTGCCTTTTATATTTTCATTATGTTTGGTTTGCTGTGCATAACTTTTTTTTAAGGCAGTTTATGCCCTAGAATGCTTTTCTCTCTCTTTCAACTATGGTGGATAGTTTTGTTGGTTATATTAGTCTATGTCTTTTAGGTCTTTTAGGACTTGGAATGTGTTTAGAAACAGGTGGGTTGTTGCTGCCCTCCAGGGCTACATATTGAGTTCCAGACTATTCATGGCTACAAAAAGAAACTTCATCTCAAAACAAACTTATAAACAAACAAACAAAAACAAAAACAAAATTTTTCTGTGCATTACTGACTATGACATAGAACTTCTCATAGACTCCAAGTCATGTTAGGGCTCATCTTTTCTAATGTTGGATAGTATGAGAAACTGATTGATCACCATATTAATGATCATCAGGAAGGAGGTACTGCAAGGACTTTATTTAGACATTGGAACTGCCACATAGTCATGAATTTTGGGAATCAGCAAGTTTGCAAATTGAAAAAGTATTGCAGCATGAGGTTCCCTCTAGAATCAAGGGACTTTCCCCCAGGGAAATTTGGTACCAGAACACATGTAACAAGATGCTTAATGAGGTAAAGCTAAATTGCCAAAAATGATACAAGTTATCTAATGGTCACAGAAATGAGAGACTCTTGATCTTTTTACCAGTAAGAGGCAGTATACATGTAGAAACCACAGTAATCACATCAGTATAAATGACAGAAGAATGACCATAATCCTCTATAATTTTTAAAACCTAATTTTAGCATAAATGACAACTTGAGGTGAACATGATTTTAAAGGTGTAATACTTGAAAATGGATCGAAATGTGCTTACTCTTGACTAAATCAACAAAGGCATATAAAATAGTGTTCAATGTCCTGAAAGGCAAGTTACACCATTTCCACAGAGACTATCCACTAATATTAGAAATCATTTTATGCTATATTTAAAAGAAGGTAGTGTGGGTTATTTTCTATTTGTTATCCATGTATTATACATGTAACAAAGGGTGCTACAAAAAATCGGCACACATTGAAGTATTATTATTATTGGTGGGTGATCTGGGTATGACAGTAATTCCAGGAGGTTCCTGTTTAAAGGTGTTGTAAGGATGAAAAGGGATCCAGAAAGAAAATGCCCAAACTAATCAACCAACAAAAGTGTATCTAAATGGAAATGCTATCAAATTCTGAGGCATGTAGATAATAACACTATCAGGGAGTTACACTGTGTGTGATATGCCTTATGGTCATGATAGTCCAATGAAAACTAGACAATTCTTTTCTTTTTAGTCTTTTTAGAGCCATGTTTTTGAGAATTCTAGGACAATTAAATGATCCTTATATATAAACACACACACACACACACACACACACACACAAACTACATATTCACACAAATATATATTCAAAAGTGTATACACATATACTTATATTTTTTTAAATATAGAATCACACTGTTTTGAATTTACAAAATATTAAAATTCATTTTTTTCTCAGAATGCTTGAAACAGAAGCTACTCTGATTAAGTGAATGCTATATTTGGCATAACTAAGATTCATTACATGTGTGATATATCCAGTTAAAAGACTATGAATATAATAATCATAAAATACACTCATATCCCACATATCCTTTATTGAGAGTTAACAATGTCCTGACTACAGCTTGCAATGTTTTTCATAAAATGTAAGGTATTTGAGTACTATTTGAAATATGTCATGATTTTTAAAGTTAGTCAGATATTATAATAAATGGCATCATGAAATAAGATGGCAAATAGATGGGCTTAGGAAAAAAAATAATAATTCTGAGTGAGATAACTCAGCCCCCAAAAGACAAACATGGTATTACTCACTTATAGGTGGATATTACCTGTTAAGTAAAGGATAATTATGCTATAACCAACAGGCCCAGAGAGGCTCAGTAACAAGGCATCTTTGGCGAGGTGGGGGTGACATCTGAATCTCCCTGGGAAGAGGAAATAGAATATGTTTTGCCAGTAGACTAGGGACTTGTGGAGATTAAAATAGGAGGGATCAACCCAGCCATAGAACCTTCTACCTACAATGTGTCCTACCTGCAAGATATACTGGGGCTATTGTGACACAATGGTGGCACAGAAATTGTGGGAGCAATCAACCCATCACTGATCTAATGTATAGTCTATGCCACAAGAGACAGCATATGCCTGATGTGTTCCGGGTGGCCAGGAAATAGAAGCTGGATAACCTGGAACCAATCAGGACTAGAAAAAAAAGGGGGGGTAATGGAATGATTCCTAATGATGTTATGCTATAATCATAAATCGGTGACTGGCTCAATCTTCATCAGAGAGACTGCCTCCAGCACTGATGGGAGCGGATGCAGAGACACAGAGCCAAACATTAAGTGGAGACAGCCCAGGTGACAGCCAAAGTGTTAGATGGTTCCAGGAGAAAATGGGCTGAGGAATCAACTAAGTAGGGCTCCTGGGAACTTACAGAGACTACATTGGCAGTCATGGAGCCTAAAAAGGTCTGCACTATGTCCTTTGCATATACGCCATAGTTGTTGTCTTGGTGTTTTGGGGGAACTCCTGTCAGCGGGAGTAGGAGTATCTGATTCTTTGGGCTGATCCTGGAACCCTTTTTTTCTCTTACTGGGTTGCCTCACCCAGCCTTGATGTGAGGGTGTGTGCTTAGCCTTATTTTATCATATTATGTCCTGTGAGACTGAGTGCATGTGAAGATCAGAGCACAACTCTTTGTAGTTGGTTCTCTCCAGTCACATTACAAAATCTTGGATTCAAACTCACAATGTTGTGAGGGCCTCTACCTAAGGAGCCATGTAGCTGACCCAAGAACATTTTTAGGAAGAATGAGGAATTAAAATATACTTTACAATGTATGAAGTTGACTACATTGTCCATTTTCCAAACAAGAGAATTAGGTTCTCAGTGTTTTAAGTGATGAGACAATGTCAAGATAAACAAAACTGATAACTGGCAAAATTCTTAGCCAACCAAGACTAATTGGAAACACATTTATTTTTCTTTTGGAAAGCATAGCAATATAAAATAATATAAAACAATTTATATTATTTTAACAGTTATCTTTTTTTTACAACTTCATACATGAAGTCTACATATTTTCTGCCCCATACTCTCTGCTTTCAACTCTTTTCATGTCCTCTCACTACTGCATCTCAATGATCTCCTCTTTATATATATATATATATATATATATATATATATATATATATATATAGTAATACATAATATATGTATATATATACATACATATATATTCTTCTTTAACTCTATGATCTATCCATCATCTGTCAATTTATCTAGATAACCTTTTTAATTCACTTAGAGATACTTATATGTATGTATGCTTAAGAAGATCACTTGGGATTGGATAATATATCTGGGGTGTATCAGAATTTTACTCAGAAAATCCTATATTTACAACTAAATTTTGTAGTCTACTTATGTTCTCTTCCATTATTTAAGCATTTTGTATTTCAAATTAAGGTCTAAGGTCTAAAGTTTACAATTAAAAATACTGCCAATTTAAAAAATATTTTATTGTTTATGTTTTTCATTTTGTGTTTTTGAGATAGGGTCTCACTACAAAGTACAAAGGCCCAGCTTTTTTTATATAAAAAGTAATAATTAGAGGTTTCTAAAATGTAACACCAGATATTTTGCCTTCTCACTATGAATGGACCAAAGCTCAATCCAGTTCCAGTATTGCAAACTACTGTTTATACTTGTTTTTTTATCTCTGTTACAAAGACCATGACAGAGAGAGAGAGAGAGAGAGAGAGAGAGAGAGAGAGAGAGAGAGAGAGAGAGAGAGAGAGAGAGAAAGAGAGAGAGAGGAAAACCAGGGCAAAACTGCAAGAATCAGGACTGGATTTAATGACCATGGAGGAATACTGCTTACTAGACTGCTATTCTTGGTATGTTTAGTTTCCTTTCTTTTACACTCAGGATCATCTGCCTAGGGGTGGCACAGTTCTTAGACAATTGGTCCCTCCTACATCAGTTATTAACCAAGAAAACATCCCATATTCTTACCCACAGGTAATGTGTTGGAGGCAATTCTTCAATTAAGGTTCCCTCTACCCAGATGGTTTTAATTTATCTCGGGTTGCCAAAAAGCTAACCAACACACATGCCAATCAAATGATGATAGCATGAAACAGGATTTGAATCCAGGCAAGTTGGCAGTTATAAGTGCTGTGCTACAATCCTTCTGCTACTAGTTGGTTCTGCCAATGACTAGAAATGTGCGTGAAGTAATTATATTAGGCAGTATGACTAAATACCTGACTGAACAACTTAGAAGGAAAGTTATTTGCTTTAGTTTACAGTTTCAGACATTTTAGTCAATGATATTGGAAAGGGTGTGGCAGAGCAGAACAGCTCACCCATTAGCAGAGAGGAAGCAAAGAGAAAGGAGCACTGTCTCCTTGTCAAATTATTTTATTAAAGCTTCCAGAGCAGAGGTTCTCAACCATCTTAATGCCACACTTTAATACAGTTCCTCATGTTGTGATCACCATCCATAATATTATTTTCAATGCTACTTCATAACTGTAATTTTGCTATGTTATGAATCACAATGTAGATATCTGTGTTTTCCAATGGTATTTTGTAACCCCTGTGGAAGGGTCTGTTGACCTCCAAAAGGGTTGTAACTCACAGGTTGAGAACCACTGCTCCAGACTATGAAATGGTACCCCCTCACAGTCAGGACGGCATTTTCTACCTGAGTTTTATGCAGAAATGTCCTTTGAAAATCTGCAGGGCCTTTCTAAACTCAAACAAGATGACAGCATGATTACCCATCAGAACTTCACCTTAAACCCCAAGCATCTGGTCCCCAGGAAGATTATATCTAACTCAACATAAAAATGCATCATTCCAGCTTCATTATTTCAAAGTTTAAATTAGAGGTCTTTTCTGAAATCCAAGGCAGACTTCTAGCAGTGGGGTCCTGTTCAAAAAGAGGGACAGGGAATCACATGGTGTTACTGAGTTATCACTCTCACTGTAAAAATGATGAATAGGGAGATAGAAAGGAGAGTTATAACAAAAAAAATCACATAAAGATGTACCTTTAAGTCTAGCATCAGGACACATTAGGGAGATGTTAGCCCTAGAGGTTTGGGTCAGCCCTATTCTCATGTTCTTGCCACTTGTAGCTCACAAGATATTCTCCTACACTGACTCTGGTCATTGCCTGTATCTTCTTTCAGTGGAGTGCCTCCATCTTTTTGAGATCTTTATCTCATCTTCAGCTTCTGCTTCATAGTTTTCCAGATTACCTTCACAGATATTTGCCTCTGTCATGTTGCTAGGTCTCTAAGCCTTTCTTTGGAATCTAGATGGAGGCCTATACTACTTCATTACTCATGCATTTTCATTTCTGAAAAACCAGTGCTCCATGGATATCTCCAGGTCTCTAGTAGCAAGACCCTTGAATCACAGCTCCAGAAACTTCTCAATGCTAGGGTGTCTGAACACAGACAGGGTTGCCTAAATGACACTAGGTGAATCATGATCCCCAGAATTTCCACATGAGGTAAAACCCTAATCTTTCTGTTTCTATCATAGGACAAGTATTTATCATAGGACAATACCTGATACACCCTTAAGATGTTGTCTCTCTGATGGCCAAACTGCAAATCACCTGTCTTTTTTTTTAAATTGTTCAAATCATCTATCAGTTGCACTTTCCTCAACCCCAACCCTACACATATTTCTTTTACTGGAAAACAGCAAGGTTTTCAAAATTTTCTGCTCTCCCATTTGCTTACCTCTCACCTGAGCCTCATTGTAAACTTGGCAAGAAAGAGACAGCAAAATCATACCACTAGGTAAAGTGTCTCCAAATTTCCTCAATAGGATAATTAGCACCTCACTTTTAATATCAAACCTTCTATAAATTTTTAGAACACTGTCAAAATGCATACAGGTGGTTTTGATTATAAAATAGAGTATTAATGTTTCTGCCATTGTCATTTTGTGATCATTCTGGGTCTTACTAACCCACTTCACCAAATGTTATGAAAGCTGCCAAACTACCTGGTTGGTAGTCACAACGACTGTCTTCCAGATAATAGTTGTCTATGTTATCTAGTTATTGGCTGCTGTAACTAAATAGCTGAGAAACCAATTTAAAAGAAGAAAATGAAAGGAATGACCCATGGCATTAGGGAGGACAAGGGACTGCAGAGTAGTCCCATGACAGCTACCTGGGGAGAAATGCGAACATAATTGCTGTCTTCCTCCTAGCTTCAGTTCTTATTTCATTTGGGACTTACCCTACCACATTCAGACTTGATCCCCTTTAGTTAATCCTCCATAAACATAAAAATCTCAAACACATCCAGGGGAGCATTTACTAATCTTCTACTAATTCAAATCTGATCAAGTTGATTATCAAAATTATTTTCACAGATTGGTAAAATATACTTCATATTGTTGCTTAAACGTAAAAGTGAGAACTTCCTCTGCCTTGTAAAATTCTTTTTAGTTTCCTTTACAGTCTAGTGATAATAAACCACAGTTTAATGCAGATCAATGAGGACAAATAATTGTATAAGCATAATGATTCCCCCAGTAAAATAAAGTTTTTATACAGTGTAATAATATAATAAAGAGATTCACCTCATGTCATTGTTCAAATCAATTTAAAAGATTTGATATTAATAGAAAATAGAAAAATGGAGTTATAATTATTACATCAATGGAATAAGTAGGCATATTATTATATTTGCAAAGATTTTAAAAAAGAGTTTATTCTTTTAATTAGAAAACTATTTTCATATATTAATTAGTTATGTTGTTATCTTACAAACTTGTTTAAGATAATTTATACATAGGTATTGCAAGCTTCTTTAACACAAAATACTATAAGAGCCCATATCATTTAATTTTATCATTTTATTCGGTTACCCCCACATAAATATGTTTATAATGCAAACTAAGAGGCATTTACAATTCTTAAGCTGTTAAAAGAAAGAAACTCAATCAAATATAGTATAATGATGCCCTTGGATAACTATAATGAAGTAATAACTGACCTTCACTGTGTATTAAACTGTGACATCTTGAATTCAGTTGCCAATATAAACTACAATTACCAAATCACTTGGTGGTTTAGAAAATCAAACCATATTCTCTCCAGCTATTCTTCTCGCTTGGCATTACCTTCTAAATTTCAAGCTTACCCAGGTCTGCTGTGGTGCATCAACTGCCTACGTTTATTGACAAGCAAATATTTTCTGATCTGTTGCCACAAAGAAAGGATCACCCAAACTGAGAGGCCAGATTAAAAATTGAAATCCTGTCAAATGTCCAATTCTCAGCATGACTTATTATTTCGTATTGTCATTTGCTGTACCCACAGCGCTAAGTCTTGTTAATTTTAGCACATTTAAAAGAATCCTAAATCATGGGTTTAAAACTAATGGGGCTGAACAGACATTTATTTATCCTACAAAGTGGGCCAATAAACAATTTTGTGTTTTCAAATGCCAATTTTGAAGTTTGAAAGTCAAAGAATGTATTGCTAATTTTAAGTAAAACGAGTTACTTTAAGTAAATATAAAAAGAAATACACACATGCTGAAAAGCATTCTTACAGGATCATCTGATGCTCATATTTACTGAAGAAAAGGACCAGAAAACAGTTAACTGTAGGTCTTTAGTTATCACTTCAAGGCAGGGTTCATGGGGAGGATGCAAATAAAATCATTTGATTGTCTATTTGGCCTGACTTTTTCAGGTCTTAGACAAACTCTACATATAAAATCATTAGTTGCAACAGTAGTTGAAGGCTCTCTTTAAGTCGCCAGGCACAGTGGCCTCATCTACTTGTTTACTCTTAAATCTTATTTTCAGTATTCATTTCAGTCATTAAGCCACCAAGGTTAAAATTAAACACAGTTAACATTGATTCCCTAAAATGGAGTTCTCAGAAAGTTGAGAATTTACCAAGTCAGGCACATTTCAGTCTATGTAAGGAAAGCTTTAATTTACAATCACTGTGAAACCCCATGATACACTAAAATAGTTCATTGTCAAAAGTACCAAATGATTGGGAAAAGATGTGAATGTGATGATATTTCTAATTTTAGTCAATCCAACCATCCTGTAGCACCTTTCTTCCAAGGAGACCAGGGTGCTTTATATTTAGAAAGAAAAACTGCAAACCAAAGTAAAAATTCTCCCGGATTTATATTGATGAGAATAGACATCCTAGAAGATGAGATAAAGAACATAGGGTTAAAGAGAAGAAGCATGAAGAGTAGGAATCCATCAGTAAAGGACCTGACAAGCTTTGCATCTTATTCCTTTGCTGTCCTACATTTCTTCAAATTAATCCCAAGGAAAGCCCAAGGCATAGTTTATGCTTGATTACTCAAGATGTCTTCATTTAGCACTACAACTTGACCATTTCTATCATCCCTCACTATCACTAGGGCTTGGTACATAATTTCCCTAGAGGAATTATAAATATCGAGGCTTGTCTGAAGGGTTCCTTTTGCACATGTGGCTTAATGTCTGCTGTAAATGTGAGGATGGAGAATTCTGTGAATATTTTGATACTATCACAGATATCTTTAAAATTTTTAGTGATACCAAAAGACACCAATGGGCAAACTTTAATAAATTTGAAACAAATACAAATATTACTGTGGTTTAGCCAATGTTAAAATGTATAGAAATATGAAATGTGTACATGAAAATGCCTGTTTCAGAGCTTTATTATCTCTGGCAAGTTATTTAACACTAACTTGTGGTTCTACCCCTGTTCAATATTTTCTTTTTCAAAGATCTTTGTGAAAATTATAATATGGCCCTTAGAAATAAGTTAATAACTTTATTTGCATGATCCATAGCAAATATTCTTTTTCATTAAACCTAAGACCACTGGAAGAAATGTCTGCTTTTACAATGTTTTGAAAAGGTTCCATACTCAGATTATCAGCTCAGCCATGGGGGTCATTGTTGTACCATAGACCTTTCTGTAAAGTGTTTGGGTACAGATGAGCATTTGTAGGCCCATTTTGGCAGAGAAAGAGGAGGTACCTTATATTGTTATTTTGCTAGGAAGCTTATTATAGTGAAGTGTCTATCTCTGCTTTCACTTCATCAATTTGTACAGGCACAAAAAGGAATGTAATGTATCATGGGAATATCAAAATTATTTAAATGTGTATTGTACTTCATAAATTATTTCTCTATTTTAAACATTTTTTCAGGAAGCTATATGAATTAAATATTAAGAATTTTATCAGTTTGATATCTTAAAACTCTTAGGAAGCTCCCTCCATTGACTGTGTAATTTACCAAGTGGCCATGGTGAATTCCTAAATATACTATATGTCTGTCACTCAGACCTTGATAACTAAATGGGAGATATAGTAACCTGGAGCTTGGTCCCAACAGGATGATTTGAGGTAAATGATCCTTCAGTTCCCAGCATATATAGGGAATATTGTCTTTAACTACCAAAAAGCAAAGAGGATCTCATCTTGTGGCTTCTCACTGAAATATAGGAATACATGAAGCTTTCTCATACCCATGTCTTAGTGATGTTAAAATCAAGAATAGACTTGAGATGTTTCACAGAATCTATTCTATTCAAGGTATTTAATTTGTTCAAACAGACTAGAAACACTATGAATATCTAAGTGTCCAGTCACCTTTAAAAGTCTTTTAATGAATATTAATTTTGTTGTTTTATATATAATTTTTTTAATTTAAATTTGTAACAAGCTTGTTTTACATATCAATCCCAGTTCACTCACATACCCTCCTGTCCTCCCCTGTTCCTCTCATCAACCCCCATTCCATCACCTTTCTGCTCTCTCTCCAGGGAGGGTGAGGCCTTCCATGGGGAGGGAGTCTTCAAAGTCTGTCACATCATTTGGAGCATGGCCCAGGCTCTCCCCCATGTGTCTAGGCTGAGAGAGTATCCCTCTATGTGGAATGAGTATAAATCTGTTCAAGTATGAATCAGCACATTCTTCAGTCTGAATGAAGACTGGGAGATGAAAAGTTTATGAGGAGTCTTGATCACCAAACCCTATGAAATAGATATAGGTAGCAATTTTCTTTTTCTTTCTTTCTTTTTTTAATTTTGTTTTTCTTTTTGATTTTCCAAGAATCTAGCTAACTACTAGTAGAGTTAATATTTGAAATAAATGATCTAATTCTGTAGTCATTATTAAAATATCCACTTGAGCTTTACTAACTGGCATGTAAAAAATGTGTGTATTGATAGTACAAGGGGCAACATAATACATGTGTACAAAGTGTGGCAATCAAATCAAAGTGCTGAACTTCAATATCTCAATCATTTATCAGATATCTGCATCTTGATCCTACAAACTTTTCCCTTCTTGTTTTCTAGGAATTTGTCTTTCTGTGTCTCCCACCATCTGGTTTAGTTCACTTGACAGAATGCCTATAGTATAAAATTATTTCAAAGATAAATAATCATTTTAGTGTCTACAGATATGGCTTAATTTAAAAGAAAACTGGGATAGTCTTCCAGAGGACCCAGGTTCAAGTCCCAGCACCCCATGGCAGCTCACACCTGTCTGTAATTCCAGTTCCAGGAAATCATACACCTTCACAAAGACATACACAAAGGGAAAACATCAATGCACATAAAATGTCAATAAATAAATTATTTAAAAAATTTACTCCATAAAATAATACATTGTATGTATATATACCCACACATATCTCAGTTTCTTTATCCATTCTGTGATGGACAACTCAGCTTAATTCCTGTGTGTGCAAGGCTGTATTACAATTGGAATATTTATGTTCCTATTCTGAACATTAAAATTGTTTTAGGAGATAATTTAGTGTGCATTGATTAATTTGTAATATTTGACATTAATTTGTGTCCTTAATGAATTTCTTCAGCAAAAAAAAAAAAAAATGACCAAGTGATTGAATTTAAAGTCTTGACTATTTTGTCTTTCTCTTACCCTCACCTTCATTTATATTCTAATCTCAAAGATTAAATGAACCGTCTACATCCTCTGACTGCTACTGACAGTCTGGCTGCGCTCCAGGGTGCAGAGTCAGCACATGGAGACATTTTCCTTCATTGATTGGAAAGTGACACCATCTTGCTTGGTACACAGAGATCCAGACACAGTCAATCCAGCTATGGCAAGAGGTTAACATAACAAAACACACGACTGGAATCAGAGTTGCTTTTAAATCAGGAAAGCAGCTTGAAAAAGTAAGAAGCCATGAAAGTATTTTATATGTATAGTAGTTTCAAAGTAACAATTGAGTTCTTATTCTACTGATTCTAACAACTAGTACTTAATTATCATTCATTTATAAATAAAGTCAAAATATGGTGTTGGTCAAGCATAGAGTCTAGTGGTATGTCTGGGGTACTGAATTGTGTGCTAGTAGGAAAGAATGATGGCTAAGACTAAGTACTTTTGTGATAGATGACTGACACCACAAAATCCATACAAGTGACTTAGGTTCATCTTTGTTGTTTTTGTTTTTGTTTTTGAGACAGGGTCTTATATGTAGGCTTGGCTAGCTTCAGTCATTCAATTCTTTTACTTTAGCTTGCCAAGTATTGTGATTATAAGCATTTGGCATCACCATCAACCTAACACCAAATCTTATTTGCAAAACTATGGGATTTAGATAATAGCCTATGTCATCTTTAACTGCAAGAGAGTGAAAATTTAAAAATAATGAATCTTCTCTTAAGTTTTTATATATAACCAATTATTATATGGAAAATGCATTTGATTGCTGAGTGAGAATGAATACAGCGATATTAAATGAGACCCAGAAAGAGAAGCCTAGAGCTTTCAAATAAGATGCTGGCAGTTCAGGCTGGCTCGTGTGCAGAATGATTTGAAGATGATCCAATGACAACTTACAAACTCTAAGTAAAGATGTATGGGAAATAGCTGATGTTATTTATTTTACTTTAATGTTATTGCCTTACATGTCCAATATACTTTTTCTCCCCTTTTTTTAACTTTACCTGCAACTCATTTTTGAGTACCCCAAACATGGTATCTGTGAAGATGATCCTATCTCAGCATCATCTAAGCTCTAAGCTCTTGGGTGCCCTGCAGGTCTTTCTCATACCACTCTGTAAACTTGTATATGGGTTACCAGTCCCATTTTGAAGCTCTGTTTTCTTTTGGCTTCCAAGTTATTTCAATATTCTTCCAAAGTTACCATCCCAGAGCTGTAATAAATACTCTCTGTTGCTTTCTTCTCCTTATCCTTTTTCTCAAATTCCAGCCCATAATTCTAGACTTCCCAGTACACTAAGCTGTTTCATTTCTTTCGTGTCATTTTTAAAATTGCTAGTCTAGGCGTAAAGGTGTGGGTGATTGGTAGAGTACTTACTTAATTTATACTATGCCCTACATTTTACTTCCAGAACTGCAAGCCCAAAACAAAACAAACAAGATGCTCCTATCTGTTGATAGCTCTAAGACTACTAGAGGTAGATATATTTAATAAGCAGGAAAGATGTTTTATATTTTTTGGTAAGGGGGATCCAGGGAAATGATGATAAGTAAGTACTAGGGGTAGTTGAAATGGGACAGCATGTTTCAGGGATTAGGTTGAATGTTAGATTAAGAACTACAAAAACACTGAATCAGTAATACCGAATGTATCTAAAGAACTCAATAAACTAGATATGAAAAAGAATTCAATTTAAAAGGGGATACAGATTTAAACAGAGAATTCGTAGTAAAGCATACTCAAATGGCTGAGAAAAACTTAAACAAATGTTAAACATCAAATCAGAAATATTAATGAGATTTCATTTTATACTTGTCAGAATGGTTAAGATCAATAACACAAGTGGAAGCTCCTTCAGGCAAGGGTGTGTAGCAATGGGAACATTCACCTCTTGTTGAAGGGAATGAAAACTTGTACAGCCACTTTGGTAATCAATATGTTGGTACCTCAGGAAGATACAAATCAATCTACCTCAAGACCAGCTACTCTTGGGCATATATCCAGAATATGCTTTATCCTACCACAAGGACACTTGCTCAACCATATTCATTGCTACTTATTCATAATAACCAGAAACTGGAAAAAAATGTAGATGTCCCTCAATGGAAGAATGGGAAAAAATATGCTACATTTACAAATGGAGTATTACTCAGCTGTTAAAAGCATGACATCATGAAATTTGCAGACGAATAAGTGCAAGTAAAAAAAGAGCGTCCTGAATGAGGTAACCCACACCCAGAAATATAAATATGATATGTGTTCACTTATATCTGCATATTAACTGTTAAATAAATTATAATCAAGTTACAATCCATAGAGTCAGAGAGGGTAGGCATAGATGAAGGGACTAGGGGGACATATGGATCTTCCTGAAAGGAGAGAATAGAATAGATTTTTATAGGTAGATTTGAGCTGGGGGGCGTGGTGAGAAGAGGAAAATCATGTGGGAAGTGGGAGGTAAAATAGAATTGAAGGAAGGATTATGGAGGAGAGAAAGCTAGAATTGAAGCACATTGGGGGTGCACTGTAGAAACCTAGTACAGTAGAAAGCTCCTATAATATATGAAGGAGATGCTAATGAAGTCTCCAAATAACTAGGGAGCTTTCTGTGCTGGTACTGAGTTTTATCCAATTTAGTTTAGGGAAAAATGGGTCTTTTTGAAATTCTCAAACAAACCATGTGGTTGCCAAGATAATAGATTTTTCTTTGCAAATGAACAGCAAGGCCCCATTGTTGAAGTCAACACCCACATAACTCATTGCACATGCATTTGTTGAGCTGGTGCCTACTTAGAAACTTCAACTTCATCTTTGGTTCAGGAAGGTACTTTGCAGGCTACCAAAACCAAAAAAAAAAAAAAAAGAAAAAAACAACAAAGGAAATTATAAACATCAAGTCAGTCACAAAAGCTTTGATGTACAATCTTTTCTGCCTGTAAAACATGCTAGTGCAATGGTAGCACAAACCTTGTTGGAATAACCAACCAATGTCTGATTTGACTTAAGGCCTGTTCCATCAGATGGGACCCAAAGACAATACTGTTTGAACCAGAAACCAGATAGCCCAGAGACGTAGGGTAAAACCAAACACTACTGTTTTTGTTTTGTTTTGTATTTTGTCATTCTTGTTTGTTTATAATGGTAAATAAAAATGACTCCTAATGATATTCTCATAGAACTATGATATACTGATATATCAGTTTCATTTCCAATCATCATCAGAGAAACTTCCTCTTACTGCATGAGGGAACAAATACAGAGACCCACAGTCAGACAATATTAAAAAAAAAAACAAAAAAAAACTTAAAACACAAATAAGATGTCTCCATCAAATATCTCCCTGCAGAGCTCAGGAAATCCCATGGAAGAGGAGGCATAAAATGTGTAAGTACCAGAGAGGATGATGGAGGACTACAGGAGAACATGACCCTCTAAAGCAACAGAACAAAGCTCGCATGAACTCATCAAAACTGAAGCAACAATTACAGAGCCAACAAGGGTACAAGGTCCTTTGTGTATATGTTAGCTTAGTATTTTTATGGGACTCCTGAGTGTTTAAATGAGGAGGTATCTAATCTAATGCTTTTTTCTTGGGGCTCTTTTCTGTCTTTTGGTTTGCATTGTTGTTTTTTTTTTTTACCTTAATATATAATGTAATTATATATTAATATGTAATATAATATATTAAAACTAAAAGATACTGGGGATAAATGGAGTCATTAGATTAGATGTAGTAGTTTAAAGAGAAGGGGCAGTTTTACGAAGTGTGAGAGAAATTTAAAATAAATTAGTAGATTTGGTGAGATTTGAGTGAGGGGGACTTATCTGAGAATTTGTTTCATCCTTTTACTTATAACTGTGTTGATGACTCGGTACAGGAGAATATTTAATTTGGGGTGGGCTGGGGAAGAAACAGAAGGGTTAATAATTTTTTTTAAGAGTCAGCAGGTTTTTCCTTTTTTTAATTTAAATTTGAAACAAGGTTGTTTTACATGTCAATCCCAGTTCTCTTACCCTCCCACCTTCCTCTACTACCCCCACCAAACTCCAGCCCATCCCCTTTCTGATCCCCAGGGAGGGTGAGGTTTCCATGTGCAGTCTTCAAAGTCTGTCATATCATTTGGGGCAGGGCCTAGGTCCTCCCCCATGTATCTAGGATGAAAAAGTATCCGTCTATGTGGGATGGGCTCCCAGCTATGGACTGAACCTTTGATCACAAGTCTAATCAGATCTTTCCTCTTGTCAGTTGTTTATTATAGTCATTTTGCCACATTGACATAAAAACAATTAGTATTATTTGTAAAAAATACCAAGACATATTCATCTGGACGTCTCACTCATTACTTAATATCCTGAGGTGACTGAGGATGTTGGTGAACAGAAAACCTGCACCAGATACAGGGCACTTGGCCTAGGACTAGTACCATAAGCTAGACTGATCTTTTCTTTGAAACTTGTCTGTGACGTTGTGTTACTAGCAGCAGAAAAACACACTAATACACTATCCCCAAATGCCTTTCAATTTTGCCAAACATCTCTACTTGAGAACAATTTGTCCAGGCTCCAGCATTGCCCAGGCTTATTTACAATCCTTAAAATATTAATTATTAATGATCTTCTCTGGAATAGGCCACTCCCTTTTTTTATCAAAGGCTTTCTCTTTATTCATCTAGTAGTCTGTTACCGTGCCTGTGAAACTTTTTTATGCCAGCAGAGTATCATCTACAAACTGTTTTTATTCCATAAACTAGATTAATATTATTTTTGTGAATTGGCTTTTCATTAAGAGACCTTTGCAATTTCCCCAAGAACTGACAAACAGAAGTTGTTTAATAACATTTGTTTAAATAAATAAATGAAAGAGGAAAATAGAACATAATATTGTCATTTATGTTACATTTCTACTGTTAGAAACAATCTTTTAAAGTCAAGAAAGTATTTCTGACTGGTTCTTGAACTATTTGTGTTTTAAAATGTATTTCAATTTTTTATAATAACTTATCAGTTACTAAATCAATATTAGCAACTGATCTCAACCACTTATTTTAAGAGCTTTCAACATTATCAATTACTTTACTGAAATATTTTGGAAAAATTACTATTTTGGAGGATTTGTAGTGAAAATAATACAGATTTTCATAAAATATTTCAGGTTTCTTAGCAATTGATAATGTTCATTATTAACATATCAACTATTACCAAGTAAAACAACATTTCAACTGATTTACCCTTACATAGTTTAGTTAGGTTGATAAATAAATTCCTTGTCACTGTGTACTTGAAGAAATAAACACAATATATTTTTATTAGGAATTTCTCAACAGTCCTGGTGGGCATTCCACATGCACTTCCCCAGGCTTGCTTTGGTTCTACAAATGTGTTGGGATATAGCTGTGATAAGGAGGTCTGATAGTCTAAGTTTCAATTCTGTAAAACACATAGGGAAGATTCATTTACAGATCCAGTTGTAAAAGATATTTTTAATAGAGAACTGACATTCTTACTTCTGAATGATACCATGAGTTGGTTAATGTTTATTACTGTTATAGAACTCGTTAAGATCATTAAAATCTTAATATCTGAGAATTTCAAATGTGTGCTTGCGAGTGTGCAAACACAAGTCAGAATTGCTTATTAAAAAGACACAAATTCTTCATAAAATTCTTCATTTCTGCTTTGGTAGGTTTCTATCTATAAGCACAATCCACCAACCAGTCACAATTGATGGCAAATCTTAATTTATATAATTCTCAAAGAAAAAGTTAGATTCCTCTAGAGGAAAAGCACTGATAGAAAGGAAGAATAATTATGAATACAGAAAGAAACATTCTTAAAGTCAAGTTGAATTGAGCTAGTAACCGTAGCAGTCAAAGTAGTTACTCAGTGACTCTGTTATACTGGAAAGGCCCAGAAACTGTCAATTGACCAGTCCATGAGACTGGGTGACACAGCAGTCCCAATCTGCTGCCCAAAAGCTGAGGGCTCCTCAAGAGCCACTGGTCGAGGCCAATGATGGAAGCCTGGAAATGCTAGTAAATGAAGCTGCAGCAGCAGCAACTCCAAGTTGGTAGAAAGAGGAAAGTTAGAGCAAGCAGAAAGGCCAGTGATCTCCCTTCTGCCTTGCTCTTTGAAAGGTCTTCACACATCACAAGGCAATCAGGACAATGCCTCAGTTTGTGCTCCCTACTCAACTCGGGTGATTCTAAGGTGCAAGAAGTTGACTTTAAACCAACCATTGAACCCACCAAAGAGACATCTATCGCAAAGCAGGAGAAAACATTAAAGAGAAACACTTATAGAAGATAAAATTGAAATGATTCTCCACATGAAAATAATCTGTGTTCTTTCAAGTAGAAATCTCACTCTTACGCTTTTTTTAAAAAATGTACGTTAATTTACTATTGCCTTTCATAGATAGTCTTACACTTAGATAACTCTATTATGTAAACTCACTTCTTTTGATCTTTAAATTCTAAACAAGTAGACATTATTATCTCCATTTTAGAAATGAAGAAATGAAGACAGATCTCTTAACATCTATAATACACAGTAGATTTAACCTCTGCATAGAATGAGTTCAGGGTTATTCCCCTTACTTCATACTTTGCCAAACTATAAAACTAGACATGATAAAACTAATAGACATGTAAGAAGCCAGTATATGTGGAAGGCTCTTTTCTCTTCCCTTCACTGTACCTGGGAAAGGAGCTCATAAAAGAAACATCTAGCTATCCAGCAGGGGACTGACTCAGACCCCCTGAATATGGGTCTCAGCTAGAAGGACTGAGCAGTCTAAGGGACCTCAGACAGTGGAACCAGGATGTATGCCATTCCTGGCACACAAAAGGACCTTGTGGGCACATCCCCCATGGAGGGATACTCCCTTAACCTAGTCCCTACTTCAAATGACTTAACAGATTTACGTGACTCCACCTGGATAGCATAGCCCTATATGTGGAATGAGGGTGGGGAGATGGGAGGGGAGGATGGAGGATGGTCATGGTGCATGTGAGGGGGGGGAGAGAGGGTAAGAGGAAGGGAAGGAAGGAGGGAGGGAGAGGAAACTGGGATCGACATGAATAATAATAATAATAATAATAATAATAATAATAATAAAAGAATAAAAAAGAAACATCTAGAAGAAAGTGCAGATTAAAAACAGAAAAGCATATGCATAACTAGAAAATTTGAACTTGATTTATTTCCTTCATTGTTGTTCTCTGTAAGCTTTTCTAAAGACAAGGCACATGTTGCCAGACGGTGTTATTAAATTATAATAATGGCATCATAAAAGAAGAAAAGTACTGAGCAGTATGTGTGAGAGCCTGGGGAGGAGGAAGGTATTTGTAACAGGAGAGAAATGAAGTTAGATCTCAGAGACACTTCCAATAAAGTATTCAAGACTTGAGCCTACTTAATAAATGGAACAGCTAGAAGGTATAAGACTGGTCTTTTGGAGCCGCATGAAATTTAACATAATAGAACTGACTAGGACAGGATATCTTGAGGGTAAGAAAATATGGTGGAATTGAGGCAAATCACAGGATAATTGATCACATTTTGTAAGTAGAATTTTAGCATTTCTGCCTATACGGAGGTGCCATTAGTGTCTATCGGTGACTATAACTCTGTTCTAAGAAAAATAAAAGATAAAGATGAAAAGTTTTAAAAATATTTCTTGATCATCAAATTTATTGAAATTTATGGATACCTAGTATTTAATTCCAAACCTAAATTTATTACTGTTTTTTTAAATTTCTGGGCAGATTGCTTTAAATTTGGGTTCTTCAGCATAATGAGACTTCCAATGGGCAACAGAAACTGTTCAGAACTGAGGTGGGAAAACCTGTTTTCTGGATCCTGAATGAATCTTTTTTCCTTTTGTTGGCTAAGAGTCTTGAAAAACAGTAAAGAACATTCATTTTTCTACTTAATCTTGTTACTTTGCCAGGAGTAGCACAGGGGTCCCTTTAGTGAGTGAGACTGAGGGCACTAACATAGTTGGAAGTCATTGAAAACAGTAGCAGGTTTATTTGAGCAAAATCGGCAGGGTGGTATAATATACATTTTTAAAAATGCATTTTCATTAAAATTAAAAATGAGCCTCCAAACAAACTCTGGAAAGGGCTCCAAATACATCTTTACAAACCCCAAATGAAATCAATAGAAGGAAACCAGCCGAGCAGCAAGTTGAGAAAACACCAATTAGAGTTTTTGACAAACAGAGAAGCTCACTGTGGGAGACAGTTTTTAAATCAGAGAAGAGAAATTTGGACCTTTTTCCTCCACCTCAGCACTGCTTTCCCTGGAACTAAAATTTATGGGATTCAGAATGCACCCCAGGAAGAAACCACAAATAAACGGGTACTCTCAGCATTATATCAGAGCAGATGAAAGCAAATATTATTCTGATAGCTTTTCATTTTGCCCGCCAAGGAGCATTGCATTATTATCCGTGACCAGAGATTTTAATAGTCAAACTACCACACATTTGTCAAACACTCAATTTCTGCCTGGTTACTTCAGGCCTTTCTAGCCGAAGAATTTTTTAAGTAAACTATACTTCATCTCTTAGCCTGTTGCATGAGCTCTGTACATCACACACAGGATAGGTTGTCTTAGGTTCACGTCCTACCCAGGCTTTAGCCTGCCTAGACACTTCTTGATAAGGTACTGTGCCTGGGAGGATCTCAGGTTTTTACTCATGACTGGCTCTCCTTAGAAAATCCTTTGCCCACTTCACAATAGAAATACCCTGCCTTGTTCTTATATCCTCAGAAATGAGTTGTGTGTTTCTGCCAAGATGAGGTCATATGAATAGTCACAGAAAAGTACTGTCAGAGCTCTGATTTCAGAGCTTTACTTTCAGTTCCTAAATAAATAAATAAATAAATAAATAAATAAATAAATAAATAAATAAATAAATAAATTTGGCAGTAATATTAGAATAGTCTCATATCTAGAAGAATAATAACACCTATGCATGGAATGCTTTGGTTATTAGACTACTTATACTTCTTGAGATAAGTATGTTAAGTCCATATACATATGTAAATATATGTGGATATGTATATATACAGCCTGCATAATTTTTACCCACATGCTAAAGCTACTTTGAGGAGTTCATTTTAGATTATATTTAGTAAGGAAACATCTTTCTTGTCAATTATGTTCTCAATCACAAGCTTCAGATCAAAGCTCATAATCTTTAGTGATACCATATGTTGAGACTATATAATATTTATATATACAATATAAAGTCCTGCAGTCTAAGAATGAACTTTCCAATTGTGTATAAAATCCTATCCTATCCTACCATTTTCTTTATCTCTGAAGGTGCTATCCTCAGTCCCAGGCACACTCTCTCTCTCTCTCTCTCTCTCTCTCTCTCTCTCTCTCTCTCTCTCTCTCTCTCTCTCTCCCTGCCAATTTTTCCTTTCTTCTATCCTTGACTTTATGTAACTATTCTCAACAGAACAAAGAGAAACAACAGTTTTCACATTCATCACTCAAACTTTCTAAAATCTCTCCACTTCTTTCCTATTAAATTCAAAATTTTTGAATAATTCAACAGGCCCAGTGATTTGTGTTCCTTTCCTCTGTGTCTTATGGTCTAGCTGTTCATCCTTTGACTATCTGGTTCTATCAGCACTGAGTCCTTCCTTCAAGCTTCTGTAGCATCCCAGTCATCTACTAAAGTGAGTGAATTTAAATGCTGAGTCATCTCTCCAGGCCCTTGTTTGGCAGTTCTTACTGAAAAGCTGCTAGTTAGTGGAGATCAATGGAGAAGGAACTGCTCAATTATAGTCAGAATTGTGGAGTATAAGTTTGAGTTCTAATAAAAGATATAAATGTATGTTAATGAAATTAAATTTTTGAAAGCATGAGAAAACAGTTCTGATCTATTGGTCAATTGTGACAAATGGTCAAGGAAATATAAGCAAGTTTAAGAATGGCATTCTGATTAGATGTACCCCATGGACAGCTGTGTACACTAGTTAGAATATTCAATATGTAGCATGACTGATTCTGTTTCACAAACAATGGGAAAATTGATAGCTGGTAAGAGCAATGATAGTTATGAGAATAAGAAGCTAGAGTGTGACTTAGCAAAATGGTAAATACTAATATTAGAATATCAGTAGAGTACATTCAAAGTAACTTTTTGGAGTATCTCTAAAATTTAACACAAGAACAAAAAAGACTCCTTGGAGGAAATGCCTAAGGACATGTCCAAGATTCTAAGATTTTTCCTTCTAGTACATTTCATAAAGAAAATCTTCTCCATCACTGTTCTGAGTAGTCTACATCACACATCCCAACTGTGGGATAAAGGACATGAACAGTAACACTAACAAAAGTTTAGGTCCAGGTACCACAAGTTTATAAAGGAGATGAGGAAGGAAACAATAGGAACTCAGTGCTGTCCTATTTCTAGAGACTTCATAGTAAGAGCTCAGAGTACGTTGTACAACTCAAATGCTAATCCAGGAACCCAAAGCAGAGCAAAGGCTGAATAGTAGGTAAGTAAGAATGTGCCCCCCCCCCACTCTTGCTAGGATTTGCAAGACAGATCTTAGCTCCTGCATAGAAAGGAACACATCCTGAAACCTGACACAATTGAGTCTGTAACCAAATGTCAACAGAAAGCAAACAGTAAGCACACTTGCTTGTTCTTCCGTATTTATTTATTTAAAGCCAGGTCAACTTTTGTGCTTGAGCTAAGTTTCTATGGAAATTCTTACTCCATGCTGTTATGAAAAGGCAACTCTCTTTCAACAGGCTTTGGATCCTGGTCCAGGCTCCAGACTGTCTCAAAATCTAAACAGAATCTTAAAATCTGTTCCTGTCTCAACCAGAACTTGCTGTATTTTCTTTGCCTCCTGCCACCACTCAGTTGGATGGACACCAAGTATAGAAAATTTCAGCCGAAAAGGAACATTTTAAGGGAGCTATGAGCCAGATTCAATTATAAATAGGAATCATCTGTGAAATAATGTTATTATAGCATACTTTCCACACAACTTTAACAATGAGAGTGTAAGCTCTCTATGCAAATGTACTTGGTTTAGTCACTTGGCCATTTTAACAGTGCCTTAATTTTACTATCTGTAAAATGGAGAAAAAAATTAACACACAGTCTTAAGCTACTGAATTAGGCTAATGACATAATTTTATAACAGTGCCAAGTATAATGTCTTGCTCTTAACTAGTGCCCAGTGAGTCAGTAAAAATAATTGCCTTAGTGATTGCTGTTTTCAGTCAGTTCTGAGGATGTATATTTTGTAGGGTTTAAAATTATAAAGTTGTATTTAAAATGTTTTTGAACAGCAGAATAAAACTAGTGGTTACTATTAATTCTGTTGCATATGAATCTTGTTCTCACCTGCTGACCTGAAAGGCACTGATGAAACTAGGGACAGCAGTACTTTAACAAGAATGTTCTGAGAAATGGGCATAAATAAGATATTTGTTATTAAATTCCAGTTCCATGGTGAGAAGATGTTATTAACAGGAGTTGATTAAGAAAACACATTTAAAAATGCAAATTATTGAAAATTCTTCATGTTGGCACAATGTAGGCCAATGCCCTGATTTAGAAATAACAGTTTTCTTTACTAATTACAGAATCCCTTCATTTACCCATCTCAGCCCGCCTCCCCCATTAATAGATTTAGAATTGACAATGCTTTCTCTTCTAAGTCTAAAGAATAATTTCCTTCTGATCGGAGAGACAATGATGAGATCAAAATTTAAAATAGAGTGCTGTTCTAACAGCTATTCAGATTTCCATTAAACCTTCCCCTGCTTTCTCAAATTAAAATTTGAGAAGCAGAGCTCAGAAATAAACTGACAGGCACTAGAGCTCCGTTCACTTCCAGCAAGGAAGCACCAATTTGATTCCTACCATAACAATTTTTGCTGTTGCCAGTGCATCAATTTTTTTTTTTTAACACAGCTTCTCAAGTGATAGAAATCATCCGTCACTTTGTTTCATAAAATTGACACCCTGGGAAAATGCAAACTGCAGTCAGAACTCCAGCAAAGCTGCTCCCCCAACCCCTGCAAGGTATTTCAGAAGTCTCCTGTCCTCATAGGCTAATGTCATCAGGGCCCAATTGCTTGTTCTTTTCAACTCCTCTCACCGGCCTCAGCATCTCTTGGCTTATCTAAGTAAAGAGCTTGGTGTCTCTGTAAGTATTACTCCTCCATCTACTCCTCCATCAGATTCTACTGTGAACTAATTTGAATGCAGCGACAAAAAAGAAAAGAAAAGGAAAAAAAAAGGAACTTGTTGAAATTATTTCACACACAGAGCAATAAACATATGGAATAATTTACTACTGAATAGGATTCAAAGAGCTTCAGAAACACCTGGGTTTGTTTCTGGAGGCTGCGGGTTGGTGAGCAGAGTGAGAAGTTTAGGGTGAGGAGGAAGTGCAGGTAGCAGTAGGAATCTTGGACCTCCAGCCAAGTGGCACCTTCTATATTTATGGGGAGCAGCAACTAGACACTAGTCTATTTAAGGCAAAGGTTCTCAAATATGAGCATGCTGGAGGTAAGGCAGACTAGGTCACCGGGCTGCCTTGCTATAGGGGGTTTGGGGGTTACAGGGGGAATGGCTCTGGCTTTGGAAAAACAAAACAAATTAACAAAGGGGCTCAAGATAAATAGAGTAGGTCTGAATTTGTAGAAACTACATTTAGCAATGGCGCAGGATCTGGCCCAGATCTAACATTTGATTCACAACCCTGACCTCTACATCACCTGCACTCTCTGACAATTCCGAGTCTTCCCCCAGAGGTCAATTAGAGCCTTGCAGTCTGTACCCATTCCTTTTCAGAAACTACCTTTGTGGAGGCATGTCAGTTGATTGCTGAGTCCAGCTGTGAAAGCATCTTTGCACATGTGCCATATCTTCCTACAATACTCATCTTTGTCTCAGCCCTTCACAGAGGCCCAAACTCTTAGGACATGTTTGGTACTTTTAAACTCTGTTTTGTGTGACTCTGTTCCAGAAAGGATTTGAAATACTTATGAAAATAATAGTTAACATAATTGAGCTTTAACGTGTGCCAGGAACTGTTCCAACTTTGGTGAATGTTTTAAATAACTTAATCCTTCTGATAGTACAGGGGTGAGAAAGTTTGTGGTATAGGTACTAATATTATCTCTCTTTTGCAAGTGAGGACAGGGATATGGGGAGACTTTTGATTCACTTGAATAAGGATACTCAGCTTGTGAAGGGTTGGACTAACCTGGGACTGATATTAGCCAGCTGGCTTCAGAGAGAGTTTTCCAGTCTTGACTCTCTACTTCAGTGTCTAACACAGACAGCAAGGAAACTATTATATACAGGGACAAAACGACGGTGGAGGTTAAAAAATGCAGCCACTTATTGGGCTAATTAAGAATGCATGGTATAAGCATGCACAATTTTATCTGGGGAATCTATTAAAATGATAAACTTGATTTCTTGGCTAATAAAATTATTAAACAAAAGGAAATGGATTACTCATGGACATGCCAGATAGCAGAACCAGTTTCTCCTACGGATTTCATAGATGACAATGTGTATTAAGTCATCTCTTCAGTCCTCTGAGTTGATACCTGTTCAGTGGCATGACTAAGAACCCATGAAACAGAGAGCACACAGGACAAATGGCTTGTAAAAGTGTGCATAACTCTCCAAAATGGTGAACACTGGCTTTGTGTATGCAAGTAGATTTGATGAATCTGCCCATTCAACCTAGGACCTGACTATCCAGTATGTACTCGGGGTGGTTCAGAATCCAGGGACTCAGGGATGAGTCAACAGGGAAGCAGCTCTGCCTTCGGGAAGCTTATTAGATTTTAAGTTAAGAAACAATTGTGGGGAAATGCTAAGTGATGTTAAAAAATAAGGATAAAGACTAGGCAGGTGAAGAGGGTCAAAATTAACCCAGGGTACATGAGCCTCTCTCTCAAGGTGATGAACAAGGTGAGGAAATGCCTCTTGAGGAGCTGGTAACTAAAGAGAAAGAAATTCATTTGAAATCATTGTCTGTTTTTCTCTAAACTGAAAATCTAGATGAAATGTGATCACTGCTTATATAATATCAGGTCAGTAAGATTAAATATTTTCTTATGATTTATTTCTTTCTCACGAGAAGCTCCTTAATTTCAACTAACTACACATTTCCCTTGGAAGTCTGAATGTAAGCAAATAAAAGAAATGAGACAAGTTTCTCACAAACCAATCTGACAGTGTTCTGAAAAGCAGGTGATTAATTTTGTCTAATATAAACTGAGAGCCTATTCTAGGACCATGAAATAAAAATAATTAGACAAAGAGTTAGAAATTGTAGGGGTTGACCCAGACGGTTTTCAAATAAGAGATTTCTTACAGCCTGTTCCTGGAGCAGTAAGCTAATTCCACTCTACTCCTTGGAAACTGTGACATTCCATCCTATACTACAGGATATTAAATTCAATTCCCAAAATGTCTTGAAGCTATGAGGCTTTTTGTATGTCAAACCCATCAACAAAGAATGCAAACCAGGTCTGACCAATACAAGAAAATGAACTATGCTACTTTATTAATGTTTGTACTGAAGGCAGCTAGTTCAGAAGTCTCATTTAAAGCCAAGTTACTCTTCTATTTCCTTCTACCCTGTACTTTTTCCAGCAATTAGCAATCTTCTTTCTAACATTCTTCACTAATACTAGGGGTAGTATTTCTAATATTAGGATTGTGCTACTGTCACTTATAAAATCAATTAAAAAACAAATTTTATATAAATATTATTAACTTTCCTATATCTTCTCAGCTGTGTTTCATGTGAGATTACAGACATGGAGAAAGCCTTGACTGTAATGTCATTATTCATGTGGGAGGGAATGCTGTTGTACATGTTCAGTTGTTAAAACCTTAACCTGGTGTCCTTTTGATAATGACAAGCATCCCTCCTTAATGTGAATCGCATGCAGAATACATTGTAAGATAACCAAAAGTACAGCCATCTATTTTCTTTATCATGGTGATTCTGCCCAATGGGATTTTGTCATCAGAAGCTACTAAAATTGTCTGAGATAAATAGTACAAATGGAATAAAAAGCAGGGGAAGAAAATGCATTCATGGCTGACAACCTGAACTGAATCCCAAAGGATTAGGTGTGTGTTATTTCTCTCCTAAAATACATACTAAAGCTTCAATATTTTCTTTGCAAAGTTAGAGTGTGTATTTATTTTAAAGTCTATGTCTCAACATGCAAGTTGCTACCACATGCAGGTGGGAAAGTGCAACAAGTTATGAGTTGGAGTCATAGAGATCTCACATAGACCCCAAACCCCACTGAAAGGAAGAGCCTAGAGTTTTGAGTTTTGTGAGTGCTGAGCTTACATGTTATGTAGTGCTTTCCTTATTTATAAAGCTGGAGCATATGCTCTGTTGCTCTTGTTCTTAGATTTCTAGACAACCAAAATTTCCGGTCTTTTGTTTGAAATGAAGGCCTGCCTAGAAAAGTTGAGGGTGCTGCCAGGCTCACTCAAAGACTTCCTTTTTTTTTTTTTGTAGTATATTATATTTTTTACTCTACAACCCCCACACCTAGCATGACAATTCACTCTTTGGGCTAAGGGGGAAGGGGAGCAGATTTGAGAAACATGTAAATTATGGGACAGAATGTACATAAAAGTAATTCATAAAATAATTCTTGTCCAATGTCCTCTTAGTCAGAAAAACACTGATGTAAACTACAATATAATGTAATAATGTGAATCTGTAGAGGCCTCAAGACTGTGTTCTCAGAGTGAAAGTGTTTGTGCAATATAAGTTGCATTGGGTTCTTTTAGAGAAACAAATAAAAGCTAAAATGTAGGTTACACATCAAGAAGATTGAACCAGGCGACCAAAATCAAGCTCTCACATCACATTTCATTTGACATGATTTCAAAACAAAGTTCAGCAAACCTGTTGGCAGAGAAGTATCATTTGTCAAGCGATTAACAGGGACACAATCTGTAATTATGAATTGCTGAAAGCAGGCCTCTAATGAGAGGATGACTCACGTTTTGGGGTGAAGGGGGATGGGTCTCTCAGAAGCTGAGATTTCATTTACAAAATTCTAAATAGCTAATGGCAGGTACCTCTTGCCAACTATCTAGCCAACTCCTTCTAGCTCATTAACAGAACTCCATGGTCTCACTGAAGGGTAAACCATATGGAGGTGTCAGTAAGAACCAGAGATGAGAGACTGTAATGCATGTTCAGTTATCTGTGAGTCAATCAGATGGGCATTGATTTGAGCCTTTGTTTATCTGCCATGACCTGTTCTGAAGTAAGAAGAAGAAATACATTTTTAGGGGTTATCAGTTTTTTTGTGCCCCTCACTGCCTTGAAAGTTGGTGATTGATTAATTATTAAACATGTATTTCCCTCTTGTTTCTCTACTTGCCCATCTCTGTCACATTTTGGATCTAGAAAAGCACTTGAATAATAGCACTGCACACATAGTGACCCATTGTTTGCTTTGAGCTCTGCTCTCAGAGGTTGTTAAATTGTTCGCTATGATTCCCCCAGTGACTGGAAACTTGTATGTCTAAGTTCATTTTAAAGCTTTAATCACATGGATCTTGAGAGTGCTTGAGAAAACAGAATGCAAGCCTACCACAGAGGGCACACCTTATAGCAAATGGGAAGGGGCTCTGTTTAGTGGAGTACTTCTAATCTGAACAGCAAGTACACATTTATGCAATTGGAATTACTTTTGAGAAACTAGAAAGCCAACTAAGTATAATGTGAAATGACATCAAAGTTAGATATATAATAAGCATAATTCTCTTCTATTATATCCTCAATCCTCTTCTCAGAGAAGACTTGGATCATTTTTACTGACAATTCTATTGTGATTTCTCTTTAAGGTGTATTTATTGGTCACCTTCATCATAACAATATATGGACAAACACTGATGAAATGGCCTCAGAGAGGTCATCCAGCCTCACTGTGCTTCTGAAGCTCATATCTAAGAGGAAAGAAAACAAGGTTGATTAGTTCAGGAGCAGCACACTGTAAGCAATGGGTAATGGCAGATGGTCTACTTGTTTGGCATATATGGGGTGGAAGAGAACGTTCTTTCACAGAGGTGATATGTAAACTAAGTCCCCAGGGATAGATTAGAGTGTGAGGACAGAGTAAAGTGAAAACCTCAGATTAATGTGGAAAGCAAGCAGGCCTAGAAGGCAGTGAAAAAAATAGCTTATAGAAGTAAAATAATTTAGAATAAAGTGTAGGAGTTCAAAAGGGAGTGAATGAAGAATATCAAAGTAGGAAACACTAATGTTTAATTCAGAATTATCAATAGTAAAGGCCATTTGTGTGTGTGTGTGTGTGTGTGTGTGTGTGTGTGTGTGTGTGTGTGCTTTATGCTGGCCTCAGGAACAACATGTGTGCTTATGGGAAGCTGTATTTTCCAGGCTTCATTCAGACCCAGCCAACCAGCCTACAGTTCATACCTGTGGACTAAAGAAAGGCTAGTTAAAGACATTAAAGGAAAAGACAGATACACAGAATAAAATCAGGAGGGCAGTTCTGTTAACACTGAACACTATGAGTATATTTTTAACCAGTCTTAAATACCTTAACTGAAAAAAGGAACATCGTACCATGTATATAGAACAAACAGATTCTTCTTCCTCAATTATCCAAGGATTCAGTAACCATATCTTATATGCAATTTCTTATAATCTGGCCTTGAAGGTCAAGAGTAACCACACCTCAGGCCAAGTCTGATGTTTTTTTAGATAACACACCCAAGGCCAAGATTAAACATCCTACTGTAGCCATACACTTGACCTTTTGGTCTTACTAAGGATTGTTTTGAATCCTCTGGCCTTTAGTCCACGTGAACTGGAGCCATCTTTATGGACCCTGGCAAATTCTCCCTTCTAAACTTAATTAATTAGTACCCATGCTTCTGCTACAGGACAGATGACTGTGTTTGCCTTAAGTTGTCTTTTTCCACCTCCCAACCTTATCTGGCATTGGAATACATATTCTTTTATGTGTGACCTGTCTTATGTCATCTGGAGACAAAAACATCTTACCCTTCTTAGACCACCAGCCTCTGTAATAAAAAATATTAAGGGATAGATAGTGCATAGTTTGCTTGCTGGGAGATGTTATTCTGTAAATATGTTTCTCATACTGGTTAATAAATAATAAATAAATTGTTAGGCCAATGGAAAAACAAGATAGGTGGGGCTAGGAGACAAGGAAGAAAGAGGATGTAGGAAAGAGGAGTCAGCAGGTAGAGCCTAGGGGAATCAAGATGCTGGCCTGCTGTGCTCAGATAAGATGACCACGTGGAAATACTTAGATAAGTAGAAATGGGTTATTCATTAAGACAGAGCTAGCCCATAAACAATAAGAGTAACTGGCCAAAAGTATTGTATCAAATACAGAGTCTCTGAGTGTTATTGGGGGCTGACGTGGTAGCGGGGCAATGGGACCAGACCGGGGAGAAAAAACGTGCTTGTAACATAAATATTGTTTATAAATGTTTGTTTTCATTTAAATAGACTTGGTTATAAATGGTTAATGACCACAACGAATCTTTTTAAAGGTAAAAAGGGAATTATGGTATAGATATGAATGCTTTGTTTTGGAATGAATTTTCATTTATTGATACAATTTAAGTTCAATTTTGTAATATGTATTTTCTCCTCTTGTTTAGGTGTTATGCTTATATAGCTCATTGGAAAATGTAATGTATAATTTAGTACAGATTAAAGAGTTACCTATGATAGTCAAAACTTGGAGTTAAGTTAGTTACGATTTCTAGATATGCAGAGATGTATTTGTGATGAATAGTCATTCTTCAAACTTTTCAAAGACCTACAGAATAGGGCATTTAAAATGGTTTAGGGGTTTTCTTGACAGTGAGGCACAACTGATCCTGGTAACACCACCTGCCTCAGAAAGGAAGATAGACATCAAAGAAACACATTATGGAGTTTGCTTCTAATATGGCAAGACTAGCCATTTGGGTAAGGTACTGCTCTTCTGGACTGTTTGACTTTATGTTGTAAAAACTGGACATACAGGACCCACAAAAAGGTAACTACTGATTCAAGATGGACATTGCTACAGGATTCCTGCTTCATGGAAGAGACTGCCAGACAGCCAGACATTCTACAGGACACAGAGAAAAATGATTAACAAACTGCCAATACAGACAGACAATTTGAAGTCTCCTGCTTTGCTCAGGAGTCTGAAAGACACACTATGGCCTATGGGTTGTAGATAAAAAATTACAGAAAAACTTCAGGTGACTGATCAGGCAGTAAGTTGTCTCTGTTATTTCTAGAGTTTATATATTATCCTTCTGTAGTCTTTAAAGGAGTTAAAGACAAATAGTTATGGTTATAGTTTTCCTTAGTTGGGATTAAAGATAAGTTACATATAAGACTTTAGACTCATAAAGATAGGATAGATGATAAAATATTTTCTTTAAATCTTGCTAAATGTTAATGGACTAAATATTCCTGTAATTCTTATTTGATAACTGTTGTATGTTATATTTTGCTATGTTAAGGTTAAAACCATATTATTTTAGACAGAAAAAAGGAGATGATGGGAGATGTTATTCTGTAAATATGTTTTTCATACTGGTTAATACATAAAGCACTGTTGGGCCTATGGGAAAGCAAGATAGGCGGGGCTAGGAGACAAGGAAGAAAGAGGAAGTAGGAAGAAGGAGTACAGACTGGCGGGGAAAACGTGTTCGTAACATTTGGTGTCATATATCTCTGAGTCAACTTTTAGGTCAAGAGTTCACAAACGAGCTTGATAATGCTAAGCAATGCATGTGCTTTTGTGGCTACATCTCCTATTAAAGAAATAAAGAATGATCAAAATGAAATGGCCTTTTAAAATTGGTCTAGGATGTCCCCAGTAGTTTTAGCTGTAACAAAATCTAAATCTGCCTTCTAAATTGCATTATATCTACTGACACATAAGCATCATGTCAAAATCCTGTCAGAAATGAGCTCTGTCTTTTTTTTATTCATTAACACTTTCATAGTATAGAAAAGGTTATAAACATTAATAATTCCAAAATGATTATTAACCATAGACACACAATTGACAAGATTACAAATCTAATAATTTTTAAATCAAAGGACAATAAAATGTTCTTTTGGTGGATGAAATATGAAAAGCTCTACAATTCTGAACCTTTTCTTTTTCTCTCTTAAAGTCCAATGCACTATTGCTTGTAATTTCTAAAGATAAGTTTGCGATACCACAATCCTTGAGTACTAAATACCAGCTGCAAAATTTTTGACCATCCCCTCTTCATATATCATTTCTACAGCAGTGTTCAATTGTCCTTTTGAGTCCTTTTACCCAAAAGGGGAAGACTGGCACAAATAAGTTCTGTATCCTAACATGAATTGTGGATAAACTGTTAGACATTCAGTCATTGTCTGGATCCAGGATAATAACTCACAGGTCTGGGAAGTTGAAGCAGGAGACTTGTTGAGAAACTGAAAATATCCAAACAATAGTCTCCTTTCCTTTTTGGATTGTAGAATGATTGCATCAGAGGGTCAGGAACATAGCTTCAGCATATTTCACTCAAACTCACTTTGGTAAGCTTCCACAGTCATTGTATCTTCAGGTCTGTCATTCCTCTGCTCCAAGCACCTCATCAGGCATTCTGGCAGCCATTGAGCCTTGTTTTCTTCCTGTGAGAAAACATAAACATGCCCTCAACTCCCATATTAAAACAGGATGGGATACTTTCCATAATCAGTGCAAGGATCTTTCCATTAGGCTTGAATGAAAGTCACTTGAATTCCATCATTCCAGAATTTATTCAGGGAAGATTGCCCACAGGTATTCACATTCAGAAAATTTAAAGCAAAGAGTGCATGATTTAATGCATTATGTGGAGACTGGGGTACAGCTCCCCTTTACTTAATTTTTTTTTTTTTTACTTCATGTTTTCAAAGTTCCATGGGCATGTCAATCACATTCTCCATTTGAGTAAGAGAGCTTCTGTGAGCTGTCTAGATAAACTAAGGTCACAACAACCCTTAAGAATCTCACTGAGGGTGTCAATATCCCCTGTAGACAATTTTAAATAGGGTCATATTTCCCAATAATTTTGAAAGTTATTTGAAGTTTGTAAGTAGTCTTTTATAATCCAACCTGTACAGCTTTCATTAGCTGGATGGTCTTATTTGCATTTTTCAGGCACCTTTCTTGGTGGGTCCCAACAGGGTGGCATTTCCCTGGGGCTTCTCAATAACTTTTCTCAAATTCTATATTAACCTCCATTCTCTAGATTTCTTTTTTAACCACAAAAGTAGGAGAATTTCTGAATCCTCTCCTCTGCTAAAGGCTATTGAACCAACCATACAGATCCCTTTTGTTCTCAGGCTATACTGGCTTTGGTCATTTCCTGCTGACTGGCTCTGAGGGCCAGTGCTGGGAGTCAGATTGCCAAAAGTTCCTGTTAAGACACTGTCTGACCAGGTACCCTTTTCAACTATATCCAAAGCAATTTAAGGAATTCATTTTGTTAGGATTCATGCACTCACAATCACACCTCACACCATACAGAACATACAGACATCTTTCAGCCCTCCTTTATCCTAGGCCATGACTAATGTTTTGGAACAAAACATACTTAACTGAAATTTCTTGTAATGCAGTGGCTGTAGCTAATCCTTGATTTTATGAGCATGCAAAATCTGATCAAATTTGAATAAATTCATTTATGTCACCCCCCCAACCCAATAAGGTCTTAAAACAGCTTCTGACAGGCTGCACTAATTTTTCCATACACTTTGTTGGGACTCAGCCATGGCAGCATCTCTCAAGGCTGCATGCTTCTAGGCTTGACCTGGCCTTGGTTTGCCTTTGTCCTCTGGACCTGGGTTGGCTCACTGCAGATCATCTGTGGCTGCATCTGTTTCAAAAGTCAAAGGCCACCATTGTAGCAACTCTGAGTTCTTGGCACCTGAAGGACCTGATGACCTAAGCCCTGTTACAGCTCTGAGACAGTTGTAGCGGTGACTTCTGTGAGGAGTAAGGATACTTACAAAATTTACAATTCTAAAAGTTTCTGTACTTTCTTCTATTTTACTACAGTTCTCCTGGCTATTGAAATATACCCAAGTAAATATATCGTAATCTGACTAATATTTTTCTGTTTCATATCTACAATTATATGTATTTTTACTCTTGATGTTAACTCAAAACACTTCACTTCTTTTATCTGAGAGCTTTCTTCACACTTATACACTTGTGTCTATCCCTTTGCGATGTACATCACTTCTGTGTCCTGTGCTCAGGTCCATGTTACTATGCCATATGTGGGGAGCTGTCTTGTCACAGCTGCAGTGGGAGCCAGCCGACCAGCCCACAGTTCGTACCTGAGAAGGGGAGTCTGGACTAAAGAAAGGCTAGCTAAAGACATTAAAGGGAAAGGCAGAGACACAGAATAAAATCAGGAGGACACTTCAGTCAACACTGACGAGTTTTTTTCACCACTTTTAAATACCTTAACTGAAAAAGAGGAACTTGGTACCACATATATAGAACAAACAGGCTTTTCTTCCTCAATTTTCCAAGGATCTGGTAACCACATCTTATATGCAAAATCTCATTATCTGGGCTTGGGGGTCAAGAGTAACTACACCTTAGACCAAGTCTGTTCTTATTTAGATAAGACACCCAAGGCCAAGATCAAACATCCTACTGTAGCCACACCTTTGACCTTAGGTCTTATAACTTACTAAGGACAGTTTTGAACTCTCTGGCCTTTAGTCAAAATAGAGTGGAGCCATCATTATGGACCACAATATATAGTGACCGAAACCATGCAGATACCCACCATTTGGTGCAGTGATATTTTATTTATGATCTAACAAATAAAGCTTGCCCGAAGATCAGAGTCCAAAGCTAGCCACACTGTCAGCCATATAGGCCAGGCAGTGACAGCACACACTTTTAATCTCAGCAGCCACACTAGTCAGCCATAAAGGCCAGGAAGTAGTGGTGCTGCTTTTAATTTAATACCAGCACTAGAGAGAAGGAGACAATCTGTAGTCACACTGAGGACAGGATCATCCGTTTTGGTCTGAGCTTTGGTAGAGATAAGAACTCTTGAGTAGTTGTCTTCTTTGCTTTTCTGATCTTCATCCTGAACCCAGTATCTGTCCCTGGGTTTTTATTATTTGTGCTACAACTAAGAGTAATGTGATATGGGCTGCAAGAATCTACAACTCCTAAGACTTTATGAAGGCAGAGGCAGAAGCAAATAAAATCATCAAAGAAAAAGGACTACTGTGAATATACAATACTGTGTTGGTTGGCATGAATTTAGTGTGAATTTTCACAGAGAATCATAAGATAAGATGTAAAGTGCATTTTTGAACAACTGTAAATTAAAATAGATATCCAACCTCATGTTCATCGTGAACTCTGAATAATATAAAGATAGATGTATAACATTTGCTTCCTGACACTCTGTGTTATTCTTATGCATGACCCCGACACTAGTAAAATACCAACATCTTCCTTTTTAGACAATTAGACCACTTAGTCTGCAGTAATGCAAAGCATCATCTCAGGTTCTGGGTAGTATCTTTGGATGTTCTGGTCCTTAGGTCTTGTGCAGGGATATTTTTTTAACTCTTTTTCCTTGGGATGAATGTGATGAATGAAAAAGTGTTCTCTGGATACAACAGGGCAGATACACACACGAATTTATAGCAATTGTATTAGTATGAGCAAACCCTCTGAAAGCTCAAGCTAAATCAAATCCCAGCATGGAGAGAGGAGGTGGGAATGATTCCCATCCCCAGCTATTAGTACTTGATAGCTGTATTGAGGCAGAGAGGCAGCTTTCTTCAAGAGTGTTGGTCATGATAAGTTGACCAAACTCCATACATTCAAGAATGTATGGACAATACCAGTACAAAATGGACTCAATGGATTAAAAAAAAAAGAGGACATAAAGTCAGGTGGTTAGGGAAGGAGTTGATCTGGCAGTCATAGGAAGCAGGTGGATATGAGCAAATCCATTGCATAAAATTCTCAGAGAACAATAATATGGAGAGAGAGAGAGAGAGAGAGAGAGAGAGAGAGAGAGAGAGAGAGAGAATGACCTACTTTTGTAAAAGATAGAGTTAGCTTTTGTTTTCTTCCTTTTTAAATGCTTTGTGGTGCAATGCTTGCACAGCATTCATGAGGCCCCAGTATCCATCATCAGCACAGCAAAGAGGAATTCAAGCCCCAAATCCTTCTCTTATATAGTCTTTGTTTTCCCCACAAAATTACACATTTGATGCTATTCAGTGACCAAATATTTATACTGGAATAGCTGCACATTTGAGATGAATATCTGGTTACACACATTCATCTAGTTTTCAATAAATCAATTCAAATATTAGGTAACTATATATATATATATATGTTATTAATTATAAAAATATGCATTCCGACTTAAATGTCTAAATTGGCAGATATGAGAGACCCTTAACATTTAGTTGTGGGAGGAATTAATTAAGCAATAACTGATAGGAACCCTTTTACTTTGAGATATAGATGTACATCAGTTCACCCTTCAAAATTCTTACCCAATTAAAAATAAGATTAACATTTACTCCTCATAATTTTTTTAGCCTTTACATGGAATAACAAAAGAACATACTAACAGTCGTTAGCAAGGAGCTCATGATGTGGAACAATATGGGTTTTAATAGAAAGAGCCACGATTTGATTTCAGATGTTCATTCACTCCTCATATTTCTATCCCACTGCTTGCTGGATTTGAAATTTGACCTGTGACTTAGAAGCCATGTACTTAGGTGTAGTTCCTTATCCACATGATTGACCTGTCCATCAGGTTGTTACATCTGCACCAACTTCCCCCAATGGGGTTCCACTGGCCCCTGATATGGCTACTGCTACACAAACTTTCTAAAGAGGTAACCCTAAAATTTAAGAACCAGAACAGAGATCAGAGCTCTGAAATATTTCTGGCATTTCTGACATTTAGCCAGAATCAAGGATATTTTCATCCTATGGAGAGGACAGTACGGTATGATTCCTAAATATGATTGCTCCATTTCTGTCTCTTAGACTCATCATAACTGCATGCAAAGTGATATTATTTTTGAGCTTTACCAAAATTTTTTTCTAGTAGTTTCTTCTTAGGCTACTTAATACTATAGTGTATGGAGTATTCGGATCTTTATACAGTCTGTTTCATGAACAGTTGGTTTTGCGGCTCTTTTTGTTTGCAGAGATATAATAACTAAAGCTTTGACAATTATTCTTTGCATCTTTCATTGTAGATTATTAGGATTGTAAACCAATTTAAGGTAAAAAGAAAACATTTGATTAATATTTTAAGAAAATTAAATTTTAGGAAACACTGGTTATCATTTTGCTTCTTCACAATAAAAATTGAAAGGTCCAGTTGTCTAGTTATTCCCTATTTATATTGATATTTAATATTCATTACTTTTTTCCCTTTGCTCCCATTATTATTTAACCCTCCCTTCCTCCATCCTTTTTTTTTCCATCCTCCCTCTTTCTGTCTCCCTATTGATTCTTCTACATATGGAGTTTCATTTTATTACCAGCCTATAGGATTTTTGACATGATGTGTATAGTATAGGCTTTTGTTAGGCACATTTTCTACTAATGTTTTTCTAAGGATTTAATTTCCTCTCCTTAAATCATGACCAAAAATTTCTTTTCAAAACTCTAATGTAGTTTTCTAAAGCTGAATAGAAAAGTATTGTATATTGTGGCACAAACAAAACAAACACACTTATTATTTCAGTCTGGAGACTAAAATACCAACATCAAAGTGTTGGCATCACTGTTCTTGTTTGGTTTGGCATGCCAGGCTGTCCTAAATGTGAGAACTTGTTAGTGCTATCTACCCACCCTCCCAGAAGCAGGAATCCTCCTCACTGCCCTTTTCTTCCTTCCTTGGGTGTCCCTCCCTCCCTGTCATTGCTCCTTCTTTAATTCTTCTCGTTTGTTTATCATTTTCTCACTATGTATTTCTTTCTCTTTTATTTAGAGATATACTGAATGTACAACCCACAAAGGAAAGTGGTTTTAGTTTCTCTGAATCTGTGTTTCCTGTTGTTGTAAAATCAACGCATTTTATACATCCCTATAAGCTTCCACTACATTATTCCTAGTATTCTTCATTAAGTCTATTGATGTTTAGTAAGTAATTATGACATTTTATCAACTTTTTATTTAAGAATAGACAATTCTCACCTTTCAGAATATCAATTTTCATTTGGGATAACAGTTTTCTCAAAAGATAGAAAAGAGAATCTATTAAAAATGTAAAGAATTTTCAATTAATGGTTGATAGTCTATAGATAATTATATACAGTGTAGACAGGCATATTAATTCTGTCTTTGTAATTAATACATTTCATTCTCTTTATTTGTCTTTCACTTGGCAAAACTTCCAGTTTTAACATATGCATAAAAACTGTGGAAATGACAAACAAAAACAATTAAAAGCATAATGAGATTTAAATAAGAATATATGTATTATGAGCAACCATGTAAATTGTGCTAAAGAGGATTGCATTAGAGTTATTGGAACAAATAAAGTTGCAAATGCAGTATGACTCAATTATTAACATTACAAATGAAACAAACTAAAATGGATGTCTTCCTAAAATAAGTTTAGAAATTTTACCTTTTAAAATGTTTCACCTTTAAAATATATGAGCACATAAACATTTTTAATAAAAAGCATAAGTCTTGCCTGTGTGGTCATTTTTAAATATAACTTCTTATTTAAATTAGAAACAATATTATTTTAACTATCAATCCCTGTTATCTCTCCTTCCCATCCTCCCATGTCCTCCCACTGACCTCCCTATCACTCCCCAGGGAGGGTGAGGCCTTCCATGGGGTATTATCAAAGTCTGTGACATCATTTGTGGCAGGACCTAGGCCCTCCCCCATGTTTCCAGGCTAAAAGGGTATCGCTCCCAAAGTTCATTTGTACACTAGGGGTAGATACTGGTTCCACTGCCAGAAGCCCCATATACTACCCAGGTCTCCTAAATGACACCCATCTTCAGGGGGTCTGGTTTGGTCCTATGCTGGTTCCCTAGCATTAAGACTGGGGTCCATGAGCTCCCACCTGCTCAGGTCAGCTGTATTTGTGGCTTTCTCCAGTATGGTCTTGACCCCTTTGCTCATCACTCCTCCCTCTCTACAACTGGATTCTAGGAGTTTGGCTCAGTGCTTATCTATCGGTCTCTGCTTCTGCTTCCATCAGCTACTGGATGAAGCCTCTAGGATGGCATTTAAGGCATCAATCTAATTTCAGGGAAAGGTCATTTAAGGTAACCTCTCCACTATTGCTTAGATTCTTAATTGGGCTTATCCATGTAGATCTCTGGACATTTCCCTAGTGCCAGATTTCTCTTTAAACATATAATGGCACCCTCTACTAATGTATATCTTTTCCTGTATGGTCTTAATATAGAGACAATAGTATGTTAAGTTTGAGTTGAAATGTCTTTATAAAACCTGGCACTGGTTCAGTATTTTTATAAGTTTGACTTGCAAAGATCATATAGCATAAGTAGTTCAAGGGTCAATTAATAAATTCATGAATTTCTTTAATGATTGCTTCTTCAGTTTCTACACATGAGTATGACTGGTTCTTCAAGGGACTAGTCCACCTGATTGCAAAATAAGAAGAAAAATCATAGATGGAAATAAAAATAAACAATCAACACGTTGAAACAAGGAAGATGAACTGCCATAGCATCAGACACCTTTACATTATATATTTTATACCACTTGACAAAAAGTACCATCAGCCTGAGTTGGTTACTTCATGTCAACTATGCACAAAGATAGACTTATCTGGGAAAGGGATTCTCAATAGCTTGGCCAATAGATAAATCTGTTGGATATTGTCTAGGTTAATGGTTGATGGGATAGAGCACAGGTTGTGTGAGTGGTACAACCTGTGGCTTGCTCTGGGTGTTATAAGAAAGCAGACTGAGCAGGTCCTGGGGAGTAAAGCCAGTAAGCAGTAATTCTCCATGGTCTTTTTTTTTTTAAGTGACTGCCTTCATTCCCCTGCCATCAGCTCCTACCTACATTTCCTAATTGATGAATTTTGATTGAGAAGTATAAGCTAAATAAACCTTTCTTCTTCAACTTGCTTTTGGCCATGGCCCTTATCATAGCATTAGTAAATTCAGGCAACACTCAAGATAACCTCTGTATTAGTATTTTTCAAGATTCAGTATGTATATGAATCTTTGGACCTTTACTGAAAAAATGCAGAACCTCTATAAGGAAGCCAAGAAACTACCTTTAAGAAAAATCCCCAAGTAGCTTTGAAGTAAGTGATGCTCTGCCCCCCCAAAAAACCACTGAAAGCCAAATTTCACATTGAAGTTCCAAATACTACAAATGAAAACTTTCAAAAGATATTATTTATCAAATGGTTGGATTATAAGCAACAATGTAAAGTTGTGGATCACTAAGCTTTGGTAATATTAATCTGTTATAAAATCACATGCAATATCTTGAGAACAAAGATCTCAAACATGAATCATCGATCAATAGTTACAAATTCTGTACACCTCAGTATATTGTGAAGATAGGGGTCTTGATCACTGTAGTAAAATGTTTAGACTCCAAACTGTGAAAGAGGAGAAAAGACTTTGACAACACTTTAAGTAATATTGCAGATTTGGAGTAATTGTTATTCCTTTTTTATTTTTTGAGACAGGGTTTCTCCATAGCTTTGGAGCCAGACTGCCACTGCATCCCAAGAGCTGGGATTATAGGTGTGTGCCACCAATGCCCAGTGCAATTTGTAATAATTCTAATGAAAGCTGTGCAATACTCATATATGATTGGCATAACATGAAGTATTTTAAAACTAAATCTACTCAGATTGTTAAAATGACAACAGCAGCAGTAAAAGAGCTCAGGGTGAGGAGAAGCAAAGTCTACCTAGGTCTAAGTCACCGTGATATGAAAGAGAATGTTCTCCCACAGACTCGGTTATTTGAACACTTGATCTGAGTTGGTGACACTGTTTGACAATATTTAGGATGTGCCAATTTGTTGGAGGAAATGTGTCACTTGGTTTTGAGAATTAAAACTTTGCCTACTTCTAGTTTGCTCTCTATGCTTTGTACTTATGTTTGTAGATGTGAGCTTTCAGACTTCTGCTTCTGCCATCATAACTGAAAATACTGCAGTGTCTCTATGCCATGTTATCACTCTAAAACTGTAAGTTTAAATGACTCCTTCAATCTATAAGGTGCCTTTATAATGGAACTTAAAAGTAACTAATACATAAGCTAATAAAATTTTAATCACATACAATCTTTGAGGGACTCTATCATTTCATAATGTTAAATTTTAGATCATTCTCTTCTCATCTGCTTTGGTGTGTTCAGGTCTAGTTGGTGTAGAGTCCCTAGATTCTGGTGGTGTCATACTGGTTTTTCTACTGTTGAGTGTTTTTTTTTTTTTTTTTACAGTCCTTTTTCCTTATCTTCTCCCAGTGGGCTCAGGTGGGGTCACTCTCTCTCTCCCCTTCTCTCCCGGTGGGTGTAGATGGGTCAGGGCTTCCATGTCAGTAACTCTGGATGATTCTTGGAGGTCTCTTAATCAGAGACCACAGCATAGCCAATGATGTGGGGAAGGCACGTTCTGGATGGTTTCAAGAAGACGACAGGCAAAGGGGCCCAAGTATCTGGTGAGGGCAGGCTTCAGATGGTCCCATGTGGAGGGTTACACAAGCCTGTTTGTTGTGTAAGTTATCCCTGTTTTAGTCTTGTATTCTTGTCATTGCTTGTCCAATATATATATAATTTTTTTGCAGAGAGAGAAATCTTGAAGAATTGTGTATTCCTGGTGGAATCAAATGTGTAAGTTCTTGCTAGCTTCTGAAGCATTGTCTCACAGAAATAAAGCTACTGTATTTGCCCACATGGGCTACCATGCCTCTGCACTTGGAACATTCAAGAAGGAAAATACAGATGAGAGCAGAAAGAAAAAAATTACTGTTTCATTAAAGAAATCTAAGAGCATGAAGATTAGAACAAGGCTTGACTGTGTGTGTGTGTGTGTGTGTGTGTGTGTGTGTGTGTGTGTGTGTGATAAGTTACAGACAACTAGTCAATCCTAAAGAAGTTCTTAAAGGAGAAATAGATGAAAATAACCTTTCGGGAAGCTAGCGAAGATGTCAAAATGCTTCTGCACCAAACAATTGCAAATTTATAAAATAGAGTAACAGAGATTGGGAGTTAGCATGATAAGCATGGCTCTGAGTTATCAGTCATGTAACCCGTGGATACCAGTGACATCTGATATTTAATTATAATTATACTTTGATAAAACTATATGACATGTTTTCTGTAATAATTTCTGTCTTATTCAAAGAGAAGTTTCTTTAATGAGAGAGATGAATACCTTATTTGTCTGTGGGTATATGGACAAGTGTTTAGATTGTTATTAAGAAGTATGATGGTGGAAGCAGAGGCAGGAGGATCTCTTTGAGTGTGATGGCAGCCTCTACAGAGGTAGTTCCAGGACAGGCTTCAAAGCAATACAGAGAAACCCTGTCTCAAAAAACCAATAATAATAATAATAATAATAATAGTAATTTATTATTATTAGTATTATTATTATTATTATTACGATGGTTTTGTAACGTGGTGGTTGTAGGTTTTACTCCCAGTTCTATGAGTTTACTAGCACTAAGGAGTTGTCTATGTTTCTAGTAGCAGCCATAGATTGCCCCATTTTGAGTGGGCCTTAAGTTCAATTACAGAGCTGTTGGTCACCACGAAGGTATTATGTGTCACTACTGCACTTGTACTGCACTTGAAGATTAATTGTGCTACACTGATATTTAATTTGCTTCATACATGACATGGCTGCATAGGACTGTTTGCTTCTTCCCTCCTCTGAAAGCTTGAGCTCAGGAAGGGGGCATTCATTTCAATTTTAGCTTTGGAATCTCTTGGCTCTGTGTTTCAAACACCAAGTGTTTTCAACAATAAGGACTTACCTTCCACCTCTGAAGGACATCCAAGGGTTATATTAATAGGGCGTATGTTTTAGAAGTACCTTGGAAAGCCTTTGTCAACAATTTAAAAGATGGCTTGTCATGTCTGGGGTTTTGTTAGGTGGTTTTTGGAAGAAACATTATCAGCTAAGATGAAAAAAAGTTCATTAAAACTGTGTATTTATACAGAGAATTCCATGTGTTATTATTTAGATAAATCTTATTGTCATAGAAATCATCAGGTTATTTTACTCTATAAAATTCTTTTTAAAAAGCCATAAACTTTGAATTTAAACAGTGGGAAATAAAACATAAAAAGCATGAATATTAAATATTATTCAGTTTTTCAATCCCGCCTTCATTTCACTTGAATCCTCTACAATGTTTCTCATTATTAAATTCCATTTTCAAGTATTGAAATTCCCTTGTCATTTCCAGTAGTCTTATGTTTGTGGGTGTTTTGGCATCATTCAAATGTTTACTCTTTATTGATTCTTTTTTTGTTTCATTGAGCTGTCTCTTAGTGTCATCTTTAAAATCCAGGTTTCTTTAGTAAAGTTTATAATTTTTCCTTTAAAATCTGTGGTCCCAGGGTTCATCTAGGTAATTCTCATTAGCAAACAACTTTTATATAGGAATGATGGGTCATTTTGGAGGGAATATAGAGCCTTGATCTTTCATAATCTTTATATTTCTAATAAGATTTGGGCATGCAGACTTTTTTTGTTAGTTTGGTGTCTGACAGGGTAGGATAGCAGAGTCATAGTGTCATAGCAGAGTAGGATAGAAAAAGTGATGTGTGAGTGGGTTTGGTCTAGAAGTGAAATGGATTGGGTGGAAGGAAATCAAGTAGACATAAGGGACTGGGGTTATATGCAAGAAGTGCATCCTGTTCCAGGTCTGTGGTATGTGGTTATTGGAGGGTTGGCAAAAGAAACATAGAGGGCAAAACTGAACAGATTCAGGATAGGTGTGGAGTGATGGGCATGTACACTGAGGGAGGATTAGAATGTCTCACCTGGCTAGACCCCAGGGAAATGTATGAAGAATCTGGCTGGTTGGAGAGGTTGTATATTGCCTATTTTTGATTCTCTTGACCAACTTCCAGGCTGATTCTACTTCCTTGCTCTCACAAGCAACAATAAACTGTGACACTCCTCATCTCTAATGTAATCTTTGTTTTTTTGGCATTTATATTTGTTCAAGATATTTTTTACTTACTTTGTGCTTTATTCCTTTATGAGTGTGTCTTTCAGACAAGCAGAGATGTGGCAGTGCCCATATGAAGCTTGGTGTTTGCTAACATTCACAAAGTACTGCTAGCCTTTTGAGATTTCTTTTTAAAGTTTCTGGATGTCTAAATCACATAAAGGATTATTGTATAGTAAATATATTCATTGTGATTTTACATATCTCTCAGATAGGTGATTTGAGAACATTGCTTAATTTTTGCATAATCTTAAAATGTTTTGGGAAAAATATTGTTATTATTATTTTTTGACACACTTATAAATAAATTGGGGATTGGAAATAGGAAAAGATCTGCCACTACAGACCTGCTAAAATATATCAATTTGAACCCATGTCTTATGTTTTCAAACCTGTAGCTTCTATGTTTTCCACCAGCCTGCCCGCCGCAGGTCTGGCGAGTCAGCCACAAATAACACACTGAGACTCTGTATTTGATACAATCCTGTTGGACAGTTACCATTATTGTTAATGGGCTAGCTCTGTCTTAATTATTAACCATTTCTACTTATCTAAGTATTTCCACGTGGTCATCTTATTGGGGAGCGGCAGCCCCAGCATCTTGCTTCCTCCATGCTCTATATCTTGACACCTCCCAACAACTTCCTCTTTCCTCCTCCTAGTCCTAGCCCTGCCTATCTAGTTTCCTATTGGCCAACAGGGCTTTATTAATTAACCAGTATGAGAAATGTATTTACAGAATGACTTCTCCCATCACAAATCCACTGCCAAAGCCATATTCTTTATGACCATGATATGCTATATGAAACTTTACACCTCGAACATGGTTCTGTACTTATCACCCTGCCCTGTGCATCAGGTTATAAAGAAACTGTTAAAGAACATTCTGTGACAATGAAAGACATCCATTGTCTTTCAAAGTTTGAATGAGACCATTGATTTCTGAACTCTCTGAATATATGGACTGTGCTTCCAGTCTGTCTTGTGTAGTTGGGGTTGGTCCCCATCAGTTCTTCCTTATGAAGTTCCAGAAATATTGTGCATCATTCTTTGCCAAGCAGCTGCTCCATATCTCATTTTAGATATCATTGCATACATTCTCATTTTCAAACACCAGTTGAAAAACACCAGTTGCTTCTGTATTTAATATATATTTAATTTGATGCCTGCCTCCTATTATTTACTATTTAAAGTAATTTTCTAAGGTGATTTAAAATAATTTGGATTAAATATTCAATATAAAGTTATGTTTTTATGTTTTCAATAACACTGTGCAGAGTATAATCATTAGACCCTGGACTCTGTCCAAGTTTTCTTTCAGTTTTAACATAAATCATCTTAAAACAACCCAGCTATATTTCAAACTATACCATAAAGCATTGCTTCAGGAAGGTCTAATAAGTATCTGTAAAGTAACAAAGGATTTTATTGTCATATATGCATTAATCTGATATTTTTATACAGTCAGTGTATATTAAAGTAGTTTACTTCAACAAAGGAAAATATGTTTAAGAAAAAAATTTAATTAGGCTTTGGATAAGTAGGTGCTCAGAACTACATTAAATTAGAATATACACATCAGAGGCATCCAAATATCCCTATTTGTCCCAGTTATTTATTGATCTTATGTGGCCTGTCAACACCCCTCTTACATAATCACTATGTGTAACTTATAGGTGGATCTTTGTTAATTATAGAGATAGAAGGTAAATGATCTTCATTTGAAAACATAAAGCATGATTGTGGCAACTTAATAATATGGACTCCTGAGAATACATTTAGAATTGAATCTCAAAGATAGAATTTCCCTAAAAAGAAGATACACAAATTACCAATACTAATTTGAATCAAAGTTTTGCTCCATTTTGAGTGACAGAGGTCCAGAAAACACATTGTAACAGACATTCTTTCTTTGAAAGTTTTGTTCACATACTAAGTTTTGATGAAATATGACCAGTACAATTAATTCTTATTATAGTTGCAAATGCAGTGGCAAGATACATGATGATCTATTAAATATTTTCTGAAACTAAGTAATGAAGTGATACATGAACTAGGTATTATTTACTTTGTTAATATCTCACAGTTCTTCACATTTGAATAACTAAATAATGATACGGTTTGCCATATGTTTCCATTTAATGAAGCCTTGTATTGATACTTAAATGCTTCATTAAGTCTCAAGCTGCCAAAATAAGTGGCTTTTCTCTTGTCATAAATGTGACTAAACAGCCCTGTCATTTTAAAAATTAAGAACACTTCTATTCCACACATGGTATAAGCAACATCTCTCTCAATATTTCAGGTTTATACAAAAAAAATTGTAGGCATCTGACATAGTAGTTTTGGATTTTGTGCACAATTTTCTTGTCAGTGGAAGGTTGTGTAAGCTGTTATAACTATCATTTCATCATAAACTAAACAAAGTTTATATGTAATTTTCAAAAGCTTCTTGGAGTGACATCTGTTTCATTAATAATAATACTAAGCTTAAAAGACCCAGTATATGCTGTAAACATCAAATAAAAAAACTGTAATTTCAGCAAAATCATATTTTTGAAGCATCTAGTTACCTTGAAAATGACAAGCTCAGAAAATGATGAGCTCAGACTCACTGGAAGAACATGTGTAGTTTGGAATATTGACATCAAACTTTGCCTTTCTGTGTCCTCAGTAAAATATCCAATATTGCCTTCTGGCACAATAATTTTTGTGCATGATACAGACAGGGAAATCTTATATATTATTTCTTAGATTACATTTGATAGAAGAAAATTCAAGTATGTATAAATAAAGAGTTCATGGTTGATTCATCAAATATGTAGAAGTTGAAAAACTAGTATATTTTCCAAAAATGAGTAGAAATGAGAAAGTCCTATGTTTCAATACCAATCACTGATACAGGTTTTTAAACATTTGACAAATGTGAGAAATTATTATAATTATTGTACCATAGTATTAGTGTAAATAGCCAAATCCCCAAGCTTCAATTCCTTATTTTCTCAAGGGTAATTCATGAAACTTATTTTATTTTAGCCCCTAAACTTTTATCAAAAATATTGAACCACACATTTGATTTGACCTATACTAAGATTGTATGTAAGTATGTACATACTTTTTTCTATTGTTCATGCATTTATAACCAGAAATAGTTTATTAGCCCTATTGATATGACAATTAAATATTAAATAGCATTGTTATATAATAAGATCTGTATAACTGGTAACATAGTTTAGTGTAAGAGACTATGTAAGGGTTTGCGAGTTAATAGTTTACCAGAACATTTTAAAGCTCAAACAAAATGAATTTGGAATTGAATTTGAGCCTCAGTATACCTTTGCTTATCCTTTGCCCTTGCCATAGATGTCTCCACTTAAAAAGAACAGCACTGACCATTAGTAATTTTATAGCATAAGTCTAAACTCAACATTCTTTCTAGAACATTATGCTTTAATATGATATTATATATTGTGATGTTTTTCTCAATTTTTGTATTGTTTCAATTTCTTCTTTTTGTATATTATCCATTTGTAAGTAGCCTAAAAGGTAAAACAATGATTTATCTTGTTACTTTCCCTTTTGTTAGGATACAATGCCCTGACAAAATAACCTAAGGAAGTGCTTAGTTTGGGTTCAAGGATACAGACCATCAGGGAATAGGACTCAAATGGCAGCACCTGGAAATGGCTGGTCACATTGCAAATGAAGCTAGGAAAAGAGCAATGTATGCTAACACTTGGATAGCGATATCCTCTTAGAGTCTAAGACCCAAGCCTAGAGAATGGTGCTGCCCAATTTCAAACTGAATGTTACACTTCAATCAACTCCAAGATAATCTGTGGCATCTATGTTCAGAGGCTGTGCTGATCTAGTTTAACCATCACTTAATTTTATGTCCTTTTATTTTTGTTATTCTTTTTCTATACCAAGGGTTTTAACAGTAACTTTCTGAAAAAAAAAAGCATTCTTTTGGATTAGCATCAATGTAATTCTCAGTAAGAACCAGTCATGTAAAGATCCCTTAAGTATTCCTCAATTACTTAGCAATGCTGTAACACAACCAGTCTTGCTGTTGTTGTATTTAAAGGACTTTGAAGGTTGGAAAAAGACAAGCCACTCGATATTGGCTTCAGGCTGCCTTTAGAGTTATGAGAGTTATGTGAATGTTGTCTCAAATCTACAGACCCAACCTTGTTAGTTCAGTGAATGGAGGATACTTCCTGTACTGTATTTTAGGACCTGATTCAAGTGATTCTATTTAGAAATCTTAGTGACTCAATAATACATTTCCTGCTCAGCAGCACCAAAATTCTTACGCACTTCATATGGGAAGACTAAAAATCCCTGCTCTACAGAGGCCTTGTTTATTGGCTTAGACTCAAGTGCTGCCAGACACCTGTGTTCACCTGATGTGTTCAATATCTCTAAACAGAGTTGTTAGACAGATTCTTAAGGGGACTTTGAATAAGACTTGTTCCTGATATGGAAATGACTAAAGAGTAATGCTGACAAAAGTGACTTCATCTTAATTTACTTTGTCTCTGGATACCAATATCTTGGTTTGGCTTTAGAAACAAAACCACTCACAAAGTGAGATGATTCAACTGAACATAATTAGAATCTCTTCTTCTTTTAGGAAGGAAATACGGAAAGCAACCAGATAAAGTTTAGTCCATTCACAAACAGTGGAACAATGTTTCTCATTTGTCATTGAGTGACACTTAATAATGGGTAACTTCTGGTGATTCTTTCTCCCATGGACATTGAAATCATGTAATAGCAAATTTGTTTTCCTGGCCTTTCTTATTTGGGTCATCATCTGTTTATTTTCCATGAACAGTTTTAATGTCTTCTGTTTTTTACTTGTAGAGTTTCACACTTGAATGTAGGCGAGAGTATTAATATAAATGTCTTGTCTGTTAAACATGCTTATATCTGCTTACCCACATGTATAAGCACATGTTTCAAATAAAAAACTGTTACAAGATAATACAAATACAAATAAAAATCAAAGCCATAAAAAGAAACCACTTCGTACCACATAGAGTAGCTACTATCAAAAAAAAAAAAAAAAAAAAAAAAAAAAAAAGAGCTTGAAAGGATGTGATAAAAGAACTTTTACACAGTTTGATGGGAATATAAGTAAATATTATAGTTATTATAGGAAAAAGAAAAATAGAACCATATATACAAGACACCAACACCAATAACAGACAGATATCCAAAGAAGCAAAATCAGCATTGCAAAAAAGGCCTATACAACTGTTTATTGTAGCACTACTCATACATCCTGGAAATAAGAACTTAAGTGCCTGTCAAAGGTTTAATAGATTAAAAAAAAAAAATACCATGCTTGGCCAGGTGTTGGTGGTGCATGCCTTTAATCCCAGCACTTGGGAGGCAGAGGCAGGCAGATCTCTGTAAGTTTGAGGCCAGCCTGGTTAATAGAGGGAGTTCCAGGCCAGCCTCCAAAGCCACAGAGAAACCCTATCTCAAAAAAAAAAAAAAAAAAAAAAAAAAAAAAACCATGCAATGGCATGGACTAAATGAAATAAGCCAGACACACAGACACAGAAAGACAACATTTTTAAAAATCTCATCCATATATGAAATCTAAGAAGTGGCTACCAGACACTGAGGAACACAGCCATTATGAGAGATGGGGATGGTTTGATCAATGGACACTAAGTTATATTGAGTTAAGAATAAAAAACTTTGATGTCCTATAGAAAAAGGTGATTGTAGAAAAATATAATTAACTATGACTATGCTGTTCAAAAAGTTAGAAGATCTCAGTTTTCTTGGAAAGAAATAATAAATGGAAGCAATATGCAGATGTGATCAAGCATATATATATATATATATATATATATATATATATATATAATCAAATCGCATGGCATAATTTGTATATTTTTGTAGTTTTGTGTGTCAGATAAAAATGAAATGTATATGATTTACCAAATTTCTCATTTCAAAATATTATGTCACTTAGAATTTTAATAACCACATTTAGATTTAGAAAACCAGTTATAGAAAGGTAACTTAAACTGTACATTTTGCCACAGCTGAGGAACAATAGTTTTCAGAGTTAAAACCCAGGCTTTCCTCAATGTGCAATGAGGAGAAAGCTCTGCTACGACAACTATAGAAGCATCTCAGATGACTTGATGGGGAAAAAGGCACACTCTATTTTATATTATTTAACCCAGTGCTCTGAAAGATAGTATTATTGCACATATGTGTTAATTTAATAGCTTAAATTATATTTTCATTATTCCAACATTTTAGTCAAATTTTCCAATACAAGTCTCATGTACTATCTCTTCCAAGATTACTAAATACTTACAAAATATTTACTTTATAATATCGTAGAATGGAAAAGACATTAAAGAATTTCAGTAATTGGGGAAAATGAAAAGAAAGTGATTAATAAACTTCTTATTTATTTTTAATAACCTCTCCTTTGTGTTGTAGAGTTTAGCAATGGGGATTTTAAAGACAAGATCTGAAATGAATAACTTCTCTGTATTTTCTTGATTCTGTGGTTTAAAAAATATGTTCTCAGCAACACAAATATTAATTAGATTCTAATTAATAATTTCACCCATGAAACATTTACAAAACAAATATGCAAATCTTTACAAACTAACTTGCACTCTGGTGATGATTAGGCTATTATATTCAGCAGTAATTCTGATGAGTGCATTAAGAGTATGACCCAATGTACCATAGTGAGAACTTAAAACTTTTTTATTGTTTCTCTCTAGCTTTGCAAATTTTATTTTTAAAATACATTTATGTTTTTTATTTTATTTAGTCTTTGAGATTATGGTTGCCAATTTAATCTGGATCAATGGTTCATATTTTTGGTTCATGAATTCCTTAGAGAATATAATAAAATCTGTAAATCAGTAAAAAAATGCATTATTCATGTGGAACTTCCACAAAAATTAATTGTTCAAAAGCTTCTTGAAACACATATTTTGATTCTCTGTGGATAACTTATATGAGTGGAAATCAGGAAAAGAGACTTTGATCCTAGATGATCATAAGTGAATATGAAATTGTCAATAATGTCTTAGAAAAAATGTAATCATTGATCCATTAAATTTAAGAATTAACTTTTAAGGTAAAGTAAAACTCTGGGTAGATAGGTATTAAATTTAGCTCATAGTTGTGGAGATTTACTAATTACCTTTCTTTAAAATATATGCATTAATTTAAATTTCAAGTGAAATAATTTAAATGTAAGCAAATAAGTATTTTTTTTAATAGTGTTTGCCTTGGGAAGCCATCTGATTACTCAGAGGAAATGTCAAGCTCACACAACAGAGAAAACCTTGCTTGAATATTTCAGAATTATTGTTATTAGGCTTTGTATAATCTCTGATTATGAAAACACTTTGCAGAAATGTTGCTGAGCAACTCTTGAGATTCTTCAACTCACTCTTGAAAGTGGAAAGCAGATACACACCAATGCTAGGCAATACTACACTGTATTATCTCAGTTGCAAAAATTGTGTTACACAATATGAACCATAAATTTGAGTTCCATAGTAGGTGAAATCTGGGTTGTACAGAATTTTCAAACAGTTGTCTTCTAGGAGTCAAAGCAGATGAATTGAATTGAAAACAAATAATTTCAAACAAATATCATTCTTTCTGGGTAGGTTTACTAGCTAACTTGTGAAATTTGGATTCAGCAATGTGTTGGTTAGTATCTGCTGCATCAATTTGGTGAGAAGATAAAAGAAAGTTACTCCATTTATGACCAGAAACAATTGTAAATGGAGTTCTTCATTGGAGTTCTTAATTGCACTAAAAAATAAAAACCCAGAGTCAGATATAGAGAAAAATGCTAAATGATCTGAAAGAAGGAACAAGCCAAAACCACCTTTACCTCGTTAGCTTCCAGCAGTAAAGAGAACAAGATCCTGTTTCATTGCACTTACATCCTCTATGTGCCCAGTCATCTGACTTCTCCCTGCCCAGTCATCACTTCCTGTTTCTGCCTAACCATTTTACTTCCTGTCTGTCTGTACAGACATACAGTCCTCTCTAGCTAGTTAGTTAGTGGCAAGTCCCATATTCTAATCTTCAGACAAGCTTTTATTTGTACAAGTAAGATTATCACCACATACAATGCTGTTGGCCTCGGTATTTGGATCTTCTTTAGTAGTGATACAAACTAATGAATTCAATAATAACATAGATAACAGACAAGCAGAGGGGGAATTTTACAAAATAACAGAAATAGTACCTCTAAAATATTAGTAGGAGGAAAATTTGACTGGCTTTATCATAACACATACATCACACACACATATACATATATATATATGTATATATATATATATATATGTAACAGTAATACCACTTAAGTGGGGTTTAATCTTTTCAAACCTCTCTACCCTTTTCTTGTTAAAAATATTATATTTCTCTTTTTGGATAAATACATAACAAATCAAAGTCATCAGAAAATCACATCTTGCCTCTTCAAATACTAGCATTGATGATTCAGTGTATTGCCCCCCCTGCTTTACTACTGACATAACAATATCATCTGTTGTATAGCTGTAAACATGTTTTAAGACCTTCAAAAACTCAAAGTAACTATCATATTCTAAAATCCACAGAAAACCATGACAAAGATCCAGTGCCAAACATGTTTACTTACTTCCATGTATTTCTGTTGCTCTTAGGTAAGCACTCTATTCCCGACTCATCTACTCAGTCCCTCTTAAATTTTATTTCACAATTATTTTGCATGAATGTATGTGTGTGTATGTGTGTGTGTGTGTGAGTGTGTGTGTGTGTGTGTGTGTGAGAGAGAGAGTATGTGAGTGAGAGAAAGACTGGTGTGTTTGTGTGTGTGTGTGTGTGTGTGTGTGTGTGAGAGAGAGAGAGAGAGAGAGAGAGAGAGAGAGTATGTGAGTGAGAGAAATAGTGGTGTGTTTGTGTGTGTGTGTGTGTGTGTGTGTGTGTGTGTGTGTGTGTGTGTGAATGCCTGCACATGTGTGTCTATTGCCATGCAACAGTCAGAAGATAATTTCTCTCCTTTCATTATATGGGTCCCAGGAACAGACTTGGCAGCAAGTGCCCTTACATGTTGAGCCACCTCATTGATCTCCTATTTCTTCTTCTACTTCTTGGCAGTGTATTTAAAAAGTCATAACTGACCACTCTTGAAATTCTTCTATTTTCTAATTCAGGCTTGCCAGACAGCCTCCATGGACACACCCTTAATTCATTTTAGGTTGACTTCTGAGTGATTTTGTTATTTTCCAGAGCCATCCTAAACCTCAATGAAGATAACATGACACTAACCAGTCATCCCAGGAGAGAAGATAATTTTTGCTTAAGTGTCAAACAAAATACTGACAACATAGCAGAAATCATTGTAAGAACAGATCTTTTTATATTCAAGCAGAATGGTCGTCTTGTTAGCTTACTTTCTATTTAAAATTTTAAAAACACAAATAATACATCATACAAGTTTAGTTTTGTATTTCATTCTTTTTCTGTCTGTATATATGTATTCATGTATGCGCATTTGTTTATAAATATTTAAACTTTAACCAATTTTCTAAAAATATCTTCACTAAAATTGCTTATCCCTATTTAAAAGCAATTATGCTTAGATTGAAGTGACTTTTCTTATTTCTTTAACTATAGAAAGTTTTAGTTCTATTGTGTACACTGAGCTTTGGGGCAGCATTTATTGTACTTGCAATTTAATGCTGTCAGTTTTGTCACTCATATTTCGATTTATAAGCATTCTTTCAGTTTCCCATTTCTAAAATGTACCTCACTATGCTTTCACTTCATTATAGAACTCTTCTACCAGCACGCATGACCACTCTGTTCAGGCATTAGCTGTATTCAACTCATTTTAATTATCCTTGTTAACACTTCTTCTTTGCCTTGGAAGCTTGCTTCCAGAATGTGGGTGGAATATCTTTTACTTGCTGTGCCTACAGACCATCAGACTTTCATACATGTTATATCTACACATTGATTCATTATCCACATCCTCATATTTATTTATTTATTTTAGATTTTTTTTTTTTTGAGACAAGGTTTTCAGTGTAGTTTTGGAACATGTTACAGACTAGCTCTTGTAGACCAGGCTGGTCTCAATCCACCTGCCTCTGTCTCCTGAGTGCTTGGATTAAAGATGTAAGCCACCAATGCCTGGCTTCCTGTCCTCATTCTTTATTTGAATTATGTATAGGTTCACTTGAAAATCTTTGGGCTTTAAAATAAACTATCCATTACCTTTTTTCACTATAAACAATCAAACATTTTAACATAAACAGAAAAGCTGGTTAATAAAATTTGATTAAAAATGATTATATGAGCCGGGCCATGGTGATGCACACCTTTTGTCCCAGTACTTGGGAGGCAGAGGCAGGTGGACCTCTGTGAGTTCGAGGCCAGCCTGGTTTACAAGAGCTAGTTCCAGGACAGCTTCCAAAGCCACAGAGAAACCCTGTCTCAAAATAAAAAATAAACAAACAAACAAAAGATTATATTAGAACCAGCAAATGCACAAGAGACCTAGAGCAAAGTAACCAGAAAAGAAGTAAAGGTGACAGTACATTTATAATAACATTATATCATTTGGAGTTCTGCTCAGAAACTCTTGTCAACCTGCCCAGTGAAGACCTCTCTTCCGAGGAATGCATTCCAGAATTGCTGTGTGCCTTTCTTTCAGCTGATAATATATACCAAATCACTTTCAGGTCAGACTCTGAAGCACAATCTTGAATCTTTCTTTTAATATAGAGCCGTTTCATTTTCTAGTTAAAAATTCATACTGAAAATCTGTTTTATAAAAATGCTTATAACTTTATAACACATAGCCATACTCATCAATTTTTATAGTCATATTATTTCTTGGAGAATTTCATACAATGTGTTTTGATCATATTTATCCACAACAAAAGTCATCTCAGACTGCCCTTTTTCTTTTCCACCCTTTACCTTGTTCTTTGACTCAATGTCTTCAGTGGAAAGGTCTTCCTATCAAGTTTTGTAGTGTAACTGCTATAGTAGCAATGGCAACAGCCTGTATTGTGTGAACATCTATGGGACTTCACTGTATGGTAACTCCAGAAGTGACCCTTTTCTGAAACTGCATTTTTTATTTGTTAACATCTGATGACTAGTGGGGACTTGGCTGAACCTTTGTAGACTGAGTCCATTTTAGCTTTTTTAAAGTACATACATAAGTATATTTTATAAAACTTCGACAGTGGTAGGTTTATATGTACTTTAAAAATAAACGTCCTTAATGCTATTATCCAACCCTATATTTTTTGCCCTACCTGGCCTTCTTTTTACCCACCTCACTTCCCCTGCTCCTGTTTTATTATTTCCCGTTAGCCAAATAAACTAACGCATGTTAGTGATGTGCACATAAAAAAGAAACATAAATAATGTTGAAATAGTATTAAGTAAATTATAATTGTAGGAATGTAATACAAACACAGCACTGACATGAAACTATAACTCTAGCAAAGTTGTTGAGTTTCCTATCACAAATTTTTGGTTAAAGTTCTTTCCTCTCTCCATTAATTTAAAGTCATAGCCATTCTCATATTTTCATTTTTAACTCAGGAAATAAAAGTGCTAGTAAGCAGCAATTTCAACACATGAGGAGATCCATTCCAGTGTAAATATTTTTAAACTAATTTATTCATTCATTTAATAATTCAGAACACTTTATGGTCCATTTCTGACTTTCAAAACAGTGTTATATATCCTCTCCTGCTCATTTGGCCTCAAAGATAGCTCAATTTGTTATTTGCCTACAACATCAAAATGTGAAATGTGATTCTGCTTTGGGAGTGTGATATAGAGAAGATGCTTCCTCCCATATGAGGGATAAGCAGTATTTTTTATCCATTGTAAAAGATTTAGGAAATAGAAGGACTCAATACAATTTTGTCAGTATACATATTCTCGTTATATTTGGCATTAAGATTCAGCTTTAAAAGAACTGGAGCAGTGGAACTGCTGTGGAAACCAAGTGTGTGCTTTTCACTACAAGAAAGCAAAGGTACAATGATACTTTTCAGATAAGTTTAGTAAACCCTGAAGACCCACTATAAACAAAAGCATGACATATGATTTTACTCCCAAGTATTAGCAACAATCATTATTCTATACTTTTCTATCTGGCAAAAATTTAAATCTAACTTTGTCTTTCAGTGTTTCAAATTCTCTTTTTTGGTAAAAGTGAAAAGAAATTAAACCAGAAAAGACACTATGTAAATAAGGGAATGAGGACCAACCACAGCATCACATCGTAAATAAAGTACTGGCAAATCGAATCCAAGAACACATCAGACAAATCATTCACCATGATCAAGTAGGCTTCATCCCAGAGATGCAAAAGAAAAATTCTATAATTGTAGTCCACCATATAAACAAACTGAAAAAGAAAAAATACATGATCACCTCACTAGATCCTGAAAGCCTTTGACAAAAATCTAATACTCCTTCATGATAAAGGTCTTGGAGAGATCAGGGGTAACAGAAACATATCTAAACATAATCAAGGCAATATACAGCAAACCAACAGCCAACATCAACTAAATGGAGAAATATTCAATATGATTCCTCTAAAATCAGGAACAAGACAAGGCTGTCCACTCTCTCTATATCTATTCAATACTGTACTTGAAGTTCTAGCTAGAGCAATAAGACAACAAAAGGAGATGAAGAGGATAAAAATTGAAAGTAAGAAGTCAAACTTTCACTATTTGCAGATGATAGGAGAGTCTACCTAAGTGACCAAAAAAACTCTACTAGGGAACTCTTACAGCTGATAAACACCTTTAGCAAAGTGGCAGGATATAAGATTAACTCAAAAATATCTGTAACCCTAGTATATACAGATGACAATGGGGCTGAGAAAGGAATCAGAGAAACATTACATTTTACAATAGGCAAAACCAACATAAAATATCTCAGGATAACACTAACCAAACAAGTGAATGACCTATATAGCAAGAACTTTGAGTCTTTAAAGAAAGAAACTAAAGAAGATATCAGAAAATGGAAACATCTCCCATTCTCTTGATTAGGTAGGATAAACCCAGTAAAAATGGCAATCTTGCCAAAGGTGTCTACAGATTCTATGTAATCTCCATCAAAATTCTGGCACAAATCTTCACAGACATGGAAAGAATAATACTCAACTTTATATGGAAAAACAAAAGACTGAGGATTGCAAACATAACCCTGCACAATAAAGGAACTTTGGAGGGCATCACCATCACTGATTTCAAGGTCTATTATAGAGCTATAGTCCTGAATCAGCTTGGTATTGGCATAAAAATAATAGGTAGACCAATGGAATCAAAATGAAAACCATGATATTAATCCATAAACCTATGAACATCTGACTTTTTGACAAAGAAACTAAAATTATACAATGGAAAAAAGAAAGCATATTCAAAAAATGGTGCTGGCATAACTGGATGCTAACATGTAGAAGACTGCAGCTAGATCCATATCTATCACCATGTACAAAACTTAAGTCCAAATAGAGCAAAGACCTCAATATAAATCCAGCCACACCTCTAGAGGAGAAAGTGAGAGGTACCCTTTGAAAGAATTGGTACAGGAGACAACTTCCTAAATACAGCAACAGTGACACAGACACTGAGACTGACCATTAATAAATGGGACTTCTTGAAAGTGAGAAGTTTCTGTATGGCAAAAGACACAGTCAATAAGACAAAAAGGTATATATCAAACTAAGAAGCAATTAAAATAATATCTTATGTTGCACATCACATACATTCATACACATAATTACCTTCAAAAATTAAGTTAAGAATACAAAATTAAAATGCAATACGTACCTACATGTATAGCAAATAACTTTGTTTTATACCTAGCCAACACGTACCAAAACATTACCATAAAACCAATGTCCTGTGCAACCATGTTCTATGCAGTAGAGATGGACATTGCTGGAGAGATGACCAAAATTACATAAATTCAAGATACTTTCATTGAATGTTTGATCTTTATTTTTATACTAAGAAATTACATGCTTTAATATAATTTCAGATTTTGTAAATTGAAATGATATGTCAATTATTGCTTGAATTGGAAGACTTATTTCTTTTCCAAATTAATATATGACTTAGTATAATTGCACAAAAAAAAAATCCAGCAAAACATTTTCTTGTTTTACATTTGGGCTGATTTTTTGGCTTGAAAATTAAAGATATCTTGGGCTGTCACTTGCTGCCAAGACTGAAAACCTGATTTTTCCACATGGTAGGAGAAGAGAGCAGACTTCTGCAAGTTGTTCTTTGACCTCTGCACATGTATTATGGCATGGGTATGGCCCTCCTCCTGTGCATACAAAATAAACACTTTTTCTCAAAAGATGTCTATAAATTCTTTACAGTAGGTCTTGGCTCTTCAGAGAGGGTTGATTTGAAAGTTTTGTTGTTGTTGCTATAGACAAAGCTTAAAATTGCCCTGTTAACATGTCTTTAATCCTAGCTCAGGAGGCAGAAGCAGATAGACCTTTGTGAGTTCAAGGCCACTTTAATCGACAGAGAGAGTTCAAGGATAGCCAAGGCTACACTGAGAAACCCTGTCTCAAAAACACAAACAAAAAATTGCCCTGTTAGGGAGCTTCATTTGATGCTCTGTTACTCCCAAGGTCTGCTTTGAAACTCAAGACAATTTCTAAATCATGACACCCTGTAAAATCAAAAAGCATTTTATATGCTTCCAACAAACAATGGGACAGAATGAACATTACCATCCCCCCCAAAAAAAAAACAAGGAAAGGGAGCACAGTTAGAAAATTCTAGACTATGAAAAGACTGAAAACCAGCAGGACAAACACCAAATTCGGTAACTCTATGTCAGACTTCAAAGGGCTAGATGGCTCTGATCCTCTAACTTTACTGATTGAAACACAAGTTCTCTTTTGGGCTGGTTCCAAACATATGTGTGTCTCTCCATGGCAACTATCCCATGGCTCTGGATCTCAAACACTATTCAGGCTTAATCACCAGTTTCACTCAATGGTCTTTCCAGGTTGACATGTTGGCACTCTTCTGCTACACTCCCGCCCTTAGCAATGTTTCTTAATCATTGAAGGGGATACCCACAGAACCACTTTTCTCCTGTATCCTTCACTTCTCTAAAGCCAGATACAGATGAATGATATTGCCAAATTCTGCACCTAGTTTAATGGAACTAGGCCCTCTTTTGAATTACATTCCATTAGCTTTGACTATTGATAGTTTCCTTTGTTAAATAAGCTTTCTTTTGCATTAGGAGAAGATTCCTTACACATTCCCTTTTTGAAAAGTTATACTCTATGCAGAGTGGAGTTCTGTCCTGCAGATACTACCCTGATAGGAGATGTTATTCTGTACTGGTTAATAAAGCCCTGTGGCCAATGAGATAGCAAGATAGGTGGGGCTAGGAGACAAGGAGGAAAGAGGAAGTGGGAAGGAGGAGTCAAGATGTAGCCCGGGGAAGAAGCAGGATGCCTGGCACAGCTCCCCAATAAGACGACCACGTGGAAATACTTAGATAAGTAGAAATGGGTTAATAATAAAGATAGCACTAGCCCATAAACAATAATGGTAATTGGCCAACAGGATTGTATCAAATACAGAGTCTCTGAGTGTTATTTGGGGCTGGCGTGCCTGTGGGCCCAGGTTGGCGGGCTGGCAGAAACATACAAGCTACAGATGGCGCCCAACGTGGCTATAAGAACTTTCACTTAAAATTTAACAAAAGCTTAAAAGATAGTTTTTAGAAACAAAGGAACAGAGACTAACAAGACTTCTTGGTAGCAGCATTTTCTCAGTTGGATTTGTTTTGCTGTAGACAAAGATTTGCGAGGCTCCTTTAAGGAGGTTTCCAAAATTAGCATAAGCGGCAAAAAAGCCGCCTTGCTTTTAAAGAGCTCTGCTAACAATTCATTGGTGTGTACAAGAGCTGCAATGGAGGTTTACACTGTGTTTTAAAAAATACACTGGCTTGGGAGAGAAAAAGAAAAAGGATACAATGGTTTAAAAAAGAAAAAAGAAAGTAAAATAGATGGATGTGTCACACGCCCTTAATCCCAGCACTAGGGAAACAGAGGCAAGCAGATCTCTGTGATTTCAAAGTAAACCTGGTATGCACTGAATTTCAGGACAGATAAAAGTTACACAGAGAAACCCTGTCTCAAAATATGTAAAAATAGAAGTAGAAGAAATAGAGTAATAAAAAAGCAACATAAAGATGGAAAACACAAAGAAATTTTGGATACTATACGCGATTCTGTTGTCTTTAAATTGTTTGATTGCTGAGAAAATAACTACTGATAAAAGAAATGCTGCTGGATTAACTCAATTTATATATTTTAAAAATGCTTTGACTCAAAAATTTAAGCCTAAGGACAAGTTACTGGGGAAAAGGATTTCTATTTTTGTTTCCACAGAAAATGAAAAGCTATGGATTCTTTCCAGCCTTATATGGTTTGATCAAGCAAGACCCCCTGAAGCAACATCAATGGGACATTACAACCTTACAGACTACTACAGCCAAGATTTCTGCATCTTCTTTGGACCCCCATAACAGCACCCTCTACCAGCAGGAAGTAGTTTGGAAAGAACGATGCCCAAATCCCCAAGTATTGTTTATAAATGTTTGTTTTCATTTAAATGGCCTGGTTATAAATGGGTATAACCAGATAACCAGAAGCAATTTTTTAAAGGTAAAAATGGAATTATGATATAGATATGAATACTTTGCTTTGGAATGGATTTTCTTTTATTGATACAATTTAAGGTCAATTTTTTAATATGTATATTTCTCCTCTTGTTTAGGTATTGTGTTTATATAGCTCATTGGAAAATGTAATGTATAATTGAGAGTTACCTATGATAATTAAAACTTGGAGTTAAGTTAGTTAGGATTTCTAGATATGCAGAGATATATTTGAGATGAATAGGCATTCTTCAAACCTTTCAAAGACCTACAGAATATGGCATTTAAAATGGTTTAGGGTTTTTCTTGACAGTGAGGCACAACTGCTCCTGGTAACACCACCTGCATCAGAAAGGAAGATGGACATCGAAGAAACGTATTATGGAGTTTGCTTCCTTCATGGCAAGACTAGCCATTTGGGCAAGGTACTGCTCTTCTGGAGCGTTTGATTTTATGTTGTAGAAACTGGACATGCAGGACCCACAAAGAAGTGACTGCTGATGCAAGATGGACATTGCTACAGGATTCCTGCTTCATGGAAAAGGCAGCCAGACATTCTGCAGGACACAGAGAAAAATGACTGACACAGTGTCAATACAGGTGGACAGTTTAAAGTTTCCTGCTTTGTTGAGGTGTTTGGAGACACACTATGGCCTATGGGCTGAAGATGGAACATTACAGAAGAACTTTGGGTGACTGACCAGGCAATGAGTTGTCTCTGTCATTTCTAGAGTTTATATATTATCCTTCTGTGGTCTTTGATGAAGTTGAGGACAGGTAGTTATGATTATAATTTTCCTTAGTTAGGATTAAAGATAAGTTACATATAGGACTTTAGACTCACAAAGATAGGATAGATGATATTTCCTTTAAGTCTTACTATGATTCTTATTTGATAACTGTTGTATGATATATTTTGCTATGTTAAAGTTAAACCCCTTCTTTTACTTTAGACAGAAAAGAGGAGACGATGGGAGATGTTATTCTGTACTGGTTAATAAATCCCTGTGGCCAATGAGATAGCAAGATAGGCAGGGCTAGGAGACAGGGAGGAAAGAGGAAATGGGAAGGAGGAGTCAAGATGTAGCCCGGGAAGAAGCAGGACGCCTGCTACGGCTCCCTGATAAGAGGACCACGTGGAAATACTTAGATAAGTAGAAATGGGTTAATAATTAAGGCAGAACTAGCCCATAAACAATAATGGTAACTGGCCAACAGGATTGTGTCAAATACAGAGTCTCTGAGTGTTATTTGGGGCACACATGGCTGCGGGACAATGGCGGCAGGACCAGGAGGCCGGCAGGGAGAAACCTGCGGTAACACTACCCACTTTATTGTATTTCTCTTTATGCATTTCCTTAAACTTCTCACCTCTTTGTGCACAAGACTTGGCTCCACCATTATACTGCCTGGTTTAATATATTTATACTCATCTTCTTTTCGAACTTTACATTTGGGTATTTCTTTTCACCATACTTATACATTTTTATTGTCAATTCGCGTTAGTATGATTACTAGTAACCATACAACAGAGTTTGTATTAAGCTGTCTTGAAATCTCTACCAAGGAAATTAGTCCCAAACACTTCAAGTTAGCCTTAGGGAGAGTTTTAGGACAAGATGAAAAAATAGCCACTGCCTTTGCTGGCATGATATGTTTGAACGGAGGAGTAATGTTAATAAGAAAGGATCATGGAAATCTGAAGATGGAGGGTCCAGGGTGGTGTAGGTCCAGCAGGACAATTGATATGAAAAAGAGCTGTGGTGCCTTCAGCTGATGAGAGAGGGATCAGTGAAACATGAAAAACCAGTCTGTATCACAGCACTGGAGAATCCATGGGACGTTACACACCCTGGTACAAGGTCTTAAGAGCCATTGAAAAGTCTACAGAAGTATTGACTATGCCTATAACTTAAAAATATACTTCACAGACCCCAGTGCTAAAACTGGAGAACCAGCACTGGACTGAACCAATCCTTCTGAGTGTGGATGTCAGTTAGGAGGCCTGGGAGATCTATGAGACCTTTGACAGTGGAACCAGTATTTATTCCTAGTGCACAAATAGACTTTGGGAGCCCATTCCCCATGAAGGGCTACTCTCTCAGCCAAGATACACAAGGGAGGGCCTAGACCCTCCCCCAAATGATATGACAGACTTTGATGATCTCCCATGGAAGGCCTCATCCTCCTTGGGAGTGGATAGGGGGTTGGACAGTGGTGGTAGGGTTAGTGGGGAGCATGAGAGGATGGGAAGGATAGGGAACTGGGGCTTACATATAAAATAAGATTGTTTCTAAACTAAATTAAAAAATAAAATTACATGAACAATTTAAAAAATATACTTCAAAAGAATTTCATTCTTAATATGCATGGGAAACTCTGTGTGAAGAGGCTAAGACTAAAAGCTTTACTTTAATCACCCAACAAAGAAGGCTTGGACATGGACAAGTATGATAATGACTAAGCTAGCTATTTCATAAATATATTTTAACTGGTCTACCTGAAATGGTTCTAGATATAAATTGAAATCATCATCTTAAAAAGTATGCTATATAGAAGGGTGAAGACATGGTCACAATACTTTTGAAACGTCCATTCAAAATTTTATCCTTTGAGGATCTATGTCCATAATATCCTAATATTTATAAATAAAAATTAAAATATTCACGTATTTCACACTGTATGTTTGGAACAGACTCTGGGCAAGTGTTTCTCAATCATTTTATACACCTCAATAAAAACTGCCTGCAGTTTGGCTGGAGAGTTGGCTTGGCAGTTAAAGACTAGGCTCACAATCAAAAATACAAAATGGCTTACAACAGAAACATTTCTCCTTAAATGCAACAAAGGAAGAAAGCTTATCAGTTAAGTCAGAATCCAGTCATGAAACTTTGGGATAAAGTTTTTTGGGTAGGGAGTGTACATGGATCTATGGTGTACCACTTGCTAGATTTCTTGAGATATGTAAAAATACTGCATATAGAGTGTGCCCTGACTTTTTTAAAATCATGTACTGGTAAAAGGCAAAACCTGTTTTATCCATTCCTTAAGCGTCTTATACCTTGAGATTGAAAGGGGTTGGTGTCTGGCACTACATAACCCAAGAGAGGCATATGAAATCAAACACTTGAAAAACAGGTTCACTGAGAGTTTGCTGCTTTCATTTACTGATATACAGAAGGCTTAAAGCAGGGTTTTTTGAAGACAGGTGATAGTCATTACTTGGCCTTTGTCTTCTTCCACCTAGGAATTATTATATCTCTCCAGTTGTGAATGAGACAATATTTTTGGTAGAAAGCAAACATGAATAGCTAGAGGAATGAATAGACTGTTTTTCAAATAAATGCTATAGATGTGAAGCTGAATATTGATGTTTTTTTTTTCTTTTTAAAGATCTATTTAACAATGAGTAAGTCTTTGCTATCTAAAGCAGTTTACCAAAACAAATGGAAAACTCTATTTTGTAGCTAGGATAGTAAGGCGGTCTCTTTCCATGAGAGATGTTCACTGTGAGAAATGAGAGTAAATTTGGGAGGCAGAATCATTCTGAGGATGAGTGTAAAGTGTGTACGGAAGAATGGAATAGCTTCAAGAATTCCTTGCAAATAGACTCACAATATTAAAATGAGGTTTCCAGGGACCATAGTTTCTGAGGTTCCATAGACAATTTCATTTATGCTTGAAGAAACACTACCCCTTCACTTCAAAGATATGCTAGCATACTCAATGTGATATGAAGGCCAAATATTATAATTATCTTTGTATATATTTGTTTTACCTTTCTTTAGTCATCTCTCACCTACAAATATCAACCAGAGAGTGCTCTATTGAAAGCTACTGATCTTTGCTTCTAAAAGATTCCATCTTTATCTTTTCTATAAGACATAGGTATTCAGTCACATAGTCTTTCTAGATTGAAGTGTAACTTTAATGTAAATTTAAATGTTTCTTACTATGTAATACCTTAATTACTGTGAAATTATTTTTCTTCTGAAATTCATAGTTCATTTGAGGCAATAATTGAAATAAAAAGATTAAAGTTCAGGTGGTGGGGAGGAGAGTGATGTGATCTCATAAAATCTTTCCCCTCTTAACTGTCCTCTTCCTTCCCTAATGCTGTCATGGGGACATCTAATATTTTGTGTAAGGATGGTCTGCTTTCACTGTTCTTTCTTAGGTCAATTCATTCTCAAATGAATAAGTATTCTCCTAGCTATAAAGTTTTCCTATACACTAATAAACAAGCCCTTTTGACAATCCTGGAAAACTATTTAAAAATTTGTGTATGCCTTGTGGTATTTCTAGTTTCCTTTCACACTTCAAACTGAGAATAAAACAGTTTTTCTGCATTAAGCTGAAGCATGGTTTGGCATTTATATGCAGTAGGAGACTGTGGAGCACTACCTGCTTCAAGCTGGGATTCTGAGGAAGTTTTCTGGATTTAATAAAGCTCTTCCTGAGAAAATAGATACGTATTTTAAGAACTGTTTTTATGAAGGCTAAGATTTATTTGTAGGCTTTTACTCCCGCTAAATGAAGGTAGCCGTCCTCATATTGCTACTGTCTCCATCACCAGGATATACTCTATAGACATTTCTTACACTGCCCAAAATATTTTATCTTCTTTTCCTTAATATGATGAGACATTGCTTTGCAAATATTTATTTATACAATAATTTATATTAAACTTGGCTGTCCCGTCATTGCCAAAGAAGCTCTGTTTTCAATACTGCTACACTTGTTAGCCTTGATTAGGAAATGAAGACAGAAAATGTTAACAAATACAGTTTGGAGAACATTTCCTTTATTGTATAATGAAGCAGACCCTGCGTGCACTGTTAAATAGGGCTTGCTGGCACTGCATGAGGCCTTTTTTATTACCCTACACATGTGATTGGATAAAGCAGAGTTTGGACAAAAGGCAAAAATTTCCCAAAGCTGCAAATGTAGGAGGATAAAATGACTTCTGTAAATGTTAAGTTTATTTAATTATTTTGTAGCCTCTTATACATGCTCGTTAAACTACAAATTAGAGTAATTCATCCTATTGTGTAGTCAACCATGGGAGGTCAAATTATATCTTGCATAATTAGTTTGAATTCATAGGTTATTGCTTTCAAAGATCACTTGCTTGGTTTCAAAACATAAAACACTATTACAGGTACATGATTACTGTGAAAACAAGGCATTAAAATATTTGATTTCACAAGTTCACAAGAAGGCAAATGGGTTTCTTTTTATTTTATGGTTTTTAAAAATATTTTCTCAAAATAAGCCAAAAACAATTTATGAGTTTTTGGTAAGTGTAATTTCTAAGATGTAAGGTATTTCATTGGTGTTTATGATCTGTCAATCTTTGCATTACCATATTGTTGTTACACAAAACGTAACCAAGAGCAAAGCTTAATTTATGTGTAATATGTAGTATTAATCTCCCTTGAAGCCCCAGTTTAAGAATGCTGCTAAAGCTGTTAGCTTTGAAATCTTAGATGAAAATGATTAGAAACTGATATGAGAAAAAGTAGCAATAGCTGGCTAATGAATTAGGATAATGTAACTGGGTAAATTTATGCTTAACCTAAGGAACACATTCTCTAATCATTTCAGAAAAACCTGAGCTCATTTATTGGGCTAAATGGCAGGTCTGCTTTTCCCATTTGTTTCAAATGTCTGTTGCTTGTATCATTTTTCCCCGTATTATTACATAATGATTTTAAAAACACAGTTCTGATAAACTTCAATTAATTCTACATCACATCTTATAATCCTAAGAGGAAAAAATAGAGGTAAAGTCTACAGAAGTGTTTTTGCTACCACACCATGAAATCTGTTCCACTTGCTAGTGAAAAGGCTCCTGTAGAACCCTCTCTTGCCATCAAGAATCCAAATTAGCAACAGCTTGCAATGATAATCAGTTCATTTCAGTGTACTCAAAATGGGCTCATTATTATTAATTTTTGCCAACTCCCAAGCAATTCATGAACCATTTTTAGATTTTCAAAGAGCAGTTCATGAATCAGACAAAAAAATTTAAAAGGAATCCACCCCACAATGAGATGATGACTCAGAGTCCTTTGCTGTAGCTATGTCAACTGCCGAGCATCTGAAATCTGATGAGGATGGGGCTGATGGAGAAAAGGCCATGATGAGCAGGAAACAATGTGTTGAATTTACATGTTAAAACTTCTTGTTGGCTTTGGCAATTTTGCTGAGGATTATTGAGAAATATATAACATCTGGATGTGGGGGAGAGACTCCACTAAAATGAAGACATTTATATTGGTCGACAAGACTATAAATGGAAAAGAAAGTAGTTTTTTAACACAGCTGTTTCCAATTTTGTTAACATTTTAGGCCAAATTCATTTGGGGTAAAAAGAGAAATAAGATCAAACCATTATGTTTGAGATCTATTCTACAAGCCTGACTTAACTTATATTTGCTGAAGATGCATTCAACTCAAGCTAACATGGCTGGAGAATTGAAAAATAAAAGAACCTTTTGGTTATGAGATTATTTCTAGACCAGCTGAAATGCACATCAGTGGGGGCCACATAGACAGTAAATGTAGGTAAAATAAAACCACTAGAGTCTAGGCACTGTCTTATGTTATAGTATGAACTATATCTTTCATGTCTTAGAAGATTAGGGAACTCTCAAAAGACTAGATGTTTTTCCTACTGTATGACGTAAACTTCACTTATTCTTATATACATTATTTTCTATCGGTACAGAATAGCAGTTATGCAAGAAGACAGAAAGGTGCATAAATATACTTTCCTGTATTTTCAAAGGAAAGTGAAAAAGTAAAATGAAATAAATGTTTGCATACATATGCATAAACACAACCATATATAGAGACATACAGATATTTAAATTTATGTCCCTTCAAATTAATATTTACATTTTTGCTTCTCCTAATTTTGTGACATAGAAAAACTGGCAGCTGGCCCTCTTCTGCCATCCCTTAGACCATCTTTTCCTCTCCTTTCCTTTGATTTTTTTCATCATAAGACTTCAGTCTTCCATCTCGTAAAATTAATAAGATGTAATAAAGACCTCAAAACCAAGCAAACACCACTATAGTTTTTTTGGGGGGGTTATCCTCATTACACATATGAGTAAAATCAGAACAGCATCTTTGTAAAATGTTCTGTTAGCTTGTTGACGCTTTTTGACTAGAGTTGACTCTTAAATATTGATGACTATTACAATGTACTTCCTGTTTTTATTTTCAGAACTCAAGATTTGGTAAAGTTTTTAACATACCAGTATCAGAGTGATTTGCTAATTCCCCCTGGTATAGGTAAAGTCTGGAACAGCAATATGCTTTAAAGATAATTAGCAATATGATCAATGCAGATTGCCATAATCAATTCTTGAGTCTGACTCTGTCTACTGTGAGCAGTTGTCACAATGTTCTTTGAGAAAACTCTCAAGAAATAATAAAGATTCTGTCAACAGACATGTATCAATAGAAAATCATCCTCCTTCAGACTTAGCTCCCTCCCTTTGCTTTTTGACAGCAAATGGGTAATCAGTAAAGGAATCCCATTTGACCTCTGTGTTTATCACAGCAAAGGCTATTCTATGAGATCTTTCTTTGGTTTTAATATGTAAAGATATCAAGCTCTATTGTTTACTTGTCAGTGAATAACACTCTTCCCTACTCAGAAGCAATATCACTCAGAAGCAGTATTTCTTGGAGTCTCTGGATGGTTTGCAACCTCAACAGACTTCTATAGGTATATATCTTTGACAATCTGTTGGTTTGTCTATGGACTATGTTAAGAGTTAATTCGTTTTACTATTTTACCAATCTAAAGTTCTGCATATATATTTGAATTTACAAGTCCCCCCACACCAACCATCACACAAAGTCCACAATGATTCTGGGATACAGAGCTTCTATAGTTGGTCTTTGGATTATCTATGAATTTGTTGTTAGTAGAATAAAAATGCTTCTATGTATGCAAGTAGAAGTTGTTGAAGGAAGGAAGGGTTTCCATGATTGTCTGATTTATTATTAAGTCTATGAAAATGTTTTTAGAAAAAAGAAATGAAGGAAAGAGAGAGGGAGGGAGGAAGAGGGGAAAAGGAAAGAAGATGAAATGAGGAGAGAGAGGCAGAAAAATAGTAACTTGAAAACTGATTAACTTTACCTTTCTTAGGAATTTAATTTTTTAAAATTTTTAAATTACAGTTTATTGATTGATTGATTGATTGATTGATTGATGTGTGTACATGTGTTCATGCATCATTGCATTGGGAACACGTGAGTGCCATGACATATGCTTAGAAATCAAACAACAACTTGTACTAATCAGTTATCTCCTCCCAAACTCAGGTTATTTAGGCTTTGGGACAAGCACATCTACTGCCTGTAGAGATGGATATCTCACCATCCCACTTATTCATTTATTTAAAACAATGAACACTTTACAGAATGGACCATGGGCCATTAATGAACCATAAAACAGTACCCTACATTTACAACCTTATATTAAAATAACAGTATGAAGAAAATAAAGCCTGTAAAGTATTAGGAGACACAAAAATTAATTCAAAATCATCCAAAAATAAATTTATAATAATAGAAAACAGTATACAATTATCATGCTCATAGAGGAGTGATTATTTTCTAATATTCTCTAACTTTTCTGCAAAAATTTGATCAATAACACATTATAGTCAATCTCTTAAGCAAATTACAGATATATTCATATTAGGAAATGTCACCTTGTGTATTTATTCAGCTGCACCTTTGTACTATACTTATTAGATGTGAGTAATACATAGTTCCCACCCATCTCAAGGTGTGCCAAACAATATTATTCTTGCAACTTTTATGTAGCTATGATAAAACATTATTACCAAAACAACTTATGGAAGAAGGACTTTATCTGAGCTTACACTTTCTGAGGTTTAGAGTCCATGATAATGGGTGGAGCATGCACAGTAAGTGGCAAGCATGGCACCTCAAACAGCAAACTGAAATCTTACACCTTAATCTATTATTAAGAGTGAACCAGAGAGAGTGACCTGGGTGTAGGGTGTTGGATGAGGTTTTAAACGCTCAAAGCCTGCCAATAATGGAATATATCTTACATCAAGTCTTTACTTCCTAAACCTCCATAAACTGGACTACTAACTTGGGACCAAGTATTCAAAATGGGGGACACTTCTTATTCAAACCACCACAACTCCAGAAATTACCGAATATTCTTTGGGGGACTGAAAGTTCCTCCTAAGAAGCATTACTGTAAGGCCAATTCTATCATAGTTCAAGTCAATGGTCTGAAATGTGATAACCAATTCATGATTTCATCAAAATGAAAATAATACCATAGTGCATAGCAGAAAACTAGCTTTATAAAATCAACTTTGGAATTCACCAATCTACAAAATACAAAATGTGTATCAAAACCCTATACTTTATTCTCAATGAAAGTGTCTTCTCCCCAAGACCCTCTGTTTCTCTATGTCCTGCTACTTCATTTCACATAATTGTCTAGCTTTCTGATCTCTTTATTCCTGCACGGTAACATGACCACTCCAATTCCCAAAAAAGGAGTAAAAATGGGATATTAAAATGATAAAAAGAAAGTGAATAAAGGCAGATTATTCATAAAACACATAGGACAGAATAAACAAATATGATAAAAGATGAAGAATTGAGACACCACATGGGAAGACTCAAGAATACTTCTAAAGTATAAAGCCTATGTCCATTTTGATGAATTTTATTCTGTGCTTGAATTCTGTGTTGGCCCAAGTTTTTTCTGTTATTCTCTATTCTCCCTCAGTTGATAGCAACCTGACCTTAATGTGTACAATAGAGTTCCCACGCTATTTTCATATATTATTACATTTATGCTCACAGCAATTTTATACTCAAATAGCTTTTTGTGCTTGCAGTTGGATATTAAGAGCAGCAAATAGTCCAGATAAACAAGTTCTGTCTAAGATTTCTTCATGTTGCCCCTGTTTATGCTCATTCCACAGATTTAGGGCTGGAAATTGTACTCCAGTGCCTTTGCTCTCAATTTTACTTAATTCTCTGAAGATTAGATTCCAACAGGAACTCAAACACATCCCTGCTTTGATTCAGATTAGTTTGAGTCTTCATTTATATTCATTGAAATCTACACACAAAAAATCATAAAAACTAGTTAGTCCAAAGACACAGGCTGTAAGAGATATGCTGTTTATAAGAAAGCATTCTTAGAAGAACTCTAAATTCCCAATCATAAGGAAATTGATAAGCAGTACTACAGTAGGTTATGTACTATGCAACCATTACAAAAAGATGTGGAGAAACAGCAATAAGCAATACAGCACTAACTGGACACACTAAGATAAAATAGAATATAGTAAAAAGTATACATGAGACAAATAATTATTTTAAAAGAAAATGGTAACAATTTTTTTTTATTGTGAGAAATCTAGTGAGTAGGATTTCTCAGTTCTTTTTTTCTATTTTTTAAGATTTATAAAAAGCAATACAAGTAGAACAAAATTAAATTAATTCAATAAAACTGAATAAAACTAATTGTGAGTTTATGACATTACCGTGAAATATATAAGCTTTATAACAATAAAGTCAATCGTGGGAAAACCTATTGTGTGTCACCTTCTTGAAGAAAATTGAATATCTCTTTAGCAGATGTCATTAAATCTCAATAGGAGTGGAGCCTCATGAGCTTCTCCTGCCACCCATTTTAAAATGTTGAGTGGCTCGATCTTATGCAAATCTTGTACAGGCAACCATAGCTGCTGTGAGTTTGTGAATGCAAATATCTGGTCATGTATAGAAGACATTGTTTCACTTGTAGCCCTCCTTTATTTCCAGCTCTTGCCATCTTTCTGTTCCATTTCCTACAATGGTCCCTCAACTTTTGGGTAAGAAGATGTGACTGTTTTATTGAGTAAATATTGTTTAAACAATTTCATGCATGTATATTGTTCATTCATTTTACTCCAACTCCCTATCTCCTATTATTTCCTGCTCTATATCCTTTTATCTCCTTCCCCAACTAGTCTTATATTCCTCCCCTTATTTTCTTTCAGACATGTGAGAGATGTCTAAGTATAGACATATAAACTTACTTTGAAATTTCATCTCATCCTATTCAGAATACCTTTCCCCAAAATATCAAACAGCAGCCGATCATGACAATATTGCAGAGGAAGAACCTTTATTTACTTCTGGTTGGAGTATAGACTGCTGTGATCACCATAAAAACCACTGTGGTTGTTCTTCCAAAGTCTAGAAGTAGAGCTACTATAAGACTCATACATAACAGTTCTGGGTATATACCCCAAAAGACTCCATATCCTACCATAGAGATTCATTGATCTCTTTTCACATTACCTGTAAAGAGGAAACAACCTACATATTCTTCAACCAATGAGTGGATAATGAAGATTTGATTCATATACACAGTAGAATTTTATTCAGCTACAAAAATATAAGATTTTTTAAGGTAAATGACTGAGACTGGAAAAATTATACTTACTAAAGTAATTCTAAAAAAACAATGGCACATATCCTGGCTAATAAAATGAAGATTCTAACTTTGACTCTCCAGTTTTATGTGGTTAACTTGATACACTTCTAAAATTCAGAAAATGTTATTGTCATTTGTTGCAAGCCAATTTGAAAATATAAGGTTTAAATATAGATGGTAATTATCCAGCAAGGCTGAGTAATGTTACTACAAGAATCCTTGTTTAAAAAAAAGCAAGAAAAAAACAAACAAACAAACAATAACTTTCCTCTCAGGTGAAGAATACTTCTTTATAGCTGTTGATAGGTAGATGGCTGAGTATTCCAAACAATGCAGGCTATTGTTACTCCTCTTGACTGCCAAGGAGAAGTAGCTAGGAAGATGTTATTGTTCAAATCAAGCCTTGGTTTTGTGATTTATAGAAAACTTATACAATTTACATGGAAGCTTCTTTTATTCTTGCTAGCTTTCATAGTCATGGTAGGTGATGCACAAGTTTCTAGCAGAGGTTAGGAATCAATGGTCATCCAACTTCGATTCCTTTTCCTTCCTTTGAATAAAAGACTTTATTGCATTTAAATCTTAAGGGGGTCTGAATTTAAAATAATTCCCTGATATGAAAAGTTGATTACATACCTTAAGATGATTGTGAACGCCCTTCCATGTTAGAAAACCAAGAACAAGCAAGTATAAGAACATAACTTCCTAGTTTTCTTCAATAGAGATTTACTAAAATGCTTGTTCATTTTCCTGAGATATCTCTGTTTATTATTTCTGTTGACTAAGACCTTACAAGGTTACATTAAGGGAAGAGATTATGGATAGAAATGATAGATAGTGAGTATAGGTCGGAAAAATGCATGGAATAAAAATGGAATCTGAGAAAAAGGAAATGGAAGGACATTTCACAAATTGTGCTTATAAAGAGGGATTTCTTAAATGTCTGGCAGTATAGAACAACATCTGAGACAGAGGATACATAGGAAACCAGTGATTATCTTAGTACCACAGACACAGAACTTGCAAACCTTCCCTAGTCAGTAAACATGGGGTTAGGAAAGATAAGACAGACCTATTGCTGTCAAGATGGCCCAGAGGAGTTTCATCCTGCAACTTGGCTCCATAGTGGAGATGGAATCAAAATGAGGCAGAATATGAAAAAGCAACATAAGTGAGGAAAGGAAAGAGCTAGATATGCGCAGTCAATAAAGTAACCAATAAATAATATGGTTCTGTAGTCCTTGAACTGACTCTGTCCTGAACTGGAGTCTGCTGTTAATATAGAGCACACATATGTTTAAGACTTAGAAGGAAAGTTCAACCTATTTTAACAATTATTTTTAAATATTTGATTGCATGTTAAATAATACTTTGTGCATATTATGTTATACAAAATATATTATTTATAATTTCAGGATTTTCTATTTTTCCAGTCATTATTAGAAGTTTAAAATTACCACCACACCTCACAGTTATGACAATCACTATGTTTGCACTAGAAAATGTCTGACACCAAAAAAGAAAGAGTTTGCATCACAGGATACACCCAGTCTACCACTTGTTTGTGCGGATATTGTGACAACGGTACATACTAATTCTTATTTGTTTTAATGATTATATTGTGAAATATACTCACGTCCATAAATCATTTTAAAGAAAATTCCCTTTGCCATAGAATGAAGCCATAACAAAAATTCATCAACCAATCAAAATGCAGAATTGTGGATCCTAGTGCAAACATCCACAATAAAACTGTACCTTAAGCTCCAATATTATTGTGGAGGAGGGGCTTGAAGGGGCCAGAGGAATGGGAATAATGATGAGAAAACTGGTCTTCTACAAATTTCAGGATCTATACTCACAAAGTCTCACCAACTTTGAGACCTTAATATGAGCTGATCAAGGAGAACAAAAATAGACATGCCAAAATGAACAGAATTGGGTGGGGGAATAGCAAGAAGCCTCAACCCTATACAAAGAAGTACAAACAGCTAAGGAATGCTAAGTGTGGGAGAAATAGTCTTCCCCAGGGAAGAGAATACCTTTTGGTTATCTAATACCAAATTGTTAACCCTGAAAACATAAATACAAATAATATTCAGACTGGGTAGATTTATGCATATAATCACAATTAATGAAAAAGAGGCCATAAATTTGAAAGACAGAACAGAGAGGCCTATGGGCAATTGTGGAGGGAGAAAAGTGCAGGGAAAATGATGAAATTATAATTCTAAAATAAAAGAAACATTCTAATGTTAAAAATAAATTTAAACACTTCATCTGATATTTAATAGCAGAATGGAGAAGAATATGAAGCCAGTTATAGAAGGAACCAGATAGGAGATCCAGAATAGTGGCTAAAAGACCCCAAATATGTCTTATAGGCTGAATGTAGTATGATTGAGAGAGCGAAGGGAAAGAAGGACTGAAGAGCGGAGTATAAAAGACAGAGATCCAGTATCTTGGAGTGACAGAACCAACTTCCTAACTCACTTTGTTGATCAGGCTGACCTGGTACTTATAGAAATCCACCTGCTTCTGCCTCCCTGATGTGCCACCATTCCTGGCCCCAACAGTTATTTCTGATGTTTATTAATATATTACCTTATAGTAAATATTACAACACATTTTCAGGATGGTATGGCATGTCTGCCTCTTTGGAGATGTATGTCAATGTAACTAAGTACTAACTCATGATATTTGAGTAAAAATAATTGTAAATTTTAAGCTATCCTTTTGAAATAATATTTTTATCCCTTCTTTTTTTCATGCTTGTTACCACATGGACTGCAACATATTATGAATGGTGGTAGGAACCAGATGCACTAAAATCAAATTACACAGAAGCACTGTACCAGTGACTTCTTGCTGTGGTGGCCAAACATATAGCCAATTACTGAGACTGAAAGAAATTAGAGGCAGCACTGGCAATGAGCCTGCTGGAAATAAGCTCATGGAAATACATAACAGAGGGAGCTCTGATCTTAGAGGTATCTGAATTTGCTTAACATATTTAGTATACAAAACGATTATTTAATTGAAAATAAATTAAGTAGGTGGCATACTAAATCAAGGTTAGGTCAACAATAGGGGTATTTTATGTTCTATAATTAAAAGCCAATCCATGCTCCCTGATCAAATATTATTTCACAAGAGATGGGACCTTTTGTCCTTAAGAGGAAGAAAAGAACATGGAAGGAGAAATTGTCTGCTTCATTAGTGCAAACACCCTTGTGAGATGGAAGGGGATGTCCATGTTAGTTTTATGAACAATGGAGTGATAGTGCTTCGGATGCTCACATTTTCTTTACCATTTCAGGTCACTATGAAGTAGCATCTCTTCCCTTGGAGAAGATACCAAACACAGTAGTGAGTATGGCAAATTGTTTTTTCCTTCACATTTTAACATCCTTTCTTTTTCCTGGATGATGACATTTAGAACGGCATATATATTTCCAAACTAGGGAAAGCTATTCTGAAATAATGAAATCTTGCATTATTAGACAGGAATGGGATTAAATTATAAAAAATGGAAGATCTAAATGGCATATATTGACAAAGGATATAAAATTACCAGAAAGTTCATGAAATATTTTGTTCAGTTTTGTTTTTATCATTCTTAAGCTCCTATCAAGTCATGAAAAGTAATAGAGCAATACTGAATTCTATTCAAGACAAGGTTCACACTCCAAGGATCGGGAGTTTTCATTTATGGCCTGGGCAAGTGGAAGTTACAAAGACAGAGACCTAGGAAGAGGAAAAAGCACGTAAGAAGTGTACAAGAAAAGTGAGTCAGCATGGCATGAAGAGGAGGATTGTGAGAGGCTATTGCAATTTAATAAGGATCAGGATAAACAAATAGGCCGAATAGATGTTTATTCAGGGAGAAATAACTCACAACATAGACAGATGAGCACAGCAATTGGAACTGGATGCTCTCCTCTTCATAGGCCAGCAAGAGAGCTTTCCTTGGCTCCCCCTCAGACCTAGTTCCATGGGTCACTTCGCCCCTGGCTCCACCCCACACTGGGTGTGGTCAGTGTCACAGAAGCAGAGAAAGTGAGTATCCCACTACAGGAGGCTCTAAATTTATTCATTTTTATTTTTGCACATATGTATATATATTGCATAAGGAAGGTTTCACTGTGGCATTTTCATATACACATACAATGTACAAACATCATAATAACTCCAGTCAATTTTATGGAGTTTTGCTTTGCCTGGGAATGCCTTGAACTTCTAATCCTCCTGCCTTAGTCACCACAGAAGTTGGCATTGTATGTATGTATGTATGTATGTATGTATATATGTATGTATGTATGTATTACAATGGGTAAAATTAAGTAATATACCTTTACATCATCTTCTTTGTCCTTTTTGAACACAATGTAATTTCTCAGTGTTTCTTAAAAATATTATATTAAAAATTGAATATAAAGCTTGGGATGTATTCTAAACAGAATATGTTGTAGTTTAAATGTGATATAGTCACTATACCTTAATAAAATGTTAGAATTTCAGACCCATAAAATATTTTAAAGAAATATATGTAACTTAATGGTTATTCCTAATACCCTCCTTCTTCAAGTTCACATACAGAGGCATAGTCACAAAACTTGACTGAAACCTGGCAATATTATAGTGGGGTGAAGTTTCAAGTCCACAGTCACAAAACATTTTGTTACAGTAGGATTAAGATGGATCAATTTGAAAGATCCATACAGAACTAATGGTTAACAATGATCTCAACATATTTTTATTAAAATTTTACCATCCATTTCCTTAGTTATTATCATTAGCCATTCAATTTGCTTATATAAATTAAAAATGTACTTTAAGTACACATGATTATATCAAGTACAAATATGTATACTTTGCCTTACATAGTTTTACATTGTAAAATAACTTTTGACACAGGTATTATATTTATACTGAGTCATAAACATTTTGTATCATTGTCCATTGTTTTACTAGGATTTCCCTAAAACACCTCTAGACTTTGGATTTATATTCCTTTCATCACATGATTAGTAAGTAGTTCATAGATATGCTTCTGCACTCAAGGATTTACCAACTGGACATGGAAAATAAATGGAAAAATATTGTCCATCCTGAACAGTTGCCTGCCCTTGTTTCCTAATACCATCCTTTAAACAATACAGTTTGGTGGTATTTTGTATAGCCCTATACTGCCTTAGATATCATCAATAACCCTTGAATAATGTGCAGTACATGAGAAGACCTCTGAACATTACACAAAACACTGCATTGTTTCATATGAGATTAGAGTATCCAAAAAAATTGCCCTTCAAAGGGACACAGTGGTGGTACAGAAATCAATCTCTTGAGGACAGGAGGGATGATTGTATCAGAATTCAATTGTTCAAAGTATGATATTGTATTTTAACTTTCCACAATACTATATGATTACTATTAAGTATGCTTCATAATCTAACACTAACTTTTTCACATTTGTAAGAGAAACCATGAAATACACAAATATGAGGGTTACAATACCATAGAAAATTAACAAAAAACTAGAAGTTTTTCTGGATATATTTGTAATAGGAGAAAAATTAAAGCTGCTCCATTTTCCACTTTTATAATTTTCTTTTTAGTAGTTTTGATTATGTTTTTTCTAAGATAAGATAATTAAAATAGAATGTTAAGTAAAACTAAAGTTATATTTAACATATATTTTACATAGAAAAATATGTTGATGTTATCAACATATTTTTATTTAGTTCATGCTTAATATTCTATTACACAGCAGAAAACAAAGCCAGTGAAAGTTTTCTCTTTATTTATTACATGCAATTTTGATTTTGCTCCAACATTTGCATTTTCCATTGTACATTTTCAAGATGATTTCTTATAGAATGCAGTTATAAACCACATACATTCTTTTATCTGTTCTTTAAAGGAAATTAATGCAAGGTATTTACCAGTGAATAAATATGAGAATCTTTACAATTGGAGGCTGCATATATTTAACTTACCTTCTATCATAAATTTCCAAATAAATGAGATTTCTATCCAAAGAAGCAAAGAAATAAAAAAGGCATAAACCCAAACAAGGACTTTTCACAGCTTCCCTTGACAGAAGTATTGTCTTTTTTCAGTTTGAACTTTGAAGACTACTGTATTAACACAATATTCCAGATAAGCATTCTCCTAAACATTTTACTTTACCTCATTTACTTCCCAGACATGCATGCATAACTTTCTCTATATTATTTCTCAGAAACTATTCTCTTTCTCTCTTTTTACATCTTTCTTTTATTTATTCTTTGGGAATCTAGCATCCCAGTTTTACCCATCTTCCATCCCTGTATCTGCCCTGCTCATTTGTAGAGTGCAGCCCCTCCACACACAAGGAAAACTTAAAAAATAATAATAATAAATTAAGTTAAAATGAAAATACATATAAGAGTATGATGGGAGATGTTATTCTGTGTATATGTTTCACGTGGAAATAATTAGATAAGTAGAAATGGGTTAATAATTAAGGCAGAGCTAGTCCATAAACAATAATGGTAATTGGCCAACAGGATTGTATCAAATACAGAGTCTCTGAGTGTTATTTGGGGCACACGTGGCTGCAGGACTGGCGGCAGGACCGGGAGGCCGGCGGGGAGGAACTTGCCATAACATAATGGTGTCAGAAGTGGGATTGAGAACTTTCGCTTAAAACTTAACAAAAGTTTAAAAAATAGTTTTTAGAAACAAGGGTACAGAGACTAGCAAGACTTCTTAGTAGCAGCATTGTCTCGGTTGGATTTGTTTTGTTGTAGACCGAGATTTGCACGGCTCCTTTAAGGGAGGTTTCCAAAATTAGCATAAGCAGCAAAAAAGCCGGCCTGCTTTTAAAGAGCTCTGCTAACAGTTCATTGGTGTGTACAAGAGCTGCAATGAAGGTTTACACTGTGTTTTAAAAAATATGCTGGCTTGGGAGAGAAAAAGAAACAAGATACAAGGTTTAAAAAAGAAAAAAGAAAGTAGAATGAATGGGTATAATGGGGCATGCCATTAATCCCAGCACTAGGCAGACAGAGGCAAGCAGATCTCTGTGATTTCAAAGCAAACCTGGTATGCACTGAATTCCAGGACAGATAAAAGTTACACAGAGAAACCCTGTCTCAAAATATGTAAAAATAGAAATAGAATAAATAGAGTAATAAAAAAGCCACGTAAAAATGGAAAGCACAGAGAAATTTTGGATACTATACATGATTCTGTTGTCTTTAAAATATTTGATTGCTGAGAAAATAACAACTGCTGATAAAATAAATGCTGCTGGATTAATTCAATTTATATATTTTAAAAATGCTTTGACTCAAAAATTTAAGCCTAAGGACAAGCTACTAGGGAAAAGGATTTTTATTTTTGTTTCCACAGAAAATGAAAAGCTATGGATTCTTTCCAGCCTTATATGGTTTGATCAAGCCAGACCCCCTGAAACAATGCCCCAGATGATCCAACATTCAAAGCAGTTGAGACAAAGCCTTGCAGACTACTGCCAAGATTTCTGCGTCTTCTTTGGAACCCCATGACAGCGCCATCTACCAGCAGGAAGTAGTTTGGAAAGAACGACACCCAAATTCCCAAATATTGTTTATAAATGTTTGTTTTCATTTAAATGGACTTGGTTATAAATGGCTATAACCACAAACAATCTTTTTAAAGGTAAAAAGAGAATTATGGTAGAGATATGAATACTTTGCTTTGGAATGGATTTTCTTTTATTGATACAATTTAAGGTCAATTTTGTCATATGTATATTTCTCCTCTTGTTTAGCTATTGTGTTTATGTAGCTCATTGGAAAATGTAATGTATAATTTAGTACAGAATAGAGAGTTACCTATGATAGTCAAACTTGGAGTTAAGTTAGTTAGGATTTCTAGATATACAGAGATGTATTTGAGATACTAGGCATTCTTCAAACCTTTCAAAGACCTACAGAATATGCATTTAAAATGGTTTAAGGTTTTTCTTGACAGGGAGGCACAACTGCTACTGGTAACACCACCTGCATCAAAAAGGAAGATGGACATTGAAGAAACTCGTTATGAAGTTTGCTTCTAATATGGCAAGACTGGCCATTTGGACAAGGTACTGCTCTTGTCTGGACTGTTTGACTTTATGTTGTAGAAACTGGACATGCAGGACCCACAAAAAGGTGACTGCTGATTCAAGATGGACATTGCTACAGGATTCCTGCTTCATGGAAGAGGCTGCCAGACAGCCAGACAGTCTACAGGACAAGAGAAAAGTTTCCTGCCTTGTTGAGGAGTCTGGACACACACTATGGCCTATGGGCTGAAGATGGAACATTACAGAAGAACTTTGGGTGACTGACCAGGCAATGAGTTGTCTCTGTCATTTCTAGAGTTTATCTATTATCCTTCTGTGGTCTTTGAAGGAGTTGAAGACAGATAGTTATAGTTATAGTTTTCCTTAGTTAGGATTAAAGATAAGTTACATATAGGACTTTAGACTCACAAAGATAGGATAGATGATATTTTCTTAAAGTCTTACAAAATGTTAATGGACTAAATATTGTTTACTATGATTATTCTTATTTGATAACTGTTGTATGATATATTTTTCTATGTTAAGGTTAAACCCCTTCTTTTACTTTAGACAGAAAAGAGGAGATGATGGGAGATGTTATTCTGTGTATATGTTTCTCATACTGATTAATAAAGCCCTGTGGCCAATAGTAAACAAGATAGGCGGGGCTAGGCACCCAGAAGGAGGAGAGAGGAAGTAGTAGGGTGGAGTCGAGATGTAGCCCAGGGAAGACGCAGGACGCCTGCCGCGCAGCTCCCGGATAAGACGACCATGTGGAAATACTTAGATAAGTAGAAATGGGTTAATAATTAAGGCAGAGCTAGTCCATAAACAATAATGGTAACTGGCCAACAGGATTGTACCAAATACAGAGTCTCTGAGTGTTATTTGGGGCACACGTGGTTGCAGGACAATGGCGGCAGAACCAGCGGCAGCAGGTCGGGAGACCTGCTGTAACAAGAGTATTAATTAAAAGCAAACAAAAACAAAAAGTTACAAAACGGACACACAAATAAGCAAAAACAAACAACAAAAACACTTTAGCTCCATCCTTCCTGCCTCTCCATCACCTCTTCAAATTGTCTGAGTGGCATTGGGAGCTGCAGTATATTATTCAGTAAACCCTTTTGACTAAACAGCTTTGCTTGCAAATGTTCATTGTGTAATGTGATCCTGGTCAGATTCAAGGCCTCTGGATTTGAATACACCATCAATGCTGGGCCTTCACCTAAACTCCTCTTGGATATCCTGCTGCTATCCCTATTCATGGAGTTTCTGAAGCTATGGTTCTGCAGAGACATTCCCTTCACTCGTTTAAGCAGGTTATAGATAGAATAGATTTGGGGATGTACAAACTCAAACCCCTTGATGTCTGCCTGGGTGTGAGGTAGCTGAGTTGGTCATATCTGGCTGCCAAAACCATCTCCTTCAGATGATAGGCATACCCACCCTCCTACAACAGTGGTAAGGGTTAGGTGATAGGTGATATATTTCTGTATATATGTTTCTCTTATTGGTTTATGAATAAAATACTGTGTGGCCAATAGGGACAGGAAGATACATGGGGCTAGGATGGGAAGAATGCTAGGGAGAGAGTCAGGAAGGTGCCTCAAGGAGAAGCCATGTAGCTGCCAAAGAAGTAACAGGTTTTAATGTTCTCTGGTAAGCCAAGACCTCATGGAAATATATAGACTTACAGAAATGAGTTAATAATTAAGACAGAGTTAGCCAATAAGAAGTCCTAGTCATCGGCCAACAGTTTTATGATTAATATAGCTTCCGTATATTTATTTGGGGCAAGGCAGCTGCAGAACGTGGTGGGAAATAAAACTCTAGCACCAGATAGGGCCAGCCTTCTAAGTGTGTGGGGAGGGGAAGGGGGAGGACTCTTCTATGAGGGGCAGTGTCAGCTCTCAATTTAAGGAGGGGGGCTCTCCTCATGCCAGTGAGGGATGGTGCAAACACAGCAAGGGGCCTTGTATTTCAACACATGGTTCCTAACATGGTTTGAATAGGCCCCTGGGGTAACGTGAGCTGTGGGCATCAATACATACATCATTTGCATCTCATCCATGGTCCCAGACATGGTCATCAACAGCATCATATATTATTCTTAACATATCTTGAGATGGTTGTCATGGTACATTGAGGTTTTTAGAAACTAACAGTGATAGTTTGTCTTTCATCATCACTGTTAGGGATGCTAAAGACATGTATAATTCAAATATTTACAACACAGAAGTATTGCTTCATTCTACTGCAATTTAATTTAGTGTAACTATCCATTAAAGAAAACACATCATCTGTTATTTCTATCTGTGTGATATCTTTTAGCCCTTCTCCATGCATGCCTACATTTCTAAGCTAGTAACACAAATGGAGTGTGCCTCTGACAATCTTGGAATCCCAAACTATACAAACTGATATTCTCTATATTATCTTGTAATAAAGACCTACAGAAGAAATGCCATGTTGACATTTTCCATTCATAGTGCAGATGCTACTTCTTTCAAATTCAGGTGGGCACAATTAACATTACAATTCTTTTTATATAGACTCTATTTATTCTTTTAAATTTTACTTTACATTCCAACCACAGTTCTCCATTTCACTCCTCCTCCCTCCCTTCCTCGCCTCCCCCACACAGCCCACCCCCAGGCCATGCTTCCCTACATGTAAGGCCTTTGGCAAGGAGTCAACAAAAGCTGACACAATATGTTCGGGCTGGTGATAATATTATATTTATAAATACAAATTTTAATATATCATTTTGTTCATCTTCTTAAAATTTCCTGTTCCCTATATTTGCCTTAATACCATAGCATACTAAATTATTTCAATTTCCAACAGAAAATAAAAATCAGTTATTGCCTCTTAAAATATTCACACTTTCACTTAAAATTTAAGAAGTAGGTGGAAACTGTTTTGTCACTCATATGTCTTTAATTATACTTATTTTTAACTTCTGTGCATAATGTGAAATGAACACTGATTTTGCAAGTAATTTTATAAGGCTTACAAATTACCTATTATAGTAATTTTAATTAGGTTTTATTGTATTTAATGTGTATAGTTGTTTTTATCTGGTTGGTTGGTTGGTTGGTTGGTTGGTTGGTTGGTTGGTTGGTTTCTGTGGTGGTTTTGTTTGGAAAGTATATCCATGCATGACTTAGAAGTATGCAGTTTGGCCTGAGGGTTTGTCAGATAGTTAGCAACTGGAAATACAGATGTTTGTGATCTGCCATGTCTGTGCTGGGACTTGAACTCCAGTCCTCTGGAAAAGTTGCTCCATCTCCATAGCCCCAAGAAAAATAACTTTTACATCATGTCTTTTGAATTATCCTACTTGAAAGACCATTTAAATATTTTATATAAGGTAGTTTGCTATAAATTTATCACAGTAGAAATGTTCACTAAGATCCTAAAGAACCTGGAATTACAGTTTCAGCTCTGTCACTAACATTGTATTAAGAAAATTTCTTAGTGTTTTTATTTTTAAATTATTATAATTATGTGTTGTCCTGATGTTGACACTATTTAGTTACAGCTAGTACAGAATAATGTATATTCTAAACTTCCCCCGCTGTTTCCTTCTCCATTAAAAGAGTCTTGCAAAAGACATGCTCTCATTTAATGTGAGCTTTCTCATTCTTTTTAAGCCACATTAACACAAATATACTTAGAAATATCTTCTATTTCTCTTTGCCCCTCCTCAGACTTATAACTACAGAAGAAAAAAAAAATCTTCTTTCCCCTTATCTACAGTCTTTCTGCCAGTTTATCCTCTTGATTCTTACTGCTTAACTAATCTCCCTAGTCTAATTGTGGCTTTCCAGAATTGAAGAAATAGACCCGTAGAGATTTTTCATTACAAATGTAACAGATTATGGAACTGGAGCTATGATTTCTGGCACCTTGGCTGTATGTAGAAGTCTCTACATTCAGGCACACCTTCCTTTTCCTGCTTCCAGCTATTTGTGGTTCTCCCAAACTCTGGGTAAACACTTCTTCAACAGCAAGCACTAATTCTGAGTTATTCAGAGGAAATGTCATTATGATTGAGAGTATTCCAAAAGATTAAAACAAAACAAATCCCTTCATTTCAGTCTTATTGACTAATGTCATTTACTATAACAGTCTTTTTTTATTTCCAGAGTAAATAAAATTGACTTAGTTTAAGGATTAAATAAGTTATGCCAAAGCTGGCAACTCTCATGTGAAAAATATCTAGCACTGCTTTTATTTATTTTTATTTAGTCTTATTTTTTTCATTCACTGCTATATAACATGGATTTTTTTATGTAGTATGCTTGCAATACTATCTTGAACTTTAGAAGCATATTCCCTGGGAAGGACTCAAAACATCTCCATATATAATATCATCAGGTCTTGTTTGTTTATATTCACCTTCTTTCTCAGATTATTTTAAACAGTTTACACATAGAGCAAAATAACAGCATAATACAAGCAACAAACAGGTGGGATAACCAAAGATGTGAAGGAAAGCAGCCCTAGGCTAGGTTGGGAACATGGTACCTGAGCAGTACCAGTCCCACCGAAGTATTAACTGTCATGGAGAGCCAGATAGAAGAACATTGTTCTTTATTATTTTTTAAGCCTCTCTTGCCTTGTTATTTGAAACTGAATCTTCAGTTAGAAACTATGGGTAGCTTAAATTGGTACTATGCTGAACAAATTTATAAATCTTTAAAAATGGACTAGAAAACAGACAAAAGCCATAGGTAAACATGGAAGTGGGTTTCAGAGTGATCTATAAAAAAAATCTGGTTGTGTTCCTTTAAGCTTTCTTCTGGTTCTCTCTGATAGAATATTGTGATTTCCTTGATTGTCCAAATTTTGTCACACAATCCAATGATTTAGTCTGAATGACTTTCAAGGTGATTTTTTTCCAGTATTTACCAAAGACAATAAATATAAACTATGAAGATGTTATGGTTTATTGAATTTAGTGTAATATGTTATCATATGCAAACTTAAAAAAAGAATACCTGAACTGACACTGGGTAACTCAAAATGTAAACCCATATCAAAGTATTGGAAGTAGAACAGCCAAATTTAAAAGCAATTTGCAATGTGGTCAGGAGTTTTAAGTAAATACTACATGATAATCACAGTCACAAACCTCATTGTGACAGAAATTCAAAATTGGTATCTTTCATTTTCATAACTGTTCTGGAACATTGTAAATCAAAAGGCCAGAATGAGCATTAGCATCAATAACACAGGTTTCTAAGACCAATCATGTATGTATATTCCTCCCTCTTGTTCTTTATAATCCATGTTGGAATACATCGTATCCAAATTAGTCATTTACTTATAGAAAGACAGATTAGTTAATATCCATCTTATTTCTTAACTTTCTAAATGTAAGTGTATTTAATATAGTCAGTTTTTATATAAAAATTACCACAATACTCATCTGAAGACTTTTAAAATTAATTTTTATCTATTTTACTTTTGTCAAAATATGAAAGTGTTCATCATGAAATTTGATGTTCATATAAATACAAGATCCTAAATATATTTTAAAATAACTAAGACAATACTTTGTTTTTCATTCTTCCCCTTAAATGAACTGTAAAGTCAATTACATGATGAAATGAATGGCATATATTAAAATCACCAAGCTCCACATCAACAAAAACCCTTAGAATTAGAATATACTGTAATAGTCTCAGATTTCTAAAGTTGCTGAAGCAAATTATTTTAAAGATGAGTATCTGAGTGATCAATAAAATATGTTCAAAAATTGAATCATTTGAATTGATAAGAAAAAACTTTGGAGATAAGTGGGATTTTTTCACATCTTGCTTCTTTCTCAAAATGTATTCAAAAATTGTGCACATGCAAATGTTTCCACTGGAAATGAAGTGTGGAATATTGACAAACACTCCAATATAGCAGGTTATTTGTGTTAATATAATTAAGAGATCTAGAGCTTAATTGGGGGAAAACTCACTGAGAATGAAATCAGTCAATAAATATTTATTGACCATCTGTTCCATATTACTTATACTGAGCTGAAGGTTTAAGGATAAGGAGGGTTGTTTTAGTTATGTGGCCTGGTATCTGTTTTTAAAGAAATTAAACCTCACTTTTCTCTTTGGAATTTTAAGTAAATGCCACCCTATATCTCAAACAAAAACAACTCCTCATCAAGGTAATGCAAAATGAAGCTAACTTAGAATAACAGATGATTAGATTTTAGGGGCCCTAATGAGTAAATAAATGATTAGGCTGAGGTGGGGTTAGAACTCAGTGGAGAAGAGTTCATAAAATTGGCAAGGACATTATCACATCACCATTTCTGGTACAAATGTTATTTTATCCTTGCAAACAACCCCATCCATTGATAAGATGTAGATTGGCTAATGGGGTGTGGCTTTGTAGTGCCTCAATTCTGAAATCACAGCTACTTTTCCTCTTTTACTTTTCCTTGAAAGGTGGTTAAAATATGACAGCTCAAAATGAAGCAAAAATTCGAGATAAAACAGACACCATTTTGTGCCCACTCAGTCATCTTTCCAGGGTCATACATGTGTAAGTAGCTGTTTGTTTATAGTCAAGACCTTCTGTGGGTAAATCTGGCAGGATATCAAAGACATTTAGAATAGATATTTCATTTTCAATGCATGTGTCTATTTTTTCCCCTGTTGATGAACCAAGTATAACACATGCCGATGATTTTTAGGAATTTATTTTAAATCATAAGTGTTTTTCCTTCTTTTCTTTTTCTGAACATTCACAGTAGCTGGGAGACAAGTGTTTACTTACCACTTTCCTCCCAATATAGAATTGAATGGCTGGGTGAATAAAACACAAGACTGTGTATTATTTTCCTTTCTCAGTGTCTCTATGGCTGTATGCATCTAACTAGTTATCAAATAAGTAGTGATATATTTACCAATTTGCCATTGTTTAGGTATCAATATAAATTGTGGCATAGAATTCTAAGAGAAGGCTTTGGATCTCTGATACCTGGTTTGGGGGTGACATCTGTCTCTGTCACTGAAATGGTCTTTGGGATACCATTTGGTGACTCAAAGCCTCATCCCCCCAGTTGGATAACACCAAATAATAAGCATATTCATTTTATTTGTGGTGTCTTGCAAGTGAGATAACCTATGCAAAGTGTTTAACATACTATTTAGCATACAATAAATGTTTGATGAATGTCAAAATTGTTTTTAATGTGTTGATATCTACAACCAGTTTGAATAATACATCTGAAACTTGAGGTATAGATCGTTTTGAGAATTTAAGGTTAGTATACTTAGCAGTACATCATCCATAAAAAAAAATCGATCTTTTATTCTCTTTCATCTTTGCATTTTTGTTATTTCCTAAAGCAGGATATTTTCCAGCATTTTTTCCTTTCAGTTGCAAAATATTTGTATGTATTGTTAAGACTTTATGTCAAAGTGGCCTCCCTGTAACAATGTTTGACTCTGTTTGTTTTGAAATGCCTTGACCCAGTTTGAGTCCTGTCTAGTAGCTGGTCAGTCCCCCCTTCCGAGTAGTTGATTAGCTCCACACTTCAGCCACACACCATGGCACTGTGCACCTGCCATAACTGCCACAGGGCCAAATAGCAGTTAATAGGGTGAGATCGCATACCCTAGATCCCTGGAAATAACCCGAATTAGTCAATCCACAGGGAACCAAGGTGCTGAATAGCTCCAGCCACCAGCCAGAGCAACTTCAAGCTGTCTGCAGGAGCTCTAGCTCTCTGGTTGCTGACTCATCTCTGGGCTGCCTTCTTTCTTGGGCAACTGTAAACACAGCAATGTCTTTCCTTTCTTCACATATAATGTTTTTTTGCTTTTTCTTTCCTTCTTTCTTTCCTTCTTCCTTCCTTTCTTTCTTTCTTTCTTTTTTCTTTCTTTCTCCCAACACCAAGTCTTTCAGGTTTGACAAAAGGAAGAAAGAAAGAAAAAAAGAAAGGAAAAGAAAAATGTTTCCTTTTTTCTTTATGAAATGCTTGGGATCAAATCAGGGTTTCACACATGCTAGGCAAGCTCTCTGCCAACTGAGCAGCAGGCCAGCCCTCTTCAAATATATTCTGTTTAAAATGTTTGTGTTGTCATCAAATGGAGATATTTTGTTGTATGTTAATGAATTTTTGTTTAAAACATTTATTCTATCATTATTTGGGGGAACAAAACATAGCAAACAGGTTTTAGGGGAATACATGTGTGTTTACCAATACATACATAAATACATGTAACAATAACTCAGTAAGAGTTCATGAATTTGAGAGGAGGGACACAGAAGGAGTGGAAGGGAGGAGGTACAGTGATCTAATAATTGCAGTGATCGTGTGAAAAGTTCTCAAAAGATAAATTATTAAACAAAACCATGAGTAAACTCCTGTTTTAGAAAGCAAGAAATTATTTTGAAATGTTATGTGGTATATTTCATAAAAATATATATGACAAGAAATGTGAAAGGAAATTCTGCAAAGAGAGAAAGCTATTGAGGCATGAAAAACAAAGAATGGTTCTGCAGAAATTCTCAGAGGCAAACATCAAAAGTCCCTGTTTTGGTCATTGTTGTTAGAGTCCAAATGAGAAGATGCAACTTTTTGAAAGTAGATTAAATTAGTGGTGTTTTATAACAACAGATTGGGCTTGATGATTGCATAAGAATTTGGCAAAGCCCACCTGTGGATTTTCCAGGTGGGGCAGGCAGCTTGCGATTCTTGACTAGACAGTAGTAAGCAAGGCTGTCATATGTCTATAAGGCACTGACAAAGCATCACTTGTCTTAGGTGGTGTCAGCAAGCAGGATATTGTGCTGACTCTGATGGATGGCTTGTGGTTGGAGAAGGTACCATCAGAGATGAGAACACGAAAGGAAATGAAACAGATCTGAGAGAATAGGTTAAAGGAGGATATTATCAGACTCCACAATGTCAGTCATGGTATGCTAGAATACTTTATGTCTTAATCGTGTACGTTGCTTAGATTCACATTAAGCAACCAGATAGAGGAGACATATTTGGACTATTGAGAGATGGGAACTGAGTATACAAGACACAGAAGTAAAGAAAGAGCCAAAAGAACTCTTATGCATGATTAAAAGATAGACGGTTGCTACAGCACACAGAGAAAGCTTTTGTTCAATTAAGAGACTATATAAAAGTTATCTGACTGGTACATGGGAAGAAAAGATCCACTTAAAACAAGGAAATTGGGGATGGGAATCACAAAAAAAAGAAAGAAAAAAAAACTTAGTGATTGAGGTCCAAAAATCTGGGTTCTGAGATTTCAAAAGAGTTATTGTTTTCTATGGCTACCTAAAACAATACCACAAATATTAACGTACATGAATATACACAGAAGAAATGCTTTTAAAAAGTGTTTAGAATGTGTATTATAAAATGAAGTGAAAACACAGCAGAAGGAATTCAGTCTTTGGTCTTAAGAAATGTGAGTTTCTACCAACTTTTCCTCTTCCTACACAGTTAGCCAGAAATGAGCATGTTTCATCTGGCCTTCTCTTTAATTCACTGCACCCCCTCCCCCAAAACTTCTCTGCTGAGATTGTATTTTCTCAGATAGAGGTGAAATAAATGAAAGAGATAGAGAGGAAGAAATTCATCATAGATACATTTGCTGAGAAGTCTGGCAGATGAACAAAACATGATTTCTTGATAGGCTCTATAATGGATACTTCTTTTTCTCACTTACGCACTTATGTGCAATGAGAAAGGATAGTAAAGTGCAAAAAAAATCCTGTAACTTAAAAAAAAAATATGAAATCTTAGCAGCTTTGACTGTAGCAAGTTGTAGTTGAGTTATCCAAATACTCTTAAAGCTGCCTTTTCATTTCTTTTCATTCTGACACAATAATATATTTCATTTCTCAAAAATAGGAATATGAATCAGACATACATAATAAAATTATAAATTCTATATTTGTGAATTTTCTATGCAGTAGGAAAATGATGACACATCTATGGTCAGATGTTATTAATCATAAATCATTGAAATTATCAAGTCTTCAAGTATTTTTCCTGTTTTCTAGAGAAAAAAGCCAAGAAGCATATTGGAAATTTTCACGTTTCATCCACACTTTAGCTGGGTTACAATTTTTATTTTTAAGGCTTCATTAAACAAATATGCCACCTCTAGGGAGATCCTACCAACTCTAGGGAGATCCTATAAACTATTCAACTCAGTTTAGATTAACAAGAAATTCAAACCCATACTAAAATATGTTCCTGCAACTCATCATGCTATTTTTCTTCATGGTTTTCTGAAAATTTTTTGTATATTTCTGCACATTATTTTTTGAGTGAGAAATATAGTAAAAGTTGTTTTTCAAGCTAGCAAATAAAAAAAATACCCTTGTTATAGTCAAGATTACATGTGGATGATGCTTTGTCTTAATTGCATCTACTGGAAGCACCTAGAACTATGGAGTGGCACAGGTCATATGACCACCAGATTAGGGAGGTCACTGGACTCTGTCAACATTGAGCTTCATGCTTTTAATATCATCTGCCCACATAGCTATTTACAACTTTCTGTTAAAGTTCTGTGTTGTAACTGATTTATATTATTGAAAAAAAAAATCAGTCTGGTGTTCATCCTGGGTTGCACTGCACAATGTTCCATTAAAATAAGTTTCTCTGAGATGAAACCCATTGGGCTTATGAAGTTGCTTGTGCTTGTTTAATTCTCTTAATAATATGATAAGTTTGTTGTGGAAATTAATATTTTAGCTAAAAGCCTTCTTGGTGGAAAAGTTTTCCTAGCTGTGTCTCCTGGCAGTGAATACAATACAGAATAAATCCTAGGGCCTGGAATAAAGGTCTCTCTCTGCTTTCCTTTGGGACAGGTCTTCTCCAAGCCTAAGTCTAATCTATATAATTTGTTTTATACACTTCATTGTTCTGCATTTTACATATAAATACATGTATATAATAATATGTATGTATGTATGTATAAATGCCTGTGCTTGTGCATGTTCATGGGGAGAGTGCGCATATGTGACAATGTATTCATGTGAGTGTTCAGGTGAGGCCCAAGTCACCTTTCAGTGTCATTACTCAAGAGCAACTCACCTTTTTTTTGAGATAGTAGAGTCAGCCATAACCCAGCCCAGGCTCGAGGGCGAACAAGCCTCACTTTCTCCAAGTCCCAAGAGGACAAGAGCTATCATTTCAATAGCTAATTTTTCAATTAGATTCTGGGGATCAAAATGAACTCATGCTTTTACAGCAAGTGTTCTCCAAACTGAACTTTCCCATCAGCCCCATTCTTTTAGTTTTCAAACGAAAATAAAAATAAGTAGAGAGTACATAAAATAATTATAATCTAATTGAATTCTGAAATTAAAGCCAGAAAGACAGAGAATGTGATTCATTTTAACAGTTTAGAAATGTTGGAAGGGGCAGATAGATATCATCTAGGAATTGTTTGGAGGTGTTTTAATCTCTTTGATATTTAAAAGAAGTTTGCTAGCATCAGAAAGAAAAGAAAGGGAAGGTAAAGGGCATCTTAGATGGGATAGATCAAAGTTTAAATAGGGCAACTCTAGGGTAAATTCTGTGAGTTCAGCCAGGTTCAGTCTTCTTCATTGTTGTAATTGCCATGTCATCATTGTCTTCTGCTGTCTCTCCTTCTTCCTTCTCCTACTCATTCCTTCTTTCCTTCCATTCTCCCAACTTTTTTTTTCTCTTTGCTTGTTTTGGGAATCATTTCATAGCAATACATTCAAATAGTCCTAAGCATGAGGGTTGAGGAAGAAGGGACAGTACTAAGGAAGACATACTGTAGAGAGCCGCTATATCTCAAAATCAGGACTAATATCACATGCTTTCTGCGAAGTCACTATATGTGAAAGCATGTCATAGTAGCTTCACATATATGCCCTAACAATTTTAAATTTTCAAATGGTAAAATATCAGTAACTTCTAAGGGTTTATTGCATAAAAAAGCTTAAGTTTAAGTGAAATCTAAAATAATTCCTTATGTTTTGGTTTCCTTTTCGAATTAATGGCACATAAAGCTTTTTTCCCCTTCAAAATACTGTCTTCTTACTATTAAATGTAATATCTAATCAAAGTAATCTCATAGGATATCAGGGAAGGAAGCAACTGGAAGCTTGTCCCTTGTCCAAATCAATGAGCAAATTCATGGGTGTTGGTACTTGCTAATATTTTCTAATAATTTGTAGAATTTTGTTCTCCTTTTGTTATGTTTGGAAAAATATGAGCATTAGATACCGTGACAGTGTGTTCAGGCTGCCAAATGCCAACAGGAGCAGACTGCACAGCAAGATCAGTGCGTTTGTTTGACAATGTGTTATACACTATTGATAATGATTTTGAAATTGAAATCACTATACTTGCCTTTTGCTCAGTACTAGGAAGTTTTAGTGTCTTTAGTTTTAAAGACCAATAGATAGTGCTGTTGTTTATGTTCCCCTCTCCTGTCAATGTAGAGGTTTAATTTTAGATAATATTTGTTCCCTACACACTTCTAAATTTTAACAAGGCTTCAAAATACATAAGGTGATTGCATTTGTTTTGTAAATACTGCTCATTTTCTTGATTCAATAGTCTTTGCTCACAGTTCCCTATATCTTTCGTTCCTAATTGCTAAACCAGGGCCATTGTCACAATAGCCAGTCAGTATGCTCAACATGAACTCAGAGGTATTTGAGTTTTCTTGGTAGCATCCCTGAAGTTCTAGCCCTTAAGTCATCAGTGTCGGTGGCATGTATTAGAGGAAATGGAAGAAAAGAGTTGAGGTTTTAGCTTTCTGCCTGTATGTAAATTGCCAAGCATTTGACAAGGGAGACTGAAGAAAAATGTTTCTGGCTTCATTAAAGCAGCTCTATAGTTGATAAAAGAAGACAATTATATTTGTTTCATACTTAATTCCCAATATCAATGGTTATTAAGCAGGCCTTGAAGAAGCAGACGAAAAATGATCATTGATAAAATGAACTTTGTTGAAATATTCATTTTGTCAACTACTGATACAAAAAATTTGCACATCCAGCCTTCATTCATTCATTGCAGGACACTGATATTTCAGTGAGCCCAGATTTGGAGAAACTGGAGAATTTCCATGTTGAATGTTTCCCCATAACTTATTCAGAGGAATTTGATAAAGTGTTGAAAATCATTCTGAGTTTCAGAAACTTAAAAAGTCCAGATTTTATTTTTTGCAAAATTTCATAGTTCTCTTTGGAGTTGCTTTACCATCCAGACAACAGAATGCAGGCATTAACAGGGATCTAATACCTAGGAATTACTACCAGTGATCTGGCAAAGAGAATGAGGCTCCACTGCTCCGATTTTGCTTTTTTTCTTCCTGCAAAGACAAAATAAGTGTATTTCAGGTGTTCAATTGAGGAAAATCAAAGAGAGCTTTTGTAGGTAAGCTTACTAAGAAAGTTTTCATTTGTTGCTTCATTACTTCTGCGGCTAGAGTTGTGCTTGATTTGATTCTCATCAGTAAGTCTCAGGCTGAACTACCTTAGCATTTTTCCTTAAATAGCAAAGCAATCACCCTTTACACCATGAGCATGCATAATTATTATGTGCCAATTGAAAAAATATATATATAAATTATTTACTGATTTATTAGTCCTATCTCAAGGCCACACTAAACAAACCAAATACCTTGGAATGACGTTTTCATCTGTTTCTTTGATGTTTTTCTCTTGTGCACTTTGTAGACTCTAAGCTCTGGGCACACTCATCATCTCATTTCCCCAACAATACTCTATGTTCTCAGTGCCCATGTCCTAAAGCACTTCTCCTTAACTACAAATGCACTTCCCTGTTATTGTCCTGATGCATCTACCCCTTGAAGCCTCTCTTCTTCAGACTTTATCACCCTACAGTGTGACTGAATTATTGTTAGGATGGTCCATGTAACTTTTTGTCATTCAGACTATCGTCTCTTTATCCACTTCATCTTGTTTAGGCACTAAGGTATTGAAAGAATTCACAAATATGAGAATAAGAGAAAAAGACTGTGACTATAAGTGATGTTCCATGTTTCAGCTATTGACTTTTTATAACCTAGGCTGAAATAAAACCTCCATCTCCTCTATGTACCTGTTGTTTATTTTTTGTAAATACATGTGTGGATAGCTTGTGATAATTATTTTCAACACAATTTAAAAATAATTTTGGTTGGTACATTTTGAAAAATGTCCACTGAGGAAAAGTTAAACAAAAAGTCCTTATTTTATCTTATGCTTAGGATAAAAACTAAAGCTGAAACCAGAAAGTTCTCATAGAACAGATGCCCTTACAACTGAGAAACACTTGCTCTAATAATGCCTGGCATAATTTTTGTTACATTTGTATCTCTGCTATAATTACATGATGATTTTAGTGGAAATTAAAGAAGTATAAAGGGACAGAATATTTTATGTGCAGTTATATGTAAATTTACACTTATAAATATGTAAGCTTTCTTTTTCACTTGAGTATTTGCTTAGGGTTCACTATGATAAATGCAAACAAGGCTTATATCCTTTATTAGAAGATTGCTGAGATATATAACAGTAATTGTCATATCACTCTGTAGAGTGTACTTCCAAAATCTGATGTTGTTTCTACTGACTGATATTAAATTGCCACATTTAAGAATTCCATCGAGATATTAAAATATCTAAGATTTTCCTTCATTCAAATGCATAAACCATGTCTCATGTGAATCTTGTCACTCTACCAAGCCAATCTGGCTTTCAAATAAGGCCAAAACTACAGTTTAGACTTCAAATTTTCTAAAGATATTATTCATGTCAAGGTTGATCTAATAATAAATAAGAAAAAATGCCACTTGTCATCTGCAGATCCTCACCTGATATAACACCAAATAACAGAAGAATAAGGGCACATGTCTAATTGTGTTTTTCTAAAAATTAAATTTGAATATAAATGCTATCAATATCTAAACTACAATTTGATGTTTTGTCTTGTACTTTACAATAACAACATTTTTAAGAAAACATAATTTTTTAATTATTATAAAAACTAATAATGACTTGCACCCTAAGCACTCTCTGTCTGGATCTTATGGGAAGCACATTGTCTTGGTTAGTTTTCTGTCAACTTGATACAAGTTATAGTTGTTTGAATAGAGGAAATGATTGAGAAAATGCCACTATCACATTTATCTTAAGAAAATGTGGGATATTTTCTTCATTATGAGTGATGTGGGAGTGCCATGCACTTGCCTGAGCAGGTAGCCCTGGGTGGTATTCAAAAGTACACTGAAAGTTACAAAGAGCACGACAGTTAACAGTTCTTCCATGGCCTCTGTTTCAGTTCTTCTATCCAGGTTTCTAATCAAATTCCTGCTCCTGTTTGACTCTATGACTGTGTAATCTGCAATGTGACCTCAACTGCTCCTCCCCACTTTGAATTGGGACATTGTCATTAGTTTCGTTCTCCATTTGCACCCAAGATAAAGATATTAAGCTCCTTGTGACTAAACATGGCTAGAGGACAAATAGATATGTCAAAACAAGATCTATAATGCTCAAGAAGTTCCCTTAAGTTAGAGTGATATACTTTAATTGCTGAAACTTTGAGTTTCTCCAAGAATTTTAACGAGGCTGTATTTTTCATAGCTCACCTACATTGCTACAATGCCTACTTAACAGTACTTTTATATGAAGATAAGACTGCTTTTATATGTTTTGTAAGAGCTCTGTTGCTTAGCTGGTTAAAGCACCTATCTGGTAGATGCTTTGTAATGGACAGAAACATTAAAATACCTTCCAGAGAGTTTAGGGCATTGTTTTTGTTATACACAAACATACACACATTAATTTAATAAATAAATATATATATATATATATGTTTAGTATATATATTAAATTAATGTGTGTATGTGTGTGTATATAAAAGTAAATTCTCCTGTACATAATTTTTTTGGGCACTCTGGTCCTGATGGGAAGAGTCCCAAGATATACATGTACTGTCACTTAGCAATGAAGGGACAGCTTTCCTAAAGCTCACACAGCAAAACTTTAAATGGAAACGCATGTAATGATAAGATCTTGGCCACAGCCTGTGACAGCTCAGAAGCTTAGGAAAACACATTTACAGAGCTGTGTAGTGCTTTAGTCGTTGTTTCTTCGTGTTTAAGGTAGAGATTTGTGATAAAATAATTCAAATGGTTTTCTTCCAAGATCTGTACTTTGGTTGTTTCACCTAGTACTAATTTGCTAGCAATGCTACCAAAATATTCTTGTGGCTATAATTAATATCACATTTCTGACAATGGTTAAATTATCTTAGATTATCTGGATGAGATGAATCTAATTGTTTGATCCATTAAAACCTAGGAAATGTCTCCAGCTAGAGAGTGATCAATATAGCCCAGGGACATGGCAGAAGCATGTGTTTAGTTTGAAGAATATAAAATGACTCACTTTTCCTAGCTGTGCTGAAAGGTGGGGGAGAAGGAATATGGCATGAGCCATATACTTGGCCTCAAAACACTGCAAATAACTCCCAGCAGACGGCCACTAAGGAAATGGTATTTGAATAAAGCAGGAAGCGCTGACTCGTTTGAGCTTCCTGATAAATGTCCAACTGGCCAAGAGCTTATTTTTATCTTTGAGACCAGGAGCAGGGAAAAAAAGCCTCGTCATCTGACAACTGACTTTGCAACCATAACCAGATGCCAATTTGTTAAGCCTCTATATTGTAGTCATCTGTTACAGAAGCAGCAGAAAATAACACAGATGTCATTGTGGAAATTGAAATTTAAACAACAGTGATTCTCATCTGGGTATGATGCAGTGCCTGGCCAGAAAAAAGGGCAGTGACAATGATTCTGGACATTTTTGTTTATTACAACTGAGGATGGAGTGTTTGCCACATAGCTAGTAAGTATAAGACAAAAAAAAAAAAAACGTTGCTAAAAATCAAATACACAGAACTCCATACAACAAACTACTTATGTTGTTCAAAAGTCAACTATGCCAGGATTGAGAAGTTGGGGAGTAAACACTGACTAGATCTTCATGAGTCTTAGTGGCCTTTATCTAAAGGAATTCACATGCTACCTTCAAAGTTATAGGCAGATAGTTTCATGTTCTTTTCTCCTACATTGCTGGTTGATAATATATACTATTTTCTTTGTTGAAAAAGAATCATATGTAGGCGGGAGATAATTACTGGAAGCAGTTTTGTTATTTAATGAACATATATTTTAAAAAACCCATTAAATCTAATCACATCGTCTTCTTTGTTCTTGGTTTAACATAAATAATTATCTATGGTAGTTGTTACTTAAAAATAGTAATAATTGCCAAAATATGACTTAGAATGATGAATCATTCTTAAAAGTGGAAGCTTAAGGACATTTAGAAAAAATATTAACAAAACACCAGAAGGAAACATTTACCCAATTAATTTCTCTTACCGTTGTGAGGATGTGTCATTACATTAGTGATTTTTCTCTTACCGTTGTGAGGATGTGTCATTACATTAGTGATTTTTCTATATACATAAAATCCTCTACTTCCTTATGCCATTGTATGAAGCCACTGAATATGTATACCCTTTAGCTTCTTTGATCTTTTAATTTTTTCCTTTTTAGTAATGTGAAATTTGGCTTCTTCTCTAAAGATCAAAACTTTATTGTTTCTACACATGACTTATAAAACTAGGATAATATCTGAACTCACTTTTATCTAACAGTCCAAACTCCACAAGCTAATTTTCAAATTGTCTATTTAAAAGGTTAAGCAATAAGAATAATTCAAAAGTGTAGATTAGTAAACTTCACTCACATATATTCAGTGTATGTCTGACCTAACAAGCCACTGCTACTTTCTTCTTCTTGAAAATAATGGCTAGTTTGACTTGCCCCTTTTCTTATCAGGTTTCATCACTTTCTTAGTTAATGATAACTTAGTGCATGTATTCATGGCTCTTTGTGTTGTTTTTGTTTATGCCAAGTGACAATATTCCTAGTTTTAATTTCCACATATAACAAAAAGTGCTTTTTTTTTTTTTACTACAGTATGAACCCAAGTTTAATGAAAGAAAAAGACAATTTTCATAGGCATAGAAAAGTTCTAGAAGGGTCCATAAGAATGGCAAGTTTACTGACAGAGGAAGATCAGATATCTATACTAGTCAATAGATTTAATACCTGTTTTAAAGTACAAACATTAATTGCTTATACATATATACATACATTTCTATACACATTTTTTTTGGGTTTTAGACAACCTTGACTTAAGATGGTTGAAATCCAGGCATGATGATGCTAACCTGTAAAGTAGGGCTTTAAAGGTAGAAGGAATTCCAGGTCAGCCTCATCTACTCAGTGAGTTCAAGGCCAGGATGGGTTACTCAGAATACAAGGAGGGGCAGGTAGTGGCACACATCTTTAATCCCAGCAGAGACAGGCAGATTTCTGTGAGTTCAAGGCCAGCTTTTAAAAATTTATTTTTCACTTTCTTGTTTGTATGTGTGTATTTGCTATTAGGTCTGTGCATGTGGGAGTGGAGATGCTGGAAGAATCTAGTAGAGGGCATGAAATCTTTAACTGTGAGAAGGCAGTTGTGAGCCTCCCAGTCTATCTGCTGTGAACCTAGCTTGGATCAGTTGTGACTGTATTTTACTTTTTCTTTTTCTCTTTTGTCAAAATTTAAATCAAAGTCTTGTTATACATATCAATCCCAGTTCCCCCCCTGTCTCATCCTCCTATGCCCTCTGCCACTCCTCATCCCATCCTCTACCACTCCCCAGAGAGGGTGAGGCATTGTATTGGGGATCATCAAAGTCTGTCTCACTATTTGGAGCAGGGCCTAGGCCTCCCCGATGTGTCTAGGCTGAGAGAGTATCCTTCTACATGAAATGGGCTCCCAAAGTCCATTCGTACACTGCCCCATAGACTTCCTGACTTCCTGACACCCACATTGAGAGTGTCTGGATTGGTCCTATGCTGGTTTCCTAGCTATCAGACTAGGGTCTATGAGCTCCCCATTTTTCTGGTCAGCTGTCTCTGGATTTCTGCAGTGTGGTCATCATTCTTCCCTCTCTACAACTGGATTCCAGGAGTTTGGCTCAGTGTTGAGGTTGGATGTCTGCTTCTGCTTCCATCAGCTACTAGATGAAGGCTACATTTTGGCATATTATGTAATCATCAATCTCATTATAGAGGAAGGGCATTTAAGGTAGCCTCTCCTCTATTGATGACTCTTAATGACTGTATGAAGTCTGCAGTTTCCTCTACTTTTTTCTATCTCCTTTTCCATTCATTATATAGTTGTTTATATCAATATACATATGTAAACTTATTTTTATAATTTTAATTATTATAAAATAATTCATTTTGATACTTAAAATGCCCCAACCATGACCTTTTATTGCTTTTTCAGTTTCTATGTCCACTCAATCTGCCAGTCATGGTGAATTCTTTCACATATCTCCCTATTTTAAAAATTTCATGATGGCCTTGTTTCATCTAATTTATTCCATATTGCAGATCTACAGTTATTTCTATAAAGAAATAATAAAAGTCTATAATCCTATTAACAGTACATACTTTGACAGTCAATTTTAAAATGATAGATAAAATTTAGATATTATGTATAGATGAATATGTATACATGTCTAGCTGTAAATTAATATATCTATATGTATCCATCTGTTAGTGTTTATATAAATTTTTATGCATAAATATATCTATGTTAATCCAAACCTGGATTCAACTCTGACCTATTATAATATACTTCATTCTAAACTTATCATCCCATGTCATAATTTCCCAGTTTAACTGTGAGGAACCAGGTTCTCTTTTCACTATTCACTGACACTTGATTAATTCTGATAGATGTACAACACTCTATGTATGAGTATATAAAGTATTGAACATGTACTGCTTAATTTCTTGTCATTATTCTAAAAGATATAATACAACAAATGTTTACACAGAATTTATATCTTCTACAGAACTGTGAGCAATATACAGATATTTACTACAGCATAAATAATTGAAAATCATGAATTATTTTATATAAGAGACAAGCATTGATGTGGATTTTGAGGTTCATGACATCCAATGGGTACTGAGGGATAACTGTATGTGGTTTTAGATCTGCAGCTTGTATCTTCCTGGGAAATAACTAATGCACAGATTTTATTCACAGCCAAAGTTACTTAGGTCAGCAAATTTTTACACACATCTTTCATTGAGGTGGTTCTATAATTATGCAATAATCATGCTATTTACTATACTTTACCATCTTTCTTGACCTTTAGCTTTTGTTTTCATTTTATTATCATTTTTTAATTTATTCGTATGTGTGAGAGAGTATCGTGTGTTCATATGTGTTCATGTGTTTGAACAAAATTGAAGAGATTTCTGGAGAGCCTGTAACTAGAATTATAGATGTTTGTGAAACAACTGGGTTGCTGAGAATCCAACTCAGTCTTCTCGACGAATAGCAAGCACCGTAACTACTGAAATGTCTCTCCAGGCCCAAGTTTTCTTTCTTAAATTTATATAAATTACGGTTTATTGTACTGTAAAATCATACAATTTTTGACAACTCCATGTATTAGGCAAACATTATAATTAAATTATGTAGGATAATTTTACTTTCCTAAAATTCAATCCTCCTTTTGTTTCACTTAATGTTATCTTTCATCATCATGATTAACTGTTTTTATTTATTTATTTATTTATTTTACATACTAACTTCAGTTCCCCTTCTTCTCCTATCAGTCCCCCCACCTCTACTCAGCCTCTCCCTCCAGTCCATTCCTTCTCCATTTCTATTCAAAATAGGGGAGGCCTCCCATCAATATCAACAAAATATGGCATATAAAGTTGCAGTAAGACTAAGCATCTTCCTTTGCATAAAGAGTGGATAAGGCAACCCAATACATAGAGCCAGCAAAGGGTTGGAGACAGACGGCTGTTCCCAATGTTAGGAATTCCACAAGAGGACCAAGTTAAACAATTGTAACATATATGCAGAGATCCCAGGTCAGTCCTATGCAGGATCCCTGAGTTTTGTTTCAGTCTTTGTGAGCTCCTATGAGCCCAATTAGTTGATTCTGTGAGTTTTCTTGTGAGTTCGTTGACCCATCTGGCTCCTACAATCTTCCCTCCCTCTCATCAGCAGGGTTCCCCATGTTCTGCCTAATGTTTGTGTTTTCAGCATCTGTTTCCATCAGTTGCTGAATAAAGCCTCTTTGATGACACTTGGGCTAGGCACCAATCTATAAGTATATCAGAATATCATAAGGCATCATTACAATGACATTTTTCTCCAATTGTGTTTGGTTCTAGCCTAGCTTTCTAGGACAACCAGATACTCAACAAAGTGTCAGGGGTGGTGTGGACCAGTCATCAGCTGGCCACACCCACAATCTCTGTTTAACCATAGACTTGAGAGACTGTAGGTGGAATTTTATGAGATTGGTCTGATATCCCAATCCCTCCACTGGAAGTCTTGCCCGATCACATAACCTCTATTCCTAGGAGTCTTAGATAGGGTCATCCTTGTAGATCCTTGGGAGTTTCCCTTGCACAAGGTTTCTACCTGACCCTGAATTACCACCCCCTTTCCAGTCACCTCTTATAATATTCTCCCCTCTGCATCACCCCCACCTGATCCCTCATGTTCCCATCAATATATGACACCAGTCTACCCATGAAATCTCTTCTATTTTTGCTTTCTAGGGAGATCTTAGAGTTCTTTGTTGAGCCCCACTTGTTACCTTGCCTCTCTGGGTCTGTGGACTGTAGTATAGTTATTCTCTACCACTTAAAAACGAGTACATGCTATGTTTGTCTTTCTAGGTTTGGATTACCTCACTGAGAATGACTTTTTTTTCCTTGATCCATCCATTTGCCTGTGAATTTCATGATGTCATTGTCTTTAATAGCAGAATAATACTTCATTGTATAAATATGCCATGTTTTCCTTAACCATTCTTCAGAGGGGGGTTTTAGGTTGTTTTCAGGTTCTGGCTTTTCCAAACAAAGCTTATGTGAACATAGTTGAGCAAGTGTCCTTGTGGTAGAATGGACTGTCCTTTGGGTATATGCCCAAGAGTAACCCCTGGGATTTGAGGTGGGTAAATTCCCAAATTTCTGAAAAACCACTATTTTGATTTTCAAAGAGGTTGTACAAGTTTGTACTCTCACGAGCAATGGAAAGTGTTCCTTCTTTCCACATCCTCTTCAAAATGAGCTGTCACTGGTGTTTTTGATCTTAGACATTCTGACAGGTGTAAGATGAAATCTCTGAGTTGTTTTGATTTGCATTTCCCTGATGGCTAAGGATGTTAAGCATTTCTTTAAGCATTTCTCAGCCCTTTGATATTATTTTGTTGAGAATTCTCCATTTAGATCTATACTACATTTTTATAAGTTAGTTTATTAGATTTGGGGGTGGGATTTATTTTGTCTAGTTTCTTGTGTTCTTTCTGTATTTTGGAGATCAGCCTTCATTTGGATGTGGGGTTGGTGAATACCTTTTCCCATTCTACAGGCTGCAATTTTGTCTTAATGATGCTATCTGCCCTTTGTCTTCCAGAAGATTTGCATTTTCATGAGGCCCCAGTTATTAATTGTTGACCTTAATGTATCTGCCATTGCTTTTCTATTCAGGAAGTTGTTTCCTGTGCCAATATACTAAAGGATATTCCCAAAATTCTCTTCTATAAGGTTCAGTATTTCCAGACTTATGTTGAGGTCTTTAATATACTAGGTATGACTCTAATTTCATTCTTCTATATAATGACATCTAGTTATGGGAGAACCATATGTTGAAGAAGCTTTCTTTTTCCATTGATTAATTTTGGCTTCTTTGTTGAAAATCAGATGCCATAGGTGTGTTGATTTATGTCTGGGTCTTCAGTTCAATTTCATTGACCCTTCTGTCTCTTTTTATGTAATTTTTAATTACTATAGCTCTGTGGTACTGCTTGGGATCATGGATATAGATAACTTCTTAAGTTCTTTTCATGTATAGGCTTGTTTTAGCTATCCTGGGATTTATTTTTGTTTTTGTTTTTGTTTTTGTTGAGAACTGTTCTTTGAAGGTCTGTAAAGAATTTTGTTAGGGTTTTAATTGGGATTGCATTTATCTGTATATTCCTTTTGGTAAGATAGCCTTTTTACTATCTTAATCCTACTGTTTCATGCACATGTGAGATCTCTCCATCTTCTGATAGTCTCCCATTTCTTCCTTCAAAGACTTTGAATTCTTGTCATAAAATTCTTTCACTTGCTTAGTCAGAGTTACAAATTATTTTATGTTATTTGAGACTATTTTAAAGGGTGTTTTCCCTCTAATTTCTCAGCCCATTTATCATTTGTGTATAAGAAGTCTACTGCTTTCTTGAGTTTATTTGGAATCCAGCAACTTCACTGAGAGTGTTTATCAGCTGTCAGAGTTCCATGGTAGAGTTTTGGGGATTGCCTACATATGCATAAATATAATATATAAATAACAATACTTTGACCTATTTTTTTCTAATTGGTGTCCCCTTGATCACAGTCACTAGTCTCATAACTCTAGCTAAAATGTCAAGTACCATATTGAGTAGATATGGAGAGAACAGATAACCTTGTCCTGTTCCTCATTTCAATGAAATTGCTTTAAGTTTCTTTCCATCCAATTTAATGTTGGCTATCGGCTTGCTGCAAATTGCCTTTATTATATTTAGGGCATGTCCCTTATATCCCTGATTCCTTCAAGACTTTTATGATGAAGAGGTGTTAGATGTTGTCAAATGCTTTTTCAGCATCTAGTGAGAATATCAAGTTTGTTTTTTCTTTCAGTTTCTTTATACAGTGGATTACATTGACAGATTTTCAATGATAAAATATCCCTGCATTTCTGGGATAAAGAATACTTGATCATGGTAAAATATTTTCTTCATTTCAGTGTGAGGGTATTTTATTGAGTATATTTGCATCAATGTTCAGGAGTTAAAATGGTCTGTAACTCATTTTCCTTGTTGAGTCTTTGTGTGGTTTGGGTATCAGGGTGACTGTGGCCTCAAAGAATTTGGTAATGTTCCTTCTGTTTTTATTGTGTAGAAAAATCTGAGGAGCATTGTTATCAGCTCTTCTTTGAAAGTCTGGTAGCATTCTGAGCTTAAATCTTCTGGCTCTGTATGCTTTGGGACCAGTGGGGGGGAGGGGGGAGGATTGTGGTAACTGCTTCCATTTCCTTAGGGGTTACAGGTCTATTTAAATGGTTTATCATGTCTTGATTTAACTTTAATAAGTGATACCTATAAAGAACTTTTCTCATTTCTTTTAGGTATTTTAATTTTGCAGAGTAGAAACTTTTAAAGTATGGCCTAATAATTCTTTGAATTTCCTGAATATGTTTTATATGCCCTCCTTTTAATTTCTGATTTTATTTCTTTTGATATTCTCTCTCTGCATTTGGTTAGTTTGGTTTGTCTATATTATTGATTTTCTAAAAAAAAAAAAAAAACAACTCTGTGCTTCATTGATTCTTTGTATTCTTTTCTTTGCTTCTATTTTATTGATTTCATCCCTCGGTTTGATTATTTCCTGTCCTCAATTCCTCTTTTGTGTTTGCTTATTTTTCCAAGAGAGAGTCTACAACGTCTGACACATTAGTTGGATGGGACTAAGACCCTCCCTACTGTCTTAATGCCTGTCATGGCATCCCCTCATGGGAAATGGGTTCCAAAAAGCTAACTTATGCACCATGGATAGATCATGGTAGTACTGCAAGGTGCCCCTAGGATAGTCCAAGCTTCACAAATGTATCCCACATACAGAGAGCCTTGTTCAGTCTCCACAGCTGTCAGTTTGGAGTTCATGTGTTTCTACAAGCTTGGTTCAATTGTCTGTAGATTTCCCCTTCATGATCTTGACCTCCCTCGTTCATGTATCTCCCCCCCCCTCCTGCACCGCCTCTTTGACTGGGTTCCTAGAGTTCAGCCTGGTGCTTGTTTGTGAATATCTGCATCTGGTTCCATCAACTCCTGGGTGAAAGCTTTATGATGATAGTTGGGGTATTCACCAACCTGACTACAAGGAAAGGCCAATTCAGGCACCATCTCCACAATTGCTAAGGATCTTATCTGAGGTAATCCTTGTGGATTCTTGGGAATTACCCTAGCACCAGTTTTCTCCCTACCCCTATAGTGATTTTCTCTATTACGATATCTCTTTCCTTGTTCTCCATCTCTATCCCTCCTTCCCTCAACCATTCAGTTCACTCATATTCTTATCCTCTATCTCCTCTCCTTTACCAACCTCCTCTCACCCAATTTACTCAAGAGACCTCACCTAATTCCCCTTCCTAGGCAATCCATGGGTCCCTCATAGGGCTCTTCTTGTTACCTAGCTTCTCTGGAGTTGTGAATTATAGTTTGGTTATCCTTTGCTTTACATCTAATATTTACTTCGAAGTGAGTAAATACCATGTTTGTCTTTCTGAGTCTGAGTTAACTCACTCCTGATGATTTTTTCTAGTTCCATCCATTTGCCTGCCTGTATATTTCATGATGTCGTTGTTTTTTCACAGCTGAGTTGTACTCCATTGTGTAAATTTACCACATTATTTTAATACATTCTTCAGTTGAGGGGGACAGGGCATCTAGGTTGTTTCCATGTTTTGGTTGTTATGGATAATGCTGCTATGAATATTAAGTTATTATCCTTGTGTAATTATTGAGTATCCTTATGAAGGCACTACGCTCTATGAACTTTCTTCTTAAACCACATTGTCTCATAACATTTATTACATTGTGCATTCATTGTCATTGAATTCTAGCAACTCTTTGTTTTACTTCTTCATTGACACAGAGGTAATTCAACAGAGAATAATTCAGTTATGAGTATGTAGGCTTTCTATTGTTTCCATTATTGATATACAACTTTAATCCGTGGTACATCCCATCTGACCACCACCGATTATTATTAATCTTTTGAGATTTATTTGGAGCTGAGTATGTAGTCCCTTTTTGAGAAGGTTCCATGAGGTTCTGAGAAGAAAGTGTATTCTTTTGTGTTTGGTGAAATACTTTGTAGATGTCTGTTAGTTCCATTTGAGTAATAATGTTTGTTAGGTCCAATACATTTTTGTTTAGTTTTTGTCTGAATAATCTGTCTATTGGTGAGAGTTGGGTATTGAAATCTCCCATTATCAATGTGTGAGGGTCAATATGTGACTTAAGCCTTAGTAGTGTTTTATTTACATACCTAGGTTCCCTTGTGTTTGAGGAATAGATGCTGAGAATTGAGGAGTCATTTTGGTGGATTTTTCCTTTGATTGATGTGAAATTTTTTTTCCCATATCTTCTGCTTAATTTTGGTTTGAATCCTATTTTCTAAGGATAATAGAGTGGATACACTACCTTGCTTCCAGGAGCCATTTGCTTTTGCCAATCCTTTACTCTCTGAGGCAATGTCTAGCTTTGCTGTTGAGGTGTTTGCTGTATGCAGCATAAGAAGGGATCTTGTTTTCAAATCCAATCCGTTAGTTTGTATGTTATTTGGTCATTACATGTTATTTGGCCTTTATATGTTATTTGGTCATTGCTCTCACAACTTTTCATATTGTTTGTTTTGTGTCTATAGTGCTTTTATTATTATATGAGGAGTAGTCTCCTCTTCTAGTCCAATCTATTTGGTCCAATCTATAAAGCTTCTTGTACCTTTATAGGCATATCCTTCTTCAGGTTGGGAAATTTTTCTTCTATGGTTTCATTAAAAGTATTTTATGGGCATTTTGAGGCAGGATTTTTCTCTTTCTTCGATTCCTATTATTTTTAGCTTTGGTCTTTTCATAGTGTCCCAGATTTCCTAGCTGTTTTGTGTCAGAAAGTTTTTTTTTTTTTAATTTAACATTTTAGATGACCATTGTATCTATTTTTTCTTTAATGACTTCAATGCCTGTAGTGAGATATCCACCCTGCCGACACCTGTTGTACTGACCACACCAATTGGGGGCATAGTGACAGGTGTGGGCATGACCGGTGGAGTCTAGGTCTGGGCCCCAAACCAGATACCTTCTCTTACTTCTGGGTTGGAGACAGAGAATATCGGAGGACATTCTTGAAGCACTGGCTGGTTTAGTTCAGAAGTTTTTTTTTTTTTTTTTATTGTTTAGCATCTTTCTGCTGCTCTTTTTTCTTTCTCAATAGCATTAAGAAAATTTAATGTTATTAAGGCATTATATAATCTGTGTTTGGGGGTCTAGGTTCCCCCTGCCTGTTTATAGAGCATTTCCTTTAAAGCACAATTAGATCTCTCAACTATTGTTTGTCCTTTAGGATTGTGTGGTGTACCAGTTTTGTGTTTTTTGTTATAATATTCAAAAAACTGTTTTAATTTTCTGGAGACATACTGGAGCATTGTCAGCTTTTATTTGTGCAAGTATACATACCCATAATGGCCATAACCTCTAATTGGTGTGTGTTTTTCTTACAATGCCTGAGGTTCCCTCTTCCATCTCCTGTATTCTGTTGGTAACACTTTCATCTATACTTTCTGTCCACTTACATATATTGTGGTTTAATAAGTATCAGGATAAACAAATAGGCCAAATAGATGTTTATTCAGGGAGAAATAACTCACAACCAGCAGTTGGAACAGGATGCTCTTCTCTCCACATACCACCAACAAGAGAGCCTTCCCTGGCTCCTCCTCAGACATAGTTCCATGGGTCACTTCTGCCCCTGGCTCCACCCCCAATGGGTGTGGTCAGTGACACAGAAGCAGACACAGTGAAAACCCATGCCCGCCGGACTAGTCCCACCACCCTGATGCCACGGCAGCCCTCAATCATATGCTAGACTCTGTATTTGATACAATCTGGTTGGCCAGTTACTATCATTGTTTACGGGCTGCTCGTAACATACATAGATTTTCTTTTTCCATAATTCCCTATTTTGTTTTCTTTATTGGTTCTGTTTCCATTTTAAGGTCTTGAGCAGTTTTACTAATTTCTGTCACCTGTTTGCTTTTTCTTAGTTTTCTTGATATTCTTTAAGATATTTATTTTTTCCTCCATTTTTTTTATTGTCTTACCTCCATTTATTTAAAAGATGAATTCATTTACTTTTTTAGGGACCTCTATTCTTATCATAAAATGGGTTTTAAGGTTGTTGTTTTGTGCGTCATCTGTATCAGAATATTTAGGGCTTGTTGTAGTGGGATAGCTGGGTTCTGGTAGTGACATATTGCCCTGGCTGTTGTTTGTGTCCCTTACATTTATGTTTAGGTATCTGGATTTGGAGTGATTATAGATATAGGTGCCTATTTCTGGATTTGTCCTCTTTCTTGGTTTCTGTTTCCTCTCTGGTCTTCTGGATGTTGTACCCTGTGGTTCAATAGAGGCATGTCCATCCAGGTTGGGAGCTGAACTTCTGATGGCATGAATTGCTTCTGGTCCAGCAGGACTTGCTGCCCAAGTTTGGGACTGGAGTTCTGACTATGTGTGTGGCCTCTTATCTGGCCAGAGGTCCTCTGGGTTTCAGGATGCTAGCCTGGCATCTGGTGGGGTAGAAGACTTCTACCTAATTTTCAGAGTTGGCCTAAACTCTGTGGTACATGATGCTGTCTGGCTTCTGGAGTTCATGATGCTGACCTGGCCTCTGGTGGAATAGGTTAAAGGTGTGGGCCAGAAAATTGTGGCAAGAAGAGGGACAGTAGAGTATTGCTGGAGACATATGCTCAGAGTTGGGGGGGGACACAAGTTTAGCTTTTTACTAGGTATAGATTTGTTTACCACCTCTATATTGTATTTTTTACAAAAGGCTGTGTGTATGTATGTGATCAATACACATATATGATATTCACATGTGCAAATATTAATATTCACATATCTGATATTCATATTATATATATATATATATATATATGAGAGAGAGAGAGAGAGAGAGAGAGAGAGAGAGAGAGAGATTTAGAGACACTTTTCCAAGTGGCTGTTTTCAACTTTGTACTTGGCTTTCTATATTTTCTTCAACTGTCTTCATCTTACTGCTCATAGTTTACTACTATGTGAATTGTGTGAAGTGCTACAGGTTTTCATAGCTGACATTTTATTGGAAGAACAAATTAGTTGCTTTACTTTTTAATAACTGTTCATTTGAGTAACTATAAACATTTGTGAGCAGGTTTTATGTGTGCATGTTTTTAAAAGAAATTTAATTGTTGGATCATCAGTTAAGAAGGTATTTAGCTTTGTTACAGACACATGCATTGTATTCTGGTATGGTGCATAGTCAGTCACACTGTGAACCAGCAATGAATGAGTTTTTGTTGTTCAGTGTCTTTACTAGTAATCAGTATTGCAGATTTTTTATTTTTAGTATTTCAGCCATACTTAAATATGTGTAGTTATAGTTCATTGTTGATTTCATTTGCATTTATCTAATGCAAATGAGCTAGAAAATATTTTCATGTTATATCCCATATGTATGTCTTTGATGAGATGTCTATTCAAGTTCTCTATCAATTTTTCAATTTTGTTGTTTGTTTTTATATTCTTGAGTTACAAGAATTTCTTGAATATTTTGGAAATATTCCCCCTTTTATACATGTGAATTGCAAATATTTTCTCCAGTCAGTGACCCTCCTTTCATTTTAATGTTTTTCAAAAAGAAAAAGTATTTAAATTAACTAGGATATATGTCTTTTATTCATAGGTTATGGGGTATGATTTATACTCTAGAAGATTATGGAGTGGGTTGTCTCTGACACTTTTGATTGTTTTTGATACTCTTCCTACTAATGGGTTGCCTTGATCAGCCTCTATATGAGGGCCTTCTCTTTGTCTTACTGTTTATTGTATTGTACCCTTCGGCCATCATCTCTTAGAAGCCAGATCTTCTCTTAATAAGAAATGAAGGGGAAGTGGGTGGGAACTGTGAGGAGAACAGGACAGGAACATTGTGTTCATGGTGTATTGTATGAGAGAATAATATATTTTCAATAAAAATAAATTTAAAATTCTTATAAAAACAAAAACAGCATTTACATTTTCTTATGTATTTTACCTTAAGAAGTTTTATAGTTTTGCATTCAATTTTGATGTGAATGGTGGTGGTGGTAGTGGTGTGTGTGTGTGTGTGTGTGTGTGTGTGTGTGTGTGTGTGTGTGTAAAGTGTAGGTAAATTTAAAGGGTTTTCCCAATACATACTAATTTTTTCAAAAGTATTTACTGAAAAGGTTCTCTTTTATCTACTGAATTGTATGTTCCAGGAGTCTTTGTTTAGTAAAATTTTTCGTGTAACTGTTCTTTCTCTAAGACCAAACTGCCTTGATTTCTGTAGCTATTTAGTAAACCTTGAAATTAAGTAGTATAGCTCATCTAACTTTTATTCCTCAGCTTGTTGCTTATATTAGGTCTTTTGCTTTCCATATAAACTTTAGAATCATCTCATCAAGTTCTATAGGCTAGCTTGCTGAGATTGCATTGGAGATTCTTAAGTTTGGAAGAGTCTATATATTAAAAATGTGACTCTTCCATCCATAACCCACCCCATATCTCCACTCTCATATTTTGTCTTTTTAATATTTTCTAACACTCAAAATTTTAATGTATACAGATTAGTCTCCATCTGTGATTTTGGCAGGTCAGTAGCCTATGACTTTCTTGTCACATTGAACACAACACAACCTTCTGTTGATTTGTGACTTTACCTATAGTGCATTTTTATTGAAAATCGGAGGTATATTTGTTTAGATGTGTTCTTGCAGAGCTCCATTCTGTAGGCCACCAGCAATCCCTTGCTCTTTTCTTCCTGAATATGGCTACTTGCTTACTCAGCAAGGAAATAGCACCCTCTCTATCATTGCCACTGTCCTATAGATTTGTGGTACAGCACAACAAAAAGTTATATAGCTCAACATTTTCAACAGACAATACTTGTTTGACCAGGAAGTTGATCTGTGTGTCTGGGCTGAGAAATCACTGACAGTGTTGGTCAGCGTGCACCCTAAGCTCAGTGAGTACAGAAGAAATTTGGTCAGCTCCACCATGAATGCATGGCCTCGGAAAAGTCATCCAATGAAAGTAAAAGTATACCAAAAGAAGTTGGCGAGTAACCTGAGCAAGAAAATCATGGGCTGCTTAGTATAAACTATTCTCACAGGTTAAATGCACTTCCCACACAGCCCACCATTGATGACAGGATATGACCACTGGCTTAGTTTCTTTTTCTCTTTCTGTGAAAAACACTACTAAAAGCAATTTTAGCATTTGAGTATTCATTTTTGGGTCATAATTCATGTTACTGTCTATCATGGTTAGGAACTAAAGGCTGCAGGGACTTGAAGCAGCTGGCCACATCACATCATAGTCAACAGAAAGAGATGAAATGAATGCATGCTGCAACCTGGCTCTTTTTCCTCACACACACAATACAGGATCCCCACCAGGGAATCATACACCAAACAGTGGGTGAGTCTTCCCACCTGAATTTAAACAACATAATCCCACAGGCATAGCCAGAGGCCAAGAGTTTCCCAGGAGAGTCAAGATTCCTTCAAAGACACAATCAGTCATCATATGTTCAGGCACAGGCCAAATATTCCTTCCCCTACAGCATAGTTTCACTGGATATACAGAGAAATTTAAGATAGTTTTCAGAATGCACTGGCATGGTAGTTTGTAGTTAACTGTTTTCATACATACTTTCTCATTTGAGATGAAAGCAGGCCATCTATGTCTTCTAGCCTTACTCAAGTAGCTGTTCCTGGCAGACTTCATTTTGTTTAATTGACTATGTGATGCTTAGTAGCGCCCAGTGCTCCTTTCAATGTTTCATGGAGCAAAAGGACATGTGGTTAAGCCATTATAATTTATCCCTACTGTGATACAGTCAGAATGGAAAAGGAAAAGAGACATAGATTTTATATTAATAAAAAATAGGAAGTAGAGCATATACTGAAGAGTTATTGATAAATGTTGAAATTCAGTTGTCTGCACTACAGACAGGCCAGTCATAGATAACCAAGAGCAGATTACTTACACAAGATAAGCTATAGATTCACAGTCCCAGGCAAGAGCCTGGATACTGAATTATTCTGTAGTATAATGAGAGGACTATTTTAACCCAGCAAGAACATTCTATTACAAAGCAATTCAAAAATTGAAACCAACTTATTACACAGGCCAAATGCAAATGCAAAAGGAAAATGAAAACTAATGTAAAAGTATAAAATTCCATATTTTGTACATAATGATAATCATTATTACATTAGACTCAATTCAAAACTCAGAAATATTTCTTTTTTCTAATCTCAATGTAATTCCTTAAATGTTCACTGCAGTAAAGATTCCTGCAATAAATGATGTCCAGTAGAATCTTGATTAAAAACATGTGATGGCTTTTTGACTATGATAATATGAAGTTTCTCTATTTTAATTTCATGTGAAATTTTCTTTGTGATTTTACTTAAAATATTTTGGAATTTAAAAAAGTTCTATCTTGGGGCGCACTCATGTTTATTAATTTTTCCTGTAAGAACAGAACAGCTGTCATTCATTTTTTGGTTTATAATTATTATATCTTGAGGTTTTCTTATAAAAAGGTAGCTTGGGGGATGAATATTACAAACCTTGTGCAAAATCTTCTTAAATATATCTTTTTTGCCACCATGATAAATCTCCAGTTTACACACAAATATTTATGATGCTATGCAGAGTATGAATGAAAGCAGCTTATGTTTGGGAAAAAATTTCTTAAGATGCACCAGACAGAATTTATTAGAGAAAGAGACATTTGTACTGGGTTAGACAAATGAAGGACAAGAGAAATGGTTCATTGGTAATGAACACTTGCTGTCAAGAATGAGGATCTGACTTCCGATACTAGCATGTACATGGCAAGCTGAGCTTGGTATTTCATGTCTGTAACCCACCAGTGTTGGGGTCATGGACATGATGTTCATGGGAGAATGCTCCCTCCCAGCCTAGCTGAAGAAATGAGAGTTGGATTCAAGAGATGTTGCTTCAAAGAAATAAGGTGGTAAAGGAATGTACCTGGAGCCCCCTCTGGCCTCCACATGTGTATACAGGTAAGTATACTCAGATATACATGCACATACAACATATAACACACACACAATTACAGTATGGAAATTTTTACTATTTCTTTTTATGATTTTTCTCTCTCCAATCCCAATTCAAAACATAAGCGTGAAACTAAATGATTGCATGATAATTTCTAAACAAGGTACATTATAGCTCTGTTCATAATTATATATTTATGCTCAAAAGACTATAAAGGAATATTACATCCAAGGTCATATTCCCCAGTGATACTTTGTAGGCTCTTGGACAGTACTGTAAAACAGTCAGAGCTGTGCTTTGGGAAGCATGATATAACAGCAGAGTAGAAGATTGTGTAGAGGGATAGAGTATGACTAGGAAATGCAGTTATGTAAACATGAGGAAGTAAACAGTAAAGACTAAACACTGGACATGTCAAAGGGAAACATTTTCAAGATAAATTATATACAAAAGAAAACAAAAAACTGTTTGGATGTGAAATAATAAAGTGATTTGTGGTCTTCAGATGTCTTAGGAATATTGAAGCATAGTTGTACCAAAGAGACTTTATAAATAAGGATCCAGAACTTAACTGTGTAAAAATTACCTAGAATTTTGTCCTTACATTTCATTGTAATCATGGGCTTTGGTGAGAGCCTCAAGGAGACATTTAAATGGGCAGAGTTCTGTAGTTGTTACTACAATGATTCACCTACCACCTTGAGACATGCTAAAGTGTTAATAATACTCATACTAGCTAAAGAGGTTTACAGTCTAAGCAGACATCTTTTACTAGTAGTTTCTTTATCCTGAAAATTCATCCATAACTCACTAAAGCTTTCTTCCTCTAAGCATATTGCCATTTAATGGTTAAAGAAGAAATATTCAACTAGGGTAAAAGTTAGCAGGCAAATCTTTGGAAAAAGTAAAAGAAACTGATGCAAATTTCAACCACCATGCGTGCATTTACTTAAGTCTTCATCAAGGAATTCCAGAAGCCATTTGGAAGAGATCACTACTTGTTGATGATTGGATTTTTGAACAGGAGCAGAACTCATTCTCTGTCTGGAACTTCAAAAGTTACTAACAGAGCCCCAAGAACTTACCAAAAGTTAATTTTGCAAATCCAGCATGGGTCCTGCATGTCCAGTTTGTACACCAGATAGTCAAATAATCCAGAAGAGCAGTTCTTGTCCAAATGGCGAGTCTTACCATATTAAAACCAAAATCCATAACAAGTTTCTTTGATGACCATCTTCTTTTGTGACATAATTGGTGTTGTCGGGAGCAGTTATGTCTCATTGTCATGAAAAATTCTGATAATTATTTTAAATGCCATATTCTATAGGTATTTGAAAGGTTTTAAAACACCTACCCATTTAAAATACTTGTCTGTATTACTAGAAAATCTAACTAATGTAAGTTTTGACTATAATAGGTTACTATCTATAATCTGTATTTTTAATTATACATTATATTTTTAAAGAACTATATATACACAAATAAACAACAATAAGATTACACCTATAACAAAATTGAGCTTAAATTTGTATTAATAAACCAAAATTCATACCAATACAAACTATCCATTTCTATATCATATTCCTTTTTTTTCCTTTAAACAAAACAAACAAACAATGTTTGGGTATTTGAGCATAGTTCTCTCCAAACTGCTTCCTGCTATCTGGTGGTATTGTCAATCCCAGAGGAATCCTGAGAAAACCCAAAAGCCTGGTGAAATCCTGGCTGTAGTAATACGACACTGTGTTGTCTTAGGTGTTGGATGTTGGATCACCTGGGTCACTGCTTCAGGGAACCTTGCTTGATTAAACCATTTTATTCTGGGAGGAATCTATAGCTTTTTGTTTTCTGTGGAAACAAAAACAGAATCTCTTTTCCGAAGCAACATGTTATTAGACTTAAATTTTGAAGTCTAGGCATTTTCAAAATATATATGTTGAACTAATCCTGTATCATTTGTATTCAAATGTCTTTTAGTAATTTTTGCCCCTACCTGAGCATCCAAACAATTTAAAGACAACACAATAACACACAGTATCCAAACTCTGTCGATTTTGCATTTTTATGTGGCTCTTTTATTACTCTATTTTTTTACTTTTCTTATTTATTTATTTATTTATTTATTTATTTATTTATTTATTTATTTTTGAGACTGGGTTTCTCTGTGTAACTTTGGCTTCCCTTGAACTCACTCTGTACACCAGGCTGGTCTCCCAAGTGCTGGGATTAAAGGCACATGCCACCACACCCAACTACTCTATTTCTTTTATAATTACTTCTCTATCCCTTTCTTTTCTCTCCTAAACCTATGTATATTTTAAACACACTATAAACCCTTTTGGGGGTTTTCTTCATCTGAATCAGTCTTCACTGTATATATATCTATCTTTTTGACCAAGAATCTTTTATCTGCTAAACATAATTGCTAGAATTTAAGCAGATGTTTTCGCCACTTGCCTTTCCAACTTGGCAGGGTACATTTACCACCAGCTCTGGGAGCTGTGCTCGCGGCCTCACTCTGGTCTAGTATGACTTTGGCAACTATTAATAACCCAAAGGACTTTCTTTACCTTATAACCAGTGGCTTTCTCCTCAAAGAGTAATCGAGCTGACTCCAAGTTTATAATAACAAAAATTACATAAGAAGGAAAAAAGAAAGGGAAAGAAAAAAGGAAGGATGGAAACATGGAAGCCAGGAAGGAAAGAAGATTGAATCCCTGTTCACTTTCTGTTGCTGGAATAAACACCATAACCAAAAACAACTTTGGGGTGGAAAGGTTTATTCGGTGGTCATTTCTATGTCAAGGTTCGCTGAGGGAAGTTGAGGAAAAAATCTGGAGACAGGATGGAAGTACTGAAGCAGAGACCATGGAATAATGTTGTTTCATAGCTTGGTTACCATGGTTTGTTCAGGCTGCACAGGCTAGTGTGTCTCAGAATAGGCTAGATTCCCCGCATAAATAATTAAAATAGAAAATGACCCACAAACTTACCTCCACCACTTCGATTGAGGCATTTTCTGTTTTTTCAGTTGAGGTTCTCTTTCCCCAAATGACCCTTTCTTGTGCTCAGTTGATGAAAAGCTAAGTGGCACATAAAGGAATAGAGGGAGGTAGTGAGGGAGGAAGGGAGGCATGGAGGGAGGGAGGGAGGTAAGGAGGGAGGGAGAGAGAGAGAGAGAGAGAGAGAGAGAGAGAGAGAGAGAGAGAGAGAGAGAGAGAGAGAGAGAGAGAGAGAGAGAGAGAGAGAGAGGGAAGCAGGGAGGAAAACCAAGCCAGTGTTGGCTGTTTTAACTAGCTTTTCCATTATTACAGACAATGAAAATGAGTTACAAGAAACACAGTGAGAATTTAACTCTTAAATTGAGGTCAATGTTAAATGTTATAAAATGATCCTTTTGACTTATAAACAAAACCAGTTTCATATGGATGTCAGAATAATACATACATCATACATACATACATATATATATATATATATATATATATATATTCAAATCACTACGTTTTTTTCCAAAATTATGTTCACTATACCTATTAAGAAATCTAAGGTAAGACTATTTATCACTCTTGTTGCCATCTTAAACACATACACAATTATTTAAAATAAAACAAATGTCTACTTAGACAAAAAAGATACATTACTTTGTTCATAGGCAGTCCATTGCCACTTAGAGTAGCCACTGGTATAAACTATGCTAAACATGCTGACCCAAACATGTCTCCAGCAATTTTCAACATCTGGCTTAAAAGCATCCCTGTAATTATTTTCATTTTGCATAAGCAAAACTTGCTAAACCCTACATCTGTGGTGGTGATACACAGAACAGATACATTTAGAGGGATTGATTAGATAATGCTAAAGAAAATGGGCCACTGGCTTAGTGTCATCGAACGTCTGCTCTTTAGTAAACTAGACAGCAGTAAAGGCTTTTTTTCTATAAAATTGTGTTATTTAATGCAATTCAACTTGTGTTTTGATTTTGCGTGTTTATCACATAGGAACAAATGTGTAGGCAAGTTTTAGAAATACAAGTATTTTTTTTGTATGCCCTTTTTGTCCTTCATTTTCTATACAAGGTTTAGGAAATAAAAAAACACAATAGTGATTAGATATAATATAGATAAGAGATGTTATCTGAAACTTTTTTTGATACAAAGTTGCCTTCCATGGTAAAATTAACCTAGAAAATTATGTCAGTATATTTAAATAGTTATTTTTGCCAACCTTTTCTAAGACTTAATGATACATAAACATATACATTCTGTAAACCTCATAGTTGTAAGTTCCAGATGTATATATGACTATATACATATATTCATACAGATGTATGCATATATATATATATACATATATACATATATGTATATATATATCAAGGAAACCTCTCCATTATATGGTACTTTTGTTTGACTGTTGTGTTTTAATTGTATGCCAGTATGCCACAACAGAACCCTACCTGATTATACCTGATGTATTAACCCTAGCTAAATAAACTCATCCACATGAAAAATGTTCAGAACTGTTTTGAATATGTTTATTTTTCTGTCTCTAATCTTTGCTTGGCTACTTATTTCAACCTGCTGTAGGGAAACTGGAATAATCTGGGTTGGATGATGTATATTTATTAGCTTCAGAATCACATCTTTGTGCTCAGATTGGAAGAAAGGTCATAAACACAATGGATGTTGCTAGGAAACCATGTCTTTTAGTCAGTTTAGTTGCGAAGAGAAAAGGATTTAAAAAAAAAATAAATAAATAAAGATGGGCTATTTGTGTAGTACAATGAATAATCATTTTATTTTGATCTTTGAATTTATCATTTATAAATAATACTTTTCATTAGTAGGTTTTCCTATTTATTATTTATTTGGATTTCAAATGTTTGAAATTCGTGACATGAATGTAGCTTTCTATGAAAAGAAAGGTTTGTGGCAATTTTCATTTAAAGAAAATAATCTTAGTGGAATTTAGAGATACCCAATCCTTGGAGCAAAGCCTGTGAATCATAAAAACATTGATAATCAAATAATTTTGCCAAATAGCTTAGTCCCTTTAAATACCATTAAAGAGAATTTGAAAGCACAGGTGCTGTAAACATCGCTGACACTTCTTTTGTGTCTCAGGACTCCAAGCTGTGATCCAGACTGCTTTCCACCAAGAGTAGTCTAGAAGAAAATAGACATGCCCTTCTGGGCAGAAAGTCTCAATGATCTTTCTACATAAGGAGATACTCTGGGGCACAGGACTTGTCCACTTATGCATCTAATCAGACCTTGATATTGGTTCTGCCTTTTCTGTCACCACATGTTGGGTGGATGGAAACATGAAGCATAGCACCCCACTGTCACTCACAGCAGTTAGAGAAGTTTCCATGGACTTTTAGGGACATCAGTTTAGGCCAAACCAGATTTGTGACTCTGACATAGAAAAGAATTACAGTTTGGGGTTTAATGAAGACATTTTAAGCTTTTTGGTTTAGTTCTCTCTCTCTCTGTCTCTCTCTCTGTCTCTCTCTGTCTCTCTCTGTGTGTCTGTGTGTGTGTGTGTGTGTGTGTGTGTGTGTGTGTTTGTGTATGTGCATGTGTTCATGTGTGTAGCATGTTGTATGAGTGCAGATGTGACCTGACAAAGTCCACATGTGGAAATTGGAGGATAACTTTCTGGAGTCATTTCTCCTTCTGCCTTGCTTTGGAGGCAGGGTCTCACTTGTTCCTGCCATATTGGATATTTTGGAGTAGCTGGCATGTGAGCATCCAGAAATTTCTTTTGTATTTATCTCTTAACTCCCCAAGGAAGTGTTGCAATTATAGGCACATATCACCAAATCCACATTTTAATGTGGATCCCACAAATGAAATCCAAGTTGTTATGCACATATGATAAGTGCATTTACCTACTGATCCACTTTCTGGCCCTAGAAGCTTATATATTTTCCACAGACATGCAATATTGCACTAGTCACAAAGTACTTAGAAAGCACAGACTTCTAAAACAAGTATATCAGAGGATGAAAATCAAACTAATAAGTAAATAGAAGGCTTAAATAAGTATGCAGTATGCATAGCAATTCTTATATCTGATAAATGAGACTTCAAACTAGAATTAATCAGAAGAGATAAAGAGAGGAGGTATGTTAGTAAAGGGGATACTCTATCAAAAAGATATAGATTGTAAATATGTATGCACTAAATATTGAAGTGTGTAATTTTATGAAGCAAATACTAAGTGACACAGATGGCCACATAGGGCCTGACATAACAAGAGTAGGTAACTTCATTATTTCACAGCCTTATTTATATAGATCTTCCAGGATAAAGTGAGCAAAAAAATCTTCAAAGCTAAAAAGCAATTTACTTCATCTGAGCATAACAGATAAAACTCAAAATATTTTATACAACACAGAAATTGATAACAGAGAAGAAACAAAACTTCTTGGGACAGTGAGGAACACATCATTAGGGAAGGGTGAATGATTGAAGAAAAAACAATACTAGAATTAATTAAAATATAAGCACAACCTACTAGAACCTCTATGATACAAACAAGGCAGTTCTAAGAGGAAAGTTTATACCTATCAGTGCTCATTAGAAAGTGGGCAATCACAGATTAACACCCTAATGATACATCCAAAATATTTTAACATCCACTTAAGTATGAATGCTAAGAGAAAGAAAAACAGTAAAAAAAAAAATAAACCAAACAAAAGAACACAGACATAGCATTTTCTATGATAGAGTCTTATAAACTTATTTTCTCATACATATTTGTCTTGAGATTGTTCTCTGTATACTGAAAGGTGAGAACAAGATCATCATGGGTTATACTTATCAGTTCTTATAACAGTCACATTATATATGATATATAACATATATGTGTGTAATTTTGGTAGGGTTTGCAGTCATTATCTTCAAGTGGTTGCCAAGAATTCTAAATATGTTAACTTGGTGGTTCCTGAGGGTCACAAGCCAGAATTCCATTTGCAAATGTCTAGCACATAGGTCTAAAAGATGCTATCTTTTCTATACTGTAAACACAATTAGCAGTCTCTTGATAATCAGTCAATGCCTTGGAGAAAGAATGAGGCCCTGACCAGTCACATGCATCCAAGCATGAAACCAGTTCATTGTTATTTTACATAAAATATGGAAATGATATTGCCTACATCTGGAATTATATCTTGTTTTGTGTTGTATAAAGTTTATAATATTTTAGTATATATATTCATGTAGCATGAATTCCCTTTTGTCTTAATAATAAAAACTCTTATATTCAACTATCAGGGGATGAAAGCTGAAGGATCAGGGAAGCAGAGCTGCCAGCCACTACAGTTATTACTTCTACCTATGTTCAGATCAAAGGGGAGATCCCATCTTCAGACTGCATCCTCAAACTGCATCCTCGGACTGATTACTCAGAATGCAATGAACTCCTGTATCCTCCCACGTTATATTCCTCTCTCTGCCCAGCAATATCACTCCTGTCTCCATCCCCATAATTCTGAGATTAAAGGCATGTGATCCCAAGTTCACCTTTGTGTGAGCCCTGTTTCCCTTTAAGACAGAGTCAATCTTGTGTAGCCCAGCATGGACTTGCACTCAGAGTTCTGTCTGTCACCCAAGTGCTGGGAGTAAAAATGTGTGTCACCAACATCTGGCCCCTATGGCTAATTAGTGTGGCTAGCTCTGCATTCTGATCTTAAGGCAAGCTTCATTTGTTACATCATAAACAAAATATCACCACATGTTCATATATGTGTCAATATGGAGCATGTGACTCTGTGGGCACATGCATGTTGTAGACAGAAGTCAAACTCAGTTTTCTTCTTCAGGAATGTTATCTGCCTCCTTTGAAAAAGGCTGTCTCATTGGACAAAAACTAACCAATTATCTGGGATGACTAACTGGCAGGAATCTTGCTGTCTGTTCCTCTCCAGTGCTGTGGTTATAAGCTTATTCCACCACATTAAAAGTTCCTACATGGTTTGTGGCGACTAATCTGTTATGATGTAAGAATGTTATCAACTGAGTTATTTTCCCCAGCTTCCTTGTGTTAATTATATTAATATCAAATGAGTTTAACATTTAAAGACGTCCATACTGATAACTGCGTAGACAAGAAAATTGAGTACTGGCAGGCTAGCTTCAATACTCAAAACTTGCAGCTGGAATTTCATGGGATTGGGCTTAAAACAGAGACCTTCCTAAATGTATCCATCACTTTTTTCTGGTATACCGCATTGGGAAATTCAGTGGCAAAGATTGTAGGCCCACAGGGATATTACAGAAGCAGTTTGCCTACACAGCAACATCCCCAGTTTACAATGCCCGAGTTGCTATGTCTAATTAGTTTTCCATCCTAGCCTTTGTTCTCTAATGTCACTTCTTGCTGCAACCTGCCTCACAGAGTCTCTCTCTCTAGTGATCTATGTTATTATGCCATGAGCTGTGAAAATAGATAATCAAGACAGAACTATTATGAATATAGCAAGTTAAAAAGTCATTGAGAGCCTCTGATTAGTTGTACACTGTGACCTCACTGTATCATCTTTGAACATGTACTGTGGCTATTCAGGGCCTTATTTATTATCTCATTATTTCTTTGCATTTAGGTTATAAACAGGATAGCTTGTCAAATAAATGACTTCTGATGGCTAGTGCATAATGTTCACGCATCTTTTTTCCCCAGACCACAAGCTTTACTTTTCACATTGCTAAGGGTCAATTTCACACTCAATTTCTAGAATATCTATTCTAAAAAGTCACAGGGGATCTTTGATTGTTCTCTCCAGGCAATAGAACTTATAAGAAAACAATTCTAAGCTACAACTTAACAAAGAAGGCTGCAATTTCTTTTGAAATTACTTCCTTTGTGTGTGAATGAAACTTCTAGGAGGAAGGCTTTTTTTCCCCCCTCAACTGAGTTGGGAGGATCCTCTTAAATTCTGGATCCTCATTTTTTCCAAGTCATATCTTAAGTCTGTTGTCTTTCTGACTCTTTCACTACTGTCCTTTTTTATCTTCTGCAGTATACATTGAAGGTCTACCAACAACCAGCCCTCAGCATCTTCCCTCATCCAACAAAGCCAATGTCATAGATTTGCCAGCTGTTTTCTTAATCAGTAACACACAGATTTGAGTTTTGTTCTCTTGAGAGTGTGTGATGATATGATTTAAGAGAGACTAAGTGGTGCAACATCTACAATGTTTTTGAAAAGAAATTGAAGATTAGTAGAGAAAAAAAAAAGACAAAATCTTAAAGAGAGTTAGAAATTGAGGGCATGGAGTTAGAAATTGATAGGGCACTCTTTAAAGCAAAAAGAAGGGGTTTTTATTATTCATTGGACATGCGATTGAAAGAAAGGGCTATCCCAAGTATTTTCTTGATAATGAAAATCAGAGGTGAGCGATGGAAGGAAAATGAGTGCTGTGTGTTACTGGTTGAATTTGAAGTGAGTCTGAAATTTTAGAGCCTTCTTGGGGTCAATACATTAGGTACAAGGGCTCAGTTATGCCATTTCAGCCAATGAAACTACCCCCCAAAATAAGAAAGAAGACACAATACTACAGAAATCTAAATTTTGTGGGTAGCTAAAGTAAAATACTTCTTTAGAGATATTGAGGAGAAAGGAGCAAATTTTGGTCTTCCAAAGTAAGATAAAATAAAGAAAGAGCATTCACTTGTACAGAATGGTTTGGGGGTGAGAGGAAAGGGGATAGAAGGTTGTGATTTGAATTTACTAACTAAGGGAATCTGGAGGAATGAATTATTATATGGGGTAACGAGGTAGAGGAAGCAGTTGCATTTCCCTGGGAATAATTCAGAAATAAAAAGGAAAAGGCATGTTCTGTCTACCTGACTAATTAGAAACTTGCTGAGAAATTAGAAAAACCACACAGAAAAAGTTGCTGTATGGCTTAGAAGTCTGAAAAATATTGTGAGACACTGCCAGATGCAAAATAATATTTTCTAATTGGTTATCAATTGAAAGGCCATATGAGATTTTACTTAGAGGTATAGATTATGGTTTTGACCTGATCTACAGTAAGGCAACCACCATCTAACTACGAATGCCTGACCTTGCTTTATCCCTCCTAGAGTGGGGTTCATAAGAGTGCTTACTTTCAGGTTAATGAGATTAAATATCACCCTATTAAATATTCATGATACCAAAGTGTGGTAATACACAACTATTTTACCAGAATTTATGATGCTGAGTCAGGATGATCAGAAGTTCAAGGCCACCTATCTATATGAGAATATATATTAATAAATAATTATAGAATAGTATAATATGTAGCAGTAAAGTAATAATAGTTTACTTTGTTAAATATAGAAGAAAGAAATAAAGATATTCCTACCTAAACTGCATAGTCTTATAGACTCACAGACTTATAGAAGATAATATGTCCTATCATTCCATCTTCAACTAACTTCCTGAAACAAACCAAGAATGAAAGTCCAATTACCCTAGATTCGAAACTGGGATATATAAAGTTAATTGATCTTGATATTTTTTAAGAAACTGGAACTACTGCAATGACTTGGCTAATTTGTGGAAACCAATGAGAGCTGTGTTAGAAAGAGGGTGATGAATATTTGCTACACCAGTATTCATATCACAATATTATAAGTCATATATGCTGGTGAGAAAGAAATGTACATAATTGAATCCATATAATCAATATTAGCAATAACCTCAGCTAGTTTTCTGAATTACCTACAATAAGACCTGCATCTGCTGTCTGAGATGTGTTCATTGCATTTCCACACTCTCAGAATGTGATATTAACTCACTGGTTAGTTTTAGTTAATCTGAACAGTAAGTATGCCTATGGAAAAAGTGAAGTGTGTGTGTGTGTGTGTGTGTGTGTGTGTGTGTGTGTGTGGCACGTGCGTGTGTATGTGTATGTTTGAAAGAGAGAGGGGGGAAGGGAAAGGGAAAGGGAAAGAGAAAGAGAAAGAGAAAGAGAAAGAGAAAGAGAGAGAAAGAAAACATGGGAACACACGCGTATATGAAGACAATGTAAGATATCATTCCTCAAGCACACCATCAATTTGTTCATTTTACTGTAAGAGCCCCTCCCTACACTTGAACCTGCCAAGTAGCTGCCTACACTGGCTTCCCAAGGAGACTTGTTCTCTTGGTCTTTCTGTCTCTACCTCCCCTGTGCTGTAATTACAAATCACCACTACCACACCGACTGTTTCTACATGAGTTCCCGGGCATCAAAGGCAGGTCCTCGTGTTGTCAAGGAAATATTTTAGCAATGGAGTTAGCTGTCTTCCCAACCCCTATTTCAATTCAACCTTCACAGCCATGTTTAAAGAGATAAACCTCAGTTTATAAATTAGAATGATACAAACAAACAAACAAACAAAAACAAAACATAAAGCCTAAGCGACTTTTCAAAGGTGACTCTCTCCCTGGGATTTAGGGTAGCCAGGATGTGAACCTACCTCATCTAGCTCCAGCATCCATGAATTATTGGATTCAGCTTCTCTACTCACTGATGTCTGATAATATATCTCTTATGAACAACCCAGCCAGTGGAATCCAGCATCATTCTGACTTTGCTGAGCTGTCTGCAGCTAATTTGCTGGTACCTGGGAAAGAAGAGGCTATTGTCAATCTTCTTCATCAATAAAATTAGTATTTTCCAGACCTATTCTCACTGTTTGCTTGGATATTGTGTAAAATAACTAATCAATAATTGCAAAATGCTTTGAAAACATGGAGTGTTACATACAAGTTCAATATTATGATACGAGTTTTCAGTGTGATAGAACAGTTATAAAGGTCAAAGCTATTTTAAACCACATCATGTCTGCATGCTGGTTTAAAGTACAGAAGCAAATGCTGTCTTTAGAACAAGAGACCTGAGAATTGGGAATATTGTCACAGAAATATTTCACTGAGGCTGGTGCTCTGTTTAAATGAAAACACAACCCAAATTAAGAAGCAAGACACTTGAAATACAGAAATCAAAGAAGAGTGAAAATAATTTAGTCTGAGAGTTAGAGGGATTTCGATAGATAGGAAATGAGGGAGGAACAGAGAATGCAGGAGGAATGAAAAATAAAAGAAAATGATGGGAAGTTGGTTCATTTGGGTTATAAAGAGTAAAAATTCTCAAGAGAAAAAAACACTATTACCTATTCCTGTTAATGGATGTTAATTGTTGAATGATTAACTCAGCTGTGATACAGATAATGATTTTTCCCAGACCAGATAAATTGCTACCCTGCTTCACAGGTCATCTCAAGACATTGCACTGCACTGATGTGAAAGATCCTGTATAAGAATAGCTTATGGAGTATGGTTACAACATTGAAAATATGACTGACTAAAGAAAGTATGGAAATATTTCTTGAAATCGTTTTATATCAAAGACTACTGACTCCAGTTGAAATAGTTTGCTACATAACTTTCCTATCTACTGTAAGCAATTCCTGTGATATTGTGGAATTCATGTCTTTGGACAAGTGGCTCTAGGACTCCATCCTCATCAGCAAATGGCAGTCCTGAGGAGTGTGATTTCAGTGGTATGGCAGCTACTGACAAGGTAGCAGAACTCTGCCAGCTCCCAAGCACAAGTTGATGTACTTTACCATGTTAAATTCATTAAGGTATTTGGCCTCCTTGACTTTTCATGATTAATAGAGAAATCAAGGTACAGAGCTTTCAATGTGTTGGTAAATGTTATAGCAGAAGAACCAAGCATTCAACATTAAGATTGGTCTTTTTGTATGTGACTAATTTAACTTAAATACAGGCGATTTAAGGTTAATTTTCCAATAAGAGCGTTTTATGCTTTTTTGGACTTACCTGTGAAGAAGGTCAGTCAGCAACTTGACACTAGTACTTGGGAATAACCCAAACCTAGGTCTCCTGTGGAAATATTTGTCATGGGAGACCCTTTATCTTCCATTTTGTAGACTAAAACTCCAGAATGAGTGGTCTGTAGAACTTCAACATAATTACTATTTTTTAAATTTCAGGGATAGTGTATAATCATCCAAGTCTCTATCAGTGAGGTAGTGCTATTCCTAATTGATATTCTTTTCTTCTCCACCAAAAAAGAAACCTTATTGTCCCAAATAAAATGAAATTTAATATCGCAACCACCAATCAGAATGAGATCTAAAATTCATGTTTAGCTTTGTTTGTGAGGCAGTTCTCGGGCTTCATTCCTAAAAAATTTTCACAGTTCTGGACCGCTGTGTTCATCTTTAATCATGACCTGCTATGTGCCTGAATCAGCTGCAGGCGTTACTTCCTACACTATTCTAGTACTGTATCTTCAAGTTGATACAAATCCCATTAGTCTTCTAGGCCAACCCTTATGAGGAAAGCCTGATTTTTCTACCAAGCTTATTCTTCCATTCTCAATAGCCTCTTTAAGTCATTGTGGAAAAAAGAGGCATCCTCTCTTATATGAAAGTTGATGAGATCCTTTACCTTCCTACTAAAATGCTTCAACATGGCTGAGTTATTCCATAAGCTCAGGATACTACCAAAAGCTTTGCCTGGTGCATCGAGGAGATAGAGTGTCTTTCCTTTCAATTGCCAGTGTCCTCCTGTTGGGGACTTAACATTTTATCTACACAACCAGTGAGTAATTCCATGGGACAGGAGAACAACAGTGCCTAGGACATGGTGAACAATCCACTGAATTAAAATCTTATTCCAATATGCCAGAAATTAACTCCTCTACTTTGAGCATTTATCCAGTAGGAATCAGCAACTAATGTATTAAAACCTATTTAAACTTAATTACTTTGTGAGCAACATTCAATAAATCTTCTCCAAGTCTTTCCATAGTGAAATCTCTGTAGCCAGATGTTGATTGTGTACACATTGTTTTGTGTTGCTTGCATAAACATTATAATCACATATAGACAACAGCAGAGCTACAATATTTAGAAAACATTTTTCACACCTCCTTATTAAGCAAGACTATGAAAATTATGACTCATCACTGCACCATTGTTTTTTCCTGTTTTCTTGTGCTGGTTGAACAGTCATAGGCAGCTGGTATTAATACAATAGATAGTGCTTAGGGAATTAAATGCATGATGTAGAATATACCACAAAGGTATCTGTCATGCAGAACAATAGGTGTGATGATAGAAGACATATGTATTTGAAAATTGTGCTCAAATGTGAGTTTTTCAGTATAAAGACATACCTTGACTATGCTGCAAAATTAGTTTTTAACAATTGTAAGAAGTCTGCCCAAAATGTGCTTTTATTTTATTTGTGATCCTGAGAGCATTTAAGCTACTAGGAGCAGGCGTATACGTGCTCCTCTCCTCTCTGCTCCTATCAAAACAACACCAGAGCGCTTATGCTCCAGGGAGATTTGTATAGAATCTGACGCTTGTATCAGCTCTGAAAAAAACAACAAAATTACAGTCTGAGGTGATGTAAATGATATCCTTGGTGCATCTTCCCCGTGCTCCTGCGAGGCTCTTGACAGCTGATGGTTGGATTAAACAAAAAGACCAGTAACTTATGACTATTAGCTCAAAGCAATCATCTCTCATTATTTCAATTACATGGGTAAATGCGTGCAATCATGTATCAAATCACTTTTCCCTTTTGAAGAGGTTCTTTTCAGAGTAGGATTTCTGCCAGAAAAAATGTGCAAATATTTACACTGGTTTTTCATCCAACTGCACCTTTGTTTGGCAAAACCACCCTATGGCTACAATTCTGAGTGATATTTTGAAAAAGGGGGAAAAAACAAAAAAGAGAATTGGAAATAGTATGCGATTTTGGTGACTCATTAGCAGTCTGTAAAGGAGACACCTTCCGTTACTTACTGCTACCTGACTTGTCAGTATGAATGTGGCTCCTATTCCCTAAATCACACTACCTGTGAATAGAGCTCCGCTGGCCAATTCAAGGCTCTTTAGGCAACTATGATTGATGACTCAGTGACTAGGAGAAAATTGCCTTCAATGAATAATTCATCAAGCTATCTCTTTGCTGTTAAAGTAGCTGACAGGAAAGTTCTGACACCGCCTAAGCACAATCCACTTACAAATCAGTTACAAGGAAATATTAAAAATAGCTCGGCTACAGCATACCAGCACAGTATCAAGTTGGGGCTTTTTTCTGTCTACAGAGAACATCTCTGAGAACATGAGCCGTTCTCCCCATTTAACCATTGTGCTAATGGCAGTAAAGGCAGTGATTAGATAGAAAGTGATGTGATCTGTATTGGCTTTGAAACAATACACTGTTTTTAATGATATGAATCTCTAAATTTAAGGTAGACAGTTAATCAAGCAAATGGTAATATTTAAACATCTTCCAGGAAAATAAATAAATACAATTTGTTGCAGAAAGTAATTTATTCTTGAGTTATTATGCACTCAGAAAAAGAAGAAAAAGCTCATGTTGATTTAATTAAGTTCTTTATTAATTTTAATATGAAATTATTCAATAAAACGTCCAGAAAAAATAAAAAAAACATACTAACAACATTTAATAAAGCCACACATAGTTGCAGATTGCTTTTGATTCCATAAATGTATTGACTTTGTCACTGTTAAGATGAATTATTCCTTGTTTACTATGATCAAAATCCAAAAATATGCCATCCAAATTAGACAAGCTATATGCCGTCAGCAAGAGCTCTGTCTCATTTCATTTCTGACAGAATTGTCTCCTTTTTATGTATTTAAAGACCTGAGGTTTTGTGAGGTTTTATTTCTTGAAAATTTGTTTTCTCTTAGCATAAGAACCAGAAATTTCTTTTTCAGTGATTTTTCTTATCATTGTGTCAGCATAGATTGAACTGGTGTCATTCTGAGTGCTTGGCAAAGTCGACCAGTATTAGATGCATGTCTATTAGAGCCCAGGGATCTGAGGATTTCCACATTTTCTACACTAACCTTGACCTTATGGGGCATTAGCTCCTTTTAAGAAGGCTGCTTTTGCCCGAGACAGATGACAGTGACTCTGAAGGGCTCAGACCTTACCCTGGAAACCCCTAATTCCATTTTCTATATTATGAGCACATCCCTAATACCATAGTTGTCATTTTACAAATGATTTTAATAGCTAAAGTTTTGAGGCTTTCTAAAACAATTTTGGTTTTTATTATTGTAGCTTCTGCCTCTTTACCCTGCCCCCCATATGCTCTAGCCAGAGCATTCTATTCCTGTACGACACTGTGTTTGCTTCCCTACAGAGCGTGGGGATTCTGAACAACACAAGCCCCAGTTGCCAGAATGTTCTGACCTATATCAAAAATTAAAGTTATTTTAAAACTCTATGTTTTTATCTTTACTGTTGAAGAATAAATTGTTTTGGATGTATTTCTGGGCAAAATCTGAGTAAAATTTAAAAATCATGTCTAATTTGAGTTAGGTTGGCAAATTATCCTAATTAATTCACAAATCTCTACTAACTGGAAGCAAATCATATAAATTTTATTGTTTTCTACATATTAAAACAATATTTACACACCCTGTCCATTGACTGTAATGCAGACTGGGTCCTCTTTTGCTGCTAAAAGTAGTATGTAGGTTATCCATGGATCATCCAATAGCATGCATTTATCGTTATTTGTTTTAATATAAATTAATATAAAAACTTTTATGCAAAACGTGTTTCTGATCAAAGATTGTAAAAATAAAAATAGAACTGCCAACTTCTCCTATGTTAAAATATTTAAAATATCAGGGTCAACATTTTATCGTTAAATACTGAACTATGAACCTATATCTGAAATGAGATAAAACCATAATAAAAAGTCTTACTTGCAAGTTTATTCATTAAGAAAAAAATGTAAAGAAAATGATAACTTCTTGTTTGATATATACCACCCCACAATCCAAGGTATGGGATTTTAAATTTGAAACCTAAATTACTTCATTTTAATACTGGTATCTCAAACCATCTGCTGCTAAATGTGAGTCCACTTACAAAATTCAAGTAAAAACAATAAATAGTAATATTTTGAAAACATTTAGCATCATTTACTAAAAATGTGGGTGACAGAGCAAAAATACTTGAAGGATGTATTGAAAAGCAATGCATCTGTTTAATGGCTCTTCCACAAGTCCCCATCAGTTTAGCATTGTGGAGAATATCGCTACTAACAGCAGATCTGCATGTATTATCATCTTGCCCTCTTTTCAGAAATGTTTCCTCACTGTAGTTCGGCAGTGGGATAATAATAATGTTTCACATATAGTATATTTTGTTATTTCTCAAAGAAATATATGTATTCTAACTATAAACATATAAACACATATTTCTAGTCACCAATAGAAGACTCACATACATACTTAAATACATAAATTGTACTAACTGTACATTTAACTTTGATGTAGTTCTTGCAAATCCCTAGCATTCAGGTATATATATGAGATTTAGGACTTGGGAGTTAATTCTCTATAGCCAGACAATTTCAATCACTGATTAATTAGTCATTGGAAGAAATAAAGATATTTCAAAGCTCCATTGTCTTCTAACATCTGCACTTCTATAAACGTACCATGTGAGAGTGCAATTAATATTTCACTTAATGGAAACATATTTTTTTCAATCATTTGTGAAATCTCAGTTGCTTGTTTCATATAGTCTGTATGCATTATTCCCAAATATTTGATCTATTAATGTTGATAAATACTCTCTTTATGGTGGGAGTGCAGAAAAAAGTAACAAGCATCCAGAGAAACTAAAGACACAGGCCTACCTAAATTTAATTAATTTTGCTTATTGACATTCTAAGAATTGCTTTTGTTCTATTCAATGTTAGTTTTCATTATACACAGCTCTCAAAATTAGGTGTCTCAGAACTATTGCTTTATGCCTTTCATCTTTTGACATTTTTGGTGTATATGAATATTTGAAATTATTTTTACCTCTTCTCTTCCTAATCTTACTCACCCATACTCTACACATGCTGCAAGTAAGACCAAATATTGATTTAAGGCTCGCAAGTGCTAACCAAATCATCTGTGTTTGATATCTTGGCTTTAAAAAAATAAGGATCCTAAATTTTTCATCTAATATTTTGCACAGTAGACAGATTTTTAACCAGAGCAAATTCTAGTACAGGTTTCAGACCAGTCAAGCCCAGGAGACAAGCAGGAGGCATGTGCTTCCCCAGCCGTTCTGTCTGCATTAGCCACTCTTGCTCAGGCTCCATCGACCTGTCAGAGCCATCACAGTGATTGACTGCCCCGGCAGATGTGCTGCTATAACAGGTAACTTGATCATCCAGACCCATCTGTCTCTAAGTCCTCTTCAATTCACACTTTGAAAAATATTAGAGGTTGGGAGGGGTGGAATTCTTTGTTGTGATTTAAAAAAAAAAAAAAAAAGTAGGCAATCTGTATTTCCCAGAAAGGTTACCCTCCAGTAACTGAATGGAAATATAGTGTGCTTGCACCCTTTAGTTAGATGAGCTGCTTCCAGTGTATATTACCATCAACATTTTAAATGGGCCAACATGATCTGGGAGTTTTGAAAACCTGGTTTCTAAAACTCAATCTAAAGTTAAAGAGCAAATTTTAAAGAACAACCATGATAATAATAGAGTGATGTTTCAAAGATAAGTTTCCTGCATGAGTAAAACAGATGGACTGGTTGTGTGGAAAGAGGAAGGGAATCTGAAGCAATAAGAGCAGCCCAGTGTCTTCTCTTCAATACCCATAGCCTGGAAAATGTTGTGAATTGCTGAATTAAGCTGAATTGCTAATTTCATATGAATCTGGAACAAGAATGGGCAAGGCAAGTCAAGGTTCGTACTAAAATGTTCTACTGTCACTATTTCTAATAGTTACTTTCTACCAAAATATTTGGTGCTGTGCTTGTGTGCAGATCATTTTATTCTACAAATCAGCACCCTGAGTATGGAGTTGGTCAGGATCTCATCAGAGCTTTATTATGAGAGAATATACTTTTGAGGAGGTCAGTAGTTAACAGTGTTCTGTTTCTCAGGAAAGTCTATTGCCTCCCAACCATCAAGGGATGAACACAGGCTGAGAATGACACAGGTCAATATCTAAGGAAAAGTATCATATAAAAGCCGTGGAGCAAGGAATAGTGAATGACCACTGACAAAAGAGCAAGTGAATTGATTTTTCGAATAAAAGAAATAAATATACCAACTGTGCACATAATGCTATTTACAGAGCCTGAAGAGACAAATGAAGATAAAGATTAGATACAGATATTTTTTGTTTGTTTTTCAGTGCTTTGGCAGCTGCTTCACAAACTACCCATACTCATACAAAATAAAGTGGATTTGGAATATACCAAGACTCACTATTTTTCCATTTTAAAATGTTTGTAATAAATAAATATACCAAAGTTCATTTTCTTAGCCAAGTTATTTAAGTGAGTTCTGTTCATAATTTGCCACTTTTATCAACTGGCCAAATTCCATAATTTGTATTATGAAAATGAACAATATTTCTTCTATGTTATAGAAAACATAGAATTTTCAATTTATTCTAAATTAGCAGTTGCTATTCTTTCTCTTTTTCAGTGATTTCAGGGAGATTCCATTTTGAAAGGTGGAGTAGGGAGCCATTTGGAATAAAGCTGTTGAATGTGGTGGAGAGTATTTATTATTAATTGTGGCTGGTTTAAGGGGATAGACTCTTCTATTCTGCCACTTCCTACCCAAAGTGAAAAAAAGTCACACATTTGAAACCTAAATCTATTCAGAACTTACTAGAACCTGAGAACATGATGGCACCATTGAGGGTACAACTGAGTCCTGATAGAAATTATTTTGGAAAATGGCTGTGGTTGTAAATGTTGACAATCACTTTCTGGTCTCAAGGTTGGAGGATGGTGCTGAGACAAAAAGATCAAAGGTCAAAGTCTTTCTGGGCTACACAGAATGGCATCTTGCCTTGACATCTTATTTCTAGTAGAATTCATTATTTTTAGATGAAGAAGTTAATGGGGGAAGTACTTGGTATTCATCAGTGTTTGCCTTGCAGATTGTAAAATTGCTTCTTTAGATGAAATGATTTTTTTCCTAGCCATGCAAACAGGCTTCCCATGCCACCAAATGAGACATGCAAGTGTTCCCGATAAGGAATGAGGTTCTTTTTAAAACTCTCAAATATTCATCTTTCACATCATGTAACTCACATTCTTAAAAAAAAATGACTGAAGACTTTTCTTGTTTCCATGTGGTTCCTGCTTTCTAAATTCTGTTGCTTGTTTTCTCCTTGGAGTTCTAAATGTTGCTTTAACATCTTTAGGTGTGATATAGATAGATTTAGAGTGATGCAGTTAGCAAGTCTCAAGCTGCGGCTTTAAAATACATTTGAAAGCCTTCTTTTGGAGGAAAACAAGCATTCTCAGAGGAAAGTTACACTTTATTTTGGAAGCATCTCTTGCAACTTTTCTTTCCAAAGGTGTTGAATTTACTATGATTATCAACACATGTAATTAATTCCAGCCAAGCTTTTTCCTGTACTTCAATAGTAGTGCATCCTTTAAGTAGCATAAATACTATTTCTTAAGAAAAGATATTTAGATCTATTTGTTAAATCAAACACACTTGCATGTTTGAGACACTGTCCTTTTATGTAACACTTATACCATATGATAGGATGAACTTGGTTGGGCATGATTCACCTCAGCGTTCTCCCATGTAACTACAGTCCTGCATCTATCCCAACCCTGCTCTGGTGACTGTTTTCTTCAAAGAATTATAGCCATGGAAAGAATTCAGAATACATACAATTTTAGCAATTTATAACAGAAAAAGTGGCTTCTACTTATTTGAAGTTCAAATTGTGTATTCAATTATTGTTAGCAAGCACTCCACCTACTGGCTTATACGCTGCCAAGCATGCAGATTCAAGGCAAGCCTCAGTGGCAAAAGATACTTTCAGCTCTGAAATCTGAATAGGACTACAGCTTCCTGATCCCAAACCAGGGTCAGTGGTGAGTTGGCTTGCTGCTTGCCAGGGTTAGGATAGTTCTTAATATTTGCACTGCCTGTTAAGTGTACTGCGAAGGATATCCTCAAGGACAGCTTGAAGGCTAAAATAGTTCACTGAGAGATGGATTTTGGTAATCCTAACAAAAAGAATCACCCTCTGAGTGTCATACTTATATTTCTTTTCTTGACTCTAACTCTGCCACCCAGCTGGCCTAGAATTTAAGATCTTCTATCTCAGCATCTCCAGTATAGAAATCGCCATGATTTGTCAACATTCCCAGCTTCAAATACATTTTTATAACTAATATATTAAGTACAGATGCTTGTACATATAGATACAAAGTGATTTTGTATAAAACTGTTTTTAAATGAGATATTTAGTTTCACAATGGGTTAGAATTATAGACTTGCACATCACTATTTCTTTTCCACCAACATGCCATTTTAAATGATAAATGCAATGGGAAAAACAAAGCTTGAAATTTTTCTTTAACTACTGATCCCCTGCCTCATGAACTTTTTAGCTGAGCCATCTTTATAATGACTAATTATATGAAAGCAAAAGAGAAATTAGTATTAGGCATTATAATGAAATCAGGAGACCTGAACCAGCTTTGTCTCAAAATGTCAACATAAGGTATAAATCATCACCTTTTGCCCATTCCACCCACCAATGTTCACCTTAACATCTCTTTGGAAGAACAATTTACTATATAATTACTGCCTCTGTGCACATATTATATTATGTTTGAATGTAGCAATAAACAATATAGTAATTAATGTGAAATAATATAAGAGCAAATCAATGCTCACAGGGTATAAAGGCAAAGCATCAGGAATACTGAAAATTGCCATAACAGAATGTGAGTTGGGGATGCTCTTCCCAGTACAGTCTCAGTGTGTTATGTGGAGTAGAGCTGCAAAAAAAAAATGCTGAAGGGAGAATGTTTCACTGTAGGAAATGTTTCATGGAGTCAACCGTATTTTATTATCAGTTTCCCATCTCCAGGATGAAGAAAGAAGTATCATATGTTCCTAATAGCATATGAAGGTCTCTTGACTCCTAAAAGTCTTGAAGTTTGTAGTTAAACTGGAACACAATATGGCATCAAGAAATAAAACCTTTCTTGTACTAATGAATTTGTGTGCACTGATGCTGGAAACATTTTTGTAACTGCTTTAGTAACAGCCCAATAGAACTGCACCCCAGATGCATGGATGTCTCTTTTGGCTTTGCAAGGAAAGTTTTCACAGTTAGGGGGGAAAAATCAGTTGCATTAAGCATTTACCCTTCAAAACAGAGACTGAAGAATCTGAACACATGACGACACAGCAAAATTTACCTGACCCTTCCAAGCTAAGGAAAACAAGACAGAAGGTCCTCTAGAGAGGCGGTATCATATATATGTTCGGAGCCTGTGCTGCCCATATGCTCAATAGGACTGTTGTATCTCAAAGTTATAATAATTTGCAACGAGGTGCCAGAACCAATTATTAAATATCATATGATCCAACAGAGATGAAATAAAAATATACAGGGTCGATTTTACTGGCTTTGACTATTATAAGGCATTTTAAGTACTCTGAATTTACAGTTTAACTTGAGGGTTGTATTAACGACATCCTTATGCTAGGAGTTTGTTCCCAGCTGAATATCATAAGCTAAATGCAGATGGCATATTTTTCCAAGGACAAAAGGAGTTTTGGCCTTATCGTTTTTAAAAGAAATTTGTGTATCAACTAAGGAAAAGGAACATGCTATTATGATATTCTCCACTAATGTAAACCTTTATTCAAAAGCGCAAATGACAGCCAAAAGTACAATTCAAGTGAGAAAAAGGTAGGGTACGATGGTACTACACACAACGATACAGTCTCGGCCAAATTGCTGCCTATAGTGTGGAAAAAGGAGATGAAGGCTTCAGTGTAAATACTAGTAATTTATTTACCACGATATCCTTAAAGACGAACATGTGGACGTTTTCAATTCAGGTTATGGTCTCACGTTAAGGTCACAGTTTCCCCCTTGTTTGTGTGATCCGTCCCTCATTGAAATCAAGGCTCTGAGGAAGGGTGTTTGCTTAAAGCAAAGCCGGGCATTTGGAAGACAAGATTTCTTTTGCTGTTAGTATTTCAAAAGCGTTAATCAGGTCCCCAACACTAGATGTGGCTAGAATGAAACCATCTCTCAGAAGAGAATTCCTCGTGAATCAAAGTCGAAGGCAAGCTCTCTGGCTGACCTGAGAGTGAAGTGTCTGTTGAACTGTCAATGTGGCCACTTTAGAGATCATAGCTTCTCTTCCTTACAGCCCCAGAGCTCAGCAAGCACAAGAGCTGTTGTCTATATGCGTTATAGCACATGCCAGTTGACACATGAGAAACAAGAGGGGTCATGTAAAGCAATCACTTCTTTTGCTGAATATTTAATGCAGTCTGTTAGAAAGAAAAGCACAAACATTCCCCTTTCCCAATGCTTTCTTCACAGCCCACTCACAATCTTCTCGAGGGGTAGGTGAGCTTCGATCGCTGTCAGGGAAAGTGCCCACTTATTCCAGATTCTTCATTTTCTGTCTCGGCTTCCTTCCTGTCTCTTCAAATAAAATTTATTTTGGCCACCTCTGAGCAGACTTGTGTGTATATATTTTCAGAAAAATTAGATTTTCCATATGGATTTTTAAATCAGTTTTCAGATCAAGTTCAAAAATATTTAAACTGTTTTGTTGTCAGACCGGGCAGGGACAGAGTATGTCACTCACGGAAGAGCACCAAATACTATAAGTGATTTTTAAATGCGATAACTAATGGGTAAGTCAATTAAATAGGCCAATAATGGGAAACAATTGCCCATCCAAGAGCAATTGCAAGACATTTAACCCAAGGAAGAAAGTTGCATTATACGTTTTTATTAAATTGAGGCTAGATTCACACTTATTGTGGTTTGAAATATGAACCAATATTTTCTATCTTTGGTTTCCTTGCTTTAAAATCTCTTAATGTGTGTAAGATATACTTCATAATATCATATGACTGTTTTAAGTTTGTAAGTTACTGTCTACAAAGTTATAATTTAATTTAAATTGACAAATACCCATTAAACTACTGTGCTCTCTCATAAAACAGTATCTAACCTGCGATTAATGTAACAAGACCCTGGTTTTTTTTAAAACTCCCAAGCCTTTGTCATTTTAACCTTATTTACAACATAACACATCCAATTTTAAAGAGCACTATCATTTAGCACAACATAAAGTATTAGCTTTCAAAGATGTATGCAAATCCTATTTAAAGCTTAGACCTGCTGCTCCAATAATCTTTATAATGAGGAAAAGGAAAACTATTAAAGTCCTAGCAACCCAAAACATATGCCCACTCAAATCGTTGCTGAAAGGGGAGTAAAAATGGTATCAGTAACACTTGGAATTGTTCAGATATCTAGAGACAAGTTTCTTGGAAGAAGGAAGATAAAGATGTCTACGACTCCAAAGTGCTTAAGAAGATGTCAAAGAAGCACTCTGCTTTCTAAATGGGAGTCTTCATAGATATAGTGAGTTCAGTGCAAAGACCAATACAATTCTGAGAAAAAAGTGGAGACACACAAAATCCTCATCTGAATGATCACATTGTGATAATTCCAAATGTCATCTTGAGAGCAGCCACATGTCTACATGTTTATTTTCCTTCCTTCCTTTTTTCCTTCTTTTCTTCTTTCCTTCCTTCCTTCCTTCCTTCCTTCTTCCCTCCCTCCCTCCTTTCCTCCCTTCTTTCCTTCTTTCAATTGTAAGAGGGAGGGAGAGACAGAGACAGAGACAGAGACAGAGACAGAGAAAAAGAAAATATTCAAGCCAGAACAGAGCACTGGGTCTTCTGGAACTGAAGTTAAGGCAGCTGTGAATGACCAATGTGGTCACTGAGTACAAATCTCTAGTCTTCCACTTAGATATCTTTCCAACTCCACATATGTTAATTTTCTAATACTTAATATTTTTGTAGTATTTCTGGACCACCCAAAGAATCCAACTTTCTTTCAAGCTCTCCATTTCATTGATCTTGGGAAATAGTCCCACATGAACAGAAAGATCTGTAATAATGGAGAAGGTTTAGAAAGAACAATAGCATTGTTATGGACTTCTGCCATGAAGCAGCCAGTGTTCTTAACTGCTGAGGCATCTTTCCAGCCCTAGATTAATTTTACATTTTATTTTTGGTCACATTTTTCCTAATGCTAGAAGTTAAACTCAAGCCTTCAAGCATGCTAAGATTGTACAGTGTAACTGAGTTATACTTCCAATTTGTTTATGCATTCCTGATATATCTATATTTACCAGGATGATTGCAAACTCAAGATTCTCATGCCTCAGCATCCTGGAAAGTTGAGACTACTAGTATATGTCACTTACTTCTCCAGCCTCTATGCAAAGTTTCAAAATAAAGTAGTGGATGCTAAGTGGTTGTAGACCATAAAATTAGTGATGGCATAGAGTTTCTTTTACATGTAACTCAAGCTCCCTTTTTTATACTTAAATGTACATTCTGCTTGTATTCCAAGTAGCGACCATTTAATTTTGAAATTGCAAGTGTTGCAATCTGACTCTATGTACATGGTTTATTTCCCAGCTATGAGAATGAAGTCACAGTAGGAATTTTACAATGCAGTTTTATTTATTCATTGAGACTTTAATACATATATACATAAAGTGTATCCATCCTCAACTTATCCCAGACTACCTGCCACTGTATTCCCTTCCCATCTTTATGTCTTTTTTATTATTTTTATAATCCATTAATTCTAATTAGTGTTACCTTTATGTGTATGGATTAAGAGTAATACACTGGGATGTAGACAATGTACTAGGGGGCCATAATCCTGATAAAAACTGATGCTTCCTCTCTCAGGAGCCACAGACTACTAATAGCTCCCAATTTGGGTTAGGGCTAGTGAGCTCCTCCTTCATGCATTCTGGAATTTTAGTACTAGGACAGGTTTTAACTTTTGAGGATAAAATTAATTAGTAGCAAGACATTATATTCTATGTAAGTTGATCAAATATTCTCAGTGATATTATTAATAATAAAGTATCAAAAAGTATATGGGCTTTAATTTTATAAAAAGTATACCAAGAACTATCTCAAGAGAAACATGCCAATGTCTGCAGAGTTAGAAACAATTAATAATGATGCCCCAAGCATTTATGTCCATTATGCCACTCATACTTTGTCTCTAAAGGCCACATCATATGATTCATTCTGGAGAGACTATTTGTGTAGTTAGGTCAACATGTCCTCCTTGTTCCTACAAATACTAAACTCAGATAGGAGCAGGAAGAGACATCTATGCAATTAAACATTAAGTTCAAAGACTATTTACAAGGGGTGTAATCCACTGAGGTTTGCTTTAACAGAAGAAACATTGTTAGAAATTTGGGGCTTTTTAAAAATTAATCATCAACAAATCTCCTGCTTCCTTTCACTGTCTGTCTGACTGCTTAAATCAGATGTATATGCATGTGTTTTAAAATAGATCTGTAGCAAAACAAAGTTTAATTCAATGGTTGTAAAAATGGCTACCTTACTTAAGTGAAATAGAAGCAACTGAGTAGTTTCTACACTCAAATACAAAAAAAAAAAAAATGGATCCTGAGTTCAACAAGTGGTGGAGAAATAAAGCTTAATGCTTTGAAATGAATCAGTTTAGAAAGAAATCTGTCAAAGAAAGGTAATAAAATGGTAGGTATAAATATTAAAAGAACTATAACAATCAGGTCAGAAAAGTCATGAGAAGATAAATTGCAGTGTAGGAGTGTCTCTAGACAGCAAAGGGTCAGCAGACTCATTACTGTCATGGAGTAGTCCGTGTCATCTAGAAATCACACATACTTACCTAGGCAACAGAGGACAGAGAGTCATACCATATCAGACACTACTGCAGATCTCTAATAGATGCTCAGTTGGCCTTGATTTTAATTAAGTGTAGACGGCCTTTAAGGAAAGTATTTTTCAATACTTATCTGTGATTACCTGGAACTCAACCTTTTAGGGAAATCAGATGTCTCTCCAGTCACCTACTCTCACTCATTTGCACATACTTAAACATATATGCAGTTAAAAATATAAATCTTTATAAATTAAAAATATTGCTTTTAGTGAACTAGAAATATTGAGAGAAGATTGTTAAATCTAAGCAGAATATTTTGTTTCCAAATATAACCAAATGAAGGCACCCACTGTGTAACTATGTATGCTTGACAAGCCAAAATATCTAATATCATAATAGTTAAAGTAATTATGCTATTGTTATAATATTGATCAGTAATTTACTTTTAGAGGCAATGAAGTGGCTCTTGAGTAAGAGTGCTTACCATGCAAGCCTGGTGACTTAATTTCAATCCTAGAAATATATACAAAGGTGCAAGGAGAGAATAGACTCCCAAAATTTGTTCTCTAACCTCTATGTATATATGATGGCACCCCCCCACACACAAACACACACATGCCACCATTAAATAAATAATTTGTCTTAGGGGACAAACTTGCATTGGGGGAAAATCTCTTGATACCCCTTTCCTAGCTAAGGAACTAAGAGTAGTTGATGGCTGCTGAGAAAGTGTGAGTCACTTCTTTGCCAGGATCAGCCATTGGTAGGTTGGCCATTCCATAGTGAATGACCACACCAACATGCAGTATACCAGGCGCTAGTTGGTCTTAATGGACTGTAAAGAAAAATCTTGGGGAGGGGGGATAGATGGGAAATATGTTGGGGACACAACAGGAGATGGATTGTTATAAATAGAATTCTGGTTTTTCAAGGGAGTAGGAGGTAGATCGGGCCACAACACAAAGCATGTATAAGATTTCTTTTAATTCACTGTTAATAAAATTTAAACTACATTATAATGTATACTCTTTTGATGATTCATAATTAGTTTTATTCCAGTTACCCTTTTACTCCTAGTAGAAAAAGAAAAACAAACAAACAATGCTTTAGTGGTCTGCTTTTAAATATATTATTGCTTAGGAATAAGTTAACTAGAAAACAAAAGCAGTATGTAAGAATCTGTCTGATCATTGATGCACTTTTATCTTAATGAACCTTAAATGCTCAGAAGATACTAACTGTAATTTGAGTTTTCTGGCCGGGTAGACCCCGCCATGGCTTCAGCCCCAAATGAACACACTGACACTATATTAATTATGAAACTGCTGGTTGATGGTTAGCATTTATTATTGGCTAGCTCAGTCTTAATTGTTAACACATTTCTATCAATCTATGTATTGCCATGAGGCTTACCCAGTTATGCCCAGCATGGGGTTACTCCTCCGGCAACCTACATGGTGACAAATTATTGTCTCTGCAAATAAGAGAAGAGAAGAGAAGAGAGGAGAGGAGGGGAGGGGAGGGGAGGGGAGGGGAGGGGAGGGGAGGGGAGGGGATGGGAGGGAAGAGGAAGGGAGGCGAGGTCAGGGCAGGGGAGGGGAGGAGAGGGAAGGGGAAGAGAAGACAGCAATTTCATGTTTGTCTCTGCTTATATTCTGATTTCTGCCCAGCTGCATCACATCCTGCCTATCTGTACAGACCTCCAAACCTCTATAGTTAACTAGTCACACATAATGCCTAGCTATGTCACTTCTTGTGATCACATGATGAGTCCTCTCTCCCTACATTTCCCAGAATTCTCCTTGTTTCCTAATCCTACCTATCATCCTGCTTGGCCAATCAATGTTTTATTCATCAACCAATAAGACAAACATATATACAGAAGAACCCTCCCCATCAACTATCTATAAAGATAAATCAGCACAGATATTATTTTTCATTTGTTTTACTTTTAAGTTTTTGGGCATCCGTATAAGGTTAAGTTATGTTTGTAAAATCTCTTTATTGAAGTCACACATAAGAATTCTAAGATGATACTTGCTGTATTTACTAGGAGTTGCTCTAATGATAACTAGATATAAGTAAATGCTTCAATTTTATTATAGACATATTAGTATCTTTATACCCAAGCCCCACAATGGAGAATAATTTGGTAATAAAATATATCAAATAGTGTAAAACATTGTGAATAATTTTGTTTGTTTGGTTTTTGGTTTTTTTAGACATGATTCCCTATGTAGCTTTGGAGCCTGTCCTGGAACTATCTCTTGTAGAACAGGATGGTCTCCAATTCATAGAGATCCACCTGTCTCTGCCTCCCTAGTATGTGCCACCACAGCCCAGTTACATTGTGAAAATTTTTTATTAATGTACAAGAGATCAATAATCATAAAGGCAGAAGTCTTACATTTTGTCTGCATTAAAACACTCTTAATTGAATGTTATTCCTTCAAAATTAGTAAAACTTACTATCAGGATGTGCTGTTGCACTACATAGATTAATTTGGATAACTCCACAATGACCAAAAATCTGCTTATTAATACACATTAAAAATTACTATGTCAGTATTTATGCCTTGTGTGCAAGTCCACATATACAAACTTACTAAGACATGTAAATGTGCATATATACAGTGGTATCTGCCTTTTCTTCTGTCACTTAGTCAACACTTAATACTCATTTAATGAATTAGTCAAGAAACATTCATTACTATATGATTAAGTCTAAACTCTACTTTTTAGCAAACAGAGATTAATGCCAAGGGACATAAACTGAGTAAGTTTTTGAGCTTCATGGTCTCTCACATTATTAAATAATTGTAGTTTACTGTTACACAAAATAATCTTCATTATCTCTTATTTCTAAATAAATAACATTATTAAAAATATTTATTGGAGCTTTCACTTAGAGATATTGTTATTGTTTCATCTAAAGAATAAACACAAATGATGCTATTACTGTTTTAAAAAATGCCATTTACTGGCTGACTCTGAAAAACCTAAGATAACTACAAACTCCTTAGCCATACTAAATATGTTAATTTAGATTACATAAAAGATAATCAATGTATATTAATTTTGAAGACCACAGTCCTTGAAAAAATCAATACAAATATCATTTTCAATGCCATTTAATTTACATGAGTTGACTACCCTACTCTGCTGTAGTTGTTTTTTTGTTTTACTCAATGGATTGAGCACTTTGTGTTGTTTTAAACAGATGTGACATGGAGAATACTGGAGAACAATTCATAATTTGACTAAGAATTGTAAATGAACTTACTCTAGAATGACTTATCCATTATAAGCAGACACTTTAGAACATGATACAGAATGCAAGGAAAATTACTTAAAATATCAGTTACATTTAAAATGATGAAATCAATAACAATATTTTCTCCACGATTCTTCCTTTCTGATAAGCTAGAAACTTTTCTTAAAAGCCACATTAAAATTTAATCACAATCTGTGTGCTTTAGCAATTGCTAATTTCTGGACAGCTGTCTTCTGCTTTGTTTAAGTCTTACATTCCTTCTATTTAAGTTATGCCTTTTAATAGCAGGATTAAGTACATTTAAAAATGGATTATTAGAATCTGATCATGTTTATTACCTTTCAGTGGTGGCTTTGGTTTTATATTACTTCACAGTAACGTGAACCTGAAAGGAAGACTTCCTGGGGCCCAACCAACTAGAAATGTATGTTAGTTTTATAATTCTGTTTTGACCTTATTTTCTTTCAAATTCTTGTGAAGACACCATATTTGTGGGAAACATAGTAAAATACTAGGCTCCTGGCTAGAATCTCTGCCATCAGCATCACCACCTCAGGACTTGGCATCTTTGTTTGCAACACATTCAATAATGAAAATGTATATTGAATGCTTTAAGAAATAGTTCTTAAAAGAGTTCATTGACATACTTAAAACTATTAATTAGCTCTAAGAACCGTCTCAGCTATGGAAACTGAATGTATATGACCTCCTTTATATTTAAGAGGTTAGGTCATCAATACATATCAGTATTTAGTCATGCAGAGCAGATTATATCACACCAGTTTAGCAATTATTACTGTCCTAGACTCTTTTCATTGTGTGTTTCATAGGACAGTAAAGATGGGTTATCTTTCAAAGGCTTCCTCTTATTACATTTCTCCTCTAATCACCAAACATCACTATCCAAGATGGGAAGTGATAATATCATTTTTATGATACCATGACTATTATAAAGGATCAATGTGCCCAATGTTAGACTAGAATTTAGGGTATGAAGGATAAAATAGCTGCTACAGTGGTAATATTACATTGCCTTGTGGTAAAATATTTTTATTGTGTTTTTTTAATGTACTCAGCTAAATCAATAAGTTTTACTGAATTTACCAGCATTTAGACTAATGAAATTTATACCTATTCAGAGGCATAATACATGTAATGGTATTTACTTCTATCTTTACATCAGATGCTAATTAATTAAATACTTCTGCTGAAATTAATAAATAAGTAATAATTAGATAAACACATTGCAAAAACATAATTTGAAGGAAGCAGATTGAAGTGGCTTGGGAATATAAGTAGCCATATAGTATGTCAATTAAGAGAAAAGCTGAAATATTCAAATATGTCCACAATATGTCCAAATATGTCTGCAATATGTCCAAATATATGCACAATATTGCAAAATTTAAAATGGTGCATATTTTAACATATATAGAAGATGGAATGTGGACATTTACAAGGGTTGTCCAAAAATTTAAAAATTATTAGTAGTGGTAATTTGAAGGTGTAACTCATATGAAATTTAATCAAGTCAAAACATGTTCTTTTGATCATATAATTCTAGATATATGTAAATTATATAAGACAGGTAAATTATTCAACCATAAGTGACGCTTGATTTCTGTAAATAAGATTGCTTTTGGTGAAGAAGGTAGTGGAATAAGCATGCCTTACAATGATGTGGCAAAACCATGTGCAAAATAAGTCACATTTTTAGTATCAAAAGTATGTCTTAAAGAAATGTAAGATGCATGCTACATAGCATGCAGCAAATTTAGTTTCATTTCCCTTGAAACACAGCCCTCCCCACCCCTGTCTGTGACCAACATCAGCCCTGTTTTCATCTGCATTTCCTCCTCACTCTATCCCCTTTTCTTTGAGGCTTCCATCTTCCAGGCTGTCACTTTTAAATGTTCAGGAGTTAAAATTGCTTATGGCAAAACAAACCTAGAAACTTATAAAAATGGCAAATTCTTCAGGGAATTAATCTGATATTTAATCTAAAATAAAGCCATTTTAGCACACTCCCCAACCCCCAGTAATTTCTTCAAATCTCTTTTCTAGGGTTGAAGTTTCTACACTACCCCTTTTTTTTCACTATATATCATGACTCCTCCTATTATTAAACTCGGTGGTTTGAAAGGGTTTTTTTTTTTTTTTTATTTTACTGCCTCTAGCATATTAGATTAAAAGGGAAAGGTGAACATTTCAGCTTTATATAAAATCTTAATGTGACAAAGAGTTAAGCTAAGAATTTCAGATGAATATACTAGCAGTTTGCCATTCTGACGGCAAAAGCCAAGCTAGTGCTTAAAAAAAAATGCAAGTTTGAAAAATGCAAATGGTGTTATCCAAATATGCAGCCATATGTCCATAATACACACATTTTTGGGAAATTTTTATAAAGATTTCTATCACAGAATTGTATCTCAAAATGGTAGGAGTCTTGATATATATGTATGTATGTATGTATATATATATATATATATATATATATATATATATATATATAGTGCTACCAAGAAGATGGTATGATGTTGAAATTATACTTTAGAATCTTCTATATATATATTATGGTGGGAAATACAGTATTTTTAGGTTTACAAAGAAATTTGGCTCTATGTGCTAATAATTCATTTTGAGTCGATGCTCTACCTCATCTATAATACAGTTAGCAAATCTGTCCAAAATATCCAGATTTTAGTCATGATTTTTCCTGTTCCAACAACTGAAGTTTAAAACAGCCTCTTCAGACAAGTTAACAGTTCTTGGAACTAAATGTGTATTACTAAGGAAAAATGTAATTAGCTTGAGTACTGATAAGCTGTGAAGTTTGGATAACCTCTAAACAACTTTGCTCTGTTGATCACAGCATCCACAACAATAGGAAAGGGGAAGCCAAATGCAAATGGAGAAAGCTCTAACAGGAAAATATCAATTAATCTTTCTCAATGGAGTTGAAGTATGTGTAATCCCCTCGTTAAATAGCTTGGACCTTTCTCAGAGTAAACAAAGAAGGGATAGTGAGTGAAGCTACCTCACTTGTTTACGTGGGGAATCTTCAAGAGGCTTAGGCGTAACCTCTCAAGACAGAGGGCTTCTTTGCCACTAGTCACTAATTACTCTCCTTTAACCCTATTTGTGTAATAAAAAGAATGCTATATTCAGACATAACCCAAGAATATCACATAATATGACACAATATTTTATTCTTAAACAAACACATTAAAGAATGTTAAAAAAAATAACAAAAAACTATGAGATCCTCACCAGCAAGTAAACCAAAAAAGCCAATGTCTTGCGTATGTTTGACTAAGTATTTATTTTCTCACACTTCCTAATAAAGAGCTATTTCTATCATAAGCGACAGTGCATGATGACTGCTAGAGATGGGTCTAACTATGCATGAAGCAATTATAGCACCTACAGACCTCCAATTCAGAAAAATTTCTGGGTTGGACAGAAGAGAAGCCTGGAATTAACATGTGTTGTGTCATCTGCCAACCAGTTTGTACTTAATATTGAAGTAATATGAAAGTAAATGCATTCTTCAGTTTACTTGTCAAATGCTAGAATAATTTAGAAGTGGCCTGATGCTTTCAAATATTCGTATGATGCTACTTAGCATCACAAGTCATTAATCGCCAATTACAAATGATTTTTTTAAGTGCCAAATAAATATCTACAGGAAAATGTGAAAAATTTTAGAATGATATAACTGGGGTCCACATTTCTTCTATGCTATTTATAATCTTGGTATTTTAGTGACCTTTCATATTCATATTGATAAAGATGTAAATGAACTTAGATGTTAACAAAGCTAATATCAGTAGATATTAAGAAAGTTGGTATTTGTCCAAAGTAGATACTCTGGACAAAAGCACTACTGTTCTTTCTAAAGTCTTCTATATATACTAAGTTAGGGATACCACAATCAGAAGCATAAAAAATAGTAAAGATGTGATCAAAAACATGAACAAGAGACAAGAAAATGAAATTCTTAAACAATTCTAACTTTACAAAAACAAAAGCATCTTTCTCTTTTCCCCCTGTTACTCATTTTCAACAATTCATATGCATGATGCTATACCACACATTCTCTGGTTTCTGCTCTATGGGTTAAAACATAAAAATATATAAAAGCACTTAAGGCCTCAGCACACAGGAAAACAGTAACTTTATATCTATTATCTGTGGCTGTTATTGTCTTGAATTCTACAAATATCATCATATATTTTTAACTGAAATTCAAGAATTTAATATAGTAAGTACTGAAGTCTAGATAATTTATACATTTTTCTATGCTTAGACATCATCAACAATACTCTTTTGGATAAAATTTTGATAAATTGAGAAAATTGAGAGCCTTCTATGCCTTTATCAATTACACTCGTTTTAGAAATATCTTGGCAATCACATGTATTTAAATGTTATAAATGTGTTTGTGTTTCCATTTGAATGCATTATCTGCCACATAAAATTTAGAAATGTGACTTAAAAAACAAGATATAGATAATGATATGATAGCAGGCAACTTACTTATCTACAGAAAACTTAAGCATAATTTAGAGAGGCTTTTATTAAAACATGCAATGAACCATTTAGTCCTTTATAATCTATGGATAGGCCATAACATTTATACAGTGTTAAAATTGGCACACCATACTATTACTTATTCTTACCTATCTATATGTGTGTCAATATTTTATTTATAATTTATTGATGGAAATTTTGTCTTAGTCAGATAAGACTTTGGAAAAATAATATACACAGATAGACATATGTAATTTACATACAAATTTAGTCAAGTCTATGTTAGTCAGTATCTGCCATAATTTCATAACTCATAATGGCCCTGGAGAAAAAAAAATAAAATTCTATTTTAATAAGATATATGCAGTAGTTATTATAATAGTGTGATTAATAGTTAAAAGAGAATGAATTATTTGCAGAGATATAAAAGCGTAGGAAACCTTAGTCAAAGTTTACTTCTGTTTTGCTCTGTGTGGATGATGAAATTCAACAGCATCTAAATACAAAAGGCATAATACTTATTAAAATTACACACAAAATATTCCACTGCCCTTATGCTTGTTTATTTTTTCCAAGTTTCTGTTTGTTAGAGGTTGTCTATTATTGGAAAATTAATTTAGAATGTATTTACACCTACACAGCCACCCATTTGCTTTCAGATAGTGTGGAATACTTCTTGTTGGTTAAATGGGAGGTGTGTTGGCCAATTAGCATACACTTGAATTTAGCTGATTTGCATATTTCTCTATCTACTATCAAAAGACGTTTTCAATGCCACACTTCATTTTTTTCTAGTGAGACTTTGTGTGATTACAATGACTATAACTGAGAACCACCATTACACAGTAAATATAAAAAGTGTTCACTCACATCTTCCCTTTATTTTTCATTTCTTAAGAAAGTTTCTCACTTTTATAAAGCAGTTATTGTTCCTATATGTTTCAAAATGTCTGTTCCAGAGCGATTTGATTACAAAACAGAAAAGGTATTCAACATGTTATACAATAGAATGAAAAATTATGAATATTTACAAATATTCATACAAATACAAATATTTAGCTTTTCTAGCACTAAATCATAAATTGTTAGCATGATCTGATAACTAAACCAGTAATATTATTATCTTTCTAATTTAAATTATTTGAAATGTGAAAAAATGGCTTTAGAAGTTGTAAAAGAACTTTAGTGCTCACCAAATATGTATTCCCCCAATACTCTTGAATGTAATATTTTCATATTATAATAATATTATGTAAAATATAAATCCAGATAAACATTTTATCCTAGTTACTTACACTTGCATTTCTTGTAGTAAGAAAACAACATTTTATTTGTCATTTCTAATGGGACAGATCCTACCAAAAAAAGAAAAAGAAAAGAAACTTAGACCATTTACTTTGGAACTGACAAATTGATATTTCAAAATATGAAGAAAAAAAACAGTGGAAATATCAGAAAGTACGCATTGATTTGAACAAGGTTTTCACATATTCCTCACCACCATCATGAAACACACTGAAAGATCAGAATTTCACATGAGCATCAGCCAACTGAGCTACCAATGATGGAGGGGAGAAGATGAAAGTTGCTCTGTACACACAAAAAAAAGAGCTCACTAATTAAATTACCTCGGGGACATCAGAAGTACAAATAGGCAATCTGATTTTACCACATCAATCCCAGTGATATATTTGAAAAAAAAAATCTAAGAGTTGAAGTGTTAGATTCATCATTTAAAGGAAGAGGAGAAAACCCTGTTAGGTCAAACTGTAGACAAGGTTTCTTGGGCAAGTGCTTTGCTGTTTGCCTGTTTCAACAAGATGAAATAATGCAGTCATCCTCTTTCAGTACTGCATCCCTTGCTGTCAGAGAGGGGTGATGAAACAGCTAAAGGGGGCAGAGAAAAAGTCAGATGAGTCATCAACTGGAATCTGATCAGTGCTTTCATCAAAACTTTCTGTGACTCATCCATACTTCTTTCTCTTCCACAGAATAACATGGTAAAGTCAATGTCTTAGTCACTCAATCAAAGGGGAACTGTAGTTAAGCACATTTCTAAAAATGAAGTTATAAAATTTGTTTGGTAAAAAAATGATGAACTATTTTAAATTAATTTACTTTTATGGCCATCAAAACAAAAAAGGAACCTGAAAAGTATGTCCACCTAGATGCACAGTTTCTTTAATTTTAGTTTTGCTTTGCTTTGCTCACCTCAGTATCATTTTGTGACATGCCTCCTTTGTGTGTATTGGTTTGGTCTTGAACTCTACATCCTTCTGCCTCACCTTACCAAGTATTGGGAATACAAGCAAATGTCACTACACCTGACTTGTAATATATATCAGATTAATAAGCTTATTTCCATTCTGATTTGAGAAGAAAAGAAAAAAACCTGTTTTTTTCTCCAATTCTTTTCTCTAATTCTAAAAAATTTAGGGAAATTATATTTGAAAACAAATACTGTAACAATCCAAGTGAATTCTTAGATTTTTGCTTAATATTGTTGTGATATGTAAATTACAAAGAAGAAATATAAGTACTAGAATTCTGTTGTTAGTGTGTGAAGAAGCTACATCCCAGTCTCCTACAATGTTCACTACCACATAAATAATAAGAACTATACTTATGTTACTGAGTATTATATAGCATCCATTGAATTTTTTAATGCACATTAGAACCTACAAACTTTTGTCTTATGAAATACAAAGCGGTATATGTGTCTATCTTATATACATGCATATATATATGTACATATATATATATACATATATATATATAATTTATATGTTTACAAATGTTTGTCCATGGGAGAGGGTAAATCACCTTTATTGTAAGGTAAAAGAAAAATACCTCATCTGAGCTAAGAGCACTAGCTGGTTTTTCAACAGCCAGATCTCACCTATGCTTAAAGAAATCTTTAAAGACCAAATGTAATGATGAGTAGAATGAAATGAGAATTACTCTATAACTCAAATAATCTAATTTCCTTTGTGATTAAAAAGTCCTAACTATGACATAGTAGGTAAAGAAAATAATCATTTCTTTTCGTGCTTCAAGTTTATAGAGAATACTTAGTAGATTCTATTAAAATTGACTGATATATGCCAGTGTTATTGTGTGTGTGTGTGTGTGTGTGTGTGTGTGTGTGTGTGTGTTTGACTGGTGCTATTTAACATCAACTTTAATAGTATAAAAGACCAGGTGTCAAATGGTCATAACTCAATATAGTTTTAGTCCAGTGGATGACTCAGAATCATTTTTCATTTAGATTCACTGGAACATGCTCAGCATGGAGCCAAACATCCTGGGTCTTTAAGAGTTACATTTAAATATCCACTGCTATTTGAAGGAAATTCAGTGAATGAAGCTGTGGGATCTGTCCCTGCATAGAAAGATTTTCTTCAAAGTTCAGAGAGTAGAATCATTTTGACCTTTGTCACAGAGCAGGAAATGAAGAGTAGCACCATGTGTTCTGTTCATCCTTTCCCCTTCCATGATTCTGAGTTGTTGACCTTTCTGTCTTCTTTTATACAAGGGAGATGACCTCATTTTATCTCCCTAATCCTCCCATAGAAGCACTGAACCTAAATTCTTAGGGTTAATTGTCTGATCCTCTTCCACCATCTTCCAACACAAACTCTTTGTGCTGTTAGAATTTGCATCTCCTTGTTTACTGATTGCCCCTTAGTTGGATTTTAGTTGCAAACAAAGGGTACAAGTTTTTAGATAATAGATTAATGATCGATCGATAGATAGAAAGATAGATGAAGGATAGATATAAATAGATGATAGACAGATGATAGATAGTAAGCATATACATTTCTCAGAGAGAACAACCTTCCTTTCACCCTTAATTCAAAATTAGATGTGCCATCCTCTTTGATAAACCTTTAAAATATTCTGTCCAAAGCTGAACTAAGCTATTTTTAATTGAGAACCTAAGTATGGATTTAGTGTTTAGCAGATATTATAATGTGCACCAATATAAATAAACCCTAATTAATATCAGAATCATTTTATTGTTTATCTTAGAAGGTCAGTTTTATAGCAATTTAAAGTTAAATATTATTGACTATGTACATCTTTTTTGATAAACAAAGGTTTTATTCTGCCTTGAGAGTGAACAATTCACTAGAATTCCATTAATGGGCTAAAGTATTCAAATATTGCTTAACACAACCAAGTTTCCTATCTGTTTGTCTTTCACCTTATATTTTGGTCAGAGTCTCCCACTGATCCTGTAGATTATATTAAATTTTGCTGAGATGGCAGGCAGGAAAAGATCCTCTTGCTTGTAAATATCAGACCTGAGATTACAAGTGTGTGTTGCTATGCTAGGATTTCTGCATAAGTTCTGGGGGTGAAATTTATGTCCTCATTCTACATGTCAAGTTCTTTTTTCACTGATCCATCTCCCCAATGCGAATCTATCTATTTCAGAGATAATAAACATGTAAAAGAAACATAAATACGTCATAAATTGGCAAAATTGATAATTTCCAGCTGATATAGAGTTTGTGTTTATTTGACTGCAAAATGTTATTAATGCATGGCTTCATCGATACAAGTTGTCTCAGTTAAGGTTACTGTTACTACTGCTATGATGTAACACCATTACCAAAGCAATTTAGTGAGGGATGGTTTTGTTTGGCTTTTAGTTTATCATCAGTGTTTATCATGGAAGAAAGCCAGGACAGGAACTCAAAACAGGGCAGGAATCTGGAGGCAAGAGCTGATGCAGAACCAAGGAAAAGTGCTTTTTTACTGCCTTGCTCCTAATGGCTTGCTCAGTTTAATTTCTTACAGAGCCCGGGATGACCTGTCCTAGGGGTGTATCTACCCACAATGGCTGGGTTTTCCACCATAATCACTAATTGAGAAAATGCTCTACAGGTTTGCTGACAGCCTGATATTATGGGGGAATTTTCTCAATGAAGGATCTCTCTTGTAAAATGACTATAGCTAGTATCAAGCTGATATAAAGCTACCTGGTACACAAGTATAGACTTGACCACAATGACCTTATTACCTATGTCAACTGTCTTTCTTTTTCCAACAATGGTCATCCACAAGCACTTATACTGTGAGATTCTAAAGATAAATTCCTACATGAAACAAAACCATGGCTTTTTAAACATTGAGGTTTAATCTGGGAATAATAGTGGCAGATGCAATAACAAAATATCAACTGCAGCTTTGATACATCTTATATAAATCTGTTTTGAGGAAATGTCATTCTAAGTATTTCATCCAGGAGTTATAGAATGAAACTAACACAAACCCATGATACTCCCAAAGCAGAATCAGTAAACTTTGTTATTTGTCTACATAAAATACTAGACATAAAATGCTACATAAGTTCTAGACATGGATGTCTTCAAGGTAGACTTAGATAGTCATGTGTTGAGAGTAATAAAAATCAAACTCAGAAGAAAATAGCAAGAATCTTTCTCTTATACCTGTTACAATGGGACATTTTGATAATTTCATTGTATTTTACACTGAGTGTTGGGCTTATCTTGCACTAGACCCACAGCAGTGGAGATATATGGAAAACTATCTCTGAGAAGCAGATATTATATATGATAATAATTATGGAGGTTTTTGCTATTCATAGGTCACAAGATATTTTTATAATGTAGTAATTCAGAAAAATATTAGTGGAAAATAGTTTAGTATCAAATAGGGAGGGAATGTTCTTTCATTTTTTTAATTTAATTTTATTTAAGTATGAGTGTTCTGCTTGCATTATGCTCCAGTTGCTCATCTCTTGCTTGTGGAGGCAGGAGCAAAGGGTTGGATCCACTAGGACTGAAATTAAAGATAGTTTTGAGCTAGGAATCAAACCATAATCCCTCAGAAGAGCCATCTTTACAGGTCCTTGGTAAACGTCTTAATGCCAGTCTTAAAAAAGGAAAAACAGCATGAAAAATAGATGAAGAATCACATCTAATAAATTTCATTCTCAAAAATGACAAAACAAGATTGAAGAAACAAGAGAAAGATTTTTACACTAAAAAATGACTATTTTCATAACTTCAACATCTTTGTCTTAAAACATGGATTCATATTTTTGCTTCATAAAATAAAGAACAGAAGAAAAATAACACACAGTTTAAATTCATAGATTTTAAAATAATTATATATGGTGGCATCTTTTTAGGCTGAGGAAATTCCTCTTTTTTTATAAGTTTGAAAGTAAAGCTGCATCTTGGCATATGTCAACTTCTGAGTAAGTGAGCCATGAAGAGTAAAGTTCTTAGTTGATAACAGGAAATATACTAACAGTTACTGCACTGTGGCATTTCTATTGTACTTCTCACCTTGAGAAAAATCCAAGGCAATCAATCTGGAGTCATTTCTATACTCATGATGTGCAAGACCCAGCTGATTTCAGCTATCTTCTAAATTATTTCAAAGTATCAGCATAACATCCAGAGCCTGTTGACTAGTCAATCAATGGAGATGGGCTACAAAAAGCCTAAAAGAACTTAGTGACTTTCTAAATGAATACAAGTTAGCCAAAGTGCTAACATCACTTTATGTCAAGAAATGAGCCATATAACTTCACTGTGATTATACTTTTGGGCATGATAAGCCATTAAGCAGCTTATCAATCTGTCACTCATTCAGAATATTAGTATCTTGAAGTTTGAAGTTTTAAGGATCTTTTTAGGCCCTTTAATTTAAATTTCTACTGGGTACCCATAACATTTTTATGTCTCTGTCACATTAATGATTTGATTTAATATCCATAGTAGATGGTTAATTTTTAATTTTGGGGAGAATACCTACTCTTGTCTTTAGAGTAATGAAAGGAAAATATTTTATGTTGTAAAATAATTTATTTTTGTTGTTTTTACATTTTAAAACAATCTTTTAAAATTTTACATACCAATCTCAATTCCTACTCCCTCCCCTCCTGCTACTCTCTCCACCTTCCCCCTACCACACCTCCCATCCAATCCTCAGAGAAAGGAAGGCTTCCCATAGGGTAAAGAAAATGTGGTACACTTATACAATGGAGTACTTACTCAGAGGTTTAAAAAAATAACATCATGAAATTTGCAGGTACATAGATGAAAGTAGAAAAAAACATCCTGAGTGAGGTAACACAGACCCAGAAAGATGAACATGCTATGTACTCACTCAAAAGTAGTTATTAGACATAAAGCAAAAGATAAACAGCCTTTAGTCCATGACACCAGAGAAGCTAGGTAACAGTAAGAACCCTAAGGGAGAAGTAAAATATTTTTATATTACAAAAGAAATAACAAAGTGTAAGTTACTATTTCAAGGTTTTTCAGCAGGAGAATAAAAACATTCAACTGATGAACAAAAAATATTGTTAGCATCTGGAAAAGAGTGGGGATGGCAGAGAAATCATCTGGGGTATCAGATTAACCCAGGAGGTTGGAAGAAGCCACACATATATAGAACATTTGGCTTAAATGATAAGGCAGAAACAGCAAGTTATCAAATTACTTTTAAATAATTATCAGAATTATGTAAAGAAAGATGAACAGAACAAGGAAGGAGGCCAATATATAAAACCAGCGTCACTTGCACAGTGATACATAGTTTTTCAAAATGTAATCAAGGGAACATGTAATACTTTGACACACAGGGAGGATAAAGTCAAAACACCAACAAAATGTTTAGCACCTAGAATATAACAAAGTGAGTATACTGGAGGAAAAAGAATCCCCCACCCAGTCAACCCACTCAAGTTTTAATGAGACAGCATCAGTACAAAGTCATTTCAAAATGAGAACAGTTAAAGCATATTAACTGAGTCTATGCTCATGATGGTCTTTTCACTCCTACTACCTTACCTAATTCAGGTAGTTTTCTTTGTATCGTTGTTGAACCGACAGTCACAGTGTCAAGGTCTAAAAGCAGCAGTGTGCAACAGAGGCACGTGGAACTCTATTTCCATTAACACACTCCTTATGAAATGAATTTGAAAGAGTTTCTGAGTTGTCCTAGAAAAAAAAAAAAAAAAAAGCAGCCTCCCACAGCTGGCTCCTCTATTTTTGGCTTCTCCTATCCCTGTTTTCATGGCAGCTGAGAAATATTAATGTGAGAAAAGTATCTTTATTTTAGTCTTTAAAAAAATAACTCAACAGAAAACCCTGCAACTTTATCAGTATAGGGTAAGACTCAGGATCACACTGCAGAAGAACATTATTGGATCAACCTTTAGAAAAGAGAAGGCCACATAGGAGAATATGTTCCACTTACATGACTTCCAAATTATATGCTATTTATATATAATGCTTAGCAAACACATTTTAACAAAAGGTAAAATGTCCCTTAGGAATAATTATTTAAACTAAGTGTGTGATCAATGACATGAAAAAAAGGCACTGTGGAGAATTTTACTTTAATATATATTACATTTCAACAAAAATAAATGGTTAACAAATCTATTTTAGAATAAGAGGAACATATAGTTTTCTCCAGAACTTCTTTAGAACCAAGCATACAAATAAAGTTAAATAATTTATGCCATTTTAAAAAAGGAACCACCTATTATATTTTATTCAGAAAAATGGCAAAACAAAAAACAAAACGAAGAACCCAAACCCTGAGATTACTGTGGTTAAAGACCTAAGCCACATTTAAGAGTAAGAACAAGTTTTATTGCATTGTATTGACTCAGTCAGATCATATGGCGAGTCATTTCCAGACCTATCGATAAACTCATTGATTCCTCTCATTCTTGTAGTCACTGGACTATAGAGAAAAGGATCAGTAGTCATTTGACCTTCATTGTGTATTAAACAAACACCAGATGGCAAGGATTCATTCAGGAAATCCATTCTTTCTTCTTCATAGTCGTGTTCACACTGTTGCTTCCCACTGAGCCTTTATCTCTATTTGTCATGGTGCCAGAACTGCCTGCATAGCACCTTTCATGCATCACAGCCTTCAAATCTTGTCCCATTAGTTTCATTTTGTTTCCATCATAAATAATCTCCCACTTTCTCATACACTCTTTCATTATCTAATAATGGGCTGGGTCACCATACAAAAGAGCCAAGTATTAAAGGGTTAGTGAGTACAGTTTGTCCACTTGGTTTCCATCCAGTGTGCGAACTATTTATTAAATGGACAAATTTACACAGCTCTAAAAAGAGGAGCCTTAAAGAATACAAACATCCTTATCCTACTAACAAGTTGGCTGGAACACTAGACATAGAAAAATGAGGACATTTGAATCTCAAATTGGAAACTTAAAACACCATTCCCCATGAGCATGGACCTAATTCAGCCTAATTATTTCTAGAAACACACAAAAGCAAATACCCTATCCTCTGAAAAATTCCATCACTATTTCTCTCCTTGGCCATTCCCTGGACTCATTTGGACATCCGCCAGCTGGCTAGATATGTTGAAATTCTGGGTAGCAATAACAAGTCAAGTTACTCAATTCAAAGAGTGTTAACCTATGAGTAAATTGCACAAAGTCCAAAAAGGGAGACTTTTATCTTTATTTTTTTGACAGGGTTGTATAAGACAAAATGAGAATGCTATACTTTGCGTTGAATTTATAATATAAAATTTAGCACTAGGAGGACTCCCTGAATCCCAATAAAGTAAGGAACCTTTCAGTATTCATAGGAACTTAACTGTTAAGCAAATAGAATGTGTGAGCAACTAGACTCAGATACTTTACTTATTTAAGGAAATGTTAGGAAGTTTAGAATTAGTGAGCAGAACGTTGAGAATATGTTGTCGCTGAGTGAAGTCATTCTAGCCCATTCTTCCTGAAGGCAGCCAATTATCAGGGGATAATTGGACTGATAATGAGCATTCGTACTGGTCAAGAGAGCCCTCTGAGGCCATAGCACCCTTTCCCTCAGAAGGTTGCCCTCTGTACCAAGCACAGTATGTTGTAAAAAGAAACCAAAACAGGTTATAATTTTCAGAAAACCCATTTGTATTAATGAAAAGTACGATTCTCAGTGTTCAATTTAGAAGAAAAGACAAAACAAAATTTATTTGTTTAAATATGAGGCAACTTTATTATTTTGTTGTTTTTTCTTTGTTTTTTTTTTTTTTTTGCAAAATATGTCTATCATATGAGGTTGTTTCAACTACGATTAGAGGGACACAAAGAATATTCCACTCATAGCTATATGTCCATGATAGAGCCAGTTTAATAACTTGGGCTTGAAATATTATTTAATGCAATAATTGTCATAACACTTCCACACACAATGCTGAATTCTTCACAGTTATTGTTGACAACAAACTCATTTCTCTATGGCATCACATATAAGTAAATATTTCTGTTCAGGGGTGACTGGTGCTTCTTTTAGCAGTAGACTCTCTATATCTGTTGCTTCTCAGGTCTCAAGGTGTTTGTGAATTCCGCAGGTCATCACTGACAGTGCTTCCTCATTCTTCACCTCTTCCTAATTTATATCATTGTAAATTAGTTTTGGTTAGTGTTCACCTCTTACTGTCAATAGTAAATCTTCATGAGAGCAGAAGTATTTTCCTCTTGTGTAGTATTATTTCAGAATAGCATCAGGCACACAACAATTGCTCAATAGGCAAGGATGGCAGAATATACCACACAATGAACTTATGCACTTTCTCTGTCAGTTGTGATTGTGAGCAGAGACACAAGCTTGAAGATTAGAGAGGCATCTTCTCAGCTAATTCTGCAGATTTAATATTTTCTCCACTATACTATCAACTAACTGGATCCATCCTAGAAAAAAAATAAATAAACTTCAATCTTGTATGGGACTGTATTAGTACAAAAACAACAAAGAAACTAGGTGGAAAAGAAAGAAAGAAAGAAAGAAAGAAAGAAAGAAAGAAAGAAAGAAAGAAAGAAAGAAAGAAAGAAAGAAAGAAAATACTGCAAGTCCCCAGCAGGAGTGTTCATATAACCTGATGGATATTTCCTTTGAACAAAACAGTTCATGTCTTTAAAGAATGGTCTCAGTCTTCAAATAAAACTCCTGAATTGAAGTAAAACTGAAAAATAAATGAGAACTCATGTCATGGGTTTTCTTTGTTTGTTTGTTTTTTCAGCACTTGAAGCTTGGGTCTCAAAGGTTATCTCAAATGTTGGTATATGTTTTCTCAAGCTCTGCTCTATGTCCCACAACAGTGACAAACCTGGTTTATGTTTTAATTTTGTCTTTCTTGTTCTTAAGACCTAAAGTTCCCAAGTTTTCTCCATGGAAACCACTTTAAAGGAACTAAGAATTTCATACTGTGTCTTTTAAAAAACTGCAACCTAATGATAAATCTGTTAGGACTAATTTGTGTTTCTTTAGCTTTGTATTTTATATCATTGGGTCTTATTGCAGTTCACAGATTTAACATCCTACAAAATTACTTTTACTGACCTAGCCCATCAAAATATTAGACAGCTTATACATGAGATAGGGGATGTCCTGTTGTATATATGTTTCTGTTGTTGGTTGGTGAATAAAACACTTATTGACAAGTAGCCAGGCAGGAAGTATAAGCAGTGCTATGAGACAAGGAGAATTCTGGGGGGTGGGGGGGTGAGGATGCAGAAAGGGGTTGTGGGAGAGATGCCATGTAGCTGCTGAGGTAGCAAGATTCTCCTGATAGATAAGATCATGTGGAAATACGTAGATTAATAGAAATGGGTTTATAATTAAGAGAGATCTAACCAATAAGAAGCCTGAGACATCTGCCAAACTGTTTATAAAATTATTATGTCTTTGTGTGTTTATTTGGGGCAAAGTTGCTGTGGGACCAGGTGGGACAGAAACTCCATCTATATACATGCTTTATTTAAAATTAAACTACATTGCTGGAAAATTGAAAGACAGGGCAGATTTCCCCTAAAACAACAAGCCCCCACAAATAACTACCCAAATAATGGTGGCAAATTATTACAATCAATGACTCCAAAGTGACACATAGTTTACATTAGAGTCATAACTGTTGTTGCATAATTTAGGGTACCTAGTAACATGCCCTCAGCCACCCCAAAGGGATTCAATGACCTAAAACAAATCTGTGCACTAACATTTTTCCTTCCATTTCCCAATGTGAACCCAGGGACTCATTAATGATTCCATTATTGTCATGGTTATTCCATTTATAAGGTATTATCAGTTCGAGTCATATTTTATAACGTTAATCCAGCCACTTGCTGACTATATCCAAAAAAAAATGTGTAACAATGGAACAAATGGCTGCTTTCACTTTTGTGTCCCCCCTTGCCTTTTTTTTTTTTGCTTGACAACTTAGCTTTTTATAGCACTGAAGTCAGACAATTTTACTTCCTTTCTCCCTCTATATGAGTTTTGTCTCCTTTTCATTTTTCTCTATTTTTGTTGTCTTTTAATTCTTTTTTCATTGCTTTTCATGGAGAAATTTTCTTTCTTTATTCATTCAATTCTGTTACTGTGTGTGTGTGAAGAATATCTATCTGTCTGTGTGTCTGGTCCCAGGATTCTAACTCAGGGCGTTAAGTACTCTCAGATACATCCCTACACACACACACACACACACACACACACACACACACACACACACTCCCTCACTTACTCAAACCCCTACATAAACCCCACACAATATATATATTTTATAATTATGTAAATGTACATTACATATTGTCTTAATATATACTCTGAACTACTTAAGATAAACATAGCTATTTTATTGACTATCATTTATGATAGAAACAATGAAATTCCTCTTTTGCAGCTTTTTAACTGTACAGTTATTACCTACACTCATCAATCTGGACTTGATAATAGGCTTAGTTGTAAGTTGTACACTTTCATCTGTCCTTTGTTTTTCTTCTTCTAGTAAGTTGACTACCTAGGAATATATGCTATTTTGTACAAAATTTAGGGTCTGCTTGCAAGTACTCTAAAATATCTTCCTGGTGCTTTGATTCAGATTTCACTGTGTATAGAAATGATTGTGGTATACAGACTTCTGATTTTATTGTGTATAGATATTATTGGTGTGCATAGACATCTTGATAACATTGATTGAGTCTTCTTGTTCATGAACTTTGGCTGTTTCATTATTCAATTATGATTTGTAGTTTTCTGTAGGCTTTGTAGCTTTCTTCACAGAGAGGGTTTATACATACATATATGCATATGTATGTATGTATATATACATATATATGTATGTATATATATATGTATATAGTAATTGATCTAATGGTAAATGTAAAAGGAGATGTATTTTAAATCTAGACTCCTTTTATCATTGCAGAAGGATTGCATTGTCTTATATTATGATAAATGTGTTTCCCACAACCTTGCTATAATTGCTTATTAGTTCTAAGGCTTGTTGGTCAACTCTTTTGCATTTTCTACAGATACTATTTTGTCATTTATAATCAAAGGTTTATTATTTCTTTCCTCCTACTGATGTTTCTTTTATTTCCTTTTCTTGTTTTTGTATTTGTATTTTGTTTTGTTTTATTGCATAATCTAGGATTCCCAGTGGTAAAGAGAAGCATTTTCGCTTTACTCCTAGTTCCACAACAGCCACAGGTTTCGATGATATATACTAAATTGAAGAAATTCACTGTATTCCCAGTTGGCTGAGAGTTCTTACTAAATTCAGGTGTTAAATTTTAACAGCTAAAAGATTAGATCAATTGAATTTTCAAATGTTCAACTAGAATTTTTATAATGAATCCCTCTTGATCATATTATACTATTATACAATCATTGTTTAATTGTTGGATTTCATTCAATATTTAGCATTTTGCACTTTTATTCGTAAGGAATATTTGTCCATGCTTGCATTTGAGATGTCTTTTGTTTTAGTAGCCATATTTGTCTGGATTCCTTTAGCTTATTCCTTTTAGGTTACCATTTTTGCATGCATTGGACATTCATAATATTCTTTTTTATTGTTGTTGTTGCTGTATGTATTTTTTGAGACAAGGTTTCTCTATGTACCCCTGGCTGTCCTAAAACTTGTCCTGTAGACCAAGCTGACCTCAAACTCACAGAGATCTCTTTGACTTTGCCGTCTGAATGCTGGGATTAAAGATGTGTGCTACTACTACATGGCAAAACAGTATTCTTTTAATACAGTTTTCTACTACTATATTTATTCTTTGCAAACAAAATATAAATACATTGTTTTATCTCGTCTATTTTTCCCTCAACCTTCCATATTTGCTGTCTCTCAAATTCATGGTCTGTATTTCTTTAATCACATAAATGTGTGAATATGTGTGTGTTTGTGTGTGTGTGTGTTTGTGTGGTATATTAATGGTCATTATATGTATAGTGATGAGTTTGGCTCCTCATATTTTTATGTCTTGTTTATTTTATGTCTTGTCTCACTTTTAAATTTTCCTGAACAGAAGCTTATAGATTTTATAGACCCTTTTAAAGAACAAGCTTTTGAATGCATTGCTTTATCCTTAGTGTTATCAATTAGCTATAGTCACACACAGAGAGTCAATATGGACACACCAGGTTGTCTTAGTTTGTTGTGTGTCACAGGCTGATTTTGAACTCAATATTCTCCTGCCTTACCATCTTGAGTTTTGATATTTCTGTGTGCAACACCACAACTGGCCAATTTAATTACTTACCTGGAATTTTGTTTTTCTACCAATATTTTATTTACTTTGCCTTTTTTTCAATTTCCTAGGTAGAGGCCTAGATGATTGACCTTGGATCATTTATCTCTTCTAATGAGTACTTTTTTGTTGATGGATTTCATTCTATACAACAGCTTTGCTATGTTCCACATATTTTGGCATGCTTTATTTTTATTGTTGACTGCTGAAGAATAGTTCATTGTGTATATGTCCCAGTAATTCATTATCCAGTCTTCTAGCTAAACACCAAGACAGATTCTATTTAGTGATTACACTATATAGAACAACAATTAAGATAAATGTACAAGTATCTCTTTGGTAGTATATAAAATGTTTCCATTTATGCCATGAATTGATATAGCTGGATTATATAAAATTCTATTATTATTTTTCTAAGGACTCTCTATACTAGTTTTCATATTTTCTGTACAAGTATGAAATTTATAGGCACTGAATGTAAGGTTTCTCCTTACTTTATATCCTCTTTAGTATTTGTTATTTGTGTTTTTAATTTTTATTGAAATTAGATTCTTCTTTCATGTAATACATTCTGACCACTGTGGGGGAACAGCCTTGAATGTATGGCACAGAAGACAACTTTATGAACAGATAGTGAGAGCGTAGGCACTATGATCAACAATTAATAAATGAGGCCTCATGAAACTGAAAAACTTCTGGAAGGCAAAGAACACTGTCAATAGAACAAAACAGCAGTCTAAAGAATGAGAAAATCTCTCCACCAATGACTAATATCTGAAACATAAAGAACTCAGAAATTAGATATAGAAAAACAAAAAATCCAATTGAAATGAAAAAAATAGGGTTCATATCTAAATAGTAAACAGATGAGTCTCAATAGTAGAATCATGGAGAAACACTTAAAGAAATGTTCAACATCTTTAGCTGTCAGAGCAATACAAATTAAAACTACTTTGAGATTCTTTCCTATGCCTGTATGATCAAAATGATAAAACAATTCAGGGTTGCGAGGATGTACTGCAATGGGAACACTTCTTCATTACTAGTGGGAGTACAAACTTGCACAGCCACTATAGACATTAATAGGTGGTTTCTCAGAAAGCCAGGAATGAATATACCTCAAGAACCTGCTATTCCACTCTTGGGCATATACACAAAAAGACACGCCATTCCACCAGAAGAACATTTGCTCAACAATGTTTATTGTGGCTTTTTCATAATAGCCAGAAATGTGAAACAAACCTAAATGCCCCACAACCAAAGAATGGATAAAGAAAATGTAGTACATAAACAAAATGGAGTATTACACAGCTGTTATTTATATTTTTGATAGTAGTCATTCTGACTGAGGAGAGGTACAAATTTAAAGTAATTTAAATTGACATTTCTCTGATGACCAAGAATTTCAAACATTGTTTCAAATATTTAATGGCTAATGGCTGTCTCTATTTACTTTTTATTCTTCTTTCTTTTGTAGAGAACTATGTACTGAGCCTTTTTTTTCTAATATTATGATGGGTTGGTTGTTTTTCTGTTTGATAGTTTGTATTTTAAATAATGATCCTCTATCAGACATGTAACTGGCAAAGATTTCCTCCCATTCTGTAAGGTTTCTTTTCAGTCACATAAGTGTTTCCTTCTTTGAATAGAATCTTTGTTTTTTTAATTTAATAAGGTACTACTTTAAAATTTGGTAGATGAGGAGCTCAAAAAATGATTCAGTAGCTAGAGAACTTGCTACTTTTGTAGACAATCCAGGTTTAGTTTCCAGTATATACATGGTGTTTTACAACTATCCATAACACCAGAACTAGACGAACACCCTCGTTTGAACTTTGTGGCTAACAGATGCTATGTGGTATATGTTGTATATATAAATAAACACTCATATAGATAAAAGAAAAAATAAAAATTTAAAAATTCATAAATCACACCATAAATTAAAGGTAAACATGTTTGTGAGTACAGTATAACATGAAGAGAAAGCGAGAAAGATTTAAGTATTGGGACATGAGGAAGGACTGAAGGAATGTAGTAGAAATTAGTTACATAAGATAATACAAACCTAGTTGTTTTTCTACTTCTCACTCTGTCATACAATATTAGATGTTAGTGGGAAATAGGTACATTAAATATATTCCATACAGAAAGCATAATTTTTATATAATATTCAATTTATACTAGAGACTAGATTGTTTTACATATCAATCCCAGTTCCCTCACTCTCCTGTCTTCCCCTGTTCCCCCCACCATCTCCCATCCCATTAATAATGGATAGTGAGACATTTCATGGGGGAATCTTCAAAGTCTGTCATATCATATAGAGCAAGACCCAGGCCCTCCCACATGTGTCTAGGCTGCGGGAGCATCCCTCTGTGTGGAATGGGCTCCCAAAATCCATTTGTATACTAGGGATAAATACAGATCCATAACCAGAGGCCCCATAGACTGCCTAGTCCTCCCAACTAACACTCACATTCAGGGGGCACTGGGTGGGTCCTATGCTGGTTTCCCAGATATCAGACTGAAGTCCATGAGCTTCCTCTTTTTCAGGTCAGTGGTTTTTATGGGTTTCTCCAGCCTGGTCTTGACTTCTTCTGGTCAGTGTTTAGCTGTGGGTGTCTGCTTCTGCTTCCATCAGCTACTAGATGAAAGCTGAATGATGGCATATGAGGTAGTAATCAATCGCATTATTGGGGAAGGGCATTTAAGTTAGCCTCCCCACTACTGCTTAGATTGTTAGCTGGGTTTATCCTTGTAGAACTCTGGACACTTCCCTAGTGCCAGATTTCTCTTAAAACCTATAATGGTTCCCTCTCTTAAGGTATCTTTTTTCTTGCTCTCCTCTGTTCCTTTCCTGACTCAATTTTCTGTCATGCCCACCTCTGCCTTCCTCTTATCCCTCACCCCCCGACACACAAATGCTCCCAATTTGCTTGAGAGTTCTTCTCCCTTTCCCCTTCTCTAAGTGATCATATATTTCTCTGAGGGTCTGCCTTTGTCCTAGCTTTTCTGGAAGTGTGGATTATATGCTGGTGATAATTGTTATGTGTCTAAATTCCATATATGAGTGAGTACATACCATGTTTGTCTTTTTGTACTTGGGTTACCTCACTCAGGACGCTTTAGTCAAGTTCCATCCACTTGCCTGTGAATTTCAAGATTACATTTTTTCCCCACTGAATACTACTCCATTGTGTAAATGTACCACATTTTCTCCACTCATTCTTCAGTTGAGGAGCAGGCCATTACAAAAAATGCTGCTATAACATAGTTGAACAGATATCCTTGTTGTATGAATGTGCATCTTTGGGGTATATGCCTAAGAGCGAAATTACTGGATATTGAGGTAGACTGATTTCCCTTATGCTGTGGAACCCCCATACTAATTTCCCAAGTAGCTGTGTGAGTTTGCACTCCCACCAACAGTGGAACAGTAGAGGAGAGTTGATGTATCTCCACATCCTCTCCAGCATAAACTGCCTTTAGTGTCTTTGATTTTATCCATTCTGACAGGAGTAAAATGGTATCTCAGAGTTGCTTTGATTTGTATTTCCCTGATATCTAAGGATGTTGAGCACTTTCTTCAGTGTCTTTCAGCCATTTTAGATTCCTCTATTGAGAATTCTCTATTTTAATTGGATTATTTGGTGTTTGGTAACTAGATTCTTGAGTTCTTCGTATGCTTTGGAATTGAGCCTCTTCAGATGAGGGGTTGGCGAATATCTTTTCTCATGGGCTGCCATTTTGTCTTGTTGACTGTGTCTTTTGCCTTACAGAAGCTTTTCAATTTCAGGAGGTCCCATTTCTTAATTGTTAATTTCAGGGTCTGTGCTACTGGTGTTATGTTCAGGAAGTGGTCTCCTGTACCAATTAGTTCAAGAGTATCTCCCAACTTCTCTTCTAGGAGGTTCAGCATGGTTGGCCTTATGTTGAGGTCTTTGATCCATTTGGACATGGCAATAGATATGGATGTGTCTGGAGTCTTCTACATGTCAGCATCTAGTAATGCCAGCACCATTTACTGAGTATGCTTTCTTTATTCTATTCTACAATTTTAGCTTCTTTGTCAAAATTAGGTGTTCATATGTGTGTGGGTTACTATTGGGGTTTTCAATTCATTTCCATTTGTCTTCCTGTCTATTTTTTCACCAGTACTTAGCTGTTTTTAGGACTATAGCTCTATAATAGAGCTTGAAGTCAGGGATATTGATGCCTCCAGAAGTTCCTTTATTGTACAGAGTTGTTTAACCTGTCCTGGGACTTTTGTTTTTCCATATTAAGTTAAGGATTGTTCTTTAAAGGTCTATGAAGAATGTTTCTGGGATTTTGATTGCACTGAATCTGTAGATGGTTTTTGGCAAATTGCAATTTTTACTGTATTGTTTCTACCTATCCAAAAGCATAGGAAATTTCCATTTTCTGGTATCTTCTTTAATTTCTTTCTTTAAAGATTCAAAGTTCTCATTACATAGGTCTTTCACTTGTTTTTTTAGTGTTACCCCAAGATATTTTATGTTCTTTGTGGCTATGTTGTAAAGGGTGATGTTTCTCTGATTTCTTTCTCAGCCCCTTTATCGTCTATATATAGTAGGGCTACTGATTTTTCTTTTTTTTCTTCTCTCTCTCTCTCTCTCTCTCTCTCTCTCTCTCTCTCTCTCTCTCTCCTCTATCTTTTTTAGTTAATCTTGTATCCACTTTGCTGAAGGTGTTTATCAGCTGTATGACTACCCTGGTAGACTTTCTTGGGTAAACTATCATATCATCTGCAAATAGTGAAGGTTTCAATTCTTCCATTCCAATTTGTTTCCCCTTGATCTCCATTTGTTGTCTTTTTGCTCTCGTTAATACTTCAAGTAAAATATTGAAGAGATATGGAGAGAGTGGACAGCTTAGCCTTGTTCCTGATTTTAGAGAAATCACATTGAGTTTCTCTCCATTTATTTTGAGGTTGACTATTGGTTTGCTCTATATTGCTTTTATTATGTTTAGGTATGTTCCTGTTATCTCTCATCTCTATAGTACCTTAATCATGAACGGGTGTTGAATTTTGTCAAAGGCTTTTTCAGCATCTAGTGAAATGATCATGTGATTTTTCTTTTTTAGTTTGTTTATGTGGTGAACTATATTGATGGATTTTGTATGGTGAACCATTCCTGTATCCCTAGGATGAAGCCTAATTGATCATGGTGGATGATTTTTTTATGATGTGTTCTTGGATTTGATTTGACAGTAATTTATTAAAGATTTTTTGCATCAATGTTCATGAGAGAGATTGGTCTGTGTTTCATTCTTAGTTGTGTTTTATGTGTCTTGGGTACCAAGTAAAAAGAGTTTGGCAATGATTCTTCTGCTTTTATTGTGTGGAATAATTTGAGGAGCAGTGGTATTAGTTGGATTTTGAATTTCTGGTAGAATTATGTACTGAAAACTTCTGGCCCTGGGATTTTATTGTTTGGGGGACTTTTGATGATTGCTTCTGTTTCATTAGGGGTTATATGTCTATTTAAATTGCTTATCTGTGATGGGAGATGTTATTCTGTATACATGTTTCTCATACTGGTTAATAAAGCTCTGTGGCCAATGAGATAGCAAGATAGGCGGGGCTAAGAGTCAAGGAGGAAAGAGGAAGTAGAGGGGAGGGGTCGAGATGTAGCCCAGGAAGAAGCAGGACGCCGGCCGCGGCTCCCAGATAAGACGACCACGTGGAAATACTTAGATAAGTAGAAATGGGTTAATAATTAAGGCAGAGCTAGCCCATAAACAATAATGGTAATTGGCCAACAGGATTGTATCAAATACAGAGTCTCTGAGTGTTATTTGCCGCTGGTGCGGCTATGGGCCCAGACTGGCGGCAGGCAGGGGCGGGCTAGCAGGCTGGTGCCGGCGGGAACAACCTGCGGTAACATATCTGTTCTTGATTTAATTTTGGTAAGTGATAGTTATACAGAAAATTGTCCATTTTCATTAAATTTTTAATTTTGTGTAGTACAAGTTTTCAAAATATGATTTCAAGATTCTCTAGACTTCCTCTGTGTCTGTTGTTATGTCCCCCTTTTTATTTCTGATCTTGTTAATTTGCCTGTTCTCTCTCTGTCTCTTGGTTAGTTTGGATAAAGGTTTATCCATCTTGGTTATTTTCTCAAAAAAAAAAAAAAAAAAAAACAACTCTTTGTTACTTTGACTCTTTGTATTGTTTTTCTAGTTTCTACTTTATTGATTTCAGACATCAATTTGATTATTTTCTGGGATCTAATCTACTAGGGTGAGTGTGCTTCTTTTTGTTCTAGAGCTTTCAGTTGTCCTGTTAATTTTCTAATATGACTATTCTCCATCTTCTCCAGTTTCTTCATGTGGGTACTTAGTGCTATGAACTTTCTTCTCAGTACTTGAAAACATTTAATCTATGCTTCACAGCATCCCTTCTAGATACCAATTTAGCTGTATAGAATTTTTAGTGTATGGTGTTTCTATTTATTTACAACAATTTACTATATTAAAGTTGATGAAGATAACATGTTAACAAGACTGTTTCTCTATTTTGCTAGTTGCCTTATGCCTTTGTTATTAACTTCTGGCATCAGTGAAATACATTTTTTATAGCCAGATTTGAACTGGTTTCAGTATTTCTCACACTATTTTGTAGTTCTGAATTAATGACCCCACCCCACCTTTTTACCTACCTTAGCAATAGAATCCCATCTAAAATACTAAGTTACATATGGATGGTAGATTTCTTGGGCTAATTTCATTGACATTAATCTGTTCTCTTCTTCTTATGACCTTGGCAACCTGAAGTCCTGGGGGTGAGTGTTTTAAAATATTCCTAGAGGAGTTTGTCTAATAGTTGATTCATCTTTATATTCAAGCCTCTTGTTTGGGTGAGTCAGGCTGTCCGTAGAAGCAGATTGTTGTCTGTACTCCATCTAGTAAGTCATTTTCCTGTCCAGCAGGTCATCTTACAGTTGGTGATGCATGGACTGGCTGGCTGTGACCATGGCTATCAGGTTGCTTCACTGGTTGATGATTGCTTTGGACCCTTTCCTTGTGTTGTATATTCTGGAAGGAAGCCACTGAGTGTAGTCCTATTTAAAATATTAAGAATATGAGTTCTACCCTTTTAGGGTGAAGCATTTACATTCATCTGCAAAAGGTCACTGTCTTTTCTTCTTCATTTCTTTATTCAATAATTTATTTAAAAATCAATACTAACTTATTAATTTGTGGTTATCTTTTTATACTTAGATAAATTTCAATACAATTTTATCAGCTTCTTTTTCTTATCATGGATCTGTTTCTATAGGATGTTGTGTCTCATCACCATATTCCCAACACACACACACACACACTCTCTTAATTCTTTGTTAAGATAAGACAATCTTACATACTTTCTACCTTAAACCACCTGAAAGTTATTTCTTTCATTTGTTTTTTATTTTTATTTCTATTTTTATTTCTCAGGAAATGACATTGAAAATCAAGGTATACTTAAAAAACATAGAGTATGGTATCACTGTGAGACATTTCTAGACAACACAGAGTAAGTCTCTGAATACCAGTCTATTTCCATACAAATCACAGGAATACTCGTATGCATGAATATTGTATCTGTATTAAGGAAACAAAACTAAACACTGATGTTTCCATCTTTCGTCATCCATCGTCATCTGATTGTGTTAGTCAGTATTTCCAAAATAACTTAATATACTTTACCTCCACCAATGTCAATGCTTTTGTTTTATACATTTGCAAGAAGACTATATTTCATTCACATACAGAAGACAGAAGTATGTCCTGAAATCTCAGAATCTCTTATTGAGATTTAAAATGTTTTAATTAACTTTTGTATTGATTCTTAGAGATTTTCCCTTCACCTCCTGGTTCTCCTTTCCTTCCCTCACCCCTGTCATTCTCCCCCCACATAAGGAAATAAAATAAGCAAGAGAACAAAAGCATGAAGAAAAAACAAACAAAAATGAACAAATAAAGATTTTGTCAGAAAGCATATGCAGACTTTAGTGCCGGTATAAGTTTATAGAAGGGCAAGTCAAATATCTAGATCACACCTGCTGGGTTATACTATGATAACCATACTTACTACTATGATAAACCATCTAAGAAAATGGGAGAATAGATGGTTGATTTTCCTGTTTCCATAGAGTCCTATCACTAGATAATTTGGGTTTTAGTTTAGTTTTGCATTTTGTTTAGATTAGTCATTCTAAGTGTTGTAGAGTAGCATCTTTTATTTTTATTTGAAATTTTGACAATAGGTGATGCTGATCATTTTTGTACAAACAAGATGGTCAATTTTGTCAAATACTGAACATTTTCTCTTCTTTTGTAGACTACTAATATTTCTTTACAAGATATTTTTTTAGTATGATATAATTTCAGTTGTCTACTTTTGCTTTTTCTGAAGTTTTGAGGTCTTATCTAAAAAACCACATCCATATTAATTCTAGAAGAATATTTTTCTTTGCATGATTTCAGGCCTTATTTTTCAATCTCTAGTTTACTTTTGGTTGATGTTTATTTCTGGTAATAGATAAGGTTCTAACTTTATTCTTCTCTGTGTTGGTACCCAATTAAGTGAATATCATTTTAAAGGTTATGTTTTCTTCAATGTTCTTCTTAGCATAGTTTTCAAAGCACAGTTATCTATTGATTGGCTTACTTCTAGACTCTATTCTGTGTTGAAATATTCCTTCAATTACATGCCAGTATAGTGCAATATCAGTAGACTATGCAGTTTGAAAGTGCAAGTTCTCATGTCTATGCTTTTGCTCAAAATTGAATTGGCTATTCAGAAGCTGTCAGCCAGTCTCCCTCGCTCTTGTTGGCGCTTTGCATTTGATGCTCAGTATTTTCATGTTCTAATAATTTCAAATAAAGTCAGGGTTTTGAGTTTGTTTTCAATCAAACATTTCCTGACACCAAGGATGGGCATGGCAACTGCATTTTTTTTTTTTTTGCATTTGTTATAATAACAATTTTTTTCTCAAAATGACTCCAGTAAGGGATTACTAAATATCTAATACTAAATTAAATCACTGGTTTCAGGGTTCTCTATTTTTTTCATAAAAATATAAAAGATTTATTGATTCAATAATTTAGAATCCTCACACATTTTGAGTTGATATTGAATATCTGATTTTCTTTTGTTTTTAAATCATGACATCTTTTATTAAAAACGGTAATAAACAGCTTTGCTTGCACATATTGCTATACATCTGAAATTAAATAGTTGTGTCTCCAGTGTCTTGAACACATACATATATGGATGGGCTTGACTCATCTAAAGCTATAATGGAAAGCCATAAGCCAGGGGAGATATTAGTTCCAGTGTCATTCACAAGTCTTAGAGACATTCACACTTGAACATATAAAAGTGATATCACCATACAAGCACTTATTTCACTGCTTTTAAAAGTAGTGAAATATATGCCACAATATGTCTCACTCTAAAGTTGAACATTTTATGCTATGACTGTAGTGACATCATTCTGCCTCCCTCAGAAGGATCTTGCTTAGAAAATCCAGCACAAGAGAACAAAATTAACAGGAAACATCACTTTTACACAGAGATTAAAAAATGTTAACATCTCTTGAACTGTATGACAGTCTTCTGAGTGGAACATACATGTCATATAAAATTCCGACGATGTGCAAACATACCTGATGAGCAGCGCTAAACTATGGTCACTGCTGGAAGATGGAAGATTTGGCACTACTGAGAACAAAGGATTTTTCCTACCAGCAGGGCCAAACTATGACAGGAATTATGTAGAAGACACAGTCTAGCCTGGATAAAACTTAAGAGATTTGTGACAGTGAGGTACAGAGGGAACTTCTGACTACTTTTGTTCAACCTACATTTTACAGATAATGCATAATATTTAATAAACTAAAATAAAAATTTATATTAGAAATCTAAATAATATTGTGAATAATATTCATCTCAATATGAAATAGAAATACATGACCTTTGTCCACCCTGAGGTCTGATCTTAAGAAGGGTATTTAAGAAAACTGTACAATGTTATCTGATAGATTGATTCTGTTGCAAAGTCCCGCATGTGCCCCTTAATGGCTAAAATATATACCTGTTAGCCAATTAATGACAACAATAGAAAATGAACTAAATTTGCTCACCAGGACAGTCAAAGATATATGGTTAACTGATTCTATAAAGGATTTTAGCCTGTTTCATTATTCAGATAGCAGAAGTAGTATTTTCCTTTGTCATGAGTAATCTGAGTGTTTTTCCTTTTGAACATGTTCACAGACCCATATAGATAGGCATAAAAATAAAGGAGTTTTGTAATATATGTCTGTGAAGATATAAGATAAAATTATCTTAAAAATGTTGTTCTGAAAGGGTAAAAACAACCTTGATCAAAGCATAAGAGATGTGTATAGGTATATTAAGCATTATTGTCTATCTTAGTCACTTTTCAGTTGCTGTGATAAAGTCTCTGGCAATAAACAGAACTCAAGAGAGGTAAGATTTAGGGCAACAGATAGTTCTTAGAGGATACAGTCCATCATGGCCAAGAAAGATGGAGAAAGAAGCAGGGAGTTTGCTGGCCTCCCTGCAGCCATACTCCTGAAACAGAATGTATATGAAGCTGGGCTTGTTTATAAAGCTTCAAAGCCATCCCTGTTTCCTCCAACAAGGCTCTACCTCCTAAAAGTTTCATAACCCTTCCCAAAAGTACCACGAGCTGGGGACCACATGTTCAAACATGAGCCTGTGGAGGATATTTCTCATTCAGATCACAGCTGTAGCGTATCAATGTAAATTATTGACCAAATTTAGCATGAATTAAAGTTACTACCTAACCCATCTTCTTCCCCTTCATTCTGACAGCACACACCCAGAAATATATTTTTCTAGTCCTTTGAAATTTTGTTTGATATTTTTAGTTACTACAAAAACTAAGATAGAATTCAGGTCTGACAAGAAAATGTAATGTTACATTTATCTTTGGGGAAATAGATCTGTCTATAAAAATAAATCAATGAAAACACTTTCATTATAGAGGCTGGATAGTGCTTTGCTCTGTCCCCCACCCCCACATAACCTAGTCCTATTTCATCATGATGCTTCTCACATCAAAACAAATTTAGAGCTTTTGAAAAGCACAAATGTGTAAATGAACAAATACAAAGACGTAGTGGAAAAGTTAACATCACAAATATGCAGATTCCATTAAAAATTTGTAGTTTGGTTCTCTTTTATACTTCTCCCAAAACTAAGACAGAATTCATCTGAAGGGAAAAGTAAAAGAATTGTTAAAAAATACAAGGTTAATATTTAAATAAATCAAAAGTAAGAGTGAACAAATATGTTAGTTACCACCTATAATGAAATGTGCTATAATGAAATCACCTATAATGATCAGTGCTAAACGTTTTTGTTTAAAGTTCTGAGTTTAAGTTCCAGCCCATACATGAATAAATAAATAGAAACAAAAAGAAATACATCCACAAAAAAAACACAAACAAGATAGTTTGTCTAATGCAGAGATAGGCACTGTGTTTAGTAGCTTTAAAAAAATAATTTGACTGTGTACTTTACATATTCTTGAATAAAAGTTAATTATGCAGTTTGAAAATCTGTATCTTAGGCAGAAATAACATAGATGCTATTACCAGTGGAGTGGCTATGGTAAAATAAAGGAAAATGGTATATTCTGATTCAGTGTTGAAGGGCAAAGTATATCATGAGACAATTTAAGGTGGACAAAGATTGCAGTCCATTATGAGTAAGTAATTTAAGGTGGACAGAGCTTGAAGCCAATAGTTACATTGTCACATTGTATCCACAACCACATGGTTCTACTCACAGCTAATATTTGACTTTGGGTATCAATTATCATAATGAAGATAATTTCCCATTGGCATGTCTAGAGACTCATATCCCAGATGACTCTAGGTACTTACACATTAATAATTAATATTAGCCATCACAGATACTATGGAAGTATTGTATTGGAATTTAGGGGTAAAAGAAGTGATTATGGGGGAATCATCAAAATCCATGATTGTTGCCATTAGAGTGACAAGTAATAAACAATGAGTTTACACACAACTAAAAGACCATACTTTCTTATTTGAATTGTATTTTCTTTAAGTAAATTACATTTTTCACTTCAAAATGCATTTATCCTCTGAAATGTCCTCTGAAAATATGTGAAAAGCAATGTTCACTTCTTATGAGTACCTTTACACTGTACAGCTTCTAAATACAATAGTAATTTTACAAAGGGTAAAGGCTTCTAAAAGAATTGAATTTTTCTTTTTATTGGATTCTGCATAGGAAATTTAAAATGTAAGTGTCTTATTCATTTTTCTTAGTGATGGGATAAAATATCCTTACTAAAGGTATTCTCAGGAGAATGTGCTAATTTTGGCTCGAAGTTGCACGATGTAGTCCCTCATAGTGGAGAAGCCAAGTAAACAAGAGGTTGAAAGCAGCTGGTTATTTTCTTTCTACAGTCAGGTAGAAGATAATGTTTTTTTTTTTTTCATCTTTTTATAAAGTTCAGGACCAACACCTAGGGAATGATGCTGTTCTCCTTTAAAGTAGGGTCTTCCCTTCTCAATTAACCTGTTAAATGTAAAAGATAATTCCTCTCAATTATTCTTTATCTCTTAAGTATTTCTAGATACTTTCAAGTTGATAATCAATACAAAGTCCTCACAGTAAGTTCAATTTCAGCATCTTAGAATTCTCAGTGTCTCAAGGGTGATTTTATAGAAGAACATTGAGGAAGAGAGGGAAGAAAGATTTTAAATGCCTGAGGACTGAGGTGTCTGCTGTGAGAAAGTCTCTTTGTGATGATAATGATGAAGAAGGAAGAAGAGGTGGATCTGATCAAAAGTCAAATGAGAGAGGTTCTACATAGACAAACATAAGACAACATGACCATAAATAACGGTAATTACAATAGATTGAAATATATAAAACATATTTTAATTCATTAATTAATAGTAGCTCTTTTAAATCAAAGAGATAATACTCATCAGTTAGCTTTTAAGCATGATAAGAACGGACAAAGTTTGTAAATGAGTACACCAATTCTACCAATTTGTAACTGAATCAGAATATAGTGAAAATTGAAACTTACTTTACGGTTTAGAGTAATGCATCAATGTCCTCATGGTTACAGTGATTTCAAACACACAGACAAAAAGTAAAATAAATTAAATCTTATTTTTAAAATCTGGGTTGTATACAACTCACTGAAAGAATAACAAATGTCTTCAAATAGCATTAAAAGTTTATAATTTGCTCACAAATCTGGAATCAAATTTCACTCTGATTATTTTCCTGTAAGTACTCTACCATATTTAAAAAGTCAAACCTTAAATGTTTTTGGATCATTTTTTCATCTCCACTAAACTTCCTTGCCTTATAATTTCACATTCACTAAAGTGTTTCAGTGTTTTGTGGGGGTTTTGTTTGTTTCTGATGGGGTACTTAGCCTCCAAGTATTCATTTATAGTCACTCTACACTTTCAACTGAAAGCCAATAATGCTTTTCTGGCATGGACAGAATATTGACCATTGCTGTTTAACAAATTTCAGCATTTCCACATTGTAGACCATGCTTCCCCAGCACCTTTTAATTTTCTTTTTAAATGATTCTCAATATTAATGCATTTCCCTTTGGAAAATTTTATGTAGACTTTGATAAAATGATGAAAATGTGCATAACAGTAGCCTCTCTAAACAAAATAATTCTTTGGAAAAAATTTCCTGCCACCACCCACGGAAATTGTGTCTTCCTAATTACACTGGGAACAGGAAATTTCCCTGTCGAGAGATTTACTAGACACACCTGATCCTAGGGATGAAATGCCTACAGTTCATATCTAGAACCTGAAGCAATTAAGGTCAGGAGTTCGGTTAATAAATACAGAGATATCAGGGTGGTACAATACAATGGGAAAGGAGTAAGACATTAGGATCTTTCCTTTTGGGATTGTTATGTGGAAACAGGTCCATATAGTAAGACAAAGAAATTATAGTGTAATGTCTACTAGCAAGAAGTCCTTTCCCCAAGGTCAGGCATTTGGATTAGGGTCTCTATTCCTTTGGAGATTTGAGGAAAGTGCTTGATAAAGCACTTACTTTTAGCTCTAGCAAGAGGAACTTGTAGCCCTTTCATTAACATAGGACTCCTGCCTATTGTCAAAGTCAATGCTGGCTTCCTCAATCCTTGATCTAAAGCCACACTAATTTCACATGCCCCTTGTCTTCCATTTAATCCTATGTGCAACTATACAGTATAAAAAGGATAATCTCAGTTAAAGGATACTGGCAGACATCACGATTCACCCTCAGGTCATGTTGTTGTCTGTCCCCCATACACCAGCTCCACACATTCTCTTTGGGACTTGAACCCCATTGCTGAAGCAGGTCTCTGGCAAATTTCCCCCAAATAATTCTTCTATGACTGTAAATCAATTGCTTTTCTGCTGCTGTAACACTCTGACAAAAGCAAGTTAGTGAAGAAATGGGTTTACTTTGGCTTATGATTCTAGAGGCATGGAGTCAGGAAAGATATGATAGCAGGAGCAGTAAAAGACTGGTCATATTTCATTGTTATAGATAAAAACAGCACAGAGAGAACAGAAAGCAAAGCAAGGCAATTAACTCTCAAAGTCCAGACTACATTGATATACATCCTCCATCTGTCTTCAAAGGATCTCCCTAAACAGAGTCGTTATTTACTAACAGTTGAGCAAATGCAAAAGCATATGGGGAATGTTTCTCATTCAAATTGTATTACATTCCTGATCCCCATAAGATCCTGGCTGTTCCATAATACAAATGCATTTAGTTCAAATTCAAATACCCCTATGTGGTAAGCAGCCCCAAGACACTTCATGAGTCCAAAGATTTTTACTGAGATAAAGTTAATCCCTTTACCACTGTCACTTGTAAATAATAATAATAATAAAAAACCAAACCACATACTTTAAGTATCCGATGGCAGAAATATATACATGAGTATTCCAAAAGAGTCCTCAGTGAGCAAAGATTCCACCAAAGAAAGACCAAAGCACAGTAGGGCCAAAGAATGTTCTGGAGATCCATATTTATTATCATCTGGGGCTTCACTTTCAAAGGACTTATTTGGTTCCATCCCTCCAACTTTGCTTCCTGCCACATATTTTTTTCTCATGGTCTTGTTACACTTGTTATATTGTGTGAACCTGATTCCAAAGATGTCTCATGGCTCTGACATCTCCAACATCTTGGTGTATTCATTGAAACTCAGAAACCAACCTTAAATCTTCATGCAGTGGCATCTCAGGGCTTCCTCATAGGCACTCCAATCCTGCCACATATTGTATGGACTCAGTAGTTCTCCGAAATCATGGAGGAATGACTCATGCTTCCCCAAGTCATGCAACTTTCTAGACAATAAAAGAAATACCAAGTGGATGGAATTGTCATGTTTGGCTGACCGTTCCAGAGAAACCTTGGGCCCCTTGGGCCCCAGCTGCAGCAGCTTCTGAGTGACTTCATTTTTTTTTTTTAATTTTTGTTTTTTATTTGTTTGTTTGTGTTACGAGCACGTTTTTCCCTGCCGGTCTTTTCCCTCCGCCATGCCAGCCCCCAATAACACACAGAGACTCTGTTTTGATATAATGCTGTTGGCATGTTACTAATTTCTTGTTGACTAGCTGTGTCTTATTAACCCATTTCTATTAATCTAAGTATTTCCACATGGTCTCATTTTACCAGAGATGGCCCGGACCTCTGTCCCCTCCAGACTCTACATGCTGACTCCTCCTTACTACTTCTTCTTTCCTCCTAGTCTCCTAGTCCCTCCTATCTTGCTTTCCTATTGGCCAACTGTGCTTTATTAATTAACCAGTATGAGAAACATATTTACAGAATAACATCTCTCATCATCTCCTCATTTCTGCCTAAAATAAAAGAAGGGCTTTAACCTTAGCATAGCAAAATATATCACACAACAGTTATCAAATAAGAGTCACAGTTAACAATATTTAGTCCATTAACATTTAGTAAGACTTAAAGAAAATATTCTATCACCTATCCTATCTTTGTGAGTCTAAAGTTCTATATGTAACTTATCTTTAATCCTAACTAAGGGAAACTATAACCATCACTATCTTCAACATTCAAAGACCACAAATGATGGTCTTCCATCAAAGACCACAGAAGGATAACTCAAGAAATGACAGCGACAACTCACTGCCTGGTCAGTCACCCAAAGTTCTTCCATAATGTTCCATCTTCAGCCCATAGGCCATAGTGTGTAAGACAGACTCCTCAGCAAAGCAGGAAACAAAACTGTCCACCTGTATTGACAGTTTGTCAGTCATTTTTTTCTGTGTCTTACAGACTGTCTGGCAGACTCTTCCACGAAGCAGGAACCCTATAGCGATGTCCATCTTGAATCAGCAGTCATTTCCTGTGGGTTCTGCATGTCCAGTTATACAGCATAAAGTCAAACAGTCTAGACAAGAGCAGTATCTTGTCCAAATGGCTAGTCTTGCCATATTGGAAATAAACTTCATAACGCGTTTCTTCTATGTCCATGTTCCTTTCTGACGCAGGTGGTGTTGCCAGGAGCAGTTGTGCCTCACTGTCAAAAAAAAACCCTAAACCATTTTAAATGCCATATTCTGTAGGTCTTTGAAAGGTTTGAAAAATGCCTATTTATCTCAAATACATCTAGAAAACCCAACTAACTTAACTCTAAGTTTAGACTATCATAGGTAACTATCTATAATCTATACTAAATTATACATTATATTTCTAACTGAGCTATATAAATACAATGCCTAAACAAGGGGAGAAATATACATATCACAAAATTGACCTTAAATTATATCAATCAATGAAAATCCATTCCGAAACAAAGTATTCTTATCTATACCAAAATTCCCTTTGTCCTTTAAAAAGATTAGTTGTTGTCATTAACCATTTAAAACCAACCCCATATAAGTGAAAACAGACATTTATAAACAATATTTGGGAATTTGGACATCATTCTTTCCAAACTTCTTCCTGCTGGTAGGAGGCACTGTCATGGGGATCCTAAGAAGACACAGAAATCCTGGCTGTAGTCTGCAAGGCTGCCTTGTCCCAACTGTTTTGAATGTTGTATCACCTGGAACAATGTTTCAGGGGTTCTTGTTTGATCAAACCACATTAGTCTGGAAGCAATCCACGGTTTTTCATTTTCTGTGGAAACAAAATTAGAAATCTTTTTCCCCAGTAACTTGTCCTTGGACTTAAATTTGAAGTCAAAGCATTTTTAAAATATATGAATTGAATTAATTCAGCAGCACTTCTTTTAATCAGTTGTTGTAAATAGCAGTCAAACAATTTAAAGATAACACAACAGCCTACAATATCCAAAGTTTCTCTGTGCTTTCCATCTTTATGTGGCTTTTTTATTTCTCTATTTTTCTACTTATATTTTTACATATATTGAGACATGGTTTCTCTGTATAACTTTTATCTGTCCTGGAATTCACTCTGCATACCATGTTTATTTTGAAATCACAGAGATCTGCTTGCCTCTATCTCCTGAATGCTGGGATTAAAGGAGTTTGCCACCACACCCAGTTACTCTACTTCTTTTTTTTTTTTTTAACCATTGTATCCTGTTTGTTTTTCTCTCCCAAGCCTACATATTTCAAAACACACTGTAAACCTTTAGCATATATTCTTAATGTGAATCTATCTTTACTGTAAATCTTTATCTTTTTCTAGTCACAAGTCTTTTATCTGGTAAACAACAGCATTGCTAAAAATGAAAGCCACAGTTGTTTTAGTTGCAGTCTATCTAAGATGGAAGTGGCTACTTTTACTGCCAGAACTGAGAGCTATGCTCACTGCCTTGGTCTATGCTGCCTGTCATGCAGCAGCATGCTGCTGTTCTCTCCAGTCTCTCCATGTTGACTCCTCCTTCCTACTTCCTCTTTCCTCTTTGTCTCCTAGTCCCACCTATCTTGCTTTCCTGTTGGCCAACAGTGAATTATTCATTAACCAACACAAGAAACATATTTACAGAATGACATCTCCCATCATGTTTTGTTTTGAAAAAGGGTCTCTGTGTAATTCCAGGATACTGGAACTCACTATGAAGACCAGGCTGAACTTGAACTCAAAGATATGTGCCTGCCTCTGCCTCTTGGGTGTGAAAATAAAGGAATGTGCTACCATGTACAGCTTCCTTCAGACTTCTTTTGGAAAGCATCAATCTCTTTGACAGTTTCATACTCTTTAGCACAAGACTTCAAATCATTGCTTTTTTTCCATCCAACCATCACCGATTTTATTTCTGCCCCACTTTGTTGTTGTTTTACAGCGATAGGCCTGCACAAAATAATCATCAATCTTACCATACACTCATGTTATACTGCCTTGAAATGTCCTCTGCCAAAGAAATTAGTCCCTTTTTTTAGTTCAGTCCCACACAAATGTTTGACATGGCCAACCAATACCGTAAAATTTTCTGCCAAAATATCAAGTGGATAACATTCCTTCTCTACTTTAAAGAGTTCTTCCCCGATCTGAAATAGCATTACCTGGGCCTCCACTGTTTCCACTATCCCAACATTACTGTACTTCATTTCCTACTAGACTAGCTCATTGCTAACAGCATTCAAAGGCTTTCCTAGTCCAAAGTTTCAGTGTCTTACACATTCTTCGAAAACATGGTCAGTTTCTTCATAACAACAACCCACCTTCCTTACATTACTTTTTATAAAGTTCTACACTTTGCAAAACTATTCTGTTCTGTAACTGTACAAAAGTTCCCTGACAAAAAGTATGTTAGGGAAGAAAATGATTTATTTTGGCTTATGATTCCAGAGAGTTCATAATGGCCCGGAAGCATAGCAGGAGAAGCGGGAAGCAGGCTGATCACATTTTGCCCTCACAGAGTCAGCAGCAGAGAAAGATAAGGAAGTAGACTGATGCTACCAACCCTTAAAGCCCACCCACTGGTGTGCTTCCTATAGCAAGGCTCTGCCTCCTAAATATTCTATCACCTCTCCAAACAGCAGGACCCTCTGAGGACCAAGACTATGGAAAGACTTCTTATTCAAATCATGATAGTTACTGTCTTAGATATAAAGGCTAAATCCCTTTATATGTTTTTATTGTTCCAACACCTGCTTATATGTCAGCTTATTTTAGAGTGGAAAATTCCATGCTTCCTCTCCCTGTGAATGACTGTCAAATAGGAAAAGGGTCATAAATTAGCAGTCAAAATTCTATGTTTAAAGAATAAGAGCTTTGGTTGAAAGAAACAAATATTTTGAAAAAACAGGGAAACAATTTATGTTAAAACTCAGAGGAGGCCAAATTGGGGTAATACTTCAACTGGACCCTTGATCTGAGGATGTTATTCAATATAAAATCTGAAGATCAATAAGTTAGACTAGATATAATTTGATGTATGTAGATTTAAGCCTATTGGATTAAATGTTGAAGAGTTGAAGTTTATAACCCTTCATGCATTTTATAACATTCTGTTTTTATTATGTACTGTAAATATTGTTATTATTTTACATTTTTTATATAAAGCTTTCCAACTGAATTTGAAATTTTAACACTATTGTTTGAATCTTATTACTTTATTTCCTCACATAAATATTAATAAAATTTTATGATTGTTTTATAACAACCTTTTCCAAATTGAAACTTCCCTGACTAGAAGAAGAAAGGCTTATGAGATTCTGGAAGTAAATAACTCATGAGTCTTTTGAAGTTCCTGAAGCTAGTGATAGTGATGAGGTCATATTAGCAATAAGGACGGCTGAGGAGAGGGGGCAGTTTTCATGAGTTAACACACATCTGGGGTGTAGTTTTCAGCGACTTCGGTTTTTTGAGTGATCCATATTTCTGTAATCTGTTATCCATACTTCTATAAAGAATCAGAGTAAAATCAATTGTTAATCAAACTGAACATTTGTGAAAGTTTTATTTTGTTATGTCATTTATTTCCACTCAAGTAAGTGGCATTTTTTCATCTCTCTTAAGAAAAAGCTGTGCAACAATGACCCTCCCTTTCAATATAACTTTAAAAGCACCTTATTGATATTTCCTATGTGGTTAATCATTTATTTAAGTGCAATTGATTACATAAACTCAATCATTTATTGTAGATTTCTCTGAGATATTTAACAATGCTGGTACTTTTAAATCTCCACCTTATGCACAGACAAAGAACGGTGAAATAGCTTCTTCAAGATAATCCAACTACTGCACATAACAGCTAAGTATCCAGAGGTGTGACCATTTCCTTCAAAATTAAATTATACTAGCTTTCATAGTCCTTCATTCCCTTGGCAATTTGAGGATTTTTGTGTTGTGTCTGTTTTTCTTATAAAAATCAACTGTGCTTTCATTGAACTGTTTCTGGGCTTAAGAACTTTACATTTGCAATAACTTTTAGATGATTGACGGACTGGTGGCTAATCACTGTTGTTGTTTCATCCAGCC